>CM077809.1:139366748-140589248 GCA_039764185.1 Tamarix austromongolica | reverse complement strand
GGTGATAAGAAGAAGAAGTATAGGTTGAAGTCGAGGAATAATAGATCCAAGAATGTCATGTGCTATGGATGTCACAAGAAGGGTCATATCAAGAAGTTTTGTCCTAATAGGATATCTGGAGATAAACTTGGTGAATCATCTGGCACAAAGGATGATGCTGCTATAACTCAATATGATAGTGATGGTAGTGTGTTGACTGTCACTGATAGTCAGACCAAGATTATGGATAGGTGGATCTTGGACTCTAGATTCTCTTACCATATTTGTCCCAACGAGAACTAGTTCCAGACTTACGAGACGACTCGAGGTGGAGTAGTTATGATGGGTAATGATGCTGCATGCAAAGTTGCTGGGATTGGGATAGTGAAGGTGAAGATGCATGATGGTGTGGTCAAAACACTGTCTAATGTTCGACATGTCCGTGAGATGACCAAGAACTTGATTTCATTGAGTTCTTTGGATTGTAATGGATATCGTTGTGTGATCGAGGATGGCACGATGAGGATTACTAGAGGGGCCCTTGTTGCAATGAAAGGCAAGAGGATCGGGACACTGTATGAGCTTGTTGGTTCCACTGTTGAGGGAGCAGCTGCGGTAACATCATCGAGTATGTCTGACTCAGATGTTACTAGACTTTGACATATGCGACTTGGACACATGAGTGTCAAAGGCTTGACTGAACTCTCCAAGAGAGGGTTGTTGGATGGAAAGAGTACAAGTACTATGGATTTCTGTGAGCACTGTGTGTTTGGCAAGCAGAAGCGGGTTAGTTTTTCAAAGGCTACACATAGTACAAAGGGACCTCTGGATTATTGTCACTCTGATTTGTGGGGTCCTGCAAGGGTGGTTTCCAAGGGTGGTTCACGATACCTACTGACATTTATTGATGACTTCTCTAGGAAGGTATGGACTTATTTTATTAAAAATAAGAATGATGTCTTTGAAGTTTTCAAGCATTGGAAGACTTTATTAGAGAAGCAGACTGGGAGACAAGTGAAGTGTCTCAGGACAGATAATGGCCTTGAGTTTGTGGAACGTAGTTTCACTGAGTACTGTGAGGACCATGGTATTGCTAGGCATCGTACCTGTGTTGGAAGACCACAGCAAAATGGGGTTGCTGAGAGGATGAATAGAACCCTTTTAGAGAAGGCTCGATGTATGTTGTCACAAGCTAGATTAGGTAAGGAGTTTTGGGCTGAGGCAGTTCACATGGTGGCATTCCTGGTGAATAGGTCACCCAATCGTTCCATTGATTTGAAGACACCCGAGGAGGTATGGTCTGGCAAACCAGCTGATTATTCTGATTTGCATGTTTTTGGATGTCCTGCCTATGCTTATGTGAATTATGGGAAGCTCGAGCCTAGAGCTAAGAAGTGCATCTTTCTTGGCTATACATCCGGTGTGAAGGGGTACAGGTTATGGGATCCAGCTGCATCCAAGTTTTTGACAAGTAAGGATGTTACCTTCAATGAGTCTGTATTCCTCCAAAAATCTGAGTCTTCTTCTGATAGATTGTCTGAAGAGGTGGAGCAAAAGAATCTACATGGTGTTACGAATAAGGTGGAGGTAGAGGTTGATTTGGATCAATCATACTCTTCTAGTATGAGACCCACTATTCCTGAAGTGGGTGGATCCAGGCAGTAGGTGAAGCAAAGGGGCGTTGCTCCTAGTAGACCACGGAGGGTTGTGAAGCCTCTTGTGAGGTATGGCTTTGAGGAGTTAGCAGGTTATGCTTTGGCTAGTGCTGAGACTGTCGTTGATGTACAGGAGCCAATGTCATACTCAGATGCCATTGTTAGTGCTGATTCTGCTCAGTGGTGTGCTGCTATGGAGGAGGAGATGTAATCTCTATGGAAGAATCAGACATGGGAACTTGTGAAGGCACCCAGGAAGAAGAAAATAGTTGATTGCAAGTGGGTGTACAAGTTCAAACAGGGAATTCCAGGTGTTGAGGGACCGA
This sequence comes from Tamarix austromongolica, assembly GCA_039764185.1. Taxonomy (NCBI): domain Eukaryota; kingdom Viridiplantae; phylum Streptophyta; class Magnoliopsida; order Caryophyllales; family Tamaricaceae; genus Tamarix; species Tamarix austromongolica. The sequence continues at coordinate 140,587,288 of CM077809.1, read as the reverse complement.
GGTGCAAGGCTCGTTTAGTTGCACGTGGGTTTAGTCAGATACCTGGTGTAGACTATAACGAGGTATTTTCCCCTGTTGTCAGGCATAATTCTATTCGTACTTTGCTCGCGCTTGTGGCTATGCAGGATATGGAGTTAGAGTAATTGGATGTCAAAACAGCTTTTCTGCATGGTGAGCTCGAGGAGGAGATCTATATGCGCCAACCAGATGGCTTTGTTGTTGAAGGTAAGCAGGATCATGTGTGCTTATTGAAGAAGTCACTATATGGTCTGAAGTAGTCGCCTAGACAATGGTATAAGAGGTTTGATCAGTTTATGATTGAGCATGGGTTCTCCAGGAGTGAGTACGATGGATGTGTATACTTGAAGCAGGTTGGTGATGGTTCTCTGGTGTATCTTTTGTTGTATGTCGATGATATGCTTGTTGTAGCAAAAGATCTGTCTGAAGTTAACAAGGTGAAAACAATGCTGAAGACTGAATTTGAGATGAAGGATATGGGAGCTGTGAAGAAGATCCTTGGCATGGAGATTATTCGAGACCGCGGATAGAAACGTCTTTACTTGTCACAAGAGCAATATGTGAACAAGGTGTTGGAGAGGTTTCATATGATTGATGCCAAGCCGATTAGTACTCCCTTGGCTACTCACTTCAGATTATCTACTTTAGATTGCCCCAAATCTAAAGATGAGGAGGAGTTTATGGCCACAGTTCCCTACTCTAATGCTGTGGGATGCATGATGTACGCTATGGTTTGTACCAGGCCGGATATTGCTCAAGTTGTGAGTGTTGTGAGCAGATATATGGCGAATCCCGGGAAGGCTCACTGGCAAGCAGTGAAGTGGATTCTGAGGTACTTGAAGGGTACTGCATCATCTTGTTTGGAGTATGGGAGGTCAACTGATGCGTTGACTAGGTTCGTTGACTCTGATTATGGTGGAGATCTTGATAATAGGAGATCCACTGGAGGTTATGTGTTTTGTCTTGGTGGTTTGGCAATTAGCTGGAGGTCATCTTTGCAAGATGTGACTGCATTGTCCACTACTGAGGCTGAGTATATGGTTATGACGGAAGCTTTTCAAGAAGCTTCGTGGCTTGGTGGTTTTGTTCGTGAGCTTGGATTTGGTCATGGTGCTCCCGTTGTTCGTAGCGATAGCCAGAGTGCTATTTGTTTGGCAAAGAATCAGAATTCTTTCCATCGTCGGACGAAGCACATTGATATTAGGTACCACTTCATCCAAGGTACTATTGTTGCAGGCAAGGTTGTGTTGGAGAAGGTGGCTACTGCTGAGAATCCAGCAGATATGCTAACGAAGCCATTGACAGTGAGCAAGTTCGAGCATTGCTCAGACTTGGTTGGTGTTTGTGTACCATGAGGGCCTTTTGGGGCCCAGGGGTTTTTACAGATGGTCTTTTGTGTTCCTAGTGCTAGCTACTTTAAAAACGTCGTCAAGGTGGAGAATTGTGAGCTTGTGACTCGTGTTTGGTGTGTAGAATAGCTTGTGACTCGTGTTTATTAACACAGTCCGTTTTTTTGGGTTTTTCGCTCCGCCTCGGTTTTCGCTAATGACAGTTTCATATAGTATAAATACCATGCGATTAGAACCCTAATCGAAGAGCGAACGTCGTCTTCTTCTCCTATTGAGTTCTTGAGTGTTATTCTCTTCTCAATTCTTGTGTGTTCTAATTGATTCTAATTAGATCTTATTTTTCCGAATTAGTATCGATCCACAACATCTTCTTTTTAATGACAATATATCAATGGGTAGATAAGGATTAACGCTATAGACAAATTTAAAAGGACTCAAATGAATTTTACTAGAAGGACTCCTATTATATGCAACTTTTATATCTCAATCCTTAGTAATCTTATTAACTAATCATTGTAGAAAAGTTCCTAGAGTTTTATTAGTCACTTTGACTTGACCATCCATTTGTAGATATGAGAAGTGCGAGACAACAAATTAGTGACTAACATATGCCAAAGTGTCTTCTAAAAGTAGCTCAAGAATTTCACATCTCTGTATGACACTATACTTTTGGGAACTCCATGTAACCTTACTATACCTAATAAGTTGCATTATCATTTTTGTTACAACGTATGAAATATTCTATTTTAGAAAATTGATCCATTACCACTAGAATAAAATCATTACCCCTTTGTGTCATTGGTAATCCCAAGATAAAATCCATGCTAATACTTTCCCAAGGTTGATTAGGAATTGGTAAAGGAGTATTCAAACCCTTATAGAAGAAACTTTTACTCTTTTGATAAATCACACATCTTCTAATAATAGTTTGTGCTAATTTTATCATTCATGGCCAGTAGAAGTTTTCTTGTAGTATTTCCATGGTCATATGAACTCTAAAATGACCATCTATAACCCCCTCATGTACTTACTTAACAAGTAAATCATGTATACTAGAACAAGGTATACACAACTTATTAAGTTTGAAAAGAAATTCATCTTGCAGTACTTAATTACCATAAGTATCATACATTATAGATGTCAACAAAATCTTCATCTTTAGAATATATTAACATTTAAAAACCTAATAGTTTAACATCCAACATAGCCAATATCATGGATATTCTAGACAAAGAATCTGCTATGACATTTTCCTTACCATTAAAATATTTGACAGAAAACATGAAGGATTGTAAGAAACTAACCTATTTGGCATGCCTAGGACTAATCTTCTCTTGCCCATGAAAACATTTTAAACTTTCATGGGCTGAATGCAAAACAAATGGCTTAGATCTTATGTAAGGGCTCCATGATTCTAGACTTCTTATGATGGCATATAATTTCTTATCATATGTTGCATAGTTCAGTTTTACCCACTTAATTTCTCACTAAAAAAATGTAATATCTCATTTTTCTTATGAGAGCACACCTCTTGTTCCTACCCCACTTGAATCCCTTGTAACCTCAAATAATTTATCAAATTTGGGTAAATCTAATACTGGTTCATGTCATAGCTTGTTTTTCAAAGTTTGGAAGGCACTAGTTGTATACTTACTCCAATTAACTTCACATTTATTCATGAGTTGTGTTATTGGTGCAGCAATAGTTGACAAATCCTAAGTGAATCTCCTATAAAAACTTATCAAAAAATGAGAAATCCTCACCTTATGAATATCTATAGGTATCAACCAATCTTTAGTAGCCTTAATCTTAGTGGGATGAACTTTAATACCTTAACTACTCACAATATATCTAAGGAAAACAATACTCAAAAGTATAAAATCATATTTTTTCCATATATTTTAGTTTCCTTCACCTTATCAAATAACTTCCTTAAGTGAATAAGATGATCATGTTCATTTCTACTATACAGAAGTATATCGTCTAAGTATACCATGGTGAAAATTACAATAAAAAGTCAAAGAACTTTATTTATTAGTCTCATAAATGAACTAGGTGTATTACATAAACCAAAAGGCATTGCAGTCCATTCATAAAGATAATATTTTTGAATGCAGTTTTCCATTCATCCTCTTCTCTTATTCTCATTTGATTATATCCACTTCTTAGATCAATTTTAGATGCACTCCATATAACTCATCTAACAAGTCATCCAATCTTGGCATAGGAAATTGATATTTGATAGTCATGTTGTTCACATCTCTTATGTCAATATATATGCACCATATACCATCCTTTTATAAGACAAGTAATACAGACAGACAACATGGACTCATGATTTTCCTTACATACCCTTTTTCAATGAGTTCTTGTATTTATTTTTCTAATTCCTTGGCCTCCTCCATATTACATTGATATGAAGGTTGATTAGGTAAAGACACACCAGGAATTAAATCTATAGCATGTTATATTCCTCTTTTAGGTGGCAATCCAGTGGTAACTCATCATGATAAACATCACGATTCTCATTAATAAGATTATCTAATTGAGGATTATTATTATTATTTTCTACCCTTATAGGGATTATTTCATAATTATAGCATATTAACTTCCTTATTCTTTAATATATTTGACCATAGCCTTTTCATCTAAGAATAAACTCTTTTTATTCTTTACTAAGCTATCATCATCATATTTAGAAGGTTTAAGTTTATTCTTCTTCTCATCCTTCTGAACTAGATATTCATTAGTAATACCATTATGAATAGCATTTATATCATATTTCCATGCTCTACCTAATACAATTCCACATGCATCCTTAGCACATCATCATGATAATTACCAATTTTAAATGATATCAGGGTTTTCTTAGTTACCTTGACTCCTTTGTCCTTATTTAACCATTGATGAGAATAAAGCTTTGGATGTGGTGTAGTATTCAACCCCAAATCCTTCCCTATCCTCTCATTATCTACATTCACACAATATCCATTATTGGTGATAACTCGATAAAACGTATCCTCTATTCTTCCTTTAGTCTTGAATATATTTTCTTGGTTATTAGGTTTCTCTCTAGCTTGGACTTGAATAACTCTTTCTAAGACATTACAAGCAATTTATTCTTCCTCTGAATCACTAGAAATTTTCTAAATATGCTCATATTCAGGATCTTCTTCACATGTCACCATGGCTTCAATTTCTTGTATAGACAATACCCGTTGAATGTGACATTTGCCAGCAAAGTTTCCAAATCCTTGACATTTGAAACATTGCCTAGTATAGACTTAATTGACCTTATTCTTGCATTTATCCACTCTAGTAATTCCTTTCTTTTTTTTTATCAAGATTTACAGAAGTTGAAATACTCACTCCAAACTTTGTAGCTTGAGTACTTGAGTTGTACTTTTATTGGCATGAGGCATAGTGGACTTAATTTGTTTTTCAAATATTAAGGATAGCTTAATCATTTCATCTAAAGAATCACATAGATATTTCTCAACTTTTTCATGAATCATCATGTTATGGCCTTCTAAAAATCTAGCATATGTTTGTTCCTTCCTTTTATGTATATCATATACAAGTGCTAATCTTTCAAACTCCCCAATATATTCTTTAACACTTGAAAGTCCTTGTCTAAGAGTAGTGAATCTAATATAATTATCTTGCTCATACTCTTTAGGTATAAATTTATTTCTTAGATGTTTTTTTTTTAAGTTTTTTCCAAGATTTGATTTTTGATTTACCTTCTCGTTCCCTTGTCCTCTTTAAATTATTATCCCATATCCTAGCAAAATTATTAAACTTAAGAGTAGCTAGTTTACATTTTTTCTCATTATGATAATCTTTAAATTCAAATCCACTTCATTTAAGCACTGAAGACATAAGTCTACATCAATTTTACCATAAAAAATGAAGAGATCAAGCTTAATGCCTTTATCTTCTTTTTTATGATACTTTTGTTGATGGTCATGGAACATTCGGTTACTTTCACTCCCTATATACTTTTCATCATGGTCTACTATTGAGTTTAAATACCTTCCCCTTGCTAGATTGGTTGCTTTTATGGCACTCCCTATTACGTCTCTATAGAACTTCCATTGTTCTTAGATATTTTGGACAGATTCATGTTTGGCAAACCTAGATTCTAACTTTTGTAATTGTATTTGTATTGTAGAAATTTGTCTAAGTTGAGCATTAAGGGCATCTAAATTGTTTGAAAATTTTTAAATAGCTTCAAACATAGTATGGAAAAATTTTCCCCATCTATGGTTAAATTACTACAACCCAACACATTCGGATTCCACTAGTTTTTAGTTGATTACAACTGAAATAACTCAATACTACTCTATTGTTCTTGTTTTATTATTACAAAATATTTTGAGTCCAATGAATAGAAGACACAATAAGCAATAAAATATGCTAATTACACCACAAAAATGAGTACACTTAACACTTATCGTGCTAAATTCTTGATATAGAATTTAGCAAGTTTTGAAAACTCAATTTGAAAAAACCTTACAAGTTCATGCATGTATTCAGATACTTCAAGCAAAATTTCATGCTAGGAAAAAAAATATTCCAATTTGCACTAATTATAATAGATAAGAACACACAATATTTGAAAAAACTAATCTCAAAACACAACTAAAACAAATAAAACTCACATACTATACTCGGATAAACATTTCAACCAAGTAAGAATTTTACAAAACATGCACACTAACTGATTTTAAAACCAAGTGATGATCACCACATATGATCAACTAGTATCAAAGACACCTTAAGAACACACTATTTCATGCAAAAAACTAAAGATTAAAAATGGTTAAAAAGTCACACACTACACGCACAAAATCCTACACACGCTTTTAACACAAAATTTTCCTAACCTTATGTCAAAACTCTCATGCAATATCATTCAAGATATTTCCAAGAACCATGTAATACTACCACATGCAAGTTCACATAAAAAAATTCAGATTTTATAAATATTCAAAAATAATTCATCAATATTCAAAGAATTCAATCAAGAAGAGTCAAGAATCTTACTAGAACTTCAATGGTAATTATGTTGGAGTCAAAAACTTAGGTTGAATTTGCACTTGAGTTGTCAATTCGAAGTAGCCTGTTTTGATACCAAATTTGATGTGGAAGATAATCAACAAATAATCTTCAAGATTATAGGAACTTTTCTATTGTTCCTCAAGTTATACAAGTCTTCACAAGTTTTCTTTGAACTCAAATTGTTGATGTTGAATTTGTTGCCTTAGTGGGATGGTGGCAATGATCGACTCTTAGATCACTAACATTATAAAGAAAAATCTTCTATTTCTCTATAGAACTATATCTAGAACTCTCTAAGAGCCTCACTTGAAGAAAAAGAGAATAAGAAGAACAACACACTCTCTTTTGTATCGATCCTCTATTTGAAAGGTTTACTTCTTATTCATTCATCATATTCGATCAAGTGTACAAAGGGTATATATATACATGTACACATGTTGGTATTTCATTAATAAGCCTATAGATCTCAGCCTTGTTAACAAAAGTAATCCATTTGCTACCAAGGATAGATTAAATACTTTTAGTTATAACATTGATCATATTTGTGGTTTATGCTCATAAGGTAATGAAGCCCATTCAGATCTCTTATTTGCATGTATATATGCCCAATGAACTTAGAGTTAGTTAATTATTAGATTTATCTCTCATAAAACCATAGTGATTGTGATCAAGTCATAAAGTGGATGATTAAGGGAGGTAGATGTCTAAAAATATGTAAAGAAGCTTTATGAGCACCCTTCTTAGCTTGTATCTATCATCTATGGATGGAGAGGAACTATTGAATATTTCAACACCACTCTAGAGAGAGTGTTGAACTAGTTAAACTCATTGTTAAAAAGCTTGCTACAAGATTTGTGGGGTTTTCAACTTGTAAATGCTTTTAGAAGTTGGTGGCCTTTGTGAATGACCTAGCATAGACTAGTAGTACACTTTAGTACGCTTTTGTTCCTCTGAGTTTGTACTCTCATGCCTATTTGGTTTTAGAAATAAAATTTTCAATTACTTATAAAAAAAGGTATATAAATAATAAAGATTATATCTACAATGAAATCTTTTTTCTAATTTTAAGTAGTAGTAGTATTTTTAAAAAATGAATAAGTATATAAAAAATAATTATGTAAATTTTAACAAATAGTTTGACTATTATTATTTGGGAAAACAATTTTAACTAATATTGTTCTCAATAACTCACTTATTATGAATAACTAGATTGTTGCCTATGTGATACATGGTTTATAATTATTTTTAAGTCATTAAAAAAATTATAAGTGTATGATAAAAAAAACATTATTGGTTGGTATAATGAGAAAGTAATGCTTAGGTGTTGAGAGAAAACATTATCGAAAGTATATGACATAATAATTGAATAAGATGGTAAGAATATAACATCATCGTAAAATTTGGAAAACATTTTTAGCATTGACATTTTTTATTTAATATACTTTGTATTATAATTTTTTAAGATAGTTACTTATGTTATAAAATGACTCTAATTAGCTCATTGTGTAGAGCAAAAGATGACTTTACAATGACTAATTTATCTATACATAGCAATCAATGTATATAAGTAGTTAATGAATCCCTATTATATTATACAATTTTGCAATTAATTTTTAAATTATAACTTTTACACCTAAAATACATATATATTATTAACTATCCATCAAAGTAGGCAAATGTAATGTAATAAACTAATAAGAAATCAATGGTGTTGTAAATATGCTATTAGAATATGGAAGATTCATATTTCCATATTATTAAACCCTTTAATCTACCTCACCACTATGTCTATTTAATGATCTTATATTGTAACCTCCATTATCATTATGGGCTCGGCTATAATATGTATGTGTGTGTATGTCAGCATGCACATGGAGGATGTATATAACTGATATGTATTAATGAGAATAAAAGGTGTTATTCTCTCTTCCCCTCTATCTTATGTCCATCATCTATTGCAGTTTCTCAATATCACAACACATTATTAGCATGATAGATTCTAAATTATGAACATCAAATATATAAAATGGCTAGAGCTACCTTTTAATTGATGTTCAAATCAAATACACATAGTTTAGATAAAGCACATGGAAGGAATCACATGTACTAATTACCAATTTGTTTTATTTATAGTGGTGTTCATTATTAAATTTGTTTGTAGGTGCATAAAAGATCGGTACATCACCATAGCCCATGGTGGTTTATATCCTAATTCACAAACTTGCAATAAAAATAATGTTAAATCAAGTGTCACATGTATATATTAAAATTTGTGCATAATACTATAGGGAGTGGAGACTGATAAAGGGGCTAGTTTTCGATGGTGGGAATTGAAGGGGGTGGCGTGGTGAGGTTGGAGGTGCCAAAGGATGGATGGAGGCCTGCAGTTGTGGTTGTCGAAAGGTGGAAGGAGGGATGTGATCATGGTTGATGAAGAGGAGGGATTTTATTAGGTAAAGTGTGCCGAAGGGTGGTGTTGGGATGTGGTGAGAGTTGTTGTATCAAGGATAAGGGAAATGGGAGAAAGTGGTTGTAGTGGAGGCTATCAAAGTAGAAGGGTTAGCTTTGGCTATTTTAGCCGATGGTTGGGGTGATGTTTGGAAAGGATAACCAAAGGTGGTGAGGGAGAAAAGGAGAAGGCTGTCGGTGTTGGCATGGTTGTTTCAATTTAGCTTACCGGTGGTGGCTTTTTGGTATATTTTTGTGATGAAAAGGAGGTGGTGAAGGAGAAGAAATGGTGGTGTGTTGGTTGAGAAAAAAAATGGAGAAAAGAGAGGTTGTAGGGGAATTTAATGATGGTCAAGTATGTGTATATATGTCCCCATGCACCTGTAGAGAATGGCAAGAGGTGGGAGGGAAAATTTTCAACCCCAACCCTTATGTGTAGGATGTGGGAGTTGATGGAAGTGGGGAATGGCTTCATAGGTGTTAGGGAGTGATGGGCGTGCAGACATTGTGTGTAGAAAATGTTTCACACAAGGAGGAGGGGGAAAAGGAAAAGAAGAGGGAGGATCAACCGAGAGGGAAAGGAGAGAAAAAGGGAAAAGAGGGAAACTAATAGGGGGTTAATATTTTTAGTTTTTGATTATAATATGATCAATATAATTTAGGTTAGGATAATAGGATAGATTAATTATCAATAAATCAGGATTAAGTTAAATTCTAGGGTAAGAGAATTTGGATAAGGTGGAAATATTTATTTCCCGATATTAGGATTATGTTATGATATTAATTACTTGGGATTAGGTTAGCTAAAAATTTAGGGTATTACATAAGAAATCTTTACTTGATAGTTATATTATTTACAGCTCTAGAATCTATATATATATGCCAAGTACCATATTTATTAGGAACTAAGAAGGCAGGTACACAACAAGGACTCATACTTTTTCTCACATATCCTTTATATACAAGTTCTTATATTTGTCTTTGAAATTCTTTATCTTCTTTTAGATTACATCTATAAGCAGGTTTATTAGGTAGATGCATTCCAAGAATTACATTCGTAGAATGATCTATACCTCAAATAGATGGTAGTATAGGAGGTAAGTCATTAGGAAATACATCATCATATTCATTAAGTAATCTAGTAAGATTTAGCTTATTTGAATTGTTCTCCCCAAATTGAGACTCCTATACTACTAAGTCATAGAAAACACCCACCTCCTCAATGCAATTAAAAATATCCTTTTCATGTAATAATAAACTCTTTTTAGTCTTGATAAATTGTATATAATCACATTGAGATGATTTCAATTTATACTTTCTTATTATTATCTTTAAGCAAGATATATTCATTAATCACACCATCATGGATTTCATTTCTATCATATTGCCACGGTATTCCTAGTAATATACCACAAGCATCCATAAATAATACATCATACAATATTCCATCACACAATATTCCATAACAATAAACACTAATACAAAAATAATTAGGGTTTTCCTAGTCACTTTATATAACTCCCCCAAAATCAGTTGAAAAATTTTGTTAATTAAAATAAAAACAAGAACTGGGGTACTATCGGCATGATCAGTACAAGCCCAACCCCCGGCTAGTCTGGTACAAACCGCAAGGCTAAGAAAAATGTCATGAGAATATTAGACAACTTAAAAAGAGATTCATAGAAAACTGAAATATTCATGTTGAGAGAATCAGAGGGCGTGGTTAAAAGTCATTACAACCTAAATGGGATACATAGAAGAAATTCCCCAAAAGGAAAAAAAAGGGTACAACACCATAAACAAAATGAAGAGAAATGAAAACCATTAGTAAATAGGAATAAAGAGAGTCTGACCAACTACCGCTCTCGGCCCCAAGCAAGTCCAACAATCATCATACATCCCCACCTGACACATCTAGTACGTCATAGGCATTAAACATAGTACCTCCTACCTACACAAATTCAAAAGGCCCCTCTGCTCATGGGAATGAGCAACACCTATGGAAACTGGTGGTCAGTACGCTTTGTATTGAGTAAGGTCACCATATGGGTAAGGCCAACAAGAAATAAATAGGTAAGGCATACAAAGTATGATTGAGGTTCATATCAGGCCAGACTTAGACAAACATTTTATCCTACACATTTCTTATATTAATTCCACGTGAGTACAGAAACCTCACCATTATAGCCGGTGGACCGTAAACACTCCATAGGGCAAAACACAGCTGACCACTATTATAGCTAGTGGACCGAAAAATCAACTTCATTGGCCCTAACTCACATGGTGTTCCACTATAAATAATTAGTATCTTTCCATACCTTAAACTTCTGGTTCACACATTTCTCATATTAATTCTGCATGAGTATGGGAACCCCACCATTATAGCTGGTGGACCGAAAACACTTCATAAGGCATAACGCACCTGACCACTATTATAGCCGGTGGATCGGAAAAATATATCCTCACTGGCCCCGACTCATGAGGTGTTTCACTGTAAGTAATTAGTATCTTCCCATGACTTATCACCATGAAAAGTTTGGTTTATCGAGCCTGAAATCCCCCACTATTATAGCTAGTGGACTGGAAACACTCAACAAGGCAGAATGCACCTAACTTCTATTATAGCTGCTGGACCGGATATCACTCCATAGGGTAAAATGCACCTGACCACCATTATAGCCAGTTGACCAAAAAATATATATAACCTCATTGGGCCCTGGATTGATAATCTTTCACTTTAAGTATTTAGTATTTTATTATATCTTATTCCACAACCCGACTAGACATACACAACCCACTAGACTTCCCATGCTCACTCTTTTATTCTCAGCATCCCGAAACCTTATCCTATATCTTGGGACTTCTACACCCTCTAGTACATCCAGACATTCCTTCCCACTCTTTCCTCATTACCATGAATACCCAAATTTGAGGCCCACTTTCCATATCTCTAGAGCAACTCAATATCGCTCTCTAGGGTTTTCCTCTTGGAAACCCTAATTTGGCCTATATGGCCCAACCTTCCTCTATCCCACACAACTCATGCTTCTCCAATTCATCCTCACTCGATTCATCCCCAATCATTCCATTTTACTTCCCATTTTACATATGTGGCCATGAAACCCTAGTTGGCCATTCCAAAACCTTAGCACCTCTCTTTCCTCATACAATGTTATCCATTTATTACTTTTATTTACCATCCCTTCTTCCACGAGACACATATCCAACACAACCTATGGCCCCAAGACTTTCTCCCCATCTTTTCCTACTCACCATGAGGACCTAAAACTCTTCTTTGTTACCAAAACCATCACTTTTCTTGAATCACACCCAACATCACAATCTCACTATCCAACTCCCCACACGCGATCACAAAAACCCTAGTTTGCTCCTCGAAACCCTAGTACTTCTCCTTTCTTTTATGTCACCCCCTCAACACCCCAAATACCTTTTTCTCACTTGGCTCACTTTTCCTCCATGCGACACCTCTCTCATTCTTTTATTCTCCATTCTAACCATTCTCGTTAGCTTTTCCTTCCTTGCACACTTCTCTCACTTAGGGTTTCCTCCCAAAACCCTAGTCAAGTCTCCCATGCATCCTTACACCAACCCACGTACTATTTTTCACATATTGACTCCAATTAATCTAACAAATCTTCCCTTACCTTAATTAATCCTCAAGTCAACTTTACCCACGTAAAAGTCATCCCCATGCAAAGGCTGGCCATCCCATGCAAACCCTAGACTCTTCATACATGCTTTGGTCCATTCCCTTAATTTATTCCCATTATTCCTCTTTTATCAACCTATAGGTCATAATATGTTTAGGCCATCATTACCATTATCTAGTCAACTCACTTTCCTCACTCTTATCCTTTTCTCTCACAACCACATTACACTATTTAGGGATTCCTATCATATATGTCATGAGGGGCAATATTACACAAGCACAATTCAAGTACAAGTAATAATATCACATTACACCTATCATAAACACATATAGCTTACTTGAGCTTCATGCTTAGCAAGCTACACTGCAAGATCAAGATATATAATACAGAAAGCACACCCATCAAATCAACACACATATCACATTCTCACACACAAAAGGCCTTAACCATATCCTTTCCTAATACGACACCAAGCTTGGAGCACGCTCCTACGCCTCCTTAGGGTTTTGACTTGGTCCACCTATAAAAGGGAAATACTAAGGGTTAACTTCTCTCTAACCAATATTATCATTATTTTCTACTATTATAACCTAGCATTAGGGTTAATAATAATAATAGTAGTTTTATAAGTAAAAATAAGGGTATTATTCTCAAAGTAGCTAATCATACTATTACTAGTCAAAATAGGTCTTGGTAGTTATATTGGTCCACATTAAGGTTTTATTAGCACTATTTATATTACTAAAGACAATAGCTTTAATATTAACAATAATAATGATAATAATGATAATACTAGTAATAACCCGAATAATAATAATAATAATAATAATAATAATAATAATAATAATAATAATAATAATAATAATAATAATAATAATAATAGTAATAGTATTAGTAATACTAAAATAGTGACAATAATGATAATGATAATAATAATAATAATGCTAGTAGTAATAGTAATATTAGTGATATAGTTAATAATAACAATATTGATAAAAAAATATTATTAATAATGGTTCAAATCTTAATAATGATAATAATAAGGGTTATAATAATCATAATAATAGTAATATTAGTAATAATAGGGCCAAAGTTAAATATAATAATAACAATAATAGTAGTGGTGGTGGTGGTGGTGGTAGTAGTAGTAGAAGTAATAATAATAGTAGTAATGATAATAATACTTCAAATCTTAGTAATAATAATAATAATAGGGTTTCAGATAATTATGTTAATAATAGTATTAGTAATAATAGCACCCAAGTTAATAATAATAATAATAATTGTTCGAATAATAATAATAATAATATTAGTAGTAATATGCCGAAGTTATTAATAATGATGATGATGATGATGATGATAATGATAGTAACACAAATAAAATAATTAACAATTTCATAAATTATATTTAAAGGTTGGGGAGGCTAGGGCACAACCTAGAGGTGGTGGTGACTAAGCGGCAGCGGCGACGGTGACAACGATGGTGGAGGAGGAAGTGGGGTAGGAGAGGTGGATTTTTAAGCTAGAAGAGGGATAGTGAAATGGTGGTTGTGGTGGTGGTGGATTATCTGGGATGGGAGGGTTGGAATAGTGGTGGTAGTGTAGCAAAGGTGGCAGCATAGGCGGCGGTTGTTGTGGTGGCTGAAGGTGGTGGAGGAATAGGAAGGGTGAAGGAGAGGTAGGTAGGGAGAAAGGAAGGTAGGGGGAGGTAGAGGGGGCTCTGCTAGGTGTTTTGGGAGGTAGGGGAGTAGTGGCTGCGATGGGGATGGTGGCGCATAGCTGTGTGAGGGGTGGTAATGGAAGAGAATGGTAGTTTGGGCAACCAATTTTACACGGCCGAGGCAGTTCGTGCAAGAAGAATGAGAGGTGGTGGGTGGTGTAGTTTGGTGAAGGGTGATGGAGGGTGGAGTTTGGCAGGTGGTTTGAGCGGCAACGCTGGATAACAATGGCGGTGGAGGTGTCTGATGTGGCGGAGGCACAAGGTAAGGTGAGTTTTTCTCGACAAGAAAGGGAGCTTGATTGAGGTCGAGTATGGGGTATTTATAGGCAAATGGGGGGTGGATACGACAGAGGGGGAAGGTGTGGCAGGGTCGCTGCTGGTGGTGGCAGGCCGGTACAGGCTTGTAAATGGCAAGGTGCAGATCTGGTTAGAGGAAATAAAAGGAAAAGGAGGGGGCATGTGTGATGGTAGGTGTGGGGTTGATTGGGGTCAAAAAAGGAAAGAAAAACGATGAGGAGAGAGGGGATGGTTAGTTGGTCGACGTACGGTGGTAGAGGAGGGGGTGGCGGTAGCTCATAGGTGCAACTTGCAGCACGGGGTTGGGGAAGAAGGAAAGGGGTGGAGAAAAGAGCTGGGCTGGCCGGTTCGGGGAAGATAAAGAAAAAAAAAGAAAAGGGAGGGAACCGGTGGGTAAGGAAAAAAAAAGAGTGGCGCGGGCCTAAGCCACGCGGGGGAGAGAAGAGAGGGAGGAGAGTTAGGCCACTAAGGGGGATGGCCCAGTTTAGGGGATGAAGCGGAAAAAAGAAAAAGGAGAATAGAGAGAAAGGAAAGTAAAAGGAAAAAGAAAGGGAAAATGGAAAAATAGGAGAATGAAAAAGGAAAAATAGGTTGGTTGGGGTATTTAGAATATTTTCGTATGTTTGGAATATTTAAAATAATAAATTTTAGTTAAAATAATAATTAAATTCTCTTTTTAGATTAATTTAGGATATTTTGAATAATTTTTCCTAAATTCCATTTTAATTAGCCAAAACACCCTAATTTTTCCTAATTAAATTATTTATTATTTTCCTCTTGATTTTACCTTAAATATTCCCCCTTATTTTAATAAAATAATTTATTTAATTAATTTCCTTAATAAATTCCTATTTTAACATAATTTCTTAAACTAGGGTCTTGAGGTATTTCAGTTTAGCACATTTGTATTTATTAAACCATTATAATGAAAATAGTTTAGGGTGATTAGTAGTCACTAACCCTAGTTGTTTGACATCATTTCACTAGCAACATTAATACTTAAGCCACTATCTATAATGACTCTACAAACCTTATCACCGAGTCTACACTTAGTTTTAAAATATTTATCCCTTTGTGTAGATGGATTATTAGGTTATATTTGTAATACCCTTTGAAGTAAAAAACATTGATTCCCATCTTCTTCATATATACTCAAGGTATTAGCATTAGACTCGGTTTCAATGTTATCATTATCATTGAAATGCTCTAGAACCCTAATTTTAAGAATTTTAGGTAATTAAGGATTTATTTTGGAAATTTATTAAATAAATTATTTTATTTAAAATAAGAGGGAGTAAATAATACCAAATCAATAGGAATTTTATAAATAATTTAATTGGAGAAAACTAGAGTATTTTGCAAATTAAAAGGAATTTAGGAAAAATATTTCAAAAATCCTAAATTTTGCATAAAAAGGAAATTTAATATTATTTTATTTAAATATTATTATTTTTAAATATATCAAATTACCAAAATAATCTAAATATCCCAACCCACCTATTTTTATTTTTCTTTATTTTTTTCTTTCTTTTTCTTTCTTTTTCTTTGTTCTTCTTTTCCTTTTCTTCCTTCTCCCGACCTAGGCCTATCTGCGGCCCAAATTTTCTTTTCCTTCTTTTCTCCTTTGGTGGCCTAGCATGCTGTGTTTTCTTTCTCCTCCCCATCTCCGGTTCGGTTATTTCTTTTCTCCCCAGTTGCCCAGTTCGCCCACCTTCTTCGTCCTCCTTCTTCTCCCCCGTCGCATCCTGCAATGCCCCAACTCCCTGGTTTTTCTCCGCCGATCACACCCCATTGGCCGAACGTTTCCTCTCCTATCTCCTCCCTTGACTCGCCATTCACTTTGATCCAACCCATTTCCCTCTCTTCTCGCACGATCTCCCCTTTTCCCCCTGGTCAATCGCAGGCCACGATGCAGTCGTGCGCCGGCTTACCATCGCCGCCGGTGAACCCTAATCTACCTGTCCTAATTCTCCCGCCTTCCCTGACCTTAGCTCTCTTTTGGCTTTATAAATACCTCCATAACAACCTGGACTCGAGTTTCTCCCGAAACCCTGAAATTTTACTCTCATGCGCCATTGCCCTTTCAGACACTATTTCTGTTGCCGTCTACCAACATCGCCACCAAAGCCTTCCACTTAAGCACTCCCTGCACCGCCCTATAACTAACTAAACCACCCTTCTCCCTTGGTTTTCCTTGCTCAAGCCACCTCAGCCGTGCAAAGTAGCCTTCTTGATCAACCCTTCCTTCCACATCCGTCGCCCTTCTCACCACCATTAGCCACCACTCCTACTGTAACCATCACCTCTTGCACCTTCCAAACTGCACTGTAGACTCCCCTCTATCTCCCCTACCCTTCTTTTCCTCTTTCTCCCCCTCCTCCTTTCTTTCTCTCCTTCCTCCACTTTTGGCCACCATAGCCGCCGCTGGGCGTCGCCACCTTTGGCTGCGCCGCCACTCTCATTCTACTCCTCTCCATCAAGGCTACCATAAACACCCCAAATCCCACCCTCTTTCTCCCTCTCCTTTTCCCAACACTCAACTTTTTCTCTTATCTTCTCTTTTTCCGACCACCACCACCACTACCGTGCACTACCGTCGGGGCCGCCTATCACCACCAACCCAAGGTGGAACCCTAAACCCTCTCAACCCTTAAACACTATTTATACAAGCTTTATTTATTTTATTTTATTATATTTCCATTTATTTCAAATATATTATTATTATTACTATCATGTACTACTACTACTACTACTACTACTACTACTACTACTAATGTTATTATTTTTATTGTTATTGAGGGCCAAAGCCCTATGCTATTTTTATTTCAATTATATTATTATAATTATCATCATCATTATTATTATTATTAGTATGTGTTATTATTATTATTATTATTATTATTATTATTATTATTATTATTAGTATTAGTATTAGTATTAATATTAGTATTAGTATTAGTATTAGAATTATTATTTCAAAGTAGGGTCGAAACCCTATTTTACATTATGTTCGATTTATACTATTATTAGTATTATTATTATTACCATTTTATATTTATTATTATTATTATTATTATTATTATTATTATTATTTTATTATTAACATTAGTAGTTATTTAGGTGAAGGGTCGAAGCCCTTATTTCACATTTATTTTGAATTATGTCATTATTATTATTACTATTTTTAATAATAATAATAATATTATTGTTGTTATTATTATTATTTTTGTTGTTGTTGTTGTTATTATTATTATTATTATTATTATTTGTAGTATCATTATTATTATTAGGGTAAAATCTTCAAATCTTATATTATCACTTTTTTCAATATTACTATTATCCATAGCAAAATTAGTATACTATTATTATATTATTATTTTATCTAAAAACCTTAATCTTAGAATAAATTAGGAAATAGTAGCATTTTGGTAGGAGGAAATCTAATATTTAGTTTTTCCCTATTATAAGAAAGACCTGTCAAAACCCTAAGGAGGTGTAGGAGCGTGCTCCAAGACCGGTGTCGTATTAGGTAAGGGTGTAGCTAAGGCCATATGTATGTAATGTGTATTATATGCCTTGTATGTCATGTGCCATAATATGTGATGTACCTTATGTGTATTGTTATAACTATTTTATGTATGGTGCGGCTTGGAGTTGAGGTATGTTTATGTGTTATCTTATGATTTGTGTATCATATGTTTGTGTTGTGATTGTGATGTGATATGATGTGACCCTATAAGACATGCATCCTAGGTTATGTAATATGATGATATGGAGTGAAATGATGTGGAGTTGACCTAAATGTTGCATGACCATAAATGTAGGAATCTAGGGTTTTACATGGAGGAATCTAGGCTTTCGTAGGAAAAAATCTAGGGTTTTGCATGAAGGAATCTAGGGTTTGCATGGGAGTCTAGGGTTTTGCATGAGAAAGTTCGAAGGTTTACATGGGAAGGTTAGGGTCTACATAAGGGTGAAATTTATGTATGGAAAGTTAATTTGGGGTGTGAGGAAGGTGATGGAAGTGTTGTTTGGGTGTTTGAACACTTTGGATGAAAAATAACATGTGGGATAGAATAAGGAAGCATAGGAGACCAGCTAGGGTTTGGTGTGGCCAGCTAGGGTTTAGTGTGGCTACTTAGGGTTTCGTAGTCACACGTGTACTTGGTGATTAAAGTGTGATGATGAGGGTGGAATCTATGGGTTGTGATGTGTGGAGTATTAAAATGATTTGGGTTGTGTGAGGTGGAGTAGGATGGGCCACTTAGGCCTAAATTAGGGTTTTGAAATAAACCCCTAGAGTGAGACGGTGAGTGGACTTGGAAGTGTAAGGTAGTGGGCCTTGACCTACATACATGGGAGATAGGCTCTAGTGTGAGTTAGGGTAAGGAGGAAATGAAGTTGGGCCAAGTTAGGAGGTGCATGAGTCTTATGATGTGAGATGGGTAATTTTGGAGGATAAGCGTAGATGGAGTTAGCTATGCATGTCTAGGGTTAAACTTCTGAATAAGACACTTAGGACATTAATCATGTAAAGTGGAATATTATTGAGCCAGGCCCAGGCCGATCCAGCGGCATAATAGTGGCTAAGTGTCGGGGTGCCCTAGAGACCAATCCAGCGGCATAATAGTGGCTAAGTGTCGGGGTGCCCTAGAGACCGATCCAGCGGCATATAATAGTGGTTAGGTGCATTATGTCCTATATGTGACTGATCCACTGGCTAGAATAGTGGGATATCCCGAGCTCAATAAATCAAACGCTAAGTTTGCTAAGACACATAAAAGACACTAAGTACTTACAGTGGAACACCATGTGAGCAGGGGCCAGACTGATCCACCTGCGTATAATAGTGGTTAGGGCGTTTCATCCTATGAGTGACCGATCCACCAACCATAATAGTGGTTAGGTGCATGTTGCCCTATAAGTGACCGATCCACCGGCTAAAATAGTGGGGTTTCCGTACTTGCATGGATTGATAAATGACATGGTGTGAAATGAGTTCTGATCAGAGATTAATTAATATATTAATTCAGACTATAATGGGCCTTTATGTACTTACTTGGATGATCGTATGCTATTACGCTATCATGTTGGACTACATGCTTTTGTATGTTAATCTTAGTGCACGGTTACCTTGCTCAGTATGTAGTGTATTGGTTATCCTTTTCATGGGTGTTGTTCATTCCCACGAGTAGAGGGCCCTTTTGACTTTATGTAGGTGGGTGATGCCTATTTTGATGCCTTTGATGTTCATAAGGCATCAGGAGGGGCCAAGGGTTGAGCATGTATCTGGCTCATGGATCAAGAGTGGAGTGGCCGGATCCCCTCGTTATATTTTTCTATCTCTTTATGTTATTCATATTTGTATTAGGTTTTCCCAAGTTTAATTCTTAACGTTTGTAGACTTATTTACTTTTTAGAAACTCTGACTTTGTACTCTAGATTATGATTCGTTTTCATACGCTATGATTTCTATTTTACAGTCGTTTAATGCTTATTTAAAGTTTTGATTAGATTAGATTTATATTGATTATTAAATTTCTTTTAGCCTTAGCACTTGGTACCGAAATGGTCGAAGTGAACCAGTATGGTACTAAGTGTGGTGGTAACATCCCCAAAATTCATAGGTTTTAGTTTAATTACTTCTATTAAAAAATATATATAATGAATTTTGGGGTATTACAATCATCACATGGTTACATGCCATCTATTTCTATTAAGGTCAAAACTATTTGATTAGGACATTCTATTGCAAAATGACCATATCCTTTACATTTAAAACATTGTTTATTAGACATTAAAATCACCTTATTCTTACCCTTTTAATCTTAGTTAGGGTTGATTTTTTTTAATCATTAGTTAAAGATGCATATGTCCTAAATTTTAATGTAGATGTATTCGAAAAGGGTTTGGTTGATATGGAAGTCAAAGCACTTGTTTTAGAATAGGATTTGGTGGAATTAGTTTGTGTCTCCCATTTTAAAGATAATTTGGCCAACTCATCAAGAGAATCATAGGAAAACATTTTAACTTTATCTCGAATCAAGTTATTAAGACCACCTAAGTATCTAGCTCATTTTTGTTATTTTCTTTCTTGCATATCATATAAGAGTGCTAGTATTTCAAATTCCCTAGTGTGTTATTATACACTAACAAGTCCTTGCCTAAGAGTAGTTAAATTGATATATATTTCTTATTCATACTCTATAAGGACAAACTTCTTCCTTACGTGTTTTTTTATTTCTCCCAAGACTTGATTTTACTTTTTTCTTGCCTTTCATAAGTCCTCTTAAGATTATCATGCCAAACCCTAGTATTTTTTTTTTAAATTTGAGAGTTCTTCACTTACATCTATGTTCATCATCATACTCTCTAAAATCAAATATAGTTTCTCTTTCATGCAACCATTCAAAAACAAGTCTACATACGACTCACCATAGAAAACAGGGAGATTGAGCTTGATACCTTTATCTTCAAAATGGTTATACCTTGGTTGGTAATTTGCATGTCCTCGTCAGTTGTGGCTGAAATCATTAGAGCCATTTTTGTTTTCCTTCTATTCATACTTCAAATAACCTTAGTGATGTAGGATAATCTCACGCTCAATATCAATCTTACTCTTCTAAGGATGAAGAATAATAATTAGTATACTTATAGATGGAACCCATTGTTCTTGAGAGTCCTAATGCTTCTAATTATTTGTTAAATAACTTGTGCAGGTATTATATAAGTTTGCAAGAAGATCAATCTATTAAAGATCTTTGACAAACAAGACAATGTCATTATAGTGATTACAAAGTTGCATTGAAGACAAGGCTATAAGACACAAAGTTTGATTACATTTGTTAATTTATTTTATTACAAATTTAGAGATTGTGTAGCTCTGTTATCTTATTATATACTTTCTAATGCTTGTAAATTGTCACTGTAATTAATATATATATACTAGTACTTTATATAGGGTTAAATTTTGTTAATAAGGCCGGGCTATGTGGGATTATTAATTAAAGGCCTACATGTGTACATGTATATATATGACTTTATATGTTGAGATGAATACAATGAAGTATAATTTGAGATTTGAAATCGACATAAAGAGAGTGTGTATGATCTTCTTCTTTAAGTGAGAGTCTTGGAGAGTTTTAGAGTGTTCTTTAGAGAAATAGAAGAAGGCTCATCATGCTTATCAAAATAACATAAAACATCATAGATAACAACCTAAAAATAAGTAAGTAGGTTAATCAAATGAATATTAGGGATTCTTCCATCCATTCATATAGTTTTCTATTGAGTCTATTTTCTAACTTATATACCCCATTCGGTCATTTATTTATAAGCTATTATTTCTCTTTCCCATCCATTCTCTTTTATCTTCCTTTTTATCCACATCCTTATTCTCATTCTTAATCTTATCAAGCTATAAATTGTGTACCACCTCATGGTCTTACATACCATGGAAATCTATCCAAATCAGAGGACATAAAGTATGGCTAAAGCCAACACCAACTGAGGTGACCGGATCCTTTAGTATCAATACCTCCTAGCACATCATCAGTGCCTAGAGTAGCTAATACACTAGAATCTACTAGGATCCTACCTAAAGGAAAAGCCCAAAAGCACCAATAAATGCCTGAAATAAAACTAACCTTAGTAGCTAATCAAGTACCAAATAACCCAGACCTATACACACGTCGATCATTTTCCACTTTAAGTGACTAGTGTGTTATTTTCCAAGGTTATGTGATCCTAAAAGGCCCACACAACAACCAAGTAACACAACCACATTCTTATTCCATCTTAACCATTTTTACCCTCTAACCATGTTGTAGGTTTTCCATTAGTGCTTAATCAATATTAATCAATCCCTCATGATAAACCATTTTAGGTTAATAATCCATTTTGCACTACCCTTTTGAAGTAATAATTTACTTATTTGGATTTTTCACTAAAGTCTTCCCAAGCACTTATTGAGAATTCTATGAATTATGATCCATTTAATCGATCTATTAAGTTAGTTATTCCATACCAAAAGTGTATTTCCATTATTAAATAATTGTGTAGCACCATTGGCCATAGTCTCAAATTATATCAAGTCCAAGAGATAAAAATCACACACTTTAGTAACACCAACCAATCAGTTTGGGCTAATCGGTCAATTACTATAATTAACTAGTCGATCGGTCTGGCTCAACTAAATCCCAAGGCTCCCTAGAACTGGTCGATCAGTTTGGCTAAACTAATCAATAGTTTTGAGACCAATCAATCAATTCTTCTAAATCAATCAATTGGTTCAAGCAGAGAACATTCAATGTCACCATAGACCAATCGATCGATGATTTTTGCCTAATTAGTTGATTTGTTTGCTCTCTCATGGTACATAAGAGACATTTGTCATGCGAATCATACTCTACAATCTCACCACATCAAACTCATAATATGTCATAGAGAAATACTAATATTTTACCAACTTATAAACTGACTCATGTTTCACATTCAAGCAAATCGACCCTTTTTTTTCTCTAAAATCATGCTTTTTTTGGGATTCACAATTAATTTAGCATGCATCAATTAGAAGCCAAATTCTCATGTAGGCATATAAAATTAACATTTTACATAATACAATACATCACATGATTATTCATGCCACATTTCATAGGTAAATATGACTTACTTGATGTTTAGAAAAAATTCCACTAAAGACGGAAAAACTTAAGCTGAAAGATTTTCAACTTCAAAAACCTTTAAAAAAACAATTAGAACACACAAATCATTGAAAAAACTTTGATAAATCTAAAAACACAATTTATAAAAGAAAAAGGAATTAAAAAACTCGATAAAAAAATAAAGCATGATTTAGCTAAAAAAAAACTCAGCTTCCTCCTAAATCTAACTCTGTCTTGCTTAAAGATAAAACAAAAGGGAAATAGAGAATGGATCGGAAGAGTGAAAGGAATTCAAAAGTAAGCTTTAAGTGGAGAGAAAGTAACACAAGTGCTAGAGGAATGAAATATTTTGGAGGCTAAAAGAAAAGTGAGAAGAAGGGGTGATTAGAGTTATTTATTGATAATAAATTGGTTTAGGAATGAGTGGGATTATGCAATAGATCAAAATTTTAATCTTTACCATTAAAATATGAGTGAAATGGGAAACTTTATCAAAAATAGGTTTAATTTTATCTTAAAGCTCAAATGGTGATTTTTAAGAGATTTTAGGTCGAGTTAATCTAGAAAATATAAAAAACAAGAAGGGTAATGGAAGATCAGTGCACAAAGGAATCTCTTAGGTGAGTAGAACAATCTAGAATCGAAGAATGCTTATAGGGTTGTGTAAAGGAGGAAGGTGAAAGAAAATAAGAGGGACGCCATCCTCTCCCTCAATTGTCAAAATCCAACTCTCGAATTTGTTCGAGGATGAAACTAAATTTAAATAAATGATAAAAAAAAAGTTTAATAATCACTCAAGAATAGTTTGGAAATGGATTATCAAGGTTCCATTTTGATTTAAGAAATTTCCTAGAAAAATTGAGCTTGAAAAAAAAAAACTAAGTTTGATAAACTAGTTGATCTATTTGACCAACCAATCGACTCGACTATTCTATACACCAGTCAATCGATTCTCCCAACCAATCGATTGGTTTAGTCAAATGAAGTCCCTTAACTTAGATCGCCTGAAAAAATATTTTATTCTATTTCCCAAACTTTATTTTAATCTATCTTTACCTAAAATTATAGTTCCAAATAAGGACTAAACATTATCAAGTTTTATTAAACACCTTAATTTTTCATTCTATAAATCTTAAAAAAATATATAGGGTATTATACCGTAGTTGTTTATAAAGTTACTAGAAATATGTTTTGAAAAGATATATGTTTGAGAAGTTTCATGTCCCCCCCCCAAAAGATACTCTTACATTTAATTATTTATTTAGTAATGTTATGCACCCAAACACTAAAACCAAACTAAAACAAAATTCATCTAAGTATATATATTATATTAATATATTAATGCACTAATTTTATTTTTTTATTGATAATTAATAAATAAATAATAATAATGAAAAATAAAAAAATTATAGCATAAAAAACATGATATATCTATTATTTGTATTATTTCTCTTATCATCCTAATTTTTATGGTTGTTATTATAATAATTGTTTTATACTTTTTTGTGCCATAATTTTAATTTCTTTTATATTTTTATTAATTTATTTTTATTAATTATTAATAAAAATAAATTTAATTCACCAATATATTTATTGTTTAGGGCATTGAGGTGCCCATAAGTAAATCACCATGGAGTTGGTTTCAAGTTCGATCAATGCTTGATGGAAGTGAGTGCCTTATATTCATTAGTTATCATTCTATATAAATATGATTATTATGTGTTATATATGACTCATTAATTAATAGAAATTTTATTTTTACACTTTCTATTTATGTATCATATAGGACTAATCTACCATTTTTTATTTCTTATGTGAGATCTAAATTTTTACAAGCATATAAAAGGTTGCATATGTGACATATTTTAAAATCAAGAAAATTTCAAGATCATCGATCCCCTACTTAATTTGAATTTCAATTTAAGGAGGATATAGTATTATGGTTATAGAATTAGCTCAATGCATGACAATCTTATTTTAATCTCCACTCTTACTTTAATTTTGTGCTAACTAATATTTTTATTAGTTTTTATTATATATATATTGACAATATTTAATTTAATTTTACTGTATGTATGATTATCTCCCTTCCAAGTATGCGAAGAAGACTAGAAATAAATGATGGTAGAAGGTTAAAACTCTCTCATTCAATACACTCAAATTAGATCTAATATGATAAATTGAAACATCAAATCTGAGCGATTAGCTACCACATGACCTATCACCGTAAGTAGATCTTCATCACTTGAAGATAATGTAAAGATATCTAAAGTGATAATATTAAGAAAATTACATAATTTTAAGAGTGATAGATTGACGGTCTCATCGCGCACCACCATGTGCATAAAAGTGTTGGATAGGTAGCCTCATCATCCATCATTATATGCATACCTCATCACCTAAGCTTGATTGGAGAATATATTGCTAAAATCCATTATTCAAAGTTAATAGAGGGTCACTAGAAGTAGCTAAATGTTTTTCCACATAACCAAAGTATGAATGGGTGATTGTAAATGATGTGGAAGATCATAGATGAATAATCTTCTACAATGCAGGACCTTTATTTGGTTATCATAAGTTGCAAAATACCTCCCAAAACAGCTATATTTTTCAACTTGTGTATGTTGGTCTCGATAGCTTTGATAATGTGGTATTGACCTAATCTAATATCAAGTCCCTTCAATTAGGAAATATCTTATTTCTCTAGAGAATAATCTACAACTCCCCAAGAACTCACACTTGAATGAGAAGAGAGAAGAAGAGGCTCATCTTGGCTCTCTAATTATTGATTTTAATATTTCATTCATTCATTCATTCAATGGACAATACCCTACACACACACACACAAAGATATGTAGGACTTAGTTTACCCATCATCAATTAATCCCATATAACTGGCTTAATTAACAAAAGCTAACTACATGCAATTTTATATTATATATATAGTGATTACAATAACAAATTACAAACATAATAAAGTATACAATAAAATAACAAATCTACACAAAAATCTAAGCATATAATACATTGAATTAACAAATTTAATAAAGCTTTGTATCTTATAGCCTTATCTTTCATGCAACTTTGTAATCCATGTAATGCCATTGTCTTGTACATCAGATATCTTTAATGATTTGATATTCTTGAAAACATGTATAATACTTACAAGATTTACTTAATAAAACATTAGAAGTATTAGGATCTTCAAGAACAATTGGTACCATATATAAGTATACTAATTCTTGATCTTTATCATTAGAAGAGTAAGATTGAGATGCTTCTACATCATTCTCCCAAAAATAGAATTTGTAATCAAATTAGTATTACTGTATTAAGGAGATAAATCACCAATATTAATATTCCTATAAACTCCTCCATAGTGTTTAGGTAATTCTAATTCATGTGTATTATTTTCAAATTTTATTAAGATTTCAAATGGTCCATAGGCTCTTAGCATAAGTTTTTTTTCTTAAGTTTGGAAATATTTATTTTCTTAAGTATAACCAAACCAAATCTCATAGTGAAAACACTTATTGAATTCGATCTTTGTTTGCTTTAGTTTGGTATTTGGCATTAGATTTTTCTATGTTATTTTAAATTTGTTCATTAATTTTTTAAAAGAATTAAATTATTTATTTCACATGATAATTCTTAATGCCTCCTTTTACTAATGACAACATATTAATAAGTAAATAAGGATTAACCCCATAGACAACTTCAAAAGGACTCAAATGAGTTGTACTAGAAGGACTCCTATTATAAGCAAATTTGGCATATGCTATTTTTATATCCCAATAATTAGTACTTTTATTGACTAATCCTCATAGTAAATTTCTAAAGTCCTATTAGTCACTTTAATTAGACTAACCGTTTGTGGATGATGAGAAGTACTAAACAAAAACTTAGTACCTAACATATATCAAAGTGTCTTCTAAAAGTAGCTCAAAATTTTCATATCTCTATTTGACACAATACTTTTGGAAACTCCATGTAACCTTACTATCTCTTTGAAATATACATCTGCTACATGAGTTGCATTCTCGGTTTTATTACAAGATATGAAATGTTCCATTTTAAAGAACTTATCTACTACCACTAGAATAGAATCCTTTCCCCTTTGTGTCATTGTTAAACCCAAGATAAAATTCATACTAACACTCTCCGATGGCTTTGATACCAAAGTTGCTTTGATACCAAATTTTATGTGAAAGATCATAGGTGGATAATATTCTACAATGTAGGACCTTTATTTGGTTATCATAAGTTGCAAAATACTTCCCAAAACATCTATACGTTTCAACTTATGTATGTTGATCTCGATAGCTATGATAATATTATATTTATCTAATCAAAGATCAAGTACCTTCAATAAAAAAAAATCTCTTATTTTTCTAGAGAATAAGTTGCAACTCCTCAAGAAACTCACACTTGAAGAAGAAGAGAAGAATAAGAGGCCTAGCTTGACTCTCTAATTATCGATTTTAATCTCTCAATGTACAATACCTTAGACACACATCCAGGTTTTAGTTTACCCCTCATTAATTAAGCCCATATAACTGGCCTAATTAACAAAGGCTAACTACATGTATGTTTATATTATATATATAGTGATTACAATGACAAATTACAAATATTATAAAGTATACATTACAATAATAAAGCAACACAAAACTCTAATTATGTAATATATTGAATTAACATATGTAATCAAGCTTTGTGTCTCATAACTTTTTATTCATGAAACTTTGTAATCCCTATAATGTCATTATCTTGTACATCAAATATCTTTAATGGTTTGAACTTTTTGCAAACTTATATAATACTTTCAAGAGTTACTTTACAATGCATTATAAGTATTAGGATATTGAAGAAAAATTGGTAACATATCTAAATATGCTAATTCTTAATCCACATCATTAGAAGAGTAAGATTGAGATGTTCCTGCATTAGTAGAAGTGTTGGTAGAATCATAAAACTCTCAACAAACTATATTATTCACAAATACATACCTAAGGTACAAAAAGACATAAATATTTATCCAATAATTTAATAGTCCTAAAGGCCATATACATAATTCAATCGTAAAGGTTAAATGATTAAAAGGTTATTAATACCTTATGTATAATTTGATCAAGGAGATTAAATAATTATAATCTTTTTAAGACTTAAGAAGTACTAATTAGGAAAATATGATGGTATTGAATGCCTTAAGTGCATTTTGATAAAAAAGATTGAACTATTTGATGGTCAATATACCCCTGCACTAATTTTATATTTGCACTTTCTATTTATGTAACTTTAATTCTTGCAATTTGGTTTATATAATTTTAATATTCATAATATTTAAAGTATTTGTTTTAATCACAAATTAGTGATGATGGCTTTGTAAACAATTTTCCAGACACTTATTAATGAGACTATGCAACTACTTTGTTATTGGTAGTGGTTAAAACATACCACAGAAAAGTCTCCTCTATAACCATAGTGGTTCGAATATTATAATAGACTTCCCTATTATATTATAGTTTTAGTCAGTAGAAATATTTTGATGGTTGAAATTTAAATCTTCCTATCTAATAAATAATTTTATGGTTGAATCTTGAAGCTTACCATTAAGTTATTAGTGTAGTGGTTGAAACATGAAGTTTTCTATTTGACATAAGTAATGTAACAATATAAGCTGAAGGCTTCTTGCCTCATAGACTTAAATATAATATAAAATATTAATTTATATAATTAAAATGCCATTATACATTTTTTTATGAAGTATTTTATGAGCTTATAATTGATGATAATATATATGTGTATATGGCATGATAAATTTATTAATGGGTTTTATAAAAAAATAATTGGATAGAAAAATTATATATGATATTGTAGCTAAGTACTTGGAGAAATTATTATGATCTATGAGTATATGATGGTATAAATACCATCATGATTGGCTAGAAGTAAGCTCGAGATGAATGAACAATATCTACATTTGGTATATATGAAAAACTAATAGGTGCCACCAACCGGAAGTTAGTAGGGCATAAGATATTATCTTTCTCGCATTAGAAATGAGATCAAGTTAGTTCAACAATGATATGAAACATCTTGAAAATTATTCTCAACTTATTATGGAATGCCATTAGATAAATAATTGTTAAGTTAGAATAGTCAGTTATATATTCACTTAATAAGCATGATTTGTATGGATAATAAGTTCGACATTTGAAGGTGCTAAAATATTTGGTTGTAAGTGAGTATTTTTAAAGAAATGGTTTAAAAGTTAATTTGGTGACATATGTATTTTTACAAAATCTGTATCTTTATCCCTAATAAGGTTTTTACTAGCAAAATTTTCAAATGTAAGTACTATTAAAGTGTGCTTGTATATATAAATAAAATCATATGCACTATGACATAATAAGGAGACATACAAAGTTGAGGGAAGGAAATTATACTCTTTTCCTTAGCTATGGTTTTGTCCCATTGAATTTTTCAAGCAAAGTTTTTAATGATATAGTATTTTAGAGATATACTTTTAAGGGAAAGTATTGTGAATATCATAATATATACTTTCAAGGGGAAGTATTGTGAATATCTTATTTACATATTATTGATATACAAGTTATGAATGTATTTTGTATTATATCATAAGTTTAATGCCTCCATCAGTTGTAATAGTTTTTTTTTTCTATTACGACTATAACCTTTTAACTTTATGTATTATCTACCTTATTTTATATTATCTAACTCATTCTTATAATTGATGTAATAAGTATAGGCTGTATATATATAGGATGTGATTAATTGTATAAGAGGCTATCCAAATGATCAATGAAAATAAGGAACATTCTCTCTTGATTTTTATATTGTTATATATTTCTTTTGAAGTTTATTAATATTATAATATATTTAAGATTTTATTGGATAGATTTTAGTTTTGTATCTGTCATAAGATAAATTATTATTTTCTATCTTATGTTATACGTGACGGAAATTTTTTTATTTATTTTATAAAATAAATTATTAATCTCTATCTTATATTATATATGACGGTCAAAATTATTTTGACTTCTTCTTTACTTTTTTAAAGCAAATTTTTTAGGAGCGTAAGATAGGTGTTATAATTTTATTTTATTTTATTTTATAATTCTGTACTGCTGACAATATATAACTTTTGAATATCTTCGACCCCCTGCAAGTAAAACTAGCTATTGATCTTCCGCTCCTGATTCATCGCTAACATCTGGTGGCAGATTTTCCATTTTTCCAGCACCGTCCTGTATCTCTTTGGAACTGTCTTTCAGGTACACATCCCTGTTGCTGGTTTTCCCTTGCCACCAGCCACCACTGCTTCACCGTTGATAGGAAGAGTGGCCGGCTATTTCTCTCTCTCTCTCTACAGGTTCTTTCTTCTCCTATCACGGACAATTACTTTTGTAACTAGAACTTTCGGAAATTCCTTTAAATTTTTTGGAAAAGAATGGACTGATCAAAATGTGACTAGTTGATTTGACATTTTATACATTTGACATTTAACGTTAACACCGGAAGTTAATTGCAAGGTGCTCAAAAAGTGACTTGTTCCATCACGACTGACCAATAAATCTGGAGTTTTGGGTCTCTATCAGGGTAATTCTACTGTAGGGTTCGTTATATAATTGTAACCCCCTTCCAACTCCTTCTGACCAATTTTAATGTCAAAAGCTATAATCGATAACTTAGTGTTTTTTTTTTTTTCATTTTTCATTTTTCATTTTTCACTATATCAAGATAATTATTTTTACGTTTCAAGGGGTTTTGATTCAGACTAATCTTGATTTATCAGTTGTAATTTATAACATATCTGATCACCTCTATTGAAGTTCATTTAGATGTTCCTTCCAAACTCTTCGGGTGGAGCAGAGGAAGGGCTAGTCTTTCTTGGATGTTTTGCTGCTTTGCTTGCTATTTCGCCCCATGTATTAATCATTGACTCCCAACAAATGAGATGTCGTGGAACTACGTATTTCCTTTCAATGAAAACTTACAGTCTTCGTTTAATTTTTTTCTGTGTATGTGTTTCAGCATAGCAATCGAACAACACGTTCATGGATTTCAATTATCTGATTCAAGCACTTGTAGGACTACTGAGTTTAATTTTGTTGTATAAGTTTTGCAAACGGACTCCACTCAAGGGTCCTTCAGCACCTGAGCCATTTGGTGCATGGCCGCTCTTAGGCCATCTACCATTACTCGGTGTCCAGAAGAAGCCACCGTGTAGAGTTTTTGGTGCCATGGCAGACCAATACGGTCCTGTCTTTACTATCTGGATGGGGACGAGCCGTCCTACACTTGTCGTCAGCAGCAAGAAAGCCATCAAGGAATGTCTAACCACGAATGATAGGACATTTGCCTCTCGACCAGTGTTTTGCGTAGGCAAATACTTCTCGTACAACTTTGCTGGGTTTGCTTCTGCACCATACGGGACTTGCTGGCGGGAGGGAAGAAAACTAGCTACCGTTCACCTTCTCTCCAACCATAGGATGAAGTTGTTGAATAACTTGGTGTATTCTGAAGTGAACACTTTCATCCATGATTTATACCAACATTCGATCAAGGAATGTACCGACCCGATTTCCAATCCCAATGTGATTGTGCTGAGTGAGTGGCTCAGGAGTTTGTCTCTGAAACTGTTTCTAAGGTTGATTGTGGGGAAGCGTTACTCTAGTGGAGATCATGCCGGCGAAATTGAAAAGCTCAAACATACAATAGAGGATATGGTAAAAGTATCTTTAGTTCCTAGTGATATATTTCCAAGCAAATTCTTGGAAAGATTGGATTTAGGGGGATATATTGCCTCCGTCAAACAGACTGCCAAAAAAATGGATCTGATCATTGAAAGCTGGATCGATGAGCATAGTCACCAAAACAAACTTGGGAAGGACGCTTGTAGTGAGGAGGACCTCATCGATGTACTGTTATCCACTGCTAAAGAGGGTTTTGATCCTAACCACTCGCGCCTGACAATTATAAAGGCAACCATCTTGGTAAGTTGATGAATTTTGTTTTATTAGATACATGCAGTACACGATCATTTTATCGCTTATCTTCTACATTAACTATGAGACATTATCACTTGTCTTTCTCATGCAGACTCTAGTAGGTGCGGCGTATGACACTACATCGGACACACTCATATGGGCTGTGTCCTTACTATTAAATAATACCCACGTTCTGAGGCATGCCCAAGATGAACTCGATTTCAAAGTAGGCAGGGAACGATTAGTGTCCGAAGATGACATCGAGAAGTTAGTTTACCTTCAAGCCATTGTGAAGGAGACCATGCGTTTATATCCAGCAGCTCCATTATCTCTTCCGCATGCATCAACACAGGATTGCAATGTTGCTGGATACCACATTCGAAAGGGAACCATGTTGATGCTGAACCTATGGAAGTTACATCGGGATCCTGATGTTTGGACAGACCCTGAGGAATTCAAGCCGGAGAGGTTCATAAATCATCTTGTTCCCGGTGGGGTTGATACGTTCGAGCAAAATTTTGAGTTGATCCCATTTGGGGCAGGGAGAAGGTCCTGTCCTGGTAAAACAATGGCATTACGAAACTTACACTTGAGCCTCGCTCGTTTGCTTCAAGCATTTGAGTTGAGGACGCCTAAGGACGTCCCCGTTGATATGAGTGAAAGTATTGCTATTACATTGCCCAAGGCCACTCCTTTAGAAGTTGTCCTCACGCCACGACTTCGTGAGAAACTATACTACCAACTATAAGAACTCTTGTGCATCCTCATACTTAACGGCGAATTTCATTTTGTATCGTATTACATCTCCCTAATTGCCTGTGGCAAAAGCTGTGGTTCTGTCGTGAACGCATTCTACATGCTTCGATTTGTATGTTTTTGTTCCGTATGCGTTGGCTTTCAATATTTTGTATCAAATGTTAGCTTTGCTTCACAATGAGATGAGGCGTTGTATCTCCTTAATGAATTATATATTGTATATACTCACATATATGTGTGTATTCGAATGATGGATTCTCGATGTTTATGGAGGTTTGTTCCTATTGTCATTTGTCGGAATCAGCAACGGTCCTAGCTCTTGCAGTAGTATCATGTTTTAGCATTGGGGGTTTAGGGATACGAATCTAGGCTGTGAGGACAAAATTACGTGTATGCATACGGGCAAGGAGTAGTACGTGAGGACATGTCTTTTAGTACCGCGGCAAAAGCCCAGTCAATAGCCTAGCTGGTCACGACATAGCTACCCATATTATCGTACATGTTATAATAAATATTACCCAGTCTAGTATTAAGAAGTGCTTGGGTCACAATCCTTGATTCTAAGATGATAATAATAGAATATAACTATTGCGTAATGGATTAAGACTTTAGCCTGACTATTCTAAACTTTACTTTCGGCTGATGGGTGTGTTTAGCTGCAATTTTGCTGGTTCTACCTTTTTAAGTTATTTTATTCGTATAAAGGACTTTGTCATAAGAGCATCATTAGGTACAGCCTATCTCCACCTTCTAGGAAAGGTTTGGAAGACGCCTTTAATCACTTACTTATGCGAGGTTACAGATTACAGCATCCATTATTGCAAACTGGGTATTATGGAGATGCCGAGATTGCAGGTTCAAGCCCCGTTCATGGTACTTGTCGTGATACATAAAAAGTCTTTCAAAACGAAAGTTGAAATGGGGAAATAGGCTCATCACTCCTCCGGTCCTCGACAGCGGATATAGTTTAGGACTTTGGTAATTGCCATTAGGCTATTAAAAGTTTTTTCTCCACGTCAATCCACATAAACTTAAACGATAGCTTCAAATTTTTATTTTATACTGCCTCCGTATTTTAAAAAAAAAATTATTTTATCATTTTACACACTTTTTAAAAAATACATATTTTTTAAAAATATAATAAAAATAATTTTAAAATTATACTAATATCGTTTATTAAAAAATAACAAAACATTTCATACAGATATAATGAAATAGTACCTTCAATTTTTAGGTTTACATTTAAATTTAAGAAAAAAAATGGAGAAAGGGATAGGAACAGCCAAATAGATCAAGCAACTAAGAATAAAAGGACGGAGAGATGTCGGAAAATTTTAATGATATGAAACGAATTCAAAAGAAGATCATTGAGACTAATGGAAGAAGAGACATTAGATGAGAGCACATATATACTCCCTTCATATATATATTTTTTTTAAAACTATTTTATCATTAAAATTTTGTATTACTCTTATTTTGCTATTCAGCATTATTTGAGTCATATTACAAAATTCCACTATCACAACAACATGTTAGATACAAATAACTCATTTACCCATTACTTATATAATTACTAAGTCATCCCTTCCTTAGTTGACAAATTACCATATTACCCTCAATATTGAATAATTACCAAATTACCTCTTGTTCAATTTAAATTACCAAGTTATCCTTCTCCATGATCATATTTACCACCTTACCCCTTTAATTGATTAAATTACCAAATTACCCTTTTCTATTGACATAATTATCAAATTACCCTTCTCCATTATTAAAATTTTCAAATTTCCCTTTAGCTGGTTAAATTACAAAATTACCCTTCTCTGTTATCATAATTACCATTTTGCTCTTCTCTAATATTAAATTATCATTTTACCTTTGTTTACATAGAATTACCATTTTACCCTTCTCTTTTATTAAATTATTATTTTACCCTTCTCAATTATTATAATTACCACTTTGCCCTTCTCCATTATTATAATTACCAAGTCACTTCTTTCCAATTTTCACTTTCCCCTTTTATTTGCAAAATTAACAATTTGCCCTTTACTTCCAAAATTACCATTTTATCCTTTACTTCCAAAATTACCATTTTACCTTTTACTCCCAAAATTACCATAATACCCTTTTACTTTCAAAATTACCATTTTACCCTTCTAAAATTACCAGTTTACCCTTTACTCCCAAAATTACCATAATACCCTTTTACTTACAAAATTACCAATTTTCCCCTTTTATTTATAAAATTACTAATTTGCCCTTTAATGGGAAACCGTAGTAGGTGATAGTGAGCCTAGGTGGAGAAATGGGAAAGTGGGCCTTAATCCATATGTGTCGGGGCCTTTGGATTTATGGTGAATAGGGTGGAAGGTGAAGAAGAGGTCTTGGAGTCTTGCGGAGTGTAGAGGTCTTGGGTTATGGGATAGGATTATTTAGGGAGTGTGGAGTGGAAGAGTGATAATGAGTCGAGAAGTCCATTAGGGGCATAGATGTCTCACGAGGAGTTACTTATCGAATAAGACATGAATAAGACACTAACCATTTAAAGTGAAAGATTATTGAGCCAGGCTTGAACCGATCCACTAGCAAGAATAGTGGCCAGGTATATTATGCCTTGGAGACCGATCCACTGACAAATAATAATGGTTAGGTGCATCCTGTCCTGGAGTATTTTTCAATCTATCAACTATAATAGTAGGGGATCCTAAGCTCAATAAACCAAAATTTGAATGATAACAAATCATGGGAAAAATACGAATCACTTATTGTGGAATACTATGTAAGTTGGAGCCAAGCCGATCTACCAATGAGAATAGTGGCCAGGAGCATTTTGCCCCGGAGTGTATTCCAATCCATCAGCTATAATAGTGAGATTCCTATACTCAAGTGGAATTAAGATAAACTAAACCTTGGATGATAAAAAAAGAATTATAGGGAAGATACTAATCACTTATAGTAGAACACCATGTGAATCAGGGCCAGATCGATCCACTAGCAAGAATAGTAGTCAAAAGCATTTTTCCCTATAGACCAATCCACTGACAAATAATAGTAGATAGGTGCATTCTACCCTGGAGTTGTATTTGATCCACTGGCCATCATAGTGGTGGGGTTCCCATACTCACACAGATATAATTTAAGAGATGTATCAAGACGGAGCTAGTGGCTAATTAAGACACTAATGGCTTGAATACAATAATGATGAATGAACTAATATATCTTATGGATGTGTGTAGCTATTCAAGTGATTATGGTATTTCAGATGATATATGTGCACTCCTATGATTATATGTTCCATGTATTGCATCTGATGTGTTGTATGCAAGCCTTATATGTTAGTCTTGTGTAAAGGGTTACTCGATACCATAGTATTAAAGGGATTCCTTTCTTGGGCCTTTACCTATTCAATTGGTAGTGTCCTTTATAGATCAGACCACATGCTACCTTTGCAGTTTATCTTTGGGATTGAGAACGTAGGGTTATCCGGGGTCGTTGAACCATATTTCAAATTGGGAAGTATTTCTTTGTCTTTCATGAAATAATTTATACTTTTTTTTTCTACTAATAGTTTCTTTATAACCATGATTAGTGGGTTTTCCTTAGAAGGACAATCAACCTTCTTAATTATTGTGCTACTTTGATTTGTAAAATGTTTCTTGGAATTTCATTAGAGTATTTTTTCTAGCCTTAATACTTAGTAGTGGATCGAAAACCTATCTAATACTAAGTGTGGTAGTAACACCCCAAAGTTTATTATACTTGCTTCTGTATAAAACTTTTAAAAATAAAATTTTTTAATAGTAAATTTTCGGGTTGTTACAAAATTATCCAGAAAAGACCTAGTTCATGGTCTCCCAAAGTTGAACTTTTCAAAAGATAGATTATATGATGCATGTCAATAAGGGAAAAAACATAGGGTTACCTTCAAACCTAAAAACACTATAACTACCACTCAACCACTTGAATTGCTGTGTATGGATTTGTTTGGGCCTACCAAGACCCTTAGCATGGGTGGCTACAAATATGTATCAGTCGCTGTAGATGATTACTCACAATATACTTGGACACTATTCCTTTCTACTAAAGATGATGCTTTTAATGCCTTTCTTTTCCTTGCTAAGAAAATTCAAGTAGAGAAATGATCAATGATTCATGCCATGAGGAGTGATCATGGCAAGGATTTTGAGAATGCCACATTCATGAAATTTTGTGACCAAAATGGAATCACTCACAACTTCTCAGCACTAAGAACACCTCAACAAAATGGGATGGTGGAAAGAAAGAATAGAACCTTAGAGGAAGTTGCATGAACCATGCTATGTGATTGGCTCCCAAAATATTTTTGGGCTAAAGTCGTTGCCACTGCAAACTACGTAATCAATAGAGTAATCATACGAGCTATTATGAAAAAAGACACCCTATGAGCTCTACAAAGGTAAGAAACCAAATGTGAGTTACCTACGCACATTTTCTTGCGAGTGGTTTGTCCTCAATAATGGAAAAAGTAACGTCGGTAAGTTTGATACCAAAGTTGATGAAGGTATCTTTATTGAGTACTCTTTGCATAGTAAAGCTTACCAAATTTTCAACAAATGAACAATGTTAGTTGAAGAATTTGTATATGTTGGCTTTGATGAATCTTGCATTAGTGTGCAGAAATCCCAAGAGAAAGCAATAGGTCTTTCCATTCAAATTGAAAGCTTGCTGGAAAATCATGAAAACAAAGAAGAGAAAGAAATAGAAGAACCATCTATCTCCTAATAAGAAGATGAAGTGAGAGAGGATCTCCCTATAGCATGGAGATATACCTATGGGCGCCCTCAAGAACTCATCATTGGGGATCTAATAAGAGGTGTTGCAACAAGATCATCACTAGGTAATATTTGCAACCATTTAGCTTTTCTATCTCAAATGGAACCTAAGTCTCACTTGGAAACCGTGAATGATGAAAATTGGATCATGGCAATGAAAGATAAACTTAATAAATTTGAGAGAAAACAAGTTTGGGAATTAGTACCTTTACCTCCAAATAAACCCATCATTGGGACTAAATAGGTCATTAGAAATAATTTATATGAAGGGGGAATTGTAGTTTGAAACAAAGCCTGATTGGTTTCCCAAGGGTACAACCAAGAGGAAGGCATTGATTTTGAGGAAACCTTTGCTCCCTTAGCTTGACTAGAGGCTATACGTATGCTTCTCACATTTGCATCATCCATGTGCTTTATATTATATCAAATGGATGTCAAAAGTGCTTTTCAAATGGTGTTATAGAAGAAGAAGTATATGTTAAGAAACCATATTGTTTTGAGGATAATTTAAAACCTAAGCATGTTTCCAAGCTCAACAAGGCACTTTATAGTCTAAAACAAGCTCCTAAAGCTTGGTAGGAAAGGTTGACAAAATTTCTATTGGACAAAGGTTTTGAAAGAGGAAAATTTGATAGAAACCTTTTTCTAAAGAAAACCAAAAAGGACTTATTTGTTGCATATATATATATATATATATTGATGACATAATTTTTGGTGCTACTAATAAGTCTATATGTAAGGATTTTTCTACTCTCATGTGTAGTGAGTTTGAAATGAGCATGATGGGGGAGTTGATGTATTTTCTTGGACTCCAAATCAAACAATAAAATTATGGTATCTTTGTGAATCAAGAAAAATACACAAAAGTACTACTCAAGAAGTTTGGGATGCATGAAAGAAAATCATGCAACACACCTATGGCTACTATAATGAAGCTTGACATGGATCACAAAGGTAAGTCTGTTGATCAAAAATGATATCGAGGCATGATCAGCTCACTCCTTTATTTAACAAATTCTAGACCTGATATCATGTTTAGTGTATTCTTATGTGCTAGATTTCTATGTAACTCTATGAAATCTCACATGACTACCGTCAAAAGAATTCTTAGATACCTCATTGGGACTCATAACCTAGTATTATTTTATCCTCGTGACACTTTTAGATTTAATTGGATATTTCGATGCTAATTTTGTGGGTTACAAAGTTGATAGAAAAATTTACCTTGGGTACTTTCCAATTTTTAGGAGAATCACTAGTTAGTTGGCACAACAAATAAAATCTAGTGTTGCACTTTCTACGGTTGAAGCATAATACATTATTGTTGGTGCTTGTTGTGCTTAATTAATTTAGATGAAACATCAGTTAAGTGACTATGTCCTTAAAATTGAAAAAATTCCAATTAAATGTGATAATAATAGTGTAATATGTCTCACAAAAAATCTCGTTCAACATTTAAAATAAGAACACATAGAAATAATACATCACTTCGTAAGGGATCATGATGAAAAATGTGATATATGTGTAGAATTTGTGGATACCTTGAATCAACGGGGAGACATATTTATAAAAACCTAAAGTGAAGAATGATTCAAAATAATTAGGAGAGAAATTGGCATGACAATTTTATAATAAAAATACAACTCTCCCAAAATTGTGAAAATTCTTGTGTTAAAGGTTAAGTTATGGCCTTTAAGCTTATCACTTGAATTCCAATCCTCAAATGGATGTTATGTCTCTTGATCCATATGATTTGTGTCATGGAATGCATTTTCCATCAAATGATTTAGGGTATAAAATCAAAGGAATTGTTAAAAACAATGAAAAATAACAAAAAATGCATCTAACTAGGTAACAAGTTGACAGGTTGACAAAACCAGTTAATCAGTCGGACGGTTGACTGGTTATTCTATACTATTGGATCGGTGGAAGAATAGTTGACTCTTATCCCTAAACCAGTCGACTTGTTCATCGCGCGTATACATACCCCCTTCTTGCTCTTCAAACCCCTCACCTTATTTTCCCCAAACCATTTAAATTATCCTCACCATCTCACTTCCCCTCTTTTGAAAATCTTCAAATCTCTATCAAAAACCATCAAATTACTCTCCTTTTGCTTGAATCAACATCCAAAACAACAAGAACTCCTCTCCATGGCATCAATTTTCATTCCCCTCACCTAAATTTAGGTAATTTCATCCCTCAAACCTAAACTTCAAATCTTTCCTTCTTTAACATCTTTGATTTATCCTAGCCATTAATCAACCAAATTAAGCCATCAAACCATATTTTCATACCCCCTATGTGCTGATTTCACTCCTTTCTTATTGATTTGCATTACTAATTCATCCTCCTTCCATTTCCTCTCCCATTTGACCCTTATCTTCATTTATTTTCATATTAACAATGTTGAAACAAAAAACAACAACCTCCACAACTATTTATGGGAGTACTAGAGCTCCTCCCAAATGGGCTCGTACTCAACCGAATTTTCCATCTTGGACCATGATTAGATTTGAGGAAATAGCCATTTCTTCGCCTCATCCTCCTCCTCTTCGGATGACACCAATCCTCCATCTCTACCACATCCAAGCTACTCCGCTCACCTTTCCTCCTCCACCTCAAGGGCTTCTCTCCTTTCAGCCAATTAGCTTACCCAGATCACCGAGGCATCTCTTCACCCCACCCATATTTTTCTACACCATGGATGATCAAGAACGGTGGATTAAATCCGTCCATAAAAAGAAGGTATTACCCAAAAATGTATCGATTCCGATCTTACACCAAATAATTCAAACTTCCTTTTATGCAAGCTCTCTCATATCTTCACCTTCTCCCTCTCTTTACTCTCCAAGAACCAGTCTATCCTGAATTGATTCACCTATTTTATATAAATCTTAATGTTCATGTGTTGGGACACACCATTACCACACATGTTTTAAGCGTACCAATCATCCTTCATGAAGCCTAACTGGCACTCTTCCTTAGGATCCCTCATGACATCTAGACTGACATGACTTATGTTTAATGGATGCATACTCGCATCCCAGATATGATCCTGACAGACATGCATAGCGGCCACTTTATCTATGGAGGAACTGCAAGCTCATACTATCTCCCACCCTTCAAGCGGGTGTGCCATTATATGGTATCTTCCATTCTATTCCCTAGCATAGGATCAAGTGCTGATATGATAATCAAATATTGGTATAAGGTGGATCACATTTTCTCATCCCCTCCCATGGGATTTAGGGTAGATATATTTTAGCACATATCTCACATATCTGGACATAGCTAGGTGGCCTTGGGATACGGATTTCTCATCACAATATTACTTTAGGAATTCTGTATAAATCTCGTGAATATTCAGGCTACACCACTGTGACTATACATCAGGCTCGATATTCTTGATGCCTTGACATTTTGCCACATAGGGTATCAAAATAGAATAGATAGTTAGACGCTAGAGCTTTATCCTAGAGATATCGCCTCCCTTCATCGCATTGACTGCATCTCCACACCATCAGCACCTCCACCGTCACATGCATCTATTGATGATCTTCCCTCTCTATCGGATGACCTTCTCACTCCATCCAACTTTTAGTCATTATCCACATTAGGTCCCTTCACTCACACCTCCTCCCCATCCACCTTGCAGACACCACATGTTTCTTCCTCCATTGGTTGTGTTACTCTTGTAGGCATATATGTTTTACTTCTCCTAGTTGTTGACATAATCACTATAATGGGTCATTGCCAGCAAGCCATGGATTTCGAGTTGCACACCCTTTGAGCTATTGTCCAGCCTAATATTTCCCCTCAACATCAGGGAATTGTGGATAGTCCTCCCGCCGACATCGCAACCCCTCCAACTTCTACTCACTTTCCTACACCTACCGTCACTGAAGTTATAGAAGATCCAATCATTAATGCATCTCTAGAGGAGGCCTCCCAAATTGGATGTGATGTCATTAAATCCACTGATTCTGAGCCCACTACCAATGATGACATTAGTGATGTGCCAAGGCCTCCATCAATGGGTTTAGTGGACACTCCATCTAAGTCTTCATGTCCTTCATGATCTTAACTAGTCTTGTCATTTATTTTTTAGGCTTTGGCTATTTTCTTTTGATTATACACTTCACCACTCTCATTATATCCTCTCTATGTCATTATACTTATGAATTTCATCTCAATTAATGAAAAATTACCTTTTGTTCTCCCTTTCTCAGTCATTTATACATATTGATTAAGAAATAGTGTATACATAACATCTCCATTACCGCCTCTGGCTCTTTTTAATTCATGCACTTGTTTAGGGGGAACTCCACCTCCCTGAAAGGTTAATAATTTCTTGTCTATGTTGTTTTCAGGCCTTTCCATTCCCACCTTTTGCTAATGTACAAAAGGGGACGAGAATTTGAGAGTCTCAGATTAAAAGTGTAAAACCGGTAAATGTATAACTATCATTTTCCATCATTACTCGTTCACATTTATATTTATGCACTTTTTGTTTGTCATCATCAAAAAGGGGGAGATTGTTAACCTCAAAGGTATATTGTAAAGAATTAAGTTGAGTAAAGGTCATATTTTGAACAAAAACTCTTTAAAACTCTTTGTTGAAAAATACTATACTTGATTTCATAGTATAAATCTTTTAATAATTATTTTCTAAACAAATTGATTGGTTCTAGTAAGAACTGTTCAATTGGTGCATAAAACTGATCAAATGGTTTCCTCGAACCAATTGGCTAGTTTAGAAACCAATTGATTGCTTTAAAAACCAGTCCATGGGTTTCAATCTTACAAAATCCTAGTTCACCTATGTTTAAACACATTAACAGCTTTAGGAAAATTGATTGAGTGGTGCATAAAGCTGATTTACTAGTTTTCTCGAACAGATTGACTTATTCAGAAACCAATTAACTAGTTTAGTAACCAGTCCATGAGTTTTAATCTTGTAGAAACCTAGTTCGTCTTTGTTTAAACACATCAAATGGTTTAGGCAAACTAATTGACTACTTTAACCAACTATTTCATACATCTCTATCTTACACAGACCGAGTTACTCTCTATTTAAACACATTGATTGGTTATTTCCAAATTGATCAACTGGTTAACAAACCAATCAACTGGTTTGAAAAACCAATCAATGATTTTCATTTTTGGAGAGACCTAGTTACTCTTTGTTTAAACACATCTATTGGTAATTGCCAAACTAATCGACTGGTTAACAAATTGATCTATTGGTTTGATAAACCAA
Source organism: Tamarix austromongolica (assembly GCA_039764185.1). Classification (NCBI taxonomy): domain Eukaryota; kingdom Viridiplantae; phylum Streptophyta; class Magnoliopsida; order Caryophyllales; family Tamaricaceae; genus Tamarix; species Tamarix austromongolica. The sequence goes on along the minus strand of CM077809.1, from coordinate 140,544,214 downwards.
TCCATGGGTTTCATTTCTTTAGAGACCTATAGTTCTCTACTTAAACACATCAACTAGTTATTACCAAATAGATTGACTGGTTAACAAACTGATCGATTGGTTTGACAAACCAATCCATGGGTTTCATTTCTGTAGAAACCCTATTGCTCTCTATTTAAACACATTCACTACAAAATAAATGATTTGTGCCAACAAGGCCTTATCTGTTGGTAAAAGCTATTTTTCTGTTGGCAAAAACTTTTACCAACAGATATTTTTTTGTGACAAAACTGTGGGTAAAAACTCTGTGCTTAAAAGTTTTACCCACAGATATGTATCATCTGTTGGGAATAATTGATAATGCCCACATATATTTATCTGTTAATAAAACTTATGCTCACACTTATATCTGTGAGTAAAAGTATTAACCATAAAATAATATCTGTGACTAAAAGTATTACCCACAAGAAAATATCTGTAACTAAAACTATTACCCACAAAATAATATCTGTGACTAGCAGTATTAGGCACAAAATTATATCTGTGATAAAAAGAAATAACCACACAATCATATCTGTGTGTAAAAGTATTAAACACAATATTATATCTGTTACTAAAACTTATTACCAACGTATATATATTGTTGGGTATACATATTAACCCTGTATGTGTGTGTATGTGTGTGTGTATATATATATATATATTGTTAAAACCTGTACCGGCCAAAACGTACAAAATATCAAATATCCAATATCCACCTGTAGTAACAATTTATGCTTATATATATATATAATTAACTACACCATATATAATTATCATTGTGTAGTACAAAATAATTAGTTGCTTAACTCCCAAAGGCATAACAGTCCTTTAAGTACAATACTATATAAACGACTTATAGCATAAGCTATTATACATAAACATCTTCATACATTGATATACAAAATCATCAGCTATTATACAAAAACATCTTCATATGCTGATATACAAAATCATCGACCATCTTCGTAAGCTTACGAGCAAAAGCACCGAGCATCTTCATTAGCTAACATATATACAAAAACATCGGGCATCTCCATAATTTGATATACAAAAATATCGATCATATTCGTAAGCTAACAAACAAAAGCATCAACCGTCTTCATAAGCTGACTCACAAAAGCGTTTTTATAAAAACGCATCAAACATCATCTTCTTCATTCTCCTCTTCAGTGTCATCCTTTTCATTATCGTCATCCTCCATTTGATAATAATCGTCAACATGTTTTCCCTAAAAATATATATAAAATTAACTTAATCATATTAATCTAAATTCATATCAAAAAGCTAGATGATGAGAGTTTGTACTCTTTAATTGAGTATATACATATCCAAAGTTTTTTTTGTTTGGTTTTTTGCATAAGATTGGTACGGAAACTATCTTCTAGGTTTGGATTGCATAATTTATTTAATATTTAGCATGTTTGATAATTTATTTGCATGTTATGTAATTTAATTATTATGTTTTGACTTTTTCATTATAAATTTATAAATAAAAGTAGTGTTTAAAATGTAGGATAATGTGCTAATGCCATCCTTGTCACTTGTGGGGAGTATTTAACAAGTTAGTGTAAAAGTGAGATAGTGTAGCATATATGCTTGCATGATTATAAAGAACACGCCCATCCCTGGTCACGGATGGCATTAATATGGTAGGAATAGCATTACAAAAGATTGAGAATATATATCCCAAGCTCTCAGCTAATGCACTTTTGAATCTTTCTTAGAAGCTTTCTAGACAAGTGAGGAGATAATGGACATGAAGGGAGGCAAATTCCTCAAATTGAATGAGTATCGGGTCTAAGGAAGATTGAGTAAGTGACTCCTAAATTTTAGCTAGTGCAGTTCTATTACATTTCACACAATCATCAATTCTTCCAAAATTTGCTTTATTTAATTCCTTTAAAGACTCTTTCAAACTTTTTAGCTTTGTTGCTACTTGATCTAAACCAAATCTATTCTGCCTCCTATACAACCAAGTTTAGACAATGGTCTTAAAAAAAGTTAAGATCTATTCACAAATTTTGATTTGGTTGAAAAGAGTAAAAACATAAGAATCAAAGTAAATGCAATAAAGTATGTTTTTCTCATAAAAGAGAAATGGTCGACTAAATAATTAAAATTAACATGAATAAAATGAGATTTTATAATTGAATATATATATATATATATATATATATATATATATATATATATATATATATATATATATATGTTTCTAGGAGAATTGTTACTAGTCAAGTTATGTATGGTAATTAGAGTTTGAGAGAATGGATATTCTAATGACTTTCTCTACTAACATCATTTTACTCTAATCTAATATTGTCAAATACCTTTATACAAACAACTAATAAAATCTATTGGTCAAATAATTCAATACAAATCACTAATAGCAAATCACTGTAGCAATATGCTATAAAAGATCAACTATTTATTTATTATCAAATAAATCCCAAATATACACTACGAGTCTTGACGAATCAATTTAAACCACAAGTAAATTTGATTATCCTGTCCAAAAATTAAATAAAAAAACAAGCAAGGATTTATGTGAATATGTTTTGTGACATAGAAGACCAAGTTGGTTGCTATGAAATTTTTGTTTGGAATAAGCCTCCTCTTATCTGGTTATGTATTATGTAAGCAAAATATATGACATAAATAAATTTTATTATCAAAACATTATTGCATGTCGATGAGTCAACAAAGGCTTTCAAGCTTGGAAATGAGTCAAATTATATGCTAAATGAGAATCAAAGTAGTGATACATATTGAGAAATGCTAGAAAAAGAAAAGATACTTATTGAGAAAAGAGTATGGATTACATGCCCTTAGTGAAAGGAGTTTGGGCATTTTGTCACTTTAAGATATTATTTATCAAGTTGGGATCGATTTGTCACGTGTAAGGTTTCGGGTATTTTGCCATTTATATGGAAAATTATATGATGTACTTGAATGCATCTCACAATATATATGTAAGTTGTAGGATAGTAATTTTCAAAATAAAAATAAACATTGAAACACAAGTAAAAAGTTAAGGAAAATGAGAATACTATATAGAAGTTTCGTAAATGAAAATGTATCATTTTGGTTGTCATATATGTGAGAGATATTTCCAAAAAAAATAAATTGTGGTATGGAGTAAATAATCACCACTAGGTAATAAGATAATAACAAATATGGTGCATAGCATATAATCACCCCTTCATATAAAACAATCACCAAACTTTCATATAATGATTACCTTGCTCTAATAGGAACTATTTTATTATATGATACAATAAGTATCATTAAAATAATACATCATGATCGTAAGCATATAATTATCACTTACGATAATACCCAAGTTGTATTATGATAATTAGCCAACTTCAATACTATTAGGCAATGAATAATAATAAAAAGATATTTTCATTATTACTAATTAAGTAATGAATATAATTTCAACTATGGTTATAATTATGATAATATTAGCTCAAAAAACTATATTTATGATAATAATAATAATAATAATAATAATAATAAAATTATAATATTTATACTTATAATATATAATTAGCTAATATATTATATATGTGATATTTATAGTAATTAATAAGACTTTGATGAAATTAATTATATATTTTTGTTCTTTTTTTGTGATGATTTTATTTTCACCTAATCATTATTTTTGTTATAGTGAGTAATTATAGGATTTTCATGTTATTTAAGTTTGAGGCAAAACAATAACCACCAACCTAATTACAAACCCTCATCATAAGCATATACTCATCATTTTCATACTATGACAGAATAATCATCACTATTTTTGGGTATGATATGCTAGTAATAAAAGGATGATAGGGTGTTGATTATTTGTTCTAGCTTAATGTTTGCATGAATGTATGTATGTATATGTAAGTATATATGTATGTATGTATATTAGGTCGAGGCTGCCATCTCATATAACAAAAATATGTATGTTCTAATGATGAAAGGATGATTTAGTGTTGATTTGTTTGTTCTAGCACAATTTTTGTTTCGAATTCCACTCAATTTGGTCAATATTTTCCTTGATTTGTTTGACTATCTTATGAGTAGAAACTTTTTACATCTTACCTCCATTCTTTTCAGCGAATTTATCTTCCACAATTGATCATCAAACAACTACCGATTATTTTTTTGTTCATCCATCTTTCACTCACACTTTTTTTGGATTTGGTTCAATTATCCCAGCTGATCAAAATTGTTGGATACAAAGAATACATAGTGTCAAAATTATTCGGAGGTGGATTTATGGTGGTGCTAGAACGCTGACGATATTCAGTAATGGCCTGTAATAGATGTTGACAGAAGTGGTGGTGGATGCTACTTGTTGAGAAAGGGTAGCTAGGTTGAAAAGAAAATGCATAGCTTATATTTTTTTCCCTATTAGAAATGTCGGTTGTTGGATCTTAATCCAATGACTGAGAACTAAATATTTCATTTGATCTTATATATATATATATACATATATGTAATCTCAAGATTAAAATTAAAACAGACAAAATTTAAAGAAGTTTGATATTCAAACTCTACTTGCATGACTTTGTTATCATCAGTTATTTTGAGTACAAATATGCATGATAATTGTTGTCATGCATAGAACCACAAGTAATTGGGTAGTTAGGAAAACTCCAACAAGTACTAACAGTTTATTATTAATGTTGACAAAAGACATCTAAAGTCCAATAATAAGGTATACAAAAGGGCTAAATGCACAAGGCAACTCAATGATAAAATTAAAAGAAAAATGTAGTGAAGATCACTAAAAGCCAAGGAAAAACTAACACCTCAATGCATTACTAGAGCTACATGGGGAGTACCAAACAACAAAGAACAAGCAACACAAATATTCAGCCATCAAAAATTTTAGAAAAAATATTCAACCATATACAATTTCAGACCTAACACAAAAATTTTAGTTGAAATATTCAACAATCCAAAAGGTTAATGCTATATTATATGTCCCACACACTATACATTTATGACCTTCCATTGATACTCCAAGAAGCACCCTCAAATCTTTAGGATTTCTTGTAAGATAATGTTAAGTTGTATCAAAATGCCATTCTTACAAGGAATCCTAAATATTTTAGGGTACTTCTAGGAGTTTTATACCTTTGAGTTGGTGCCAAAATATTGAATGGTGAATACAAAGATTCTTTTTTCTAGAGTTTGAAATTTGATTACCTCACCTCTCAATACTAGCATCTAATACGTCATAGCATTTCTCAAAGAATGAATATGTATCAAATGTTCTATTACACTTGTTTCTTTTTCTCACCTAAACATTTACATTGCTTGAAGTGACATTATATAAATTTAAAGTTGAAAAATTAAGAATATGATGAGAATTGTTGTCGATTTCAACTGAAGTAAACCCTTTAGTTTCAACTTTGATTTAAAAATCATCTAATGTATGTCATTAATTAATCCTTTGAGCTACCTAAATTTCAATGATGTTATGCATCACACCTTCTCCTTGCTTGATTTTTTACCACTATTTAAGCATCATGTCTTAATGCTCTATCTTTCACATAAGGCTCAATCATTTTTTGGTTACAAGATAATGAACTTGTTTGTCCAATCAATAACTATGGGATGAACCTCAAACCAAAATAAATTAATTTGAATAATATTAAACAAAACTAACTAAATGAACCAAAATTGATAAATAGATTTGAAGCAAAGTAATCATTATAGTAGACAAGTTCTAATACACACCTTGATAAAATTATCCCATACTCCATCCTCAACTACTCATTTATATTAAATTCCATTCTACACAAAATCACTGTTCGATACATTTTCAATAACAACATAGATCGGTGTAACCAAAATAAATTATTTCTAATAATCCAATTCCGATTAATTTCGCACAAAGTTTTCAAATTGATACTTCTAACATGAAATTAGATACATTTTAAAGCATAATGTAAATTCAATTTATCTAAAATAGCTTAATCGGATAAAACCAACAAATTCGGATATAGCCGGATCACAAATCTAATTTTCACAAATCAACCATAACCAATACAATTAACCATTCCAAATCACTCATACTACACATATTTATATACTTAAACAACTAAATTATCTTATCATAAGCTAATTTATTTAAAATTAATCAACACAGAAGTTAGGGTTTGAGTATTTATACCAAAGGAATTGCTGCGAAATTGGAGGGAGTGAGGGGTGCTGGAGCGTCGCCGGTGGTCAAGGACCACTCGCCAGTGACGAGCGGCGCTAGAGGCGAACGGGCGATGGCACGCCGCGGCTGCCCTCGTGCGTTGCTGACGGCTGCTGCTGCTGCTCGCTGCTCGCTGCTGCTCTGCTGGAGGATGACGACGACGATCTACAACCGGTGTGGTGGTGTGCTCGAGCGGGGGTGGCTGGTATGGCGGTGTGGCCTGGGTTCAAGGTGCAGAGCAAGAGGGGTCGAGGGTTGGGGGTCAGGGGTCAGGGGTCGAGGGATGGGAAACGGGGGACGGGGGTAAGGGGCTGAAAATTAGAAACATGTAAGGGCGGGGGTAGCAGCGCGCGGGACTGAATTTTTGTTTTTTTTTTGAAATTTCAAGAAATTGAGGTGTTTAAGTATTTTTTTATTATATTTTATATTTTGGGATTTTAGAGATTTGAAAATTTTTTATTATAAAACATATATATATATATATATGTATATATATAGAATTTAAACATTTTTAGCGACCAATAAATTAATAATTAATGATCATAAATTATATTAGTCGCAATAAATGATTTTACTAATTTAAAGAGATTTTATAATAAAAAATAATTTATTTTTTCTAATGAAATATAATTCCATAACAAATTCCTAATCACACAACGAAATTATAATAGGAAAAAAAATTTAAAATATTAAAATAAAAACACACAATAAAAATAGAAATATATTTTAAATAAAAATCATGTAGCTTGTGGAAAAAAGAAATAAAATATAAAATTAATAATTAAAAGAAATTGGAAAATATATAAATCAAATTCTAAGGAATTGTAAAAAAATTAAATAATTTTTGTAAATGAAAATATATTTTTAAATAGAAACGAAGATCATATGAATTTCATAAAAGTCATAATTGTGAATTAATTTTTCTATAATAATCCACAACGTTACTAATACCAACAGATATATAAGTGGGTATTAGTTTTGTTGGTACAATTTTACTAATACCCACAGATATAAAAGTAGGCAAAAGATCTGTTGGCATAACATACTATTACCAAAAGATAAAAATTTTCTGTAGGGAAAACTTTCTTCATTGCCCATAAAAAAAATATGTTGGTATTAATAACTTTTGCCAACAGAAAAAAAATCTGTGACTAAATTTCTGTTGGCACAAGTCATAAATTTTGTAGTGATTGATTGGTTATTGCCAAATTGATCAACTGATGTGACAAACCAATCAATGGGGTTGGCACAAAGGTAGCTTGCTATTTTGGTCAAACATGAAGAGTCAAATTGTTGGAATAAATAGATCGATTGGCCTTACAACCAATCAACTGGTTTCTCTAGGCTAATCAACTGGTCAACATTAAATGCTCTTTTTTTTCTCGTTAGGTGAAACAACTTTTTAACAAATTATGTCTAACTGCCACACTAGAGGGTATCCCTTATAAGAAAGGTTCCTCTACATCTATTACAAACAACTTTTCAAATTATTGATTGTGTAATTACTCTCTTACACTAAAATCATTTAATTACTCATTCAATATTCCAAAACTTTCATATTTCTGAGTTTTAGTGAAAAGTGTTTTTTGCTCACTTCTCTTAGATAGATTGCTCTCAAATTATAATATCATATTTTTCATCTAAGTAGATTATATCTCATTTAAACATCAACACTTTCATATCTTTTATTTGGTGAGAAACACTTGTAATCACAACTACCTCTCAAAAATCAATCAAAGATGTTAGTGATTGCTGCCTATTATTCTTGAGAGATTCATTCAGTGAATCTAGAGAAGATAAATAGGTAAAGTTGTAAATCATCTCTTGAGAGGGTCTTTGAGAATTTAAGGCTTATAAACTAAGAGAAGAGTGATCATTAATAAGACACATCACTATTTCAAAAATCTAAAAAGGAGAACATTTTGGTAGTAGATGTAAAGAGTAATTCACTCTTGAACCACTCTACATTTCATGTAAATTTTTATTTAATCATTACTATTCCACAAAATCCTATTCATCCCCCTCTTGGGTGTTTTTTCAATGGTAATGAAAATACAATTTTTAATGAGAATCAATTGAATTGAGTGCATATTGTACTCATACACAGATTTATCTATAGTGTTTAATAATGATAAATGATTAACTAAAATATCAATATAAAGTAGACATCGTTGATGAAACTATAAAGTAGATTGCAAGTAAAATAATTCAAAATTTTAATCAAATTCCATTAATGAAATGGAGAAATTTGGATCCAAAAATATGGGGTATTACATTTCTATCAATGTTGTGAAAGTTAAGTCTTGGGGTTCTACTTTATATGGTATAAAAATTGTGCACAATATACTTACCATAAGAAAATAATGAAACACGAACACAATTATATGATCTTTTTCTTCAAAAATGGGTAAATAATGACTAATTTTTGTGTGTACCTCAAGAGTATGTAATTTATCCCAACCATGGTGTCTTATACTTCCAACATAATTACATGGCTTCTCAAAATTAACATATTAAAATTCCATGGGAAACTTAGCACAAATCATATGATCATTGCTTATTAGGGAGGAAGAAGTATGTTTTTCATCATGTACCTTAATGGAATGTGCATGTTATTTAAAGAGGGATGTAAGAGGCAACTTGATACACCCTTCTTCATTAGTGGATAAAGTGACACCCTCCTTTGGAAAAGTGCATCTAGGGGAGATAATTTCTTAACTTTTCACTTCACTTTTTCTTTATCTTATAATGAGTGGTGGTCCTTGATTCATCCTAGTTTTTTCCTTTAGCTCTTCCATTTTAACACAACATCAAACATGCGGGTAGGATGTTAGAGCCTATTTCTTAGAGAACCTTCAAGTGAATATGATCATTAGAGTTTAGGCTACCATCAAGAAATAATGATTCAACTTGAGAATTCCCTAATTCACCTGTTCTTATTTGAGTTCTTGAATACCCAAACTCCATAGAACTTTTTTTGAAATTTTTTAATGGTATTTTTTAGGTATGAAGGATGGTAAGTAAAAATGGGGGTAATTGTATGTGGATGGTGGTTAGGGAATAGTGTATGTTTTTAAGAGGGTGGAATGAATGAATCAAAAAAGTTGAGGAAGTTAAAATGATAAATGGGCTACAAATTTATGTATAAAAAAAATGAATTTTATCAAAATTGAGCCATAACACCAATTTGATGCATACGATAATCAAATTGGGTGAAATTTGTGGAAGATGGTGGATTAGGGTTACGATTACCATAGAAATTCAAAGAGAATGAAAGATTGATGATGATAATTAATCTAAGGAAACCTTAAAGATCAAATACTTGTAATAACCACTCAAAGTTTCAACTCTTGATATAAAGATTGGGAGATTTTGAAATTTATAACATAAAGTTCTTAACAAAATCTTTGAATGTGTGTATCAGAGAGAGAGAGAGAGAGAGAGAGAGAGAGAGAGAGAGAGAGAGAGAGAGAGAGACTTGAAACATAAATCAAAGCTAAAAGTAAGATGATTATATTTAATTGCAACTAACTTATATTTAGCAAAAAGCTAACCAGCTAGTTACCTAACCCAAGAAAGCTAACTAGTTGAAAATTAATTAGAAGTAATTAATTCTATATGTTAACAATGAGGGTGGTTGCACAAATTAAATTCAAAAATAAATCCCCTATAATGAATTTTTCATCATTGAATGGTATATAAGGCACATACATTCAACTGCCAACTCTTTATATTACAAGTAATCTAAAATAGAATAGCAATAAGCTCAAAATGGGCAATACCTAATATGTACAAAAATCCTTAGATAATAATAAAAAAATGATTGATTTATCTTCCTAAATTTTGCAAAAGAAGATATCTAATTAGTAACAAGTACATAAGCCTCAGTATGCTTCTTATCTCCTAAAATAGATGCCTCATTATTGCTTAGAAGGCTAAAATAAAATTATGGGTGCTTGTTTTCTTGGAAATTTGGAAATGGGGAGTTGATTTGGATCCATATTTCACCTAAATTTAAGGCCCCTAAGAGTTGAAAAAGGTGGTGTCTTAAATAGTCAAGTGTATGGTTTGCGTGAATTACTTGTTAAACAAAATTAATTATACTAGTTAAGAAGGATTTGCTTGCCTTCCTATTTATAAAAATTAATGGCTAGTAAGTTGTAATCTTACAAGCTAAATACCATTAGCCAAACTTGGTATAAGCTATTTGTATATACCTTCAATTTGCTTTGAAAGGACAAAAGTGTCCTTAGATAGACTCCTACTATATACATAGAACAACAAGTACTTCATCATATTTTTTTATAACAAAAATAGAGACATGGGTGGATGCTTTTACATCACCATTTCTCTTCACTTTATGTAGTACAACATGTTTCCTCAAGCTACTCTTTACTACTAGATCAAAGTTAATAAAAACTTTATTTAGGGGAATTCTTGGTTACAAAGAAAAATTTACACCATCAAGTGGTGTCAATTAGGAAAATGGGCCCCATAACAAAACACTTCTTGTGAAATTTAGATAGGATCTCCTGAAAGAAAATGATGCTTTGGGGGATAAGATGCTTAAATCCAAATACCTTAAAACATCCTCTTTGATGTATACAACAAATTCTTGTAGTTTTTCTCATATATTGAGGCATATCTCTTTGTTTTTTCGTAAGTGCATTAGATGGATCATAAAGGCAACAAAGACTACCCTCTTTCAATTGGATTAGGTGGCAAGATATTCTCCTCTTATAAACTATGTCACTTTCTACCCTCTAGAGAATAAGCTTACCAAATACATTGTTCATAATTACTTAGATTTGGGTACTTGGCTATAACACAAATTTGAGAGTTTTATTAACTAGAAATCAATGGTTGAAATTGCTTGTGTTTATGTCTAGTCTAGCAAAAATGATGACGACCTTCTAATATGAGACTTATGTAAGATAGGAGTGTTTCTTATGATTTTTGATTATCATTTTATTACTAAAGATATTGTTCCATGACCTACTCATTGGAGTTTGATATATAGCCTAAGGAAATGTGATAGGATTTGCTCAGTTATCCTTCACCATTCACAACAAGCTACTTACTAATGAGCTCATTTCATTAGGAATATTTTTGTTTACCTAATTTCTACATTTTTTTAGTTATGATGAGACCCTACTTCATATTCTAAGGATTATGATAAAGAAAATAAGCTATGGAATTCCTTTTACGCACATCACTACAATCCTGACTTCATTTTAGATACTTATGAGTGGTTCATTATGAACCTTCACTCGACTACTCTCCCCTTATATGAGTATTTTGCTTGGTCTATAGTGTTTGTGATAGTTTGCCAAAAATTATGGAGCTATTAGAACAAGAGTGATTTTTTTATCCCTCTAAATCAACTCACTCTACTTTTTATGTGGCTTGTAATGATCACCAAAATTGGTTTCAATATCTTTAGTTGGATCCTTTAGAAATGAAATTTGCTAAGTTTAGTAATTGGTAACTTATGTAACCTAGGTTTGCCAAGCTTAATACTACAGGCAGTGCACTTGGCAATTCAAGATCATTATTATAGGAAGAGTTCTCAGAGATCACACAAGTAACTAGATCAATGGTTTCTGTAGAAACATGGGTTATGGTAGTATCACCCTGGTCGAGCTCAAGGTAATTTACCATGGCCTCTCTCTCACTCATGATAGGGACATCTCTAGTTTAATCATAGCCTTAGATTCCCTATCTCTTGTTAGTGCCCTTGTTAGATGATAATTGGAGCATCATCAATATCTCCCTCTTATTCATTCTTGCAAAGTCTTAATGGCTTCTTTCAAGGTCTGTCACATTCAACATGAGTTCGATGAATCCAATTCAGCGGTTGACCATCTTGCTAGCATAGGACATGATGGATCCTTTGGTACTAACATGATTTATTTACGTTCAATGAAAGTTAGGGAGCTATTTCTTTTTTATTATGTTGGTTATTCAACTCATTTTATTTGGGTGACCAGTTAGGCACCTTGTAATTGCCTTTTGGGTTTCAAGCCCCTATTGAATGAATAAATAAATAAAAAACTATTTGTTTGTTTGGATTAAGGTAAATCTAGATGCATTCAATAATTCACATCTACTCACTTCATTTGAAAATTTATTTAATAATACTTACCCATGTTAATTGAGGTTAGCGATTCACCTTAAATCACCTCATTTAATTTTGTAGGGTGATGGAGGTTAAGTTCAAAATTTGAATGATATCACCTTCATTCACTTGATTCAGCCAAATCTAAACATGATTAAAATAAGTTTCACCTATATATGTAAGGTTAACCTTACCAAAAAATATTTTAAAACATTTATCACCATTTATATTCATTCCCTTTAATCTCTTAGATCTACCCTAATCCTAACTAACAAATAAGGTTTGCTTTTCCTCATCCTTGAAGGCACAAACACATCCACAACCTCTCCACGAGCCATAAACAACCTTCTTAGGATAGTGTTATTGATTCCCAATGGCAAAAAGTCATCAAAAGGAGTGACCCCTTGCTTAACTTCTATCGTCAGAATCAGATTTCAGTGGATGAAAAGATATTACAAGTAGCCACGGTCGTTGATTCAGCAGTGACGATGCATGCTAAAGTCTTTCCTGCGTTTCCTAACTACTAGTCAATACAAATCACATATTCATAAAGGATTGAGTAACACACCTCTACATCTTAGCCGACATGATACCAAGCCAAATAACTATTATAATTGTCCTTAGTTATAATTTTGTATAATGTGATATTAGAGTTGTGGGAAAAACAATCAGATTTATATGAATAGAATATTCGAACTAAATTAATAGTCGATCTCATTATTGTTCACCACGAAATTATATTTGTCGTTATTTTAAAGGCTCTAATGCAAACTTCACATATATTAGAGTAAAAATAACAATGGCAAAAACGTCGGTAATGTCGCAATACATTGCACTATTTCTCAATATGTTACACGAGAATGCAAAACTAGCCAGGAAATTCCCATTATTTTCAGAAATTTGAGATAAAAGATTTACAACCGAAAACTAGCGTTGTGCAAAAAAGCATTTTAGCAAGCATTCATTGTACTTGATAGTAAATTGTTCCCTCGTATAAAACATTTCGCAGTACTAAATTTTCATGATAGAGTGGTCATCGTTTGATTGCTAACGAATATAGAATGATCGCTAAAGAAATGTTATAACGAAGAAATATCATTCAAAAGTTTCAAAGTCCAAAATAACTAACTAATACACTGGTAATAATTGTGCATAGCACGAAATGGAAACATATCCGTACAAAATCTAAAATCACTATGGTGAAAAACTTTTTCAAGTATGTCTCAGAAATGTCGGTAAATTACTAATATGCTTGGAGCTACTTAAAATATTTCAAAAAAAAAAAATAATCAAAATAGATAATTATCTTAAACACCTATTTTTGATAAGTAGCTTTGAATATAAACTAATACATATTATTCATTTACCGATAAACATGTTGAGGAAGACGCGGCGATATAATTACTTCAAGTGGAGTGGCCTTAGGCAAAGTAATAGCTAATCCTTCTCTCATATCCACAGGCCTATCCGCCGGACTACTCAGATTAAATCCTTGGAGAAGTCGAGCAACGCTCAACTGTATAATATCCAAAGCCAAATCCTTTCCCGGACATGACCTTCTCCCTGCCCCAAATGGAATCAACACGAATTTCTGACCCAACATACTCATATCAGCACCTTCTTGACAACCTGTTAAGAACCTCTCAGGCTTAAACTCTTCTGGATCCGACCAAAAACGAGGATCTCTATGCAGCTTCCATAAGTTTACCAACAACCGGGTTCCTTTCGGTACGTGGAAGCGCAGGACCTGACAATCTTGTGTTGATTCGTGTGGGAGTGCCAGTGGACCTGGCGGATAAAGTCGGAGTGTTTCTTTCACGACGGCCTGGAGATAAACGAGGTTGTTGATGTCGTTGTGGTCTACCCATCTTTCTTTGCCCACTTTGAGATCTAGCTCCTCTTGCGCTTTGTTTAGGACGTGGACGTTGTTTAGGAGAAGGGATAGTAGCCATGTTAGAACGTCTGACGTTGAATTGGATCCCGCTCTTATGAGCGTCTGCCATAGTAACAACGAAGAAAAATGACCTCGTTATAGAAATCAGAAAACATAAAATTTGGCGGATGTGCAATTTTTTTTTTCTCTTAACATTCATCTCCTGCCACGGATGTAGTTCAATTTTATCTTTCTATTTTTATTTGTATTCGAACAGCTCCTGATAGGCTCCCATACTAGTTGTAATCCCCCAAAATTTTTAAAAGCCTATAATTTAATAAATTACTTTTATTAGGGATAATTTAATTCTTAAACTTTTAATTTAATTACGTTGAGGATTTTACCTTTTAAATTTATTTAACTTAATTATTTTGTGGGTTTTAAGTATACCAAATTAGATGTGAGTGTTTAATAAATTAAAATAAATAAATTGCTATTTTATAATACTCATTTTATTTAAATAAGGTTCAAACCAATATTTTTCTAAAAGCTACCTTTTTAAACTAATATAATAAGACATATTAAGATAAATTACTAAAATTTTAATTATCTACCAAAAATACTATAACTCACCCCATAAGTCATTTTAATTTTCTTCCCTAATTATTTTCCTTAATCCCTTTTTCTCCCTTATTTTCCTTTTCTCTTTTTTTTTTTCTCTCCCCCCTCTCTCCTTTCTCCCTTCTCTCCCCCATTTCCCCCGACTGGGCCAGCCCACCGGCCTAGATCAGCTTTCTTCCCCCCGTCTCGCACGCCAGGCCCGCCCTGCTTCTCCTTCGCCCGAACCGCCCAACCAGTCGCCCCCTTCTTTTTCTTTTCTCCCCTGGACCGACCGGTCCCGCCCCCTTACCCTTTTCTTCTTCCCCGCGCGCGACCTGCAAGTCGTCGCCCAGCCCCCTCTGCGCCGACCACCTGCCTGTGCCGCCTGCATGCCGCCTCCCCCCTTCTTGACTTTCCAGCCACCCTCCCCCAACAGGCCGACACCCCCGCCATCACTCCCAGGCCCGCCCCGCACCTTTTTCCCTTTTCCCGACCAACCAACAGGTCTGCCGTGGCAGACCCGCCTCGGCCTGCCATCGTCGGCCGGCATGCCACCTGACCTGCCTCCCCCTGTCCCCTCTCTCGATACTCCCCCGATTTCAAGCCTATAAATACCCCCCAAGGACCCAGCATCGGGCTTTTTCGAAACCATAGCCCAGAAAACCGCCCTGTGCCACCCTTATTTCAGACAGCTGCCACGTCGCCGTCGCACATCGCCGCCGCTCGACCCACCCCCGAAACTCTTCCTTGCATCACCCTCCACCGACCTAGACCTCCCTCACCCCTTGGTTTGCTCTACACGTGCCACCCCAGTCATGCAAAGTAACCCTCCCGATCAACCCATCTTCGAACCTCGCCGCCCTTCTCACCGCCACCCACCGCCGTGCCGCCACTTCCAGCACCCCCTCTGCCTTCTAAAGCCACCAAGGGAGCTTCCCCAACCTCCCTAGACCCTTTGTTTTCCCGGCCAACCTCTCCTTTTCCTTCCTTCCCCCTCCACCTTCCTTCTCCACCATCACCGCCACCGCCGCCGCTGCCGTGGGCCGTGCACCGTCACCTGTGCCACCAGCACCCTAGGTGGCCCTCTAAACTTTCCCAACCCCTAAATCCTTGCTGTTCAAGTGTTAATTATTTTTAGTATCCTTAGTATTATTCTTAAGGTTATCATCATTATTTATCATCATCATCATCATCATCATCATCATCATCATCATCATCATCATCATTATTATTATTATTATTATTATTATTATTATTATTATTATTATTATTATTATTATTATTATTATTATTATTATTATTATTATTATTATTACGGTTATTATTACTTAATCTAGATTCGAAATAATCATAACTATTATGACTATTAATATTAATGACCTATCACCTTAGTAATATTATTTCAACCTCATCCTCGTTATTACTTTTATTATTATTATTACTATTATGGTTATTATTATTACTACCATTATTATTATTATTATTAGTCTCACTATCATCATTAGTAATATTGCTATTAGTAGTATTAGTATAATACTAACCTCACTAAATATTGTTACCATTTTTATTAACATTGAAACTATTACTGTTAATAAATAATACTATTATATTTGCCTTAAATTATCGTAACTATTAAGACCTATTTTGATTAGTAGTAGCATGATTAACTACCTTAAGAATGAAACCCTACTTGCTTTTACTTATAAAGGCATTATTAGTATTGATAGCCCTAATGGTAAGTTAAAGATAAGGTAAGGTAGAAAGAACGATGTTTTGGGTCAGAGGGAAATTAACCTCTAGTTTTTCCCTCTTATAGGCGAATCAAGTCAAAACCCGGAGGAGGCGTAGGAACGTGCTCCAAGACCGGTGTCGTGTTAGGTAAGGACGAAGCTATGGCCTTGTGCTATGTGCGATGTGTTGATGGATGATGAGTATGCCATGTTAATGTGTATTATGCATGTGTTATGAATAACCTGTTTTGTGTAGCGCAGCGTGGAATTTGAGGTATGTCATGTGTGCTTTCTATGACATGAGCATGACGTGTTTATGTATGATATTTATGATGTGTTGATACGGCCCTCTAGGACATGCATGCTAGGGTTTTGGTATTATGGAATGGGACTAAAAGAATAACAAGAGAGGAATGGGAAGTGAGACCATTAAGGGGAATATGGGGTTGACCAAGGTACCTCATGATCCATGAGAGAAGATTTAAGTGGAAAGAATGTCCAAAATAAACGAGAGTTGGGGACCATGAATGAGAGTCTTAAAATCTCCATGGAGACTTGGGGTGTTTGCATGGGTTGGCTAAATTTCGCATGGGGGTGAATCTTACGCGAGGAAAGTTGAATTTGGGTGTAAATAAGAGAATGGGAGAGTTGTGGGGTGATTAGAGACTTGGGATGAAAAATAGTACGTAGGTTAGTGCAAGGGTGTATAAGGGACCCGATTAGGGTTTTGGGGGAGAAAGTGGAAATTTGGGAAGTGTAAAAGTAAGAAGGATTAAGGAAGGGTGGAGTATGGGTTGAGAGTGAGAATTCTATTATATAAAAGATGAGTATGGGTTTCCATGTGAATGAAGAGACTTGGGAATGAAAAGAGAGAGGTTACTTGTGTAAGAAGTAAGGTGCTAGGGTTTGATGTGGCCTACCAGGGTTTTGCCGATCACATGCGAGATCGAGGAGTAAAGTGATATGCCTTAGGGTTTGACCTAATAAAGGTGAGATGTGGGGTGAAGAATAGGTAATGGTAAGGTAAGTGAGAAGAGGTTGGGCCACATAGGCCCAACTAGGGTTTCCAAGGGGAAAACCCTAGGGGTTGAGAATAGGCGAGATCGATGTCATAGGGTGATGGGTTTAACCTACACTTCCAGGAGTTGGTCTTTCATTATGTGTGAGCTTAAGGGGGAAATAATGTCGGGGTGTGATTAGGGGTGCACGAGTCTCAACATATGGGACGAGCCCTCTTGAAAGGAAAGCAGTAGAATGTTGTTGGCATGCATGTCAAGGGTGAAGTGTGATTTAATAAGACACGGATAAGACATTAATCACGTAAAGCGAAAGATGTTAAGCCGAGCCTAGTCCGGTCCACCGGTAAGAATAGTGGTCAGAGGCGTTCTGCCTTGTGTGTTTCATTCCGGTCCACCGGCTATAATAGTGGTCAGAGGCGTTCTGCCCTGTGTGTTTCGTTCAGGTCCACTGGCTATAATATTGGTCAGAGGCGTTCTGCCCTGTGCGATTCGTTCCGGTCCACCGGCTATAATAGTGGTCAGAGGCGTTCTGCCCTGTGTGTTTACTTCCGATCCACCGGCTATAATAGTGGGGTCCCCGCACTCACATGGACTATTGAAGAATATGTGTGGAATGAACATATTAGTAATGAGAATAAAGAATAAGTCACCAGAAAAGTATTCAGGCCTTATCTTGCGGGTTATCGCATGTTGTCTATATGATTGTGCTATGTGTGCTATGTGGTATGATTGTATGCTTGGCCTTAGCGCACCTGCACCCTTACTCAGTATTGGACCCGTACTGATACTACCTTGATTGAATGGGTCCTTTGATGATCCACCAATGGTGGGGAGCAGACCTCCTATGCAGGTTTGATCGGTTACTAATTTGGGGTGGAAGGCTTGGCTTGAGTGAGTAGGCGATCCGGATATTGGTCCCTTGGGATCTGTTTTATTTAGCTATATTTTGTACTACACTTCTTGTTTTGAAACCGTACTCTTAAGTTGTAATCTTAACGATATTTTAACTGTTGTTGACTTGTGGTTTTCTTGAATGGTCTATGTTAACTATGGACCTATGTTTTGATGACTCTCACTTAACGATTGTTTAGTTTAGCCTTAGCACTTAGTATCAGAACGGTAGGAGTGAACCGGTCTGGTACTAAGTGTGGCGGTAATACCCCCAAGTTTATGGTTTTAATTCTTTCGCTTCCGCTAAATCTTTTGATTTAAATGAAATTTTTCAGTAGTAAATTTGGGGGTGTTACACTAGTACCCTAAACTATGAGTTCGTGCATAGTGTAACTGACGAATAATGTTTACTATTTATTTCGTTAATTTATGTTAAATTAAGGTCATCAAAAAAAGTTACACCATTATATTTTTAAATTTTTTATTATCTATAAATAGATATTTATATTGGTATACTTTTTACTTAAAAAAATTATTATATAAAATATTATATGTGTCACTATATTTATAAATATGTTTCCTCGTTGTTATTATGGCATTTTATCATAGAATTGATTTCAAATTATTATTACTTCTGTTTCATCGCATGTAAATAGATATTTAATCATATTTCATTAATATTACTTATAATATTATATTATAAAAGTTTTTATGTTTAATTATGACCATTGCCATATTTCACCCAATATAAGGTGTGATGTTTATTTAGAAAACCGACCTTTATATTTCACAACCATTGCTTTCATTTTTAATCATAATTATATTTCACCAATATTAACTATGACATTTTATAAAATAAAATTTTGATGCCTCATTTTTCTATCGTTGCTTACCATAAGTAATTAGGATTCGTAAATTATTTCTAAAAATTATGAACCTATTCATTTAATACATTAATTTGGAATTTATTCATTTATTTAGAATCGTTAAATCACATGAATACCCTTTTATGCGATTTCATAATTTTAGCCATTTTCTGCCATTTAAATTTGTTTGAGCTCATTCTAAAACTGTTCCCCACCCATCCCTAATTTTTCATGATATTTAAATTTTATTTGATATTTTTCTAATAAATCTCTAATTCCTAACTTTTCAACCTATTTAATTAGTCTAAAAAAGTTATAAGTCAACATTTTGAGTTCCTACAATTGGCAATACTCCTCCTTTACCAAACATTTAATTGGTTTTGGTTGCTAGCATTACCTCACGAATTGGCCAAAAGCTTACACTTACGCACCTCAGTAACTAAATCTTAATCATCACATTTCTTCATTCAAGTGGAACTTTGGCCAAGGCCTACTCTCCTTCATTATCACTATTTTTAGAAGGGGACAAGTGTTAGAATTTGATCATATACCCCCAAAAAGTCGCCTTACACATTCACTTGTTCTATTTACCAAAAATCCTTAAGCGTTGCACGGTTTTGTTCTCTCGTTTCTTCCCATGTCTATTCGCTAATCTTTGTCTCATTTTTTACTATCTCTTCTAGCTTTCCCTTTTATATTTTCCTTTAACTTCCTTCATCTCTTTCCTTCTTTGCCTTAGTGGTTCCAAAGGGTGGAGTGTTGGCTTTGTGCTTGTTTCCATCTCTTTTTCCTTTTGGTTTTACCCTTCAGATGATTGTTCCTTCTTTTTTCTCCCATTGGTTTTGCTTTCTTTGCATTCTTAATTCTTCTGTATTAACTCTTAAACACTTGTTAAAATTATACAAAGTTAAGGATTAGTACAAGTGTAGATTTCTTGACCTTTCTCTCAAACTTTTTCAACCTCCGTTTTCAAGGGTTGATTCCCTTTCATTCACTTTCCTTTTCTTCTTTCCATGACAAGTGTTTTAATAATTGAAGGTTATTTAAAAAAATAATGTAAGAAGTTTAATTTTTTTAGGGGCAAATCCAAGTGGCACTAAAAAGTGCTATATTTAATATTAGGTAGTGGGTATTAGGAAAATAATCATATAAAAAAGCTATAATGGTACACTAAGACAATGGTTAACCCAAAAAATTGTTTTCTAAACCTCGATATTTAATGATGTTAAATGAGTGGGGTTTCGATGTTGACTTTAAGGTAAAACTGTCAACTAAAGTTCGATAATGCAACACTTAAGATAACAATTTTTATCTAAAAAATCGACATCTAAACTACAAAATATTACTTAACTCACAATATACGCTTTCAACCGTTTCCTCTCTTTATATACAAGTATAACATTAACTAAATAGCCTATTCTCATTATCACACATTAGCTCGATTATCCCCCTCTCCTGCATCCATTACCTACTTAGGAAAACATTGTTCCCCAGCATCACACTCCTTTATTGTCAAAATGATTCTTGTAATGGTCTCATGAAGCTATTTTGTATCATTTTTCAATGTGTTTTGTTTATCAATCACCTTTTCCCTCTTATTTTTTTCATCATCATTGACCATAATTGTGTTTTTGCAGGGTTCATTTTTCTACAATTTTCAAGTTCTAACTTTCAATGCTTACATTCCCTCCCTCCCTCTCTCTCTCTCACTTGTAATGGTCTCATGAAGCTATTTTGTATCATTTTTCAATGTATTTTGTTTATCAATCGCCTTTTCCCTCTTTTTTCTTTCATCATCATCGACCATAATTGTGTTTTTGCATGGTTCATTTTTCTACAATTTTCAAGTTCTAACTTTCAATGGCTTACATTCCCTCCCTCCCTCCCTCCCTCTCTCTCTCACTTGCTTGTTTATCTTCCTCTTCCTCCTCTATTACCACCTTAGGTTATGCTTTTCATGGTCGTGTTGCCATTTTTTCTACTCTTTATTTTCATTGAAGTTCATCTATATTTACCAAGGTATGCTTTGTTCATCACCACTTTAGGTTTATATTTTTACTTTTTATTTTGTTTCTATGTTTTTAAATTTTCATTCCATTTTAGTTTTTTTTGTTGGTGGTGGGTTGAATTTTAGTAGTGGTGCATTGATATTTTTCTCCTTTGTTGTTCTAGCCTCTTGATTTTGGTTGGTGTTATTCAAGTTATTTTTGTGCTTGGAAGATGATCAATTATTAGCCCTTCATTTTAAATTGATGTTGCTTTGTATGTAAATCCTTGAGTATTGTGGATTACATTTGACATAAATGCATATCTTTAGAGTTATTGTTATTTTTGTATTGCTTGTGCTATTATATGTTTGTTGAGGAGGAATTGTTTGTTGGTTGAGAATATCTAGCTATTATAATTTAGTTTCCAGAGTAGTGTGAGTGTGTAGCTCTTTTGTTGGTTTTAGTGAACATACTTGTGAAACTTTTATATAGGTTTGTGGTTTAGAGCTTGATAATGGTTACTTAACTACTACATAAAAGTGAACATTTTACCTCTCCTTGATATTTGATGTTGTTTGATTTCTATTTTTAGGTTATGTTGGTTGTTTGTACTATAATACCCCTCTTTTTAGAGCAACATATGTTAATATATGTATTTGATTGTGACCTAAATGAATGTGTATTTAAGATTTGGTATTGTTGTGGCTGGGGTTGTTTTGATATTTCAAAGAAAGAAATTTTTAGGCAACTAGTCAACTATTTAAGGTACTGATCAATTAATTTGCTCCTTAAAAATAATTTTTGAAACCAAGCGAACCAATCAACTATTTTAAGGTACATATTGATTAGTTCAACTGAGTTGTTGGTTCTTCGAGCATAGTTTTATTCCAAATCTGTTTCTAGTAATTATTTAGCTTTCATGGTTATGTTTTAGGCAGTTTTTATATCATTATTAATCATTTGGGCCTTGCTAACCTATTTTAATGATTTGCACAATTTTATAGGTTTAGAATTATGAAAGCGACCTTGATGGTATCATTCTTTTTTTCTCCTTTTCTTTTATTTCCCTTTCTTATACTGCTTTCATAATAACAGGATTCCCTTCATGTAGATGCCTTTTGATTCCCTATCCAACACTCTATCCTTTACCTCCAACCTTATCTCCATAATCTTTTCTCTTTCAACATTAAAAACACACATGCTTTTTTTGCCAACACTTCACACCACCCTAAAGTCAACCCTAAACCTCTCTAATTTGCACATAGAAGCCTGGAATTGATATATGGTTTATAATTTTGAATTATAAATCCCCTTATTCTTTCATTTCCCACTAAAAACTAACAACATTTGCAAGTCAAAAGCCTCATTTTTCTCTCTTTCCTTAAGCTCTGAGACTTCTTATTTTTCTATTCCTTTTCTTTCACCACATTCTCTCTCTTCTCTCCATTATCGACCTTATTCCCTCTTATAATCTTTCCGTTGAATCCTTCTTGTTTTGAACTTAAATAAGAAAGGGTTAGATTTAGAAAAAAAGTTAATGCAATGCCTCTTTTCATCTTGATTTCTTTGTTTCTCTCGAGGA
Organism: Tamarix austromongolica; assembly: GCA_039764185.1. Classification (NCBI taxonomy): domain Eukaryota; kingdom Viridiplantae; phylum Streptophyta; class Magnoliopsida; order Caryophyllales; family Tamaricaceae; genus Tamarix; species Tamarix austromongolica. The sequence continues at coordinate 140,521,318 of CM077809.1, read as the reverse complement.
GGTTGGTTTTCTCTAATTTTTCTTGCTTTAGTTTTAATTTGGTTCTTTTAAGATTTATAGAGTTTGTACAAAGTTTTAATCTTATTATTTAAGGTGGTTAAGAGTTGGTGGGGCTTGGGTTTTCATGTTTAGGAAGATTTTATCTCTCTATTAGTCATTTTGCTAAGTTTTTTTGTATTAAACCATTATCTTCTCCATTTTGTGGGAAATGCTATAAGTAAGTGAATTGTGTGTTCTGCATTTTGATGAAATTATGATTCTTCAAGATGAAAATGCATTTGAGCATGTTAGGGTTGAATAAATGAAAGGTTGGGTAGAAAATCCTAACTTGAAATATTGTGTGCATTAACCTCATAAATATGATATCAATTCATGGCCACCTTTAACATTTTGATAATTTCCACATAATTAACATTTTTAATATTATTTATAGATTATTTTGCATAAGCTTATAGCATGAAAGAGCATGATATATGATTCCTTATTTCTTATACTTATTTTGGTAAAGGTGTAAGCATGATTTGAATAATCTATTAAGACTCTAAGCATGATTTAGATGTAACACTTGTTGATGTATATTACCTTTTAAGAACTTTATATGATCTATACTTGATGATTGAATTGAATGATAAAAACTTGAAGAACTTGGTTGTATGTTAATATAAACAATAAGGCTTGGTTTTTGTTCAACCTATTGGTTTGCTACTGCAACTAAATAGTTGGGCTATAAGATTGATCAACTAGTTATCATAACCCATGGACTGGTGTGGAAGACCAATTAATGGTCTTAATCTTAGATTACAACCATTTATCAATTTAACCAAACTCATCAAATTGTTATTAAAACAACTAATGTATTGGGTTGGCACATCGACTTATTCATGACCACTATGAATGTGTGGCAGTACCTAGATTGACCAATTGGTTCATGCAACCAATCAACTAATCCTTGTAACCTATCAACTAGTCTTAGCCAGACTTTTATTTTCTTATTGTTTCTACTTGAATGTGGTGTCTTGAATTTCCTTATTCTTAGATAATGACATAAGATGCTACTATATATAACTTAATCTAGATTAACTAAATTTAAATAATGAATCAAAGTTAGTAGATTTTATCCCTAGGTTTACCAAGTTTGACCATAAACTAGCACTTTATGCTTCCCTTAACTATGAATTAATTTGAGGAATAGAAGGATACAAATATTTTCCCATGGCTTGTACCTAAATAATAAACTCTGCTAGTGGTTAATAGACTTGCAATAACCTATACCTTAACTTTAAAATTTAAAATCTCATAATTTGGATGGCTTAGTATGATTGGAAAAAAAATATTATAATATGGGTATATATGGTGATCTTATGTTAGCCCTACATTGACCATAGTTATAAACAAGAACCTTCACTTGAATATTTAAATAAGTGGTGTGAAGAATATGAATTAAGGTTTAACTCTAGTTAACCTCTAGTTAGACCTTTTTCCTTGGCCTTAGGGATAAACTTTTTAATGGATGGAAGCAATATCATTAAGTAATGGAACGATTAATTTGACTTTAGTCTTAGGACTTGGTATAAACTTAAATTACAAATAAAAATCGTATTAAATGGAAATCAAATTGTGTCTTGTACATTTATTATTGATATTATTGTTATGATTTTCCCCTTTTAAACACGAGTGAATAAGTAATGGAGTTATCAATTTAAGATACCCTAGGAATAATGGATAATGTGAGAACGCTATATAGCTTTGTTTGGATTTAATTGGGATGTTACTTAGAATGGTATGGTATGTGGATTTTGGTGTGATATGAGATCTCAAGCTTATAAGAAATTAATTACTTAGAATGAAATGAGCACCATAATAGGTTTGATTTATACAATCCTTAATTAGCTACTAGGAGTTTGTCTACCTTTGGAAATATTGATTATCATTACTTTCAAGTGCCTTAAAGTAGGATAGTAGTTGATCTGAATACCTTTCCCACTCTAAACACTTATTATATCCTTGGGGGTATCCATACTAAAGTGTATAATTACTATAAGAGATTATTAAGCTTTGGTTAAACTTATTTCCTCTAGTTTTCTTAGCTTAGGCCTAACTTTATATCTATCACTTATTTGTTGTGACTTCAATGGGTAGTGAGAGAGCACGGGGGATAATCTTTCCATTTGCTTAAGAAATTGTTATAAAGGAATTATATGATCACTTTAACAAGATAAGAACCAGCTAGTTCTAAGTATATTCTAAAAACTCATTTACTTTCCTTAAATGTTCCAATATGGAAGGATTTATTAGTATGAATAATGTGGTATGTCCATCATACATATATATACATAGTATGTGCTACCATGTACATAATCCTAAGTGATCTATTGTTATATGATTTCTTATCCACACATATTTCCATGAATTATTGTATGATCTATAATAGGTGTAATTACGATCCTCCTATCATAAGACCCATGGTTGAAATGTTTTATGAGCATCTATATGCTCATTGCTCTTTGAAATACACCTTATCCACTACCACATGGTAATCTAAGTTCCATGTTTTGTCACGAACATGATATGTATATCTAAGTATGTTATATCATATATGTTCCTATATGTCTGCACAATTATGATCAAGCATGTTTTGATAGTTCTAAATATGTCCAAGCATGGTGTTATGCGAGAGTACGTAAATGGCATAATAGGAGTATTGTATGCACATCTTGATGTATTGGAGCATGATAATGTTATGTAGAACTTGTATATATTATGATCTACATAGCAATGGTAGATTCGTTTGCTTAGTTTGTACTGATGGGGTTGTTGTTGCAATACACACAATCCTACAAGTAGAAGACGTCTTTATAAGTGCATATTTTATAGAATTATTTTATGTATATTGACCTAACTCTCTATATTTTCTATGCTAATTTTATCCTTTTACTCAAGTTTTCTCAATTGTCCTAGTTTACGGGAAAAGATAAAATTAAGGAAATTTAGGGAGTAACAAAGGAAAGAAAGCATAATATAAGGATTCAAGCATAGATTCATAGAAATCTGGATGTCTCATCATGAAAGATCCTACAAGAGAATTCATTTGTAGAAAAATCAAGAAAATACAATGAAGAAGCAAGAAATACTAGTGCATAGTATTTATGAGCAAAAAATAAAGGGCCCCATATTTATGAAATATGGACGGTACTTCTCAGCTTTCCTCCTATATGCTTTATTAAATCATCTCATGTGCATATCCATAAAGAAAAAAAATATGGGGACCTTGTATTTACTAATACATATTGTATTTTAGCTAAATTTTAAAAATATTTTGTATAGGCTTCTACTATATATGACATATCTTAGGTCAAATGGAGCATCAAGACAGTATGGTTAGAGTTTCAACTTCATTTTCTCTATTTTTATCCATTAGGGCTCTTATGTTAGATTTATTTAGTTTGATGCTTTGTAATAAAGGATTGAAGATTGCTCGATGATTTCATTGTTACAATCTACTACGTTTTAGTTTAATTCAAATGTTGTTACTTTATTCATCTATTCTAATTAAAGTAATATTTTTTATGTGTTTAGGTCATGTGTTTTCTCATTTTATTAATATTTGAGTCTATATTAGTATGTGGTAGGAGGATGATTGAAGATTATGGGATAATTAACCATGAGGTATGAATTTAATTTAATTTTTATGTATATTTTTGGTTAGATTAATAAACTAATATCAACTATCACTAATTAGATATTAGAACTTACCATCTAGCTTAATCAAAATGTTAATTTGAGTGATAATTGATTGTTGGGATGTTATAGTTAATCTATAATTGTCAACGTATACATTTGTAAGTAGAAAATGTATTTGTTAATTTCTATTGAAATATATAAATTTAATCTAGTTTATTCATCTTTATAATTGCATAATTTGAGTTGATGGTAGGTATGGTTCTAGTCAGCTACTCCCAAATCATTAATGTTACCATAAATTAAACCAAGAGGTCTTATTTTATGTTATTACTTGGTTTGACAAAAAACCATAAGTGTAACTTTATTTATTTATATAAGAGGATATTAGGAAGTAGACACATGCTAGCTCCTATAGGTTAGTATCAAAAATATTATATGATCATATTATTTGATGATTAATTGATATCAGTAAGTTGAATATATCCTCTAAACCTTATTATCTCATTATTCTAATTTGGTTATTTTTTTAATTGTCTTTTTTTTTTCTTTTCATTATTAGTATTATTTTTTTACAATTTGACAATTAGGGAGTTATTTTAATAATATAAAAATAAAAATTAAGATATATTTTTATGGGATCAACTCATACTCAATGCTTACTACTTGTCTTTTTGTTTAGGATCTAGCTTTGAGTGTTTACAATAGCACACAAAAATTTAGCACCATTATCGAGGATTAAAAATTTTAGTTCTTATTTCTATCATCAATTTTTTTTCTTCTAATTATAAATTAATTTTCTCTTCTTGTTCATGTCTAATAGGAATCCAAATTTTAAGGCATTTGCTAGAAAAAATAGACATCAAATCATTCAACTAATGAATCCTACCATTCCTCTCTAATAGCAATTCAAACTCTAAAGGAGACTACAACTCCTACTTTTAACTCAAATCTCCTTTGCATTAACTATTTTGATGAACTAGATGAGTATTATATTAGACATGGACTAATGTAGGCATTGCCTATTTTTACAAGTTTTTGGGACATTAGCCTTTTAGAATCAAACTACAATTCTCATCCAAATAAGTTTCTTAATAAATTTCATATATCATGCTCTAGTACTTCAGTGATATTCGAGGATACATATATCTAGTGTATTTATAGGATGGAGACACTTTTTTAATAATACATATCATAGCTATGCCATTTTATGGAAAATATTATCATTATCATGAAGTCATATGATATGTGGTGTTGTATGTTGAAAGAAAAAAGTGAGAAAGCTATGAAAGTTTGAGTTTGTGTATATTGTTGGTTTATAAAAACTAGAATATATATATATAATCATGGCTATGAATTTTTATGATGATATAATGTATTATAGGTGGAAAAATCATTCATATAGGGGCTCATAAGATTTTCATGAAAAAATGGGTATGTAAGCTACCTTAGGGGCAATTTGGTCAATATGGGTTAAAAATAGAATATTAGGTTTTATTAATGTGATAATTGGTTTAAAATATTTTAATTAAATTATGTGTAATGTTTGGAGTGAATATGAATGATATAAGTTTAAGAGGGATGAAAAATGGGTTAGTTTCTTACAATTATTCATATTTTCTATCAAACATTTCAATGGTAAAGAAAATGTAGCAGCATATGCATTATCTGGAAGATCTGTGATACTTGTTATATTGGAAGCTAAATTATGAGGTTTTAAAATGTTGAAATAATTATATGCAAAAGTTGAAGATTTATTTAATGTTTATAATGAATGTAAGAAAAATCATAGTTATGATAATTATGTGCTTAAAGATGATTTTCTTTTTAAACTTAATAAGTTATGTATATCTTGTTCTAGTGTATGTTCTTTACTTGTTAAATAAGTACATAAGGTAGGTATAGCTAGTCATTTTGGTTTTCATAAAATGATAGAAATATTACAAGAAAATTTCAACTGGTCATAAATGATTAAATTAGTATAAGCTATTATTGGAGGATCTCTGATTTGTCAAAAGAGTAAGATTTTCTTCTATATACGATTCTATACTACTTTAGCAGTTCCTAATCAACCATAAGAGAGTGTTAGTATGGAATTTATGTTAGGTTTACTAAGGGCACAAAGGGGAAATGATTCTAATTTTGTGGTGGTAGATAGGTTTTCTAAAATGGAAAACTTATTTCTTGTAATAAAATAGATGACACAAATTATGTGAGATATTTATATTTTTAGGATACGGTATGGTTATATGATATTCCCAAAAGTATAGTGTTAGATAGAGATGTAAAATTCTTTTGGAAGATACTTTGATATATGTTACGTACTAAGTTGTTGTTTAATATGTCTCATCATCTATAATTGGATGATGAAACCGAAGTGCCTAATTGGACCTTGAAACTTTAATACGAGGATTAGTTATTAAAATTACAAAAAAATGGGATATAAAACTCACATATGCTAAATTTGCATAAAATAGGAGTCCTTCTAGTATAAATCACTCAAGTTCATTTGAAGCTATATATGGAGTTAATCCATATTTGCCTATTGATATATTTTCATTAAAGAAAGGTGATCTTAATAACTATGATGCTAAAGAAAGAGTTGAATTCGTTAAAGAACTTAATGAGAAAATAAAGAATAATACTAAGAAATCTAATGTTAAATACTAAAACCAAGCGAATAAAAATGGAAATACATAAATATTTTCACTAGGATACTTGGTATGGTTATATTTAAGTAAAGAAATATTTCCAAATTTAAGAAAGAATAAAATAATGCTAAGAAAAGATGGACCTCTTAAAATATTAAGAAAGTTTTGAAATAATTCTTATGAAGAATCCTATGGAGGAATTTCTTGGACTTTCAACATTAGTGACTTATATCTTTATTATAGTGATGCTAATTTGAAGGATAAGTTTTTCTTTACAAGCAAAGAATGATGCAGGATCATATATATCTCATTCTTATCATGTTGAAGGGTGAGAGTTAGCATATTAGGAGGTAGTACCAATTATTCTTATCATGTTGAAGGACAAGAGTTCTTATTGTTTCTTGTACAATCCTGTATCTTGCGAATGAATCTTGAAGAATCTTTCATGGTTCTTGCATGATTCTTGGATGATATTGTGTTTCAGATTTGACTTTAGGTAGTAACTTTTAGTTGAATTTGTGTGCGATATTATTTTTGATGTGTAGTGTGCTTGATTTGTATGTGTGTTCTTTGAATTTTTTTTCTAGAATTGTGCATGTTTAGGTGATGTTTTCTACTGATAGGACACAATTGGTGGTCCTTTGTTGTGGGGAAAATTTACTAAGCATGGACGGTAGAAAACATTGGTGTTTTGGTGTTGAATGAGAACCGATTTTGTGTGCGTGTGTATGAGAGTGAGTTATTGAAATGCCCCAGAATTATTTATTTTATGAGATATAATTAAGTAAGGATTTATTAGGAAATTAATTAATTTATTTATTTTATTTGGAATAGGAAGGAATTAATTAGGGAAAATTAAAAACAATTTGTAAATATTTTAATAAACGAAAATTGGGCTTTTTACTAATTAAAAATGGATTTAAGAGAAATATTTTTAAAAACCCTAAATTAGTTTAAAACAAAAATTAATATTATTCTAATTACCCAAAATATTCTAATTGATTTATTTAACCCCAAACCACTTCAAGTTTCCTTTTCCTTTTTTCTTTTTCTTTCCTTCTTTTTCTTTCTTTTCTTTCTTTTTCCTTTTTCTTCCTCTTGCCGGATTGGGCTTGGAGCACGACCCAACCCATTCCCTTTTCTTTCCTTCTCCTGCGGCCCAGCGCCGCTCCCTTCTTTCTGCCTTCTTCAGATGTGGCATTTTGTTCTTTATTCCCTGGGACGCTGCGTTTCATTAAAAGCCGCAGCCGACTGGCCCGGTTCCCTCTTCTTTTTCTTTTCTTTCTTTTTCCCCTCGACCGCCAGACTCACCTTCTCCTTCTTCCTCTGGCATCGTCCACCTGTAGCTTCGAAGGCCGAAAATGGTGCCACCGGCTACACGTGTCTTGACCGGCCTTTCTCCCGCTCATTCTCTTCCCCTCGACGCACACTCCAGCATGAACTGCCCCACTCCCATTTTCTCGCACACGATTGCCCCATTTTCTCTCACGAAGGTCGGACACGATTTGAAATCGTACTGTTCGATCAATGCCACAACCACCCCATTATCTCATCGGCTTTGACCTCTTGCTAACCTCCAGAACTTGAGCCTACCCTCTACCATTATAAATACCCCTCACATGGTCTGAATTCGAGTTTGTTTCTCCCGAAACCCTAAGTGTAAGCCTATGCGCTTCTACAACTTTAGACACACTTTTCTCTGCCGTTAGCCAACCTCGCCACCGCCTCTTCCTTGCAACGCACTCTAACTAACTAAACCATCCACCTCCTTCGATTCTTCTCACATGGACCACCATAGCCGTGCAAATCTCCCTATCCCTCTCGCAATATATTTACCCCCGAAACCTTTAAACCACCGTCCACCACCACATCCGCTGCTTCTACTGCTCTCTGAACCACCCAAAAACTCCTGCTAATTCTCCTCCACCAACCCATAACCTTCTTTTCTTTTTCTCCTTCCCCTTCCCTCTTTTTCTTCATTTTCTTCCCTTTTAGACTACTTTTCTAGCCACCGCTATGCACCGCCGCCGGTGCCACCCATCCCCGCCAACTCAAGGTGAAACCCTATACCTTCTCAGCCCTTCCTTTCGATTTATTGAGATTTATTATGTTTTTATTCTAATTTTTAATTTTATTTCAATTATAATTATAATTATTATCATTATTATTGTTATTGTTATAAGCTATAACTTAATTGATATATTTTTTTGGCAGGTTTGAGAGTATTCTTGAGTTAGATAAATTATTAGTTTCGAATTTTAGGGATTTAATGGAATTATTACATGTTTACTATTATTATTATTAGTATAATTATTTATTTAATACTATAATTATTAAATGGGGGGCCGAGACCTTAAATTTTAATTAGATCTCGCACCCTTACATTTTTATTTCTATTATTACTATTTTTACTATTAATATTATTATTATCTTTATTAACTTTTATATTATAAGTATATATATATATATATATATATATATATATATATATATATATTATTACTATTATCAAATAGTATTCTTATTATTTTGGGTAGTTTCGAAAGCCACCTTGTAATTTTAAGATTTATATTATCATTAATATTAATATTCTACTAATAAGAGTATTATTAATAATATTTTATTATTATTATTATTATTATTATTATTATTATTATTATTATTATTACTAACACTATTTTGGTGAAGGGTAGAAACCCTTATATCACCACTCATTTCCAATTATAATAGTAATTTATTTTTATTTTTAGTAGTATTTTGTATAGTTAATTATAGTATAATATTATTTTAATTAAAAACCACGTCTTAGGATAAATTAGTGAATAATAGAATTTTTAGGAAGGAACCCAAATCTAGTATTTTTCCCATAATAGGTGAACCCAATCAAAACCCTCAAGTGGAATAGGAGCGTGCACCAAGACCAGTGATATTTTAGGTAAGGGGTGCTAAGGCCATATGTGTATTATGTGATTTTATGCTATGCATGCCATGTGATATGAATTATAGTGTATTTCATGTGAATATTGTATAATTGTTATTAATATAGCATGATTATGGAGTTGAAGTATGTTGGTGTGAATAAATTGTGGCATGAGAATTATGTGTATAATTGTGTTACTATTATTGTATGATGTGGCCTTAAGACATGCATGTTAGGGTTGTATAATAATGATGGGAAGTATAGCAATGTGGTGTTAGGGTTTTGTTTGCAATGGTATGGTGTAGGGTTTGCATGAAATTGTATAGTGTTAGGGTTTGCATGAAATTGCATGGTGTTAGGGTTTGCATGGGATTGCATGGTGTTAGGGTTTTGCATGGAAGTGTGGTTTATGTGGAGTTAAGGTTTTGCATGGAAGTGTGGTTTACGTGGAGTTAAGGTTTGCATGGAGTTAGGGTTTACGTGGAGTTAGGGTTTGCATGGAGTTAGGGTTGCATGGGAGCTAGGGTTTGCATGGAGTTAGTCATGCATGTCTGGGAATATGTTTGTGAATAAAATATTTAATACACTAATCTTTTAAAGTGGAAAATTATTGAGCCGGGTCCAGATCGATCCACCGGGCAGGAATAGTGGTTAGGGTTTTACCCTTTGTACAACCGATCCACCAGTTATAATAGTGGTTAGGACATGATGTCCTATATGTGACCGACCCACCGACAATAATAGTGGGGTGACTCAAGCTCAATTAACACAAACCAGAATTGCTAAAGCTCTTAAAAGATACTAATTACTTACAGTGGAACACCATGTGAGTAGGAACAAGACTGATCCATCGGCCATAAATAGTGGTGTGGACTATTGTCCCTCAAGTGACTGATCCACCGGCGAATAATAGTGGTGTGGACTTTGTCCCGCAAGTGACCGACCCACCAGCTAAAATAGTGGGATGTTCCTGTACTTACATGGATTTGATAAAAGGCATGGTGTGCATCGACTTCTGATAAAAGATTAATTAAATAATTAATCTAGACTGTTTGACCTTTATGTGTGGGCTTGATCAATTATAAGTTGTGTACTTATCTATGTGACCTTGTGCATTATATATGTGGGCTTGAACGTGTAAGTTGAATATTATCATGTATGATTTTATGTGCTTATGTGTTGGCCTTAGTACTCAATTACCTTACTTAGTACGTAGAGTATTGATCACCCGTTTCATGGGTGCTGCTCATTCCCACGAGCAGAAGGCCCGTCTGATCTGTTGCATGTAGGAGACACTTACTTTGATGCTATAGATGTCTATAGGACATCAGGAGGGGCGGAGTGATATTTGGGCTCAATCCCTGGAGTGATGTGGTTGTTCTTCCTTTTAATTTATGATTCATGTTATTTTTTATTATGTCTGAGTTGCATAAATTTTTTTATTAATGTTGTTTAGTTATTATCTAGAAAAACAATAGCTAGTATTTCAAATTATATAAGGCTTACGCGTACTCTAATTTTTTGTTTTTATAAATTTGGATTATTAATGGTATTATTAGTAGTTTTTTCTTAGCCTTAGCACTTGGTACCGGAACAGTAGGAGTGAACCGGTCTAGTACTAAGTGTAGTGGTAACATCCCTAGAAATTTATGATTTTTAATTTATAAGTAAAGTGTTTTAAAAAAATATGTAAATTTTGTGGGTGTTACAGTTATGTATATTTGTGAATAAATACTTGAGCATAAGGTAATATTTTAATGTGGTATTAATGCATATTGGATCAATTTTTTTTCTACATGAAATGTTCGAATGCGCATGAAGATTTTGTGAATACTAGAGAAGGGTCTTCGAGCAAATTTTACATATTTTATGATAAGGGTTTTACAAGCGTGACTTCGTGTATGTCTTTTATTTTGTATGTATCAATTTTTAGTTTGATTAATAATGGTGTTTTCTAAATCATTGAATTCTAAATTGGTACACAAGAATCGACTAAGAAAACATTAAGTGAAGGTGAAGATTTCAGTTTTAACCCATTAAAACCAAGTGGAATTTGAGGGATTGTGATAGAAATAATCAATCATGGAGGGTGAAAAAATTTCCAAGCCATGTTTAAAGGTATTTAAAAACTTTCTAATAACTTGGATGCCACTAATGCACAACTTAGACAATTACCGGTTATGCAAACACAACTCCAAAGGTTAGAGTCTAGGTTAGATGAACAAGATTCAATCCAAAAATATCCAACAGCATGGAGAATTCTATTGGGATAGGTTTGGAAGTGCTATAAGGTAAAATAATCCAATTAAATGGAGGAACTAAATTTCAAGAATATACCATGAAGAAGAGTATATAGGGAGTGGAAGTAATAGGATGTTCCATGACCATCAACATAAGTATAATCAAAAGGAGGATAAGAACATTAAGCTTGATCTCTTTGACTTTGATGGTAAGCTTAATATAGATTTATTTCTCGAGTGGTTGCATGAGGTGGAAGCTATTTTTGAATTTAAAGATTCTTAACATGAAAAAAGTGCATATTAGCAACTCTTAAGTTTAAGAAGTTTGCTAAAATTTTGTACGACAATCTAAAGAGGACTAGGGAACAATAAGGTAAATCCAAAATTAAATCTTGGGAAAAACTTAAGAAAAATCTAAGAAGAAAATTCATGCCAAAAGAGTATAAACAAGATAATCACATCAAATTAATTACTTTTAGGTAAGGACTACTAAGTGTCAAGGAATATGTTAGGAAATTAGAGAGATTGGCACTAGTATGTGATATCAATAAAGGGAAGGAACAAACTTGTGCTAGATTATTGGGAGGCCTTAACATATTGATTTGAGACAAGGTGGAAAATTGTCTTTACAATTCCTTAGATGATATAATTTAAATTTCCAAATTAGGTTCACTAAGCCTTATACAAAATAAAGTAATCAATCCACCAAGTACTACTCAAGTAACCACAAAACTAAACTTGGAGCGGGTACTTCAATTTTTACAAATCATGAAACAAAACCAGGAATTACTTAAGTGGATAAAGGTAAAAATAAAATTAATGAAGTCTCTACTAGGAACTATTTCAAATGCCGAGGGTTTGGACATTTCACTTTCAAATGTCCTAATCAAAGGGTTTTATCAATCCAAAAGATTGAAGACAAGAAGACGTGTGATGAAATTACTAAAATTGAATTTTTTGAGGAAGCTTCTAGGGAATCTAAGGAATAAGAAAGTGCTTGTTACATGCTAGAGAGATTGGTTCAAGTACAAGCTAGTGAACAATCTACTCAGAGGGAGAAGATATTTAAAACAAATGGGAGAGTAGGAGATATGGTTTGTCATATTATCATTAATAGTGACTCATGGAAAAATGTAGCCAATAAAAGGATGGTTAAGGATTTGGTGTTGAAAACTACAACAAATCTAAAACCTTATTATATTTAATGGTTGAACAAAGACAAGGGAGTCAAGGTGATAAAAAAACCTAGTATCATTCAAAATTGGTAACTACCATGATCATGTGCTATGTGATGTGTTACCTATGGATGCCTGTGGAATCTTTTTAGGTAGACCATAGCAGTATGATAGAAATTCCCATTCATAATGGTATTGCTAATGAATATCTAGCTGAGAAGGATAAAAAGAATCATTACCTTAAAACTTCTAAGAATGGTGAGGAGTGCATAGTCGAGAATAACAGGAGTCCATTCTTACAAGAAAAGGCTACGGTCAAATGCATTCAAGAAGAAGGGAGTTCTGCTATGGTTACGAAAAAATCTCCACAAGGGGAGAGAGATAATGAAAATCCTCAATTAGATAAACTCCTTGAAGAGTATCGATCATGATGTTTTTCCTAATGAATTACCATCTTGATTGCCACCTAAGAGAGGGATAGGACATGCCATCAATTTACTTCTTAGTGTTTCCTTACCTAATAAGCCTGTATATCATTGTAATCCAAATGATGCTAAGGAGTTAGAAAAATAAATACAAGATCTCATAGGAAAAGGGTATGTGAGGGGAAGCACAAGTTCATGTTATATACTTACATTACTTTTCCTAAAGGAGATTCTTTGCATCTTACATCCATAATATTAGTAATGTTGGATGCTAATTCATTGGGATTTGAGATGTTGAAGGAGTTGTATGAAAAGGATGAATATTTTGTTGAAATATATAATGTGTAAAATGAGTGGTAGTTTTGGTAATGTTTTACTACAAGATGACTATCTCTTCAAACTTAATAAGTTGTGTGTACAATGTTCAAGTGTATGTGATTTACATGTTAAAAAAGTAAATAAGGGAGGTATAACTTGTCATTTTGGAGTACATAAGACTATGAAAGTACTACAAAAAAACTTAACTGGCTACAAATGATAAAATAAACAAACAATTATAGGAAGATGTGTAACTTGTCAAAAAAGTGAAAGTTTCTTCCATAAGGGTTTGTATACTCCTTTACCAGTACCTTATCAATCTTGGAAAAGTATTAGCATGGATTTCATATCAGGATTACTAAGGACGTATAGTGGTAAAGATTCTATTCTTGTGGTAGTGGATATATTTTCAAAAATGGTACATTTTATACCTTGTAACAAAATTCAGAATGCAACACATGAAGTAGACTTATATGTCCAAGAAATAATGACGCTATATAGGGTTCCCAAAAGTGTAGTGTCAGATAGGGATGAAAATTCTTGAGCTACTTTTGGAAGACACTTTAGCACGTGTTAGGTACTAAGTTTTTGTTTAGTACTTCTCATCATCCATAAACAGATGGTCAAACCTATATGACTAATAGAACTCATATACTTTGCTATGAGGGTTGATAAATAAGAGTACTAAGGATTGTGATATAAAGCATGCTCATGTTGAGTTTGCATAACATAGAAGTTGTTCTAGTACAACTAAAACAAGTCCTTTGAGATTGTATACAAGGTTAATCCATATCTACCCATTGATATGTTATCATTTAAGAGATAAGATATAAAGAATTAAGAAAAAATCAAATTATTTAGAAAAAAATCATCAACAAATTAAAGACAACATTGAAAAATTGACTGCTAAATACCAAGCTCAAGCCAATAAAGACATAATTCAACAATTGTTTAAACCGGAAGATTTGTTATTGTTGTATTTGAGAAAATAGAGATTTTAAAACTTAATAATAAATGAAAAATTCCAAGAGCTTATGGCCCATTCAAAATCTTAAGAAAATTTGGAAATAATGCGTATGAAATTGAATTTCCTAAACATTATAGAGGAGTATCTAGGACTTTCAATATTGGTAACTTATCTCCGTATTATAGTGATGGTAATTTGAGGGAAAATTCTTCTCTTCAAGGGGAGAATGATGCAGGAGTATATCTTTAGAAATCTAATCTTCTTCTTCTAATAATGGAGATTAAGAGAAATTAGCATACATATAGATAGAACCAATTATGCTTGAAAGTTCATATATTTCTAATGCTTTGTTAAGTCATTCTTCTTACAAGTATTATGTATTTTTGCAAGAAATTCATGAAGTGCATGATGGAATAATATCTTTGAGATACAAGGTAATGTAAAGGGATCACAAGACTAAAATGTGCAAGGAAGAACAAGGCTACAAGATTATAAAGTTTTATAACATATGATTACATCTATGTATAGCATTATTAAGTTGTGTAGCTTTGTTGCTTCTGTTATCTACTTTGTAATTCTTGTAAAATTATCATTGTAACTTTATTTGTAAGCTATGTATAGTGCCTTAGGAAGGTTTAATCATTAATGAGGCTGCTAATGGACTTCTGAATGAAAAGGCCTACAAGGTTCCATGCCTATAAATACTTGTACTCAAGGGTGTTGACATCAGAACAATATGTCATGAAATGAAATTTCATTCGAAACTTGGAAAGTGTAGAACGAGTGTGTGTTTCTTCTTCTTCTTCTTCTCTTCTCCTTTATCAGGTGTCTATTGATAAGTAGCAAGGGTGATATAGTGATAAATAGAAGGTTCTTATTAGAGAAGTTAGATCTTGGATTAGATCTACTCAAATTCCATCATTATTTAAAAGCAACCAAAGACTACACAAGTGAATTCGAGTGTTGGTGTTCATTTTGCATCTTTTTACTCCTTCAAAAAAGGTCCTAAAGTGTTGTAAAAAATTTGAACACAATCTTCTACATCAATACATTTACCAAATTTAATTTCTGATAAATTGATGTGGTTGTCACAAAAGCCCCATATATGAATATTATTATATAGTAGTTATTCCATAAAGCCTTACAATTTTTATACTAAAGAAAAATATTAGAAGAGTATAATGCAATAAATTAGAGTGAATTTAGTGGTTGAACCAATGCATATTGGTAGTTTAGAGGACAATAATTTGACTTATTTGAAAATGAATTATTATGATGTTATTGAAAAGATATAGGAGATAGATTGCACTATGTTTAAAATACTAGTTTTTGGGTGTAAGTAGGGTGACAATAACCATCACATTAAATATGATAATAGGTTATTAGTATTAGATCTCACTAGGTAGGTCACAAACATAAACCTTTCATATTGGCATCATGTGAAACACACATTTTTTTTGTAACTAATCCTACTAATAAAAGATTGTATGTGGTATTATCTACTAAGAAAATGAATTCCCATGAATGTGATGATGAAAATGATGCGAACTAGGGAGGGGTGTATATCAAAATTATGCAAGCAAATCAAGCATTCATAAATAATAATAATAATAATAATGGTATTGATAAGGTGAAATCTACATAATGGATGATTAGTGTGAGGTGAGACATGTGTTAGATCATGAAACTAGTTCACACAGAAGGAAGGACAAAAATGAATAAAATTAAAATAATAAGGATAAATATATTTTATGCAATTCTAATTATTTATTATTTGTACATATTTTGTTCTAATTCTTTTAATATTTTGTAGACAGATGAAGAAGAATGTTAGAGAAATGGATAACAAGGATAAAGATGAAAAGAAAAAGTTAAGTGAAACGAAGAAAGTGACAAATATGAGAATAAAGGAAAAGTGCTGGAGATGCAATTCAATGTTGGAGGTCTATATATGAGTGAAAAATATAGAGAGTTCATGACCTACATGAGTGTTGCTACTCGTTTGCATGTTCCCATCAACAACAATATATAGAAGGAAGTCAATCAGCGAACCAAAAATCTTATTTAGATGGATGTCAATGTGAGTATATTGGATTTGTTACACATATTTTATTATGTTGGTTGGTGTTAAATTCAATAAATGGCTATTTTATAGATGTATTTCATGGTAGCGGAATCCAAGAAGAAAAGGTTGATATGGCATTGTGGTGAGAACCATAAATGTTTTTTGTTAAACCTTGCAGGGAAAAAAGTTTATACATTTGGTGATAAAATACAGGTAAACCCACAAAATCATTACAATCTTATAACATAAAAATATTTACACACATTTTTGGCAATTCAAAACACAGATGATTTTAAGGTATGTGTCACTTTGAAATTTAGATTTCTAATAATAAAAGGTTCTTAATAGATATTACTTAAAATATTTTAAATGTTTGGATTTTAATATAGACATTAAGCTCCTAAAATTCAAATCTAGCCATGAAGAACAAGTACACCTCCAATATGTCCTAGAAAGGATATGTTGACTATGAGGAAGAGTTAGTATTAAGTGTTCACTTTATATGCTTAAATTTATCAAAATAATGTTATAATACCACTAGAAATTATATCATGCTTGAATTTGTAGTTGATATAACAAAAAAATGCCAATTGAATGGAATTAATTGATACAAGTGACAAGAACAAATTAAAAACTACACGAGAAAGTAAAGGGGTATTGGATTAGGGGTTACAAGGGCGTGTCTGTGTGATCGGACACATTGGTCTTGAAAGACTAAGGACTAGGTGACATAACTAGTTGAAAAAGTAAAATAATTTATTAATAAAATTATTAGCATGCATATGATAATAATTATCAGTTATAACATCTCAAGGGCATAACTTACTTTGTCAAGTGTCACAAGGCGTATTTCACATTACTATAGAATAGTGATTTAATAACGACACATGAATGATAATTTATAGGAAACTATTGATTAATGCTTGAAAATTTGTGTGCAGGAATATAAAGCAACTTTTAATAATGGTTATATATAGAAGTTATTATTAAAATGTCACAAAAAATAATGCCCATGTTTTAATAAAAATTTTCATGAAATTGTTTTCAAAACATAAAAAAAAAATAGCATAATATTCTAATAAATTTTATCATGATAACCATTATTAAAATATCAAACAAAGCCCTTAAATTTATTAAAACCATTATTTCCCTCTTCTTATGTCATTACATTTCTATTTCAAAATTTTGATTCTTCTTTTTTACTCTCACTCCTCCTCCTGTTCTTTCCAATCCATGACCACTGTTGTTTTTCATCTTGCCCACCAATGACCACCTTACTCTTCCTCTTATTGATCGTTATTTTCTCTCTCTTACTTTTAGCTAGGATTTTGTGCCACCATTATCTTGTGCTTACTCTCCTACCTCTCTATCATATTTTCCACCTTTGTCTTGTTGTATCTTGCTCCGCTATTGCTAGTAGTCTTTGGGCATGGAAGCTGGTTTTCTTTCTCTATAGCTCACACTCGTTCTTTTGTCTACCTCATGCCATTTTCAGATTTAGTTAGGTATTCATTATTTCCTTCTTATTTCATTATCAATATATGTATGCTTGGTATTACATATGTTCTTACTTGTATGATATGTGTTCCCCTTTGTTGCTATGTTGTTATACTTTTTAGCTACAGGTTAGGTATCTCCCTTTTTATGGGTTGATGCCTTTGAATTATCAATAAAATAATAAAAATATATGCATGCATGTTGTTATTATTTGTTGCTAAAAAATATTACATAAAATTTAATTTCTTGCTGATAAAATATTACTTGTATGGTGTGGGTTTTCCTCTAACAAAATGTTGCTCATAAAAGTTAATTTAACGGCTGATATCATATATATGTGAGTATTTTTTTTTGTTTACATAATTATTAAGATTTGATATAATATATTTACTATTAATCCGACTGTAGAATTTGCAAATTTTATAATTTAGAAGAGTTAGAGAAGAACCTTGATTACAAGATTCAGTAGTTATTTTCTTTTATAGGTAGTGACATGTCACGCTTACCCATTACTTACATAAATCTACCAAATGTAATTTCCTCTCTCATTCATTGATATTATGGTACATCTAACTATTCATTTGGTTTATGAGGTGAAAATATTAGGACATGTTCATGGGCATGAAATGTATTTTATGAAGTTAGTAAAAGGTTGCATAAATAATTGATATCAGCAAGAATGATATATTATTGAAATTTATCTAGTAGAGTAGGTAATTTAATTATGCATGAATTACTTGTCTAATGTTGAAGCTCTTGGGGTTCATAAGTCTCAACATATAAAGAAAATCAAAGGATAAGGTATTTAGGAAAAATAATTTGGGGATGTAAACCCTAACATATTCTATAAAGCCATAACAGTGATGAAGTTTGGCTATTTTTTGAAGAGCATATGCATTCTTTGAGGATTTAAATTCCATGAAAGACTAATAAATGCATAATCAATAAACATAATATTTTCTTCATTGATTGACTGAGCGATTACATCATTTCTCTCATCGAACTTTCCTAGACTTCAGTTTCTTAAACCCTACATTCGTTGTCTCAAATTCCTCGTTTTAAATTGTTCTCATAAACCAACTATGCCATTAACATTTAAATTTTTTACCCAAAAAACATGATGATATGAGTATAATATAGAACAATATTGTGACATTAGTGATTAAGGCAATACATATTTCTAATATGAAGGATAAGAATTCAACCTATGGGAATACGAGTTATTATGGCATGATTGAATGGATTTTGGATATTGATTACAATATATTTAAAGTACCTATTTTTGGGTGTATATGGGTTGATAATAGTAATGGAGTTAGATATAAAGATGGATCATATTAGTAGATCTCAGTAGGGTAGGGCATAAATAAGACCTATTCTTCTGCATATCAAAATCAACACAAATTTCCTTTTGCATAAATATTGTAGATAAAATCTAGTTTATTATAGAATATATGAAGAAAATAAATGCTAATGAATGTGGCAATAAAAATGACGCCAAATTGAAGAAAGAGTTGTCATGGTTGTGCAAGTAGATGAATTATTGAGCGATGATAATAATGACTTTATTGAGGAAGAAAACTATATAAAAGATGATCATTATGAGTTAATATATATATCAGATCCTAACACCAATCCATAAATAAGGAAGGAAAAAAGGAAGGAAAATAAGATGATGATGTTAATGGCATTCTAACATATAATATGTGTGCTTGTTATTTTACCTTCATATATTGTATACATGTATTGAACATGAATTAAGGCTTATTTCATAACATTGCCACAGATGATATGTTTTCTTGACACTTTAACTTCGTATTCTGTTTATATTTATTTATAGACTTATTTGTACTAATTTATTTATTGATATTTCACAGACATATGAAAAAGAAAATTATTGATGGCACTCTAGTCATAAATAAGAGAATACTGGAAAAATTGTGATGAAAATCATCAATGACATGAAAATTAGAGGAGAACAAGTGGAGTTGAGATGGAATAAATATAATATTCCTATTAGTGAGTATGCAAACATGTTTGTCACATACATTTCATTTATCACATGTAATCGTGTTCTTTTTTCCTACAACAATTGGAAATAGGTTTTGAAAGGTGATAAGGAATATATTTGGTAAGAATTCATGGCAAATATATATATTTTGTTATTTTTTGGATGCCACATGCTATTAATTTGAATATATTAACATTAATATACATATTTATATCTTCTATTTTTGTAGAGAATATTCATTATCCCACAAGTGAGGAATAAGCGGCTTCTTATACATTATAGTAAGAATATAAGAATAATTAGGGCATACTTGGCAAAGAATTTTTTTTATAGAAATAAGAATGGTGCTTTACGCAAGAAGACACCTATGTATCATGGTTTCATTAATCAAGATATTTAGGACTAGCTTATTGCATATTGCATTTTGAAGGAGTTTAAAGTATTTATTACATAACAATTAAGATTTTTTATTAAGAATATTTCATTAATATTTAAATGATAGTGAGTAAATATTTTAACTTGTGATATAGGAGAAAAATGCTAAAAATAAAACAGTTGATAAGTAGAATATTTATTAGTAGAATATGGCCTATAAAGGTTATTTAAGCCTTGAAGAAGAGTTGGTATGGCATTTTAATTAATTTGTATAAATTTTTGAGCCTAATGTTATAATAATGTTCTTATTGTGAGTGCATATTTTTGATTTACAACTCATATCCTGGGACATGGATCATTGTACTGCATCCATTAATATTGATACATTATGGAAGAAAGCTAGAGAAACAAAAGATGGATATTTTAATGAAGATGTACTAGATCCTACCAAAGATTTTGTAAGTTTAAAGAAATCCTGAACCTTAGTTAGTTTTCTTAGAGCAAACTATTATATTATATTTATTCCTATATTCTAAATTGCATAAATTACATGACGAACTTGAAAAATTAAATTCTATGGAGTGTGTAAATCAATATAACATCATGTACCAAGTAACAAGAATTGAAGACTGTCGGAAAAGAAATAGGGCTCTTGTATTAGGAGTTACAAGAACAAGATTGTGTAGTTGATCTCGTTGACACCAATGACCAAGTGGCTCTCCTAAAAAGAAAATTAAATGTGGCATTTGAATAGTTAGCTATAATGGATAAAGAGTTGTCATTTATCATATCTTAAGGGTATAATCCATTTGATTTAGATGCACATGACCTGCTTCACATGTCTAATGTAAATAGAGTTATAAAAAATTATAAAGGTGATACACACTTTTTTTTTTCAAAGGTAAGCATATCAAACTATCAATTTCTATGAAATGTGTCATGTATTAACTCAAAAATTAACAATATGAAATATTTTATTCTAGGGTTTGCATAATGTGACTTCTAATATAATGGCCCTCAATTCATTTGGAGAAAAGAATGGTATACACTAATCAAGGTACCATAATGATGATGGTCCATGGGTCTATCTTAGCCTAAATACAAGGCCCATAAGTATTGACATTACAATGATTGGAGATGCACCCTTGCCTTCTTATAAATAAGGTGATGAGACCACCAAAGTTTTGGAAGCTTAAGAAATCTTCAATCCATAGCTCTCCAACTAGATATGCCTCACTACTAAAGAGGTAATGATATTTTTCATCCATGGTATACCTAACATATTACATACATTATTTTTACCTTACTAATATATATATATATATATATATATATATATATATATATATATATATATGATCAATATATTTAATTTAATACTATAAATTAAGGAATTGGAAAAAAGAATGCTTATAAGGCAAAGGAAAAAAGAGTTACTATAGTGGAAAAAGAAAAAAAATACTGAGAAAAGAAAGGGAGATAGATTAGAATGCCCCACAAAAGATTCCATCTTTAAAGGAGAACAAAAAACCACAACAACCTCGCCGACCACCACCAACTTTGACAATTTTGCATTTATATGCATAAAAATACCTTGGTAGATATCTAATTATAATTGATAATCCTTCCAAGTATTTTGGAAGGGATGATGTTACTTACCTGGTATTAATGCAAGTTACTAAAGACATTTATAAGTAGGAATGGATGTCAACTACAAGTGTTATCATGCATATTAAGTAAGTATTATTTCATATAATATATTTTAACTCTTTTCGTTGATTTGTATTTTTATGACCACTTATATATGAATTTTCAGTTATTATGCATTATTATTGGCATTCATATGTTGGTAATTAGCTGTGTAGTGGTAGAGGAGATGTTGTCCTCTATTATGTTTGTGTGTTCAAACTACATATATGATCATACTACAATAAGTGTGGGTGGAAAGATAGACTGTATAGTGGATTGAATATTAAGCAATGGTACAAAAACAATATTTATCTCATACCTCACTACGCAAGTGAACATTAGGTAATGTATGTCATCCATGTTGATAAAAAAAAAAGAATATGTTTTTGATTTCCTCTAAAAATACTTCGTTCCTTTTGTTGTCACTTCTCTTCACATGTTACTATACTTCATACTTCTTACTTCATTAGCTTTTTTAGATATATTCTACTTTAATTTTTTAAGGTATATGAAGGACGATATTTTTTTTTCAACCTTATTTATTAAGGCACTACAAACAATGCATATGAGGAGAGGTGGAAATGGTGTGCTAGACCCAAAGATTCTTGAGTAAGAGCCTGAGCCTGTAATCGTATTTCAATTCCTATTAATATATAAGAGACTAAGCTAATTAAATTCATTTAACAATTCTCATAACAACAAAGTGGTAATGATTGTGGATATTATATTTGTATGATAATTGATCTCATATTCTAGAACAAATCTTGAACATAGATCCAAGTTATGTATGTTTCTTTTTCTAAATTTTTTTATTAATTCATAATGATTACTAACAAAATGATCCAATCATGTTAATTTGTAGTTTTTCATTGGTGTATATGCATGAGAAAAGAAATACACAGATGATGACATTGATGAAGTTATAGATCAATTGGTTAGGTTCGTGCATTCATACACTTAGTATTAAGAATCTACATGTTTATTCAGGTTTGTATCTCATATGTGTTTTGTTCTTCTATACAATTGGAGATGCACATGCATACATGTAAGTATTTATAAGTTATTAATAGTTAGGTTTTATGATCTATGGACTTTGACATTGAAATTAGAACTACCAACTTTTGGTATGCCTACTAATTTCCATTCCAAGTTATGCCAAGTGTACCAAGATGTATCATTTATATATATATATATCAATCATTTATGAGGAAAAAATGCATAAATTTGTAATATTTTACATATTGTAGAATTGATGAATAATTGAATAGATAAATGTTTATATGGCCTAAAACAAAAGTGCACAATTTATAAAAATTACTTCATTCGTATCTAAAATGAATTTATTGTGTAATCATATTTAGTTAAGGTTTCTAGCAATTTAACATTATTAAAACATTTGTTTTTATAACAATTTCTAGGTGGAATCATTATTAAAACTCCAATTTTTTCCCCAATTTTTTGTAGATTTTATATGACAGTTTTGGAACAACTAATAAAACTTCAATAATGGTTCAAAATTTTTATCAGAACTCCTTAAAATTGGTTATTAAAATTTCTTTTTGAGGTTGTGTCAGATGCCTAATGTATATAGTGTGAGAGATTTGTAAATACAATCCTCGTTTATCTTCTCTTTCAGCTATAAGATTCATAAAATATAGTTTACGTATGTCATTATATGTATCAAGTATCATAAAGGATAAATAGTATGTACTATAAACTAGTTTATCGAGGTATGCATAAATATGATTTATTAGCCAAGAACCCCTTAATACTCTCGGGGGAAGGGTAGGGTTAAAACCCCTTATACCCCCACATTGATAATCCATGGGACTTCATTAAAAGTTAATCAAAAGCGTTGTTCTGCACTCCAATAATACTTCATACACCCGATAAGTCAGATGAATAAAGAGGTAATTCAATAATGTCCATTGTCGTTAATATGTTAGATTTTTATTACATTAAATTAATTAGGTCTTTATCTGATAATTTTAATTTGTTTATTACTATAAATTAAATCTACACAATATTTGCATGACCTATTCAAATCTTCGATTAATTATCTTAGAAAGGTAGGAAAGAGAGAAAAAATTGATTGGGTGTACTTTCTACGGCAAGTAGCTATTATAATAGAGTCAGATTACGTACCAGGACGATGGCTTTCATAACAGTTTCTTTAGTATATTGAGCGGTGACTTTGCCCTCTTCAACTGTAGACAGAAGTATGTCAATGACATCTTCATTCTCATCACCTCTGGACTCCGGCTTTCCGTATTCCATCATCTTTTGAACATGTTCATTAATCCAAATCTCAACAATTGAATCAAGTTCCTTACCTATACGCTTCATGGACTCAATATGTCCACCAAAATCCAAATATTCAAGGAAAGGAAACGGAATTATATCCGAAACTACGAATGCCCTTGCAATATGCAAGTAATCATCCATGGCTTTCACCAACCTCTTACCCTCACCGTCAACTAATTCATTACCAAAATACCTTTTCCCTGCAATGATCCTTAAAATTATGTTAAGTGTCAAGTACCTAAACCACTCACTCATCACCACCACCTTCTCTCTGCCGTCACTGCCGCCACCGCTCCCTTTCGTTAATGAGTACAGTTCCCGAATGCTGGTCTCCACCTCCAGAGTCGGTATATCCTTAAGCAATCTCGGTCGTCGTCCGTGAGTTGATGAGAAAAGAAAGGAAGAGATTACTTTCCTCGTCTCACGCCAATAACGTCCGTAAGGTGCAAAAGCTGTTGCTGCATAATTATAGCCTAAGTATTTGGCAACACTTGACTTTGGACGTGATGCAAATGTTTTGTCATGGGTAGTGAAACATTGTTTCATAGCTTCCTGGCTGCTGATTACGAGTACACGCTGCATCCCTAACCGGATTGTGAAGACTGGACCGTGCTCATCCGCCATAGCACCTAACGTTTTATAGAGCGGGGCTTTGTTTCTGGATAGTACAGGGATGTGACCGAGGATAGGCCATGAACCGGATGGTTGTGGAGGGCAAGCTGTTTTGTTGGGAGGTGATAGGATTCGCCAAGATTTGTGGATTAGGATTAGAGATAGAAGGAATCCCAGGATTGGTTGCAGGAGAAAAGAGAGAGAGTACTCCATATTGGACTGAAAACCAGCAGATCTTATGTTTGATCGTGGTCTAATACGTACGTGGGAGGTCGCTGATAAATCTGAATGTTCAGCGCAGGAGACTCTGTTGAGAATATATTTACGAGGGCTGTACCTGCTGACGCCGTCCCTATTAGTTGTTTTACTAAACTTAAAATGTAAGTTTATTAAATATATTATAAATTTTGAAAAAATTATGGTCGAAAATCGGTGATTGGAGTATAAAATATTTGGATTCATCATTGACTTATTGATCTGTTAAATGGAGTATATAGATGTAATTAATCAATTACTGTACTCTAGTAGCCCAGTAGGTATTATTGAGGAATTTAATTATACTATGTAATCGGTGATAGAGATAGAGGGTGGCTGGCCGGTGGCAGTATTTGATCACAACCTAGCTAGCCATACGTGACACCGTAATATTGTACTATTTAAAAAATTTGCCACTATATATTGTGAAAATAATATTCAAACATTAAATATTTTTGAAGTATAATATATCATATTATAAAAATATAATTATTATATTTGTATTAAAAATATTATTATAATATAATTTTTTTAAAATTTTATTAATATATGTTAGTAAAAGATATTAATAGTTAATATTTATCCTAAAAAATGCAATGTCGCTCTTTTTAATATGAAAAAAGTACATATAATTTTTAACCATGACAATTAAGCAATACGGTCTTATTTTTTAGAGCACCCAAAAACGGTGCATCACTATTTTAGATATAACTTTTGTCATCATTCTCTTTTGTGTAGAAGATAAAATTATTGATCATATATAAGATGTATTTTTTCCTATCTAATATAAATAAGCTAGTTTGCCTATCTAATATGTATTTTTGCACTCCTCGATAGATTTGAAGCCATCAAAATATCTATATATTAATCAACATATAGTTAGACATCATTTCTATTGTGAAGGACATTAAGATGAGCTTGTGAAAGCATTTGGTCATCATCGATGATGGCCATGATAAATTCTTTGATCCTTTTTTCTTGTTCCTCTATACTTTAATGTCATCATTTAGGCTAGCCTTTTGTATTGCCACTAGGTAAGAATTCATAAAAATATTATGCCACCTCCTCTAGCTAGTAGATAACATTCAATAAAGCATTCTTCATGCGTGTATAGTGACCATACAAACCATGACCGAAAGATTACCATAAGTTAAGAAATCATTTATGGTACAAAATAACATTACTTTCTAGTGACAACTCTTGTCTCCATGCATTAGCTACTACATGTACTTTAAATCCTCAACAAGGGGATCCAAATAAGCACCAATATCTTTGCCTACCTAATTTGGACTCGATATAAGCAAGGAATACATCATTCATTTTCATTTCTTAAATAATGATGGGGAAGAATATAGATCACAAGAACAAAGAGCGATAGACAATAGTTTTATTTCTATTAAAAGTGTTCATTCATTGTGAATTAAGTGCAAGTTAGAGATTTCTAGTTTCACCACAAAAATCAAAGTATACATAGTTGATCATCTTCTAGTGAGGAGAATTTATAAAATATCTAAGCTTGTCAATAGAAATCATTTCTATATGTGCCATATAAGGTTCTCAGAATTATCCTCATTATAAAACATGCGTTGGAATCTTGATATATTTGGATAGTATCACACCAAATTATTAGGAACCTTACTCTTGTATCATGATGGTCTACACTTAGGATAACCATCTAATGATGCACAGTCATTACAACACAGAATGCAACCATTAGGAAAAGTATGAATCTTTTTATAATTCAAACCCTTAGATTAAAGAATCTTCTTGGCCTTATGAATTAAGAGCATCCATAGATAATCCTTAAGATGAAAATAATTTGGCATACATGATTATAGAACCAATCACATTACGTGTCTTTGATAATAATAATATAACTAACCTTAATGATAATACTTTAATTCATTCTTATAGGTATGTAAAATATTTGTAGGAAGAAGATCAATCAATTTAAAAAATCAAGATACTTAATATTTTCACATGTTACAAGTTATTACAAAAGAAGCTATTGTGCATGAAAGTCAAGTCAAGAAGACCTAGTCAACCTTTCAAGTCAACATAATTGTTTTGATTAAGAATCTTGTTAGTTTTTTTATGTATTAATTAGCTTACTCTTTTTGTAATAGTCTTTATTAACCCATGTATTATATAGGATATAAATACATTGTTAATACTAGTTTATGTGCTAATTATTCATTTGTGTGTAACGTGGCTAAAATTGTGTGCTAGTTAGCAATGTTATATACAAATATATATGCATGTGTCGACACATTAGCATTTTAATGGTTGAGAGTTGAAGTCTAATACAAGTATTTCACTTGTTTATATCTCTCTTTGTGATTGAATAATTCTTTCTAAGACTGCTTGGAATAATCTTAGATAGAAAACATTCAAATTTGAGTTCTTTGAGTTATTGCTGAATTCTTTTTAAATTATTGCTTGAATCTCCTGAATTCTTCTTCTGAATTGAACAACCACCGATCCTATTTCATTTACATTCACACTGATCTTCATCCACCCTTGAAGATTTGTGTTAATTTTTGTATCAAAGCCTCGATTGGCTTTGTTCCAATTTGAAACATCTCTTCTCATTCTTCTTCTTTCATCCAAAAACTTCCTCTTCTTATTCTTATTCTTTCATGTACAAAACTTGCTAGCATTTTCCCTCCCATGCATGTAGGAATTTTTCAACTTCAAGTATGAAGCCAAGTAGTGTATCTTCATCAAAACAGTAGCACGTATTCAATGATATTCAAATCTTCAACTTGTTCTTCATATCTTAATCATCAAAGGTTGAAGATTGTTTAGATTTCATCCATACCTTCAAATCTTAGAGGTAAGAGGATGATTATTATCCTCTTTCTTTTCTTCTTCCAACTTTCTTCTTCTATTATTGTAAAACCCCATTTTTTACTACCAATAAATTTCGTTAAAACATTTGCAGAAGTAGAAAAATACACCAAGAAAATATAGGGTGTGATCGCCAAACAAACACAGGATAGACATCCGCCACCTACCTCATATCAGATATAAGGTTAAACTAACCAAAACCACCAAGACAACATAGTGCACAAAATAACATATTATATACATAACTTAAAAGAGATTTTACATTGGAGGACCTTAACAGATCCCGATTAAAAACATTACAAAACACATATGGATAAGGTATGAGGCTACAAAAAATGAGTAAGGATATGACAACAAATTTAAAATCTTGGTCCGTCACAGACCTCACTAAAAATCTCTAAGTGTTCTTGTTCTCATGCCCCAACCTAATCGAGGTAGGATCTCTACTGGCCATCCTCAAAGACCTGCACATGTTTCTTAGCTCATAAGAGTGAGCAACTGACCAAGTAAATGGGCCTATTAGTACACTACTTATTGAGGACACCAAGTTGTTCCCATAATATAAACACAAATATGCGAGACTATAGCATATGGATATGAAATACAACTTGTATCATGACAAAACTCGATATATAATTATAGGATTAAATATGGACATGTTATCATGCACAAATCCAACAAAGCATAATATAGCATGTTTTGTTTCACATGCTCATAACAAAAGCACTTACACATGTAATAAAAAAGAGAATCCAAGCAACCTCTAAGGTTTATTTTCAATTACCCAATTCTTTAGGTTATAACATTTACTTATCCATATATGAGATAGATCAATCATCTTATCAATATTATATTCCATAAAAAAAACTCATCTCGACCATTAGCTAAGTTTATAAAATAGCTTTTATTGCTTTTTGATCATTCGTGACATTACTTCTATCCTTATCAATTTATTAACCATTCACTTAGTTATCATTCATAGTAATCAACCAATTACTTATCATCCATATTTAATTATCATCGAGCGATGGACTGTGCACAAACCCATGGCCTCACAAATCGTCGAAGCCAATCCACATAAGGGACGTAAAGTTTGGGCGGAAGCTAGTTAGTAAGTGGACATAAGTATGAATCCAATCACCAAAATAGGCATAAGTTCAGGCTAAAGCCAACCAATATGGGCATAAGCCATGGCCGAATCTAATCACCTAGCTAACCCAAACCTTTATTATCGATACCCCCTAGTACATTGTTAGTGTCTAGAGTAGGTAAGGTACCGAGACCTCTCAAGATCTTGCCCGAAGGCACAAAAAATAACCGAAGGTAGACTAACCACCTATAGCTAATTGAGTCCATGAGGGTTTTCCACCTATCCTAGTCCAATATTATTCATACCCAACATGTCATTTAATTTGAGCCCATGTTGAGTTTCATTACTTTTTTCTTAATATCATAAGTGGAGTATCTCTTTAGCCGTTACATTACCAATACAGTGTATCATAATTTAAGAGCAATTTAATTATTTTATTAGACTAATAATCCATTATAAAATGTAAATTTTATACCATTGAAAATCATGGTATATTCCCAAACATAGCCTCAAAACATAACCAAGCCGAAAGTAAACAAATCATGTAAACTAAGTAAACAAGTCGATTGATTTGGCCCAACTAATCAATCGTTCCAGGTTAACCAATCAATTGGTTTGACTTAACCAGACCATGATTTCCTCAAAATAGTCGATTACTTTGAGCAAACATGTCCACTATTTATAGACCAGTTGATCGGTTTTGTATAACTAATTGATTGGTTTAACTAGAGAGTAAGACTAAGGTCTCTACATGCTAACCAAATGATGGGTTGGGTCATCTAGTTGACTATTCTATGAACCAGTCAATTAGTTTGTCCTAATTAAACGATCTTTTTGCCCTAAACCAACACCAAACCATTAAACTTCATGCATATTCTTACATTTAAACCATCCTTAACTACATTAAAACATGTATCAACATATTCTAACATACTTTCAACCCAATGAACATGCATTTCTCAACATAGAATCATCATATCCTATTTTTATCAAATTTCTTGATTTTTACTCAAACCGCACCATCTAATCATCCAAATAAATTATACTGAATATATTTATTCATGTCAATCAGCAGAAATCAACTAAAGGTAACACCCAACTTTCAAGAATACTTATTAAACTTGTTAGAAGTAATAATGACTTATTTGATACACGCAAAAATTCCCTTTAAAACCAGAAATCCCAACTATGAGATTTTAGCTTTTAAAACCATAAAAATAAAATCATAAATTCAGACATTGCACTAAAACCTTAGTAAATTTTCAAACTTAAAAATAGAGTGGAATAATAACATACTAACTTAAGAAAAAAATAGGGAAGATTTAAATTATACTAGTTAACATTTTTTCTAGAATCTAAATCCTCCTTACTCAACAATTCAAATAAGAGAGAACTAGAGATAGGTTTCGAAGAGAGTAAGAATATTGATTGGTATTATTCACACAGTATAGAAAAAAGAGAGTTAATACAAGACTTAAAGAATTCGGTGGTTGAAAGAAATGTGCATATAAGGGATGATTGGGGCTATTTATAGCCAATTAACTGAAGGAAAATACTAAGGGTTGAGGAACCAACTTGAAACATGATAATTAACCATTTAAATTCAACGATAATGGATGGATTTTGTCTAGTATTTGTTGATCCATTCTTAAGAGCTTAAATGGTATCTTTTGAGAATACAAGTTAATTAAGCTAGAATTAGCATATATGAGTTGAGTAATGGATGGTTAGCATGAAAGAAATCTTCCATTTGCTCAAAATTATGCTAGAGATTAAAGCATTAATCTTAGAAATGTGCAAAGGAGAGAGGAGGAAGAAGATAAAGTAGAGATCATATCTCCCCATAAATTGTCCTAATCAACCTCTAAATTGATTTGAGGTAATAGTTCGGTTTAAATGCATCATTAAAATGGTTAGGAACCTCTTAGGAATAAATTAGTATGGGTTCGTAAGGTTCCATTTCAGTGTGAGGAATTTTTTAGAAAATTTAGCTATAGAAATATGACTAGCTCAACAAACCAGTCGATAGTTTTGCCTCTACCAATCGACGATTATACAACTAGCAGATCAATTTTTCCCAACCTATCGATCAATTTGGTTGAAAAATATAAATTTTTTGCAATGACAAACCAGTTGATCGGTTCATGGAACCATTCAATCTGTTTGCCTGTAAAACTCAATAAACTCTAGTTTTTAGCATAATTTCATATCTAATTTTATTCCAAAAAAAATAATAACATTAAATAATAATCAAAGGCCCAATTTTTTCATAGTTCTCATTCAACCATTTACAAAATTATAGGGTATTATAATTATCTTTATTATCTTCGATAGATGTTTAATGTTTGTACTGCTCAAGAGTCATTTTGTGAAGAATCTTCTAGCATGCAACATGAGTTCTTCTACCTCCTGAAATATCTCCTTTCTTTATCTTATTAGTGTTGAATAAACATTGTAGGTTTAGCTTTATTTTTGGTACATTAGATTTGATCATTAACCATATGATTCTGTCTAACATAGTAGAGTGCCTGTTGATATTTTACTTTCATTCTTATTTTTACCATTTGATCACAAGTAGAGAAGAATATATCTTCACATGTATTCAATTATCCACCATTGAATACACTAGTTTTTTGTATGCTATCCTTCAAGTAATAAGATTTATTATTCATTATCAAGATTTTATTGAAGATTAGCAAGACTACTTGATAATATATTCTAGCATATATCTTCCAAATATATCACCATCTTGAGTTTAAGAATCATTCAATTATATTGTCATACCTTTAAGAATATATCAAGATATTATTTCTAGAAAATGCTTGAGGTTATGTCGAGTTAATCTTGAAGACATATTTCAAGCATGGATGAAGAAGTACCAATGAAGATAATGTATGATGCTCTTCAACAACTTGAATCAAGTGTACATGCAAAAAATGTAGAGTTGCAGCAAATCCCTTCCATTCAAAGCCAACTACAAAGGTTAGAGTTAAGGGTCTCCAATCAAGAGACTCTTCAACAAAACATAATAGAGGCTAAAAATAATCGAGAAGAGGGTATGGTTAAGACAGAAGTCCAATCTTGAGGTGGCCAACTTATTGCTAGAATGGAGTATGAAGAGAGAGCACAAAAAAATGGTTCAAATGACCTTAGCCACAACAGAAGAGGCTATGCAAATCATCAATCAAAGTACAACCATTTTGAAGACAAAGGTATAAAGCTATACCATCTTCATTTTTATGGTGAATTAGATGTTGAGTTATTTTTTGCGTGGTTACATGAAATTAAAGCAATATTTGAGTTTAGAGAGTATGAAGATGAGTATAGGTATAAGTTATCAACTCTCAAATTTAAAAGGTTTATTAGAGTTTAGTATGACATTCTTAAGAGATCATGTGATAGACAAGATAAAAGTAAAATTAAATCTTAGGAAAAGTTAAAGAAACACCTAAGAAAAAAAATTGTACCTAAAGTGTATGTAGAAGAGATTTATATTAAATTAAATGATCATAGGCAAGGACTTATTAGTGTAGATCAATATACTAGGAAATTTAAAAAACTATCACTCTTATGTGGTATAAAAGAGAGAAAAGAGAAAAAATATGCTAGATACTTAAGTGGCCTTAACAACTTGACTAGGGAAAAAGTTGAAATGTTTCCCTATAATTCACTTGAAGAATAGCCTAAGTTGGCTTTAAAGTGTGAAAGACAAACAAAGTCTACTAAAGCCTACCATAATATAAGTTCTTCAACTTCTACATCCAACAAAAATAATTCTAATGCATCTCCATCAAAAATTGGGAAAAAATTTTCAAATGTGAAGGATATTAGTCCTAATCGTGATGATAAAGGTAAAACTAAAGCTAGTGAAATATCCACTAAGAAAATTTTCAAATGTAAAGGATATGATCATTTTTCTAAGGAATATCCTAATCCAAGAGTTTTAAACTTAAGTGAAATTGAGTACATGGAACCATGTATTGATGATGATGACCTAGAAACTAAATTTAATGATGATGTATTAAGTAAGTATGAAGAGGATGGAATACTTGTTTTGCTCTTTAAAGTGCATTACAAATACAACCTAATCTAGACAAAAGGAAAAACAATTTAAAACTAAGTGTAGAATTGGTGATAAAGTTTGTAGGTTCATCATAGAGAGTGATTCATATACAAATTTTTCTAGTGAAAAAATGATCAAACAACTAGGATTAGTGACTACCATCCATCCTAAACCACATTCCTTATAATGGCTTAATAAGGTTAAAGGATCTAAAGTGAAAAAGCCAGCACTCTTTATTTTTTGCATTAGTGATTTTCATGATGAGGTATTATGTGATGTTTTTCCTATGGATTCTTGTGGTATTTTATTAAGAATATCATGGAAATAAAATATAAATTTGGCTCATGATGATGTATCTATTGAATATGTGGCACTCAAATTAAAAGAAGTATAATATTAAATTATCCCACTATGATTATATATAACTACCTAAGGTTAAATAGAGTTTATTTTTACATCAATAGGAAATTATTAATTACATTGAGTAGAAGGGTGTTTGTTATACCTTTATAGCTAAATCATCTCAGTTTGGAAAGAAAAAAATTTAGCAATTTAAATCTTACGAGTTTTCTTGATTAATATATTGACATATTTTTAGATCATTTACCTCCTAGACTACCGCCTATTAGGTGTATATAGCAAGGTATTTAGTTAATTCCTCTAATTCCTTTACCTAATAGATCTACATATGGGTGTAATCCAAAAGAGGCTAAGGACTTACAAAGGTAAATTCAAGGCTAGTAAATAAGGGTTTCGTAAGAGAGAGCATGATTCCTTGTTGTGTATATGCCTTATTAATTCATAAAAAAGATGCTACATGTGTGTGTGCATAAATTCAATAGTAATGAATAATATAACTATTAAATAGTTTTTTTCCTATACCTAGATAAGATGACATGCTTGATGAGCTATGTGGTGCAAGGATATTCTCTAAAATATACTTATAAAGTGGTTACTATCAAATGAGGATTAGGGAAGGGGATGAATGGAAAACAATATTTAAGACTAAATATGGTCTCTATGAATGGGGTCTCATGCCTTTTGAGTTGTGTAATGTACCTATTTCTTTTATGAGGCTAATGAATGAAATTCTTCCTGTAATACCCCATCCCACAATCATTTAAATGTCTGCAAAATTATGTGGATATAAAATACATTAGTTTTGGTTGAGATGGGCTTGAAATTCTAATAAAAATGTGAATTTTAATCATATCAATCAATTGGTTTACATAAGCAATCTACTACTACACTAAGGATTTAATATTCTTATTCTCGACAAACCAATCGATTAGTTTGTCCAAACTCATCGACTAGTTATCCTATGATTTCACATCAATTTATATTTTTATTCATATTTATCTCTAATGTATATGAAAATGTATTAATAGAGTCCAACTATACAAATAAGCATGTTTTAATGTTCTGGATTTATTTACACATTATTTAAGTCATTACATAATTTTAATAAGCCAAATTTTTTTCCAAAAGGAACTTTTGAGGCAAGCTTCAACTTTTCTCTTCTCCCTCACCTCTCCCTTTGGCATGGTGTAGCTGTGGTTGTGAGATGGACTTTGTGCACCATATCCTAACTTAACAACCCACTGTCATATTCATTCCTGACTGCACTCAACCCCCATCACTCCATTATGCTAGCCCTCACTTCTTGGTTACCCACACTCAACCTTACTAGTTTCATCTCCCTCTCTATGTGAATGTCAACCCAGCCTTGCCTCTATACCTCTCATTTATGATCCATTTTCATGTCTCACTTATTTCTCTTGCTCATGTTTCCCTTTGTGGAAACTTTTCCTAAGTGTTGAGCATCCTTTATCTTTCCCTCTTCTCCTCTCTATTGAGAAAAAAGTAGAGGCTTTCTATAATTTTCTCCCACATTGTGCAAGAATTATATTCTCTTCTATTCTTCTAATTTTGTTTTTAGTTCTCTCTGTCTTACCTTAAGTAAGGAAGAATTATGATTAAAAAAGGTTGAAGATTTCACCCCTTTCCTTGGCACCCTATTTTTGAAAAAAAATGTGGCATGTTGTATTATTCTTCTTATTCAGATTTTTCTTTATTTTAATGAAGTTTTAAAAGATAATTTTTAATAATTTTAACTTTGATTCTCTTAGAGATCAAGGTTCTTTTAGATATCCATCAAGTAGGTTCTTTTATGCAAGAAGAATTACTTTAAGGTAATGCATTATTATCTTCAACAGAAATGGCGTTCTATGGTGTATTAGGGTCCCATGTGTCTTGTGTATATGTGAGTATGATCTAAATTTTATTCCATGATCTAATCATATGGTATAATTCTTCCAAGTTAGCATTGTGGGAATTCTTTGATTTTATGCATAATTTTGTTCTTTAAGAATGGTTCATCTGAGTATGTACATTACTATATATCCATATGATTCTATTTGTGTAACATGTATTTTAATTTATTTTTTGACATAGAAGCATGCTAGAATTAATATGGTAAAGGGTGGTAAATTTTACTGTGTGTATTGCAATTCTAGGTAATGTTTTATCCATATTAGTCCACCAATTCCTCCAACCCATAGACTGGTTATGCGAGGAGTTGAATGATTTGGAGTTTTGGATTGGTTGGTTGCAAGATTGGTTGATCAGTTGATTGGTTGATCAGTTGATTGGTTGATAAACTAGTTGAGTGGTTTCGATAAATAGTCGATCAATTTGTAAAACCCATCAAAAGGTGTCTATACCGACCAAAATGGTTTGGTCTCTACTTAAACCCATCGACCAGCTGGACCACACCAGTCGATTATTTGGTTAAAACAATTGACTATTTTCTCTACAAACCAAAATGGATTGGTCTCTACTTAGACTCATTGACTAGTTAGACCAATCAATTCAACTAGTTCAAATAAAGAGTTAGTTGATGAGGCTAACTAGTTGATTAGTTCTCTGGTGTTTTTTTGGTCTAGGTCTGGTACGATCATACCAGCTGATTGGTTTGAGGGACTGATCGACTGGTATGGTTGGAACACGACTAGTTTGTTATAAATTATTGTGTTTCTCTTAGGCCTCTTGTGTTGATACATCCATGTATTTATTACATTTTAAATAAATATTTTAACTAGAATTACCTTATTTATTAAGAATCGTTATGATGGTATTTAGGACTTGAATTTGGTTAAGTTTGTAGTCATCTTTAAGACCCAATTGATTGCATTAATACATTGTGATATGTTTTGCGTTAGCACTTAAAAAACACCCAATTTTATTAAATAATGGAACTTATTTGTTTTTAATGTTATCAACTGGAAACACCCAATTTGATTAAGTGTGGATTTTATTGTGATTTGTGATATCACTTGAAAATATAAATTAATGGTTTAAGATTTTATTTGAGCCTTTTCTCTGGCTCTTGGAGTAGCTATCGGGCCATAGTGGATGAGTCGCCTTTTTTATATTTTTTCACTCAATGCCTATTTCCTTCTCTATTGCATTTTAGTTGGTAGATGATATGTGTATATCTTTGAGGTATAGGATAATATTTTTGTAAGCTGGCATGGTATTAGTCCTTAGCTTGGGTGGGTGAAGCATCCTAGCCTTTGGCACTTCGTATTGTCCATTGCTTAAGTGGGTGTGGTATCCCAACTTTTATCCCTCCTAATATAGATATTTAAGGTCTAGTGGGTGAAGTGTCCCATTACAAGTTCCCTTGGTGTACTTCGACCATGTGTGGTGGGTGCAGTATCCCAATTCGAGGTAGGTGCACTTGATGTATGGTGGTTGTAGTATCCCCAAAAATAACCCCTTTGATGTCTACAAACCTTATGTGATGGGTGTGGTATCCCATTATGATTATTTGTGTTGCCATAAATTGTGTTCATGGTGGAGAACTAGGTGTGCTCGAACGAAGTATCTTATTAACCAAAATTTGTGTGGTCACTAAAGGAGGAATTCGAATATGGTTTATATTGTATGGATTGTATGTATTTACTATAATTCTAAACTTCCATGATTCCCATGCAGACATGCCTTTTTGTACTTGAGCAATACCAATATAATATCATCATGTTGTTATATGACTTCAATGTGCTGCACAAGCCTTACCATATTTTAGGTAGCATGTTTTATTAGTACTTTACCATATTGATACTCTACTTGTGTGGTTACTATGATGATCTGGTTTCTATTTTGGGGAGTAGAGGATGATTTATAGGGTTAGGACTCTTAGTTAGAGTATGCTGAGGGTGATGACATGGGCCATTAACGAGCCATTACTTAGGGTTGGAGGTTTATGATTATGCATAAAAGTTAGACTAACTTCTTGTTAGAAGTATTTTTCCAACTACGTTGGGATATTTTTTTATTTCTAGAAATTTAAAATCTTGGATCAATTCCTTTACTTTTTTTTGTAAAACTATCATACTCATTCTATCTATAATATTGTTCTCATCTTTATTTCCTTTTATTTTCACTCAATATTAAGCATGCATTCTTTTGATCCTTGTTTCGCTTTGTGTTACCTTAGTCATGGATTAGGTGATGATCACGCCTCCCTCATAATTGATGTGGTGGTAACATTCCCTGATTTTATTTTTCAAACGCTTTTGTATTGTCTTCAAACAAAATTTTCTAGTTAAAAAGTTGTAGTGCTCCAAGTTGTTATCAAACCTTATGGTTTTAAATCTTAACGTTGTTTTACGAGCATAAATTTATTTATTTCCAACCAACTTGTAGATTTCATTTTATTCTAAGAGTGAGTGTTAGATTGGATTAGGATTTAGACTTAATTTTATATAATATGTTTAAATTTTAGCCTTATATGCAATGTGATACCTTCATGTGTTCTATTGGTGTAGTTAGTATTTGATTCCCTTCTAAAGTGTCTTATTATTTTATGGTTTCAAAGGTTACTAATTGGTGGCTTCAGTGTATGATGGGGACAGTTGGATTTTCATTGGGAAGTAAATTCAACTTGAGGATGCTTTGCTACAGCCATCATATCACCTCCATTTCAAATGCTGCCACTTAAGTATTAGCTTTTTAGGTTGATCTTCATTTTCCTTCGATATTTGAGAGTCATGAGGACCTAGATATATTGAAACTATAATTGAGGGATTTTGAGAATATCTTCACGGCTAGTGGTTGCCTAAAAATAAGGTAGGTGCACATTGGGCAATTCCATCTACCCCATTGTACGGAGGAATGGTGGAGAGATTAGCAGCTAAGGTGAGGCACTACAAACCAGTGGGAGACCTTTCTCGAGATGCTTAGGGTATTGTTATACCCTACTCGCCTAAGGATGGCAAAGTATGATGAGTTCACAACATCATATTAAGGGAAGTATTCGGTGGAGCACTACAATCATTACTTAGACTTAGTCTACTTTGCTCCAAAGGTTGATACTAATGAGAGGATGAAGGTGCATCGTTTCCAACTAGGGTTGTGTTTGAGGCTCAAGGAGATGCCAGAAAAGACTCATGCCTAGGACCTATAAGCCTTGTACGATTATACCTTAGAGGCATTAATGATTTCTCACGTTCGTAGTGCCTAGATAGGGTCAAGCGAAGGTTTGAAAGCGGTCACTGCCACGAGGGAGAGACGAGTTTTCAAAACTTCGGCAATCATCAATCAAGAGTGGTACCTCATTTTAGAGAGTAGTTGAGTCAGGCAGATGTGAGGCATTTCATTTACTAACAGTGTGGTAAGAACCAGCCAAGGAAGGACTATACTAAGTAGCTAGTTTAGTGTGGTAAGAACAACCTGGTTGTGGCTAGTTAGGACATCATTTGTTCAAGTGTCATACCGTCAAGGGAAATGTTTTACAAGAGTATGGATGTTAACAAGGTATAGTGGCAAAGACATCGCCAATTCAAAGGGCTCAGCTAACAGATAGTGGAGCTAGTAGGACTGCTTTGCAGTAGAGGATGTAGAGGTCTTGTGCCTTTCAGCAAGGGTAAGGCTCAAGTAGTTCTACAAGACCACCTCTAGGAAATTGCCCAAATGTGATGACCTAGTGTGAGGCTAATAGACAGGTAGATGTCATCAAAATTACATTCACGGTTTCTTCCCTTCCAACTTAGGTGTTGTTTGACTCATTTGTTTCATACTCATTCATGTCTTCTACTTTCATAACTTGGAAAACTATAGTTTGTTCTGAAAGGATAGAGACTTCTATTATGCTCTCATATGGGGATAGACTTCCATGTTCTAAGATATAGAGAGATGTGGCATTAGTTATTATTAGAATAAAGCTTCCGATAGATCTTTTAGATTTTAAGTTTTAGGACTTCAACATTATCTTTTAGGATGGACATGCTAGCAAGATATTAAGTGTTGATAGACTGTGCACAGGAGTGCGTGGTTCTTAAGGGACCACAAGGTGCTAGAGTCTCTTATAAGAAATGAAAGACTAGACCTTCAGTAAAGATGGTGTCCTCTATGGTGCTAAATATGCTAGTTCGTAAAGCCCACCAACTGTTCTTTTCTAACATTTAAGATCCGGATATTAAGGAGTCATAGTTGAGGTGATTCCAATGGTACGAGAGTTTTCTTATGTGTTTCTTGATGAGATCCCCAAGATGCCACCAGTGCATGAGACAAAATGAGAGACCATCTAATAGAGACAAAGCCTGTGTTGAAGGCACCCTACTACCTAGTGCCAAGAAAGATTGTAGAGATGTATAAATAGTTGGAGGAGTTGCTGGAGAAGGGGTACATTTGATCGAGTGCATCACCTTGGGGAGCACCTATCCTTTTTGTGAGGATGAAGGTTGCTAGGTTGAGGCTTTGTAGTTATTACAATGGTTTGAACAAAGTTACTGTGAAGAACTATTATCCTTTACCATGGATCAACAACCTCTTTGATCAATTGTGTAGGGCTCTAGCATTTTTGAAGATATATCTTAGATCATGGTATCATTAGCTAAGGATTACCAAGAAGGACATATAGAAAAAAGACTTTCAAAACTAGTTATGGCCATTATGAGTTCACCGTGATGTCCTTTGGACTCACTAACATACCATCAGTGTTCATGGCTCTCGAGAACCACGTCATCGAGAAACATCTTGATTAGTTCATTGTGGTCTTCAGTGATAATATCTTGATTTACTTTCAGATTCGTGAGGAACATAAACAACACCTTAGGTAGGCTTTAGAGTTATTGAGGACTCATCGGTTGTATGCCAAGTTCTTGAAGTGTGAGTTTTGTCTGGATGAGATAGCTTTCCTTGGTTATTTTATTTTGAGGGAAGGTGTATCGGTGGATCCTTCAAAGATTCGAGCAGTGTTGAAGTAGACTACATCAACGAACATTAGGAAAGTTCGCGATTTTATAAGGTTAGTAGAATACTATAAATGGTTCGTCCAGGGTTTTTTAATGATCACTAGTCTTTTAACTACCTTGTTGAAGAATAAAATGTGATTTCCTTAGGACTATAAGTGCTCAAAACCTTTTGAGGAGCTCAAAAGGAGGCTGACTTCATATCTAGTTCTTATCGTATTCTCAAGTATAGAGGGGTTTGAGGTGTATAGTGATTATCCAATTTTGTTTTGGGTGCGTGTTAATGTAGCATGGGGGTAGAGGCCTATGCTTCTCACCAATTGACGGAGCATGAGTAGAATTGTCCTACATACAACCTTAAGCTAGAAGCGGTGGTTTTTGTCTTGAAGGTCTAAAGATATTACCTTTATGGAGTGTAATGTTAGTTCTACATGGATTATAAGAGCCTCATGTAGATCTTTACGTTGCAAAAATTGAACATGAGAAAGAGGGGATGGAGGGAGTTAGTAAAAGACTACAATTTGAGTTGAGATACCATAAGGGTAAGGCTAACATCATAATAGATTCTCTTAGTAGGAAAACTTCACATGCATTGGGCTTGTTGGTGGTGTCATATTAGATTTGGTGAAATCTTCAAGAGTTGAGCAACGAGATCATTGGACTCAAGGGTCTTGAGACTAGTGTGAGAGTCCTCTCGATCACCTCAACCATCTTCAAAGAGATACGAGCTTTCCAAGCAGGTGATGTCAAGCTCAATAGGATCAAGAAGGTGATATCAGAAGGTAGAGCAACTGGATTTTAGATTTTAAGGATGGTAGTATCCATTTTTGAGGACTGTGGTGTGTTTTGTAGAGTTGTGAGAAGGATACTTATAGAGTGTGCTCGTGTGCCTTATTGCATTCATCTTGAAAGGGAGAAGCTATACAAGGATTTGAGAAGGATCTATTAGTGGCCTTGCATAAAGTGGGAGATTGCAGACTTTGTGGCTCAATTCTTGACGTGTCAGATGGGTAACAAGAGTCTGGTGGGCTTAGTTCAGCCACTAGAGGTCCCTAAGTGAAAATAAGATAGTGTGTCGATGGAATTCAAGGTTGGATTACCAAAGATAATTAGTGATTTAGATTTAACTTAGGTAGAGGTTGACTGATTGACTAAGCCCATGGTTTTCATACCCATGAATTCTACGTGGATTATGGAGCAGATGGCTAGTGCTTATAGGAAGCATATGGTTCGATATTATGGGGTGCTAGTGGACACTGTGTTGGATTGACATTCCCGATTCTTTTCGTATTTCTTGTAGAAGTTGCAAGTATCTTTTGAAACATAGCTTAAGTTGAGCACAACTTTTCATCCAACTATAGATGGGTAGACTAAGAGTACTATTCACACCTTGAAGGATATGCTTTAGGCTTATAATCTTAAATTTTAGGGAAGTTAGGAGGATCAACTAGACTTGATGGAGTTCTCCTATGATAACAGTCATTGTGCAAGCATAGGGATGGCACCTTTAAAAGCACTTTATAGATGGAAATGTTATAGTCTCCTATATTGGAGAGACTCTTGTATGACGATTTTGTTGGGACCAGAGATGGTAGAGAACACTGCAAGGCATATTAGGATGATTTGAGACAAGATGAAGGCAGCCCAAGATAGGTATAAGAGCTATGTAGATCTGCAGAGGGGGGCAGATGAGTCTGAACTTGGTGACCGAGTCCTTTTAAGAGTTTTGCTTACTAAGGGAGTGATGTGTTTTGGTCATAAGGGCAAGCGTGTCCGGAGCTTCATTAGGCCATATGAGATTTTGGATTGGGTTGGAGAGGTGGATTTATAGTCTTTCCTTGCTTAGTGAGCTTTCATGATGGGATAACATTTCCCACATCTCTTAGTCAAAAACGTATGTATCAGATCCATCGCACATCATTCAACCAGAGTCAGTTGAGCTTGATGAGACATTGACATACAAGGAGTGACCATTAATGATCCTTAATTCCAAGACGTAGAAGGCACATTCAAAGATTGTCCCACTCATGAAAGTTTTGTGATCACAACATGGAGTACAGAAGATCACTTCGAAGTCAGAGGAGGAGATTAAGACAAATAACCTGGAGTTGTTTACTTAGGTGCATTGCGCGGGTAATGCTACCTCTTTTAATGGGGTACTAACCTTATATTATGTATTAACCCTTAGTTTTTGTATTCTTTTGGTTGATGGATTAGGGTTTTCTTATGTTCTCAGTATATAGCTATATATTTCTTTTGTGCACTGCGGAGTCGAAGTCTCTTTTAACAAGATGGTGTTGTAATATCCCACCCTAAAATCCTTCAAAATATATTTAAAATTATGTGGATATAAAATAAATTAGTTTTGGTTTTGAAATGGGCTTGAAATTCAATTAAAAATGTTAATGCGAAGCATAGTGATTGACTTGTTTACATAACCAATTGACTAGTGTGCCAAGGAATTAAAATTCTTGTTCTCAACAAACCAGTCGATTAGCTTTCCCAAACCTATCAATTTATTGTCATACAATTTTATATCCATTTATGATTTTGATTCAAAATTCTATCTTAATTCTTATTAAAACTTCTTATTAGAGTACAACTATACTACCAAGCATGTTTTAGCGCTCTAGGATTACTTTCACATTATTTTGATCATTACATAATTTTAATTAGCCAAATTTTTCCCAAAATCCACTTTTGATGCAAGCTTCACCTTTTCTCTTGTCCCTCACCTCTCCCTCTTTCTTATGGCAATTGGGTTGCAAGATTGACTTTTTACACCATCTCTTGACTTACCAACCCACCGCCATACTCATTCCTGACAACACTCAACACCCACCACTCCATCAAGTCAACCCTCACTTCTTGGTTTCCCACATTTCATTTTTTATCCATTCTGTGAATTAGCCTTGCCTCTATACCTCTCATTTCTGATCCATTTTAATTCCTCGGTTATTTCTTCTGCTCTCTTCACCCTTCTCTTTGTGGAAAATTTCCTTAAATGTTGAGCATCCCTTCATATCCACTCTTCTCCTCTTTGTTGAGAAAAAAATAGAATTTCTTTGATTTTATTCCTTCTTATGTGAGCATTCCATTCCCTTCTCCTCTTCTAATATTGGTTTTAGTTCTCTCTTGCTTCCCTTAAAAAGGAAAAATTGGTTGAGAAATGTTAAAGATTTTAGCATTTTCTTGGACATCCTTTTTCTTTGAGAAAAAGGTGGTTTTTTATGTTCTTCCTCTTATTCTAATTTTTATTGATTTTGATGAATATTTTAAAGATGAATTTTAATGGTTTTAACTTTGAATCTCCTAGGAATCAAGGTTATACTAGATAACCATGAAGTAGGAACTTATTTGCTAGAAGAATTGCATAAATGTAAGGCATTATTATCTTTAACATAAATAAGATTATGTGGTTTATCGGGGTCACATGCATTTGGTGTATGTGTGAGTATAATCTAATTTTTGTTCCATGATTTAAGCATGTGGTATAATTCTTCCCAGGTTAGGATTGTGGGAATTCTCTAATTTTCTGCATAAGTTGGCTCTATAAGTATGATTTGTCTGAGTATGTACATTACCATGTACCCATGTGGTTCCATGTGTGCAACATGTATTTTTATGTGTGTTCTGTCATAAAATCATACTAGGATTAATATAGTAAAGTATGATAAATTTTTATGTGTGTATCGTAAATCTAGGTAATGTTTCATCTAGACCTGTCGATCAATTCCTCAAACCCATTGATTGGTTATGCAAGCAGTCAAGTGTTTTGGAGTTTTTGATAAGTTAGTTATGAGTTTAGATGATTGGTTGATAAACTAGTCGGTTGGTTTTGATGAACAGTTGATCGGTTTGTCAAACCTATCAATAGGTGTCCCTATAGACCAAAATGGTTTGGTCTCTACATAGACCCATCAAGTAGTTGGACTAAACCTGTCGATTGATTTCTATAACCAGTTGGGTTGTTGGTCAAACACATCAACTAGTTTTTCTGTATACATGGGTTAGTCTCTACTTAGACCCATTAACTAGTTGGATAAAACCAGTCAAATGGTTCCCACGAAAAGTCGATCAGTGTGACAAACTAGTGGACTGGTTCTCTGGTATTGTTTTGGTTTAGACCTGGTACGACAACACCAGTCAACCTATTTGAGGGACCAATCGACTCATGTGACTATAAGTTTATTGGTTTATTATAATTTTTTA
This sequence comes from Tamarix austromongolica, assembly GCA_039764185.1. Lineage (NCBI taxonomy): Eukaryota > Viridiplantae > Streptophyta > Magnoliopsida > Caryophyllales > Tamaricaceae > Tamarix > Tamarix austromongolica. Next base: position 140,476,665 of record CM077809.1, on the reverse strand, counting down.
TATTTTTCTTGGACCTTTTGTGTTGATACCTCTATGTATTTACAAGATTTTAAATTATGATTTCAACTAAGATTGCTCTTGATTTAATAAGAATAATCATGATGGCATTTGGGTCTTAAATTTAGTTAAGTCTTGTGTCATCTTTAAACACCCAATTAGTGGTTTTAATACCTTATGATGTGTTCTGTGTTACTACTTAGAAACACCCAATTTTTTTAAATAATAGAATTTAATTGTGCTTGGCGATATCACTTGGAAATACCCAATTCGGTTAAATAATGGAATTTAATTGTGTTTGGTGCTATCACTTGGTAACACCCAATTTGGTTATGTGTGGATTTTATTCTGATTTGTGATATCACTTGAAAATATAAAATAATAATTTAAGATTTTTTCAAGCCTTTTTCTCCATCTCTCGGGGAAGTTGCTAGGAGTTAGTGGGCAGATCACTCTTTGTTATATTTTTTCACCCAAAACTTATTTTCTTCTCTATGGGGTTGTCGTCAGTAGAGGGTATGCATATATTTTTGAGGTATATGATTATATTATGGTAGGTCGGTATGTAATTGGTCTTTAGCTCCAGTGGATGAGGTATCTTAGTAATATCCCTCTAGCACTTCGTAGCATCCATTACTTAAGAGGGTGTGGTATCCCAACTTTTTGTCCCTCATGGTGGAGATATTCAAGTTGTGGTGGGTGAGGTATCCCAGTACAAGCTGCCTTAGTGTACTTTGACCATGTGTGGTGGGTGTGGTATCAAGATTTGAGATAGGTACACTCAATGTGTGGTGGGTTTGGTATCCCCAAAGAATTCCCCTTTAATGTCTCCTAACCTTGTGTGATAGGTGTGATATCATATTTTGATTATTTGTGGTTACACTACTTTTATTCATGGTGGATAATTAGGTGTGGTCGAACGAAGTATCTTATTAACCAGAATTTGTGCGGTCACTAAAGGAGGAATTATAATATGTTTTATATTATATTGGTTGCATGTATTTACCATATTTCTAAACTTCCATGATTTCCATGCATGCATGCCTTGTTGTACTTGAGTTATACCAATATGATATCACCATGTTTTTATGTGACATCAATCTGTTGCATAAGCCTTACCATGTCTTACGTATTATGTTTTATTAGTACTTTACTGTACTAATAGTATATGTGTGTGGTCACTATGATGATCTGGCTTCTTTTCTTAGGTGCATAAGATAATTTATAGGGTTATGACTCTCAATTAAAGTATGTTGAGGGTAATGACAACGGTCATTATCAGGTCATTGCTTGGGGTTGGATATTTATGATTATGCCTAAGAGTTTGACCAATCGGTTAGATGTATTTTACCCACTATATTGGAAAGTTTTTGTATATCTAGCTATTTAAAATCTTGTATCTGGTTTATGATTCGTGTATCTGGTTTTGTAAAACTATCACACTCAACCTGTCTATAATGTTGGTCTTGTCCTATATACCTTGCATTGTCACGTTAATGTTGAGCATGCAGTCTTTTGTTCCTTGTTCCATTTTTTCTTGCATTAGGTGTGGATTATGTGATGATCGCACATCTCTTATGGTTGATATGGTAGAAACATTACCTAGTTTTATTTTTCAAATGCTTCTTCATTTTCTTAAAAATGAAATTTTCTTAATAAAAAATTGGTGGCGTTACACCACGTCCTTTCGTAGTTGATTTCATTGAATTTTATTTAGATGATATACTTATATATAGTAAAATTGAAATTGATCATCTTCTACATTTGAGGAAATTATTTGATAAACTATGGGAAACAAAACTATATGAAAAATTGGAAAAGTGTGAATTTATGCTTTCGAGTATAGTTTTCCTAGGTTATATTATTAGTGGCGAGGGTATTAAAGTTGATCCTATAAAAATATAAGCTATTCAAGAGTGGTCTATTCCAAAATATATACATCAAGTAAGAAGTTTTTATAGGTTAGCTAATTTCTATAGGAGATTTATGAAAGTTTTTTTTTACTATAGCTGCACCTATTACTCAACTCATGGAAAAAGGAGAATTTATTTGGGGAAATGAAGCCACTAAAGCTTTTGATACTCTCAAAAATCAATTGTGCAATGCTCATATGTTGTCTATTCTTAATGTTACCTACTATTTGAGGTAGCTTGCGATGGGAGTGGGGTAGGTATTAGAGGATTTCTTTCTTAAGAAAAGATACCTATAACATACTATAGTCAAAAGCTAAATGGTGCTAGATTAAGGTATTCTACATATGATAAGGAATTCTTTACCATCATACAAAGTTTAGAGACATGGAATCATTATTTTTGACTTAAACCCTTTGTATTACATTATGATCATGAAAGTTTGAAACATGTACATAGTCAAAAGAAATTAGTCCTAGAAAGACAAAGTGGCAAAACTTCTTATAATCCTTTGTATTATCTATCAAAAAATTAGATGGGAAAGAAAATATGGTGGTTGAGTCTCTTTCTAGAAGATATGTGTTACTTACATGTTGGATGCTAAATAGCTAGGATTTGAAATGTCAAAAGAAATGTATCTGACTGATAAAGATTTTCACAAAGAATATCATGCATGTAAATAAAATTGAAACTATGGTAATTATATAATATAAGATGGATTTTCATTTAAATTTAATGGACTTTGTGTACGAAGGTCATGCATAAGGGATTTACTTATCAAAGAGGTACATGTAATACCTTAAAATCCTGCTAAACCTAATCCTGTATAACCAATACCTTAATTCAATTCTAATTTTCACAAAATTTTGTTCTAGCCTTACCTTAATTTCATAATCCCAAAAACTTAACCTAATCCAAATCTTTTACTCAGATAAATTATATTTCTTAACCCGACCTTAATCCAAAATCTTACCTATTTTTCTAATCAAAATTTAATATAAAACTCTAACTTAAGCCTTTTCCCTTTTCTGTTTTCTTTCTCAATTTTGTTCTTCCTTCTTCCTACCTTCTTCTTGAGTTGAGATCCTTGATGTCTTTTCCTACCTTTCATGTTCTTCTCTTAACTCCTACAACACACAACTCTCATCTCAGCCATCACTTCCCACCAACTCCCTTGTGCCCCTATTTTTGCTACTATGCTCATCACAATCATTATCCCTTACCATCATCACCCTTTATCATGGTGATCACCCTCACCCTCATTCCCCTACATTATTTGTTTCGCACACCACCATACACACAAATATATGCTACCTCTTAAATCTTTCCCTACCTCATTGTTTCCCTATTTTCTATGAAGAATGTTAGCCTCGATCTATCTCTTCTTCAAGTGCTGCTACTCGGTTTGGTGTGCCAAACCACCACGTCCATCACCACACACCACCACAACATCCAAGTGCTACCTATGTCTTAGTAGATCAACCATCACAACCACCCCATCACTCCCCCTCATTTTTGCCAACCATCTCCTTCCACCACCACTATCATTACCTTCTTTTCTCAAATGTCTGTAGAATTTTTGTGAAGCCCATGGCTCACGCATAGTCACTCACACAGTCATGAATCAATCTTTGTCCTTATCTCACATATGTGTTTGCTAACAGGGTTTGTGTAATACCCCAAATTGAGGAGAGTGTTAATCTGTGAGTTGAACTTGGATGAGCCAGTTAGTCACCTAGCGGGACGATTCTTGGGATGAACTATATTGATACAGTCATTGGTTGAGGCGTAACGAGGATGTTGTGTTCTTTGAGTGGGGGTGAATGTAATACCCCAAATTGAGGAGAGTGTTATAAGGATTGATCTGGCTACTTATATCAACATGGTGTACCATCCTTTTGGTGATTCCGTCCTAAGAACTCCACAGTTAAACGTGTTGGCCGTGGAGTAATTTTAGGATGGGTGACCTTCTGGGAAGTTTTGAAATTTCTCAAAAAGTGCGTGAGTGAGGAAAAAGCGCACTGAAAGGACTTGTGTTGATATGTGGGGTTAGCCGATCCATCTGAAAGCACTTTAAGGTAGCCCCCGCGTGGTCGTATCGACTCGGGGTGTTATAGTTTGCTTGTGCATACTCGCACGACTCACGAACTACCTTGGCAAGCCCTTACATCCCTATTCGTTATTACCTATGCATGCATTCCATGAGCACAACCGTGCTCCTTTGCACAACCTACCCGTGTGACTTCTTAGCTCATGGCCTTGGTGTGCACAACCTGATTTCTGCATAGATGAAGATATGGTGGTTCACTTTTGTCTAAAGCAAGAAGCTTAATAGTAGCTTCTTTGACATATCTGACTTTGGTGTGCAAGGAATGTTGATGCTTTTAACAACAAGGCTTTTGATGTTTGAGGATTATTTCTATAGGTCCAAAAATATGTGTATAGCTCTTTATATTATTTTAAATTGTCTATTTCCTTTAACATTTGATTTTTGGGTTAGGGGCATCCCCTTTGATGTTTGAATTTTTAGCCTATTATGTTGGGCTCATTAGCTTTCCATGTTAGCTCTAGGTATGCCAAGATATTTTGTATATACTACAGGTCCTAGTAATATATTTACCCATTCGCTACATAGTCTACCACAGGCTAGTGAAGCCCCATTTTTTTGACCATGCTCCCCATTTTAAACATGTAGACCTTACCCGAACACCAAAAAATATTTCACTATAGAATCATCGTACCTTCCACCACACTTCAATACAACTCAAGCTTCCCTTTGGCTCTAGTTATTTCCATTTTTAACCTCATTTACCTTAAATTATTTTTGCAGGTGATATTCTGGTGTTCTTAGAGGAGGCTTTTTAGGATTTATGTGTATAGAGCCCGATATCCTTGTTGGTAAGTATACTAGTTGATGTTTAGGGTTTTGTGTTAAGTGTCTGAATGGTTGTTTTTTGGCAGGTTATTATTGTTGTATTGTTACATGTATGCTTTTAACGTTGTGTTATGATAATATGGATTTTATGATAAAAAGAGACTAAGAATGTTGAAAGATGTGCTGATATGAGGTTGTTACATTAATTAGTAGTATTTTATGGAGAATTAATATGGACTAAATAAATTATGATAAGAGGAAAATAAGTATATCAAAGAGGTATGATGATAAATGGATGAATGGAAAATAATGATTATTGAAGGTATAATATTTTTATAAAATTAGAGCTATAGGTTATCTTGAGGGAATATGGGTCAATATAGGCTAATATAGGACTTTTATACTTTTAACTTGTTGGTGCATTAAAATGTGATAATAATATCTCGAGAAGTGTTTAGAGTGATTATTTAATATCTTGGATTTCTCAAAATGAGGTAATGGCCTAATTAGGGAATAATGACTTCAAAACTATAATGTTATTATTACATGTATAAACGTTAAAGTTAGATCACAAATGTTTGATACATTATTAATATAGATTTTTTAAAGGATGGATATTAAATTTGGGAAATTATATAAGCCTTATGGGAAGAGTTATAACTTACCTATGAAATTGGAACTTTTGGAGCTTGGTCAATAGTAAATTTTGATGATGGTCTTAATATATGTGGGTGATTTGCCTCCATATTTTAGTGATGTCAATTTGAGGAGAAATTCTTCTCAATTTAGGGAGAATTATGTAGGAACATTCATATATGATCCTTATAATGGTAATAATTTGGCATACTTGATTATATAATAGATCACAATATGTATCTTTGATAATGATACATTTACTAACCTTGATGATATTACTTTAAGTCAAACTTGTAGCTATATAACATGTTTGTAGGAATAATATCAATCAATTTAATAAGTCAAGATAATTAAGATTTTCACATGTTACAAGCTATTATAAAGAAAGCTATTGTGTATGAAATTCAAGTCAAAAAGACCTTGTCAACCTTTCAAGTCAAAATCAATATTTTAATTAGGATTCTTGTTAGTTGTTTTCATGTACTACTTAGATTACTTTATTTGCAATAGTATTTGTCAAATCATGTATTTTAAAGGATATAAATACATTATTAATACTATTTTATGTGATAGTTAGTCATTTGCATGTGGCTGAATTAGTGTGCTAGTTAGCAATGTTCTAAACCTATATATATACATGTGTCGAAATATTGTAGCATGTTGAAGGTTGAGATATTGAAATCTAATATAAGTAATTCACTTGGTTAATTATCTCTTTGTGATTGAATAATCCTTTCTAAGAGTACTTGGAGTAATCTTAGATAGGAAACATTCAAATTTGAGTCCTTGTGCTCTTGCTTATTTCTTTGAGTTCTTGTTGACTTCTTTTTAAATTCTTGCTTGAATCTCCCTGATTATTCTTTCAAATTGGACAGCCACTGATCCTATTTCATTTACATTCACATAAATTGTCATTCACCATTGAATATTTATGTCACCATATATGTCTAGGAAGGAAGTACATTACCTTCTATAAGCATCTCTTTCAAGTGCACAAGAGGAGAAGTCAAGTCTTTATTGCTCCATCCATTACCAGCCTTAAAGCTGTATAATTAAAACGGGCCTAAAATTGTTTATAATTTAATAAAATCATTCTATAAAGGCATATCCAAATTAGTATCCAAGTTTTCAAACATTTTGAGAAGATCTAAAAAAAACATTTTAACATTATTTTTTTGATCTTCCATGTATGTAAACTCATTAGTAGTTTTAAAATTATTATGGTCTACAAGATTAGGTTCATTAAAAAGTGGCTCTGCATGCCATAAATGCCTAGCATAAATCTTATTATTTCCAAAGATAACGAGACGATATCATGTGTAATTAATGCCTCTCCTTATTTTAATTTCATAATCCATACATGGATAAAATATTTACAAAAGATATTTCAAATATTAAGCATATGTCTTAATAAAGTCCTTTACATCAATAATCTATTCTCTAGGCAACCTACTTATATGTATCTATTTACAATGCACAATGAGAAGTAAAATCCCTTAAATAATAAATAAAAATTGAGAACCTCATGTTATTAGCCAAGCCTAGCAAACACCTATATGGCCCTGATATTTAGCACTTGAAAATTTTGTTTCTAAAAGTTAACCGCAAAATCCAACTTAATAAAATTAAAGAGTGTTACTACCATACTTGGTATAAGTTTGACTTCCTCTGTCATTCTCATAACAAGTACTAACGCCAAAATTTTTTACTTCTCTTAAATTAATAACATGATTATAAGAAATATAATAGAAAAGATAATGTATAAGTTCTATTCTAAATAAAAATAACATTAGTGAACTACAAAACTCAGAAGAGAGAAATATAGGAGCACACAAGCTTCCCAATACATCTAAAATCAAATATACCAAAAGACACCAGATAGCCTTAGGCTCTCAAACATACTACTAGCCTTCAATTGAACTTAGAAGTTGTCTTACAAAGAACGATGTCCATTGATTAGGAAGGTGCCATGAAAGAAATCCTTCAGTACAATGACATCGAGGAACCCTTTATACTAAATCAAAATGAAAACCTAGTATGCAAAATATACAAGGCATCATAACAATACATTCTATCAAACATCATAATATACATGTATCGATTGGAATAAAATAATCATTCATACAACAAGAAATATTACTTTGGGCAACAAATTATTTCGTTGCCTAACAAAAAAAATTTGTCGCCTAAAGTTTGGGTGACAAAAAAATTTTGTCACAATTTCGTCGCCATAAGCCCGTTTCCCTTGCTTAGGGCGATGAAAATAAAATTTTGTTGCCCTAAACCTCTTTTGTGCGACGGATATGTTTTGTCGCCCTAAACCTCTTTTGTGCGACGTAGATATTTTGTTGCCCTAAACCTATTTTGTGCGACACATATGTTTTGTCACCCTAAACCTCTTTTGTAAAACAAATATTTTTTGTTGCCTAAACCCACTTTTGTGCGACGAAGTTGTTTCATTTGTGGCCCTATTACTTGTTTTGCAACAAAATCAATTCCTAGTCTTTCTTCCAAGCTACAAAAATATTTTGTAGCCCAAAGAATTGTATTATGTATTCATAATAATAGATCATCCTGTAATCAGTATCATTCATATATATACTCCACCATATTTCATTACCCTGTAAAATCATATATTATTCAAACCATGCATAGATTACGATATCATTGTCCAAAAACAAATGTCATTCCAATTTCAAAGTATATGACACTTTAATATACAAATTGGCAAAAGTCATGCCTAATGGTTACCATAAAAATCAATTATTCTATCTAGCTTGAAGGACCACCAAAAAATAAATGATGTTATCTTTGTCATTAAAGAGATATGCAATGGTATCTATTTATAATTTTCCAATTCCCTTCAATTAAAAAAAGTTGTAAGCCATATTATAAAAATGAATACAAGAACTAATTTACATTCATAAGTTCAAAAAAGCTCCTTGCCTCTAAAAGTCTTTGTCATTTTCTAAGTCCAATTAGAACTCCCAGCTGTAAAAGAGAACAAATAGTATAGTTAGAATACCTGATGCAAAAAGTCATCCATCTCAATTTCAAGACAATGAATATCACATGTCTAACATTGGCACAAACTACAAATTTTAGTTCCATAATTTTTCCACACTTATAGTGCAGAGTTCTAACATTCAAACCATTAAAAATGGGACATTTTGAATGGATGAAATATACCTCATACTAATTTAGTGAGTTCTGAAGATTGTTGTGTTCCTAGAAAGCCTGCAATTTGATCTCTCACAACTTGCATCATTTCGGCCTTCAACTTTTGCGTGGCCTCATCAGCATCTGCGCTAAGTTTCCTTTCTCATTCCTATGCTTCTTCTCTTAAATTTCTCTCTCTTTCTTCAGCAATTTCCTTCATCTTTTCCATTTCGAGCTTTAAATTTTCCTCCCTTAAGGCATTTGAATGTTTAAGCTCCTCAATTTGTTGATGAAGGCTAGCCTCAATTTCATTATCCTTTTTGTTCCTTAAAGGCATAGGTCCAGCTCCTAGCCCTCTAATATAGCTAGAACGATGCTCAAATGCCTGGGTATATGCTTCTTTCACACTAAGATTATCAACTCCATACAACTCCTTCTGCTTAGCATGAAGTTCAGTCAATTTTTGGTATTTTGCATATGCACCATCTATCTTTTTTCCTATAATAATATAAAATAAATAATAATAATAAAAACCTTACAAATTTGTGTAAATTAACTTATATTTACATACTTCTTCATATCTGACACATCTTTTGGTCTTTTCCCATAATCTAATATAATCTGGTTCTTGCTCTGGCTCCTCAATCGACTCATCAGCATTTTCAGCTATAATAGAAGGCTCTTTTGATGGTTGATGTTCCTACATATAATAAATCCACGTGAGTATTTAACTAAAAGAACAAGATATCAAGAGTCAAAGAAGATAAGCCTTTGCTTTAACAATAATAGTTTATTCTATTGTAATACTTTTCATATACAACTATATAGAATTGACCAACCTTTGTATTTTTGATAGAACAATAGTAGTAGCAACTAAAATAGAAAAAAAATCGAAAAAATTTCTTTAATATACTTACAATTTCATGAAGATAGCACGCTGTTGACTTTCCGCCATTCCTAGGAATTTCAATTTGTCTTGATTTATTTCTACGATTCACTTCACTAATATGCTATATGTGAAAAAAATGATAATTAATGATTTCATAGCTCTTTTGCATCTCATTAGCCAATGCATATCCATCAAATAAACTAAATTTATGAATTAGAGTGGAAATACTTGTCATCGGAAACTTCAAAAACAATTAAATAGTAGAACCTTTTTCTTAGATTTATTACTCCATTTATTGCTCACTTTGATATGGAGTAAGTTAACCAAAAATTCTAATTTTGAGAATGTCTTACAACCTGCATACAACTCTGTCTCAGCATCTTTCATCAACTTAAAAATCTTCTCTAAACCAACACCATTTTCCTCAAGAGACTGACACCCTACTTCTAATTCAGTATTATTAATACCTATGGAAAATTGAACATTTGTCACATCTTGCACCAATGGACCTATATTATCAAGATCTGCCTCACCATCTGCATTAACTCTAGTCTCTTCATCATAAGTATTATGAATACTATTACTATCACCCCTGATACTACTGCCATCACTTTCTCCATGAAAAATACATGGATTATAATCATTCTTGATGCCATACATCATCAAATGAATCCACATAGTACGTCGATTTTGGGCTAAAATAAAATTACAATTCAAAAAAGGGCCTTTTAGCAAAATTCCCTCTTCCTTTCCACCAAAACAGAATTCTAAAAATTCATTAACACCTTCAATATACTCTGCCTTTCTCCTATCATTTATTCCCTTATGGTTCATCCAACTTCTATCCCCAGGCATTTTTGAAACAATGACTATACATGCAGAAGCAAATAGGAAAACATATATTAGGAAATGTTCATCGATCAAATATAATCAATCGACTAAATCACTTCAAATACAATTAGGATCATTTCAACTACTTCTATAAATTTAATTTTAGAAAAACAACTACACAATTAACCAATTTCATAATCGCACTTGAAATCTAGGGTTTTATACCCGAAAATACAATTCGGTTGAATTCTATTAATTCAATCAAATTGAATGTTTAGAAATGCAATTAAACAAAATTTATAACATATCAAATAATCAATTACTCAAAAAAAATAAAAGAAATACACAATTTAGCACAATTAGGGTTTTTCAGCCCGGAACGCAAATCCGATCAATTCTTGCCAAAACATATCAATTGACAGTTCGAAAATGTATTTAAACATATTTTAATGTAATTTATATAGTTAATTGAATAAAATAACCCAATTACACAATCCAATTTAAACCTGCAGGAGTTTTGACCTAAAAATCCAATTCCGATCAATTACGCACAATTTCCTAAATCAACACTTCCAATATAAAATTAAATACATTTTAAACGATATTATACAATCAATTGAGTGGAACGACACAATTATATGACCGAATTTGATTACACATAAATTTTGACCTAGAAATCAAATTCCAATAAATTCTGCATAAATTTCTCAAATTGACGGTTCCAATATGAAATTAGATACATTTTAAAACATATTGTATAATCAATATCTCCAAAAGAGCTAAATCGGACGAATCCGAAAAATTCGGACATAACCCGGCCAAAAATTCAAAATTTCCTAAATTCTAGCATAACCATACAATTAACTTATCCAAATCATTCTCGCAGCACATATATACATTATCAAACAATTAATTTAGCTTATCATAAGCTAAATCATACTCAATTAAACGAATTAATATTAGGGTTTTTCAGAAAATTATACCAACGAAATTGACAAATCGGGACAAAGGAAGGCCGGGGAAGCTTTTCGGGGAACGGGGACAGCTCGCCGGTGGTCAGCAGGGCCTGTCGTGGCTGGACGGTGGTGCAACCAGCGCGGCTCGTTGCTGCCACGGCTTGCTGCTGCTGCTGCTGTCGCCCGCTGTTGCTGCCCTTTGTTGCTTCTGCACGCTGCTACTAGTTGCGGTGGCTGGTAGTGGAGGTTGGAGTTATGGCCGGCAGCGACTGGTGGAGCTGGGGAGAAGAGGTGACTGCGGTGTGGGGCTGCAAACAGAAGCAAGGCAGGCGCAGGGTATGGGAGTGTCGGGACAGGGAAAGAGAAGAGAAAGGAGAGAAGAGAGAAAAGGAAAGAAGAGAGGGGGCGGCAGGCTCGGGTGCGTTATTGTTTTTAACAAAAACACAAAAAACAAAATACGAAAGTTTAAAAATTATTATTGGAAGATTTTATTTAAAATTTATTAAACAAAAATTATTTCGAAACAATCCGAACGCTTAAAATAAATAAATAAATATTTTTAATTTAAACTTTCCAAAAATATTAACGATTCCTGGAAACGAACAAATTTAAAGTCGGAAATATTTTTCACGGATAGAATTAGTAAAATAAATTTAACTAATTAAACATAATTTCCGTAATTTGAATAATATATTCGTTAACTACATTATGTGCAACAAAAAATAATATCATTGCCCAAAGATTTTTCCACTATAACAAAGGGCAACGATTATAAAAGTTTGTTGCCCTAAAGAAAACAAGGGCAACGATTATAAAAATTTGTTGCCCTAAAGAAAAAGGGCAACCATATACTTTCGTCGCCCAAAATACAGAGGGAAGTTTTTTTCTTTGTTGTTTGTGTTTGATTTTGGCCGAAATAAGAAGTATGGCGGTTGAGGTAAAAATTTGGGCCCCAGGGAAAAGAGTACCAAGGGCGACAATATATATAGTCATTGCCCAAAATTATTTTTGTGCAACGAGATTAATTTCGTTGCCCTTATTATTAGATCAAACAATATTTCTTACTTATTAGAAATTGATTTTTCGCTGCCCCTCGACCCCTACTGGGCGGCCCCTTATTTAATAAAAAAAAATTAATTTTACGATTTAAACAAACACACATTTCAACATAGTTTTGAAATTTTATGTTTTCATTTGAGCATATAATAGAGTGCACTTCCCATATTACATATACCCTAAATAGTTGATTTTAAAATTTTTAGCAATTATTTGCTAAGGTATTGGCAACGAAAACATAATATTGTTGCCCAACACTATTATGGGCAACAAAACAATTAAATCGTAGCCCAAAAGTACAAAGGGCAACGATTATAAGAATTTGTTGCCCTAAAGAAAACAAGGGCAACGGCTATAAAAATTTGTTGCCTTAAAGAAAAAAAGGGCAACAATATATTTCCGTCGCCCAAAATAGAACCAAGGGCAACAAAATATGTTATGTCGCCCTATTATCATAGAAATCGTCGCCCAAACTCACTTTTCTTGTTGTTTAATCACCAACCATCAAGGTCATATACTATTCATACACGTTCATCTAGAATAAACTAAAAATTATGAAGAGAACATCTAAGAGATACTCTTTGAAGTATAATTAGAAACAATATCAATTGAAAACTAATATAATAGCAGCATATCACACAACCCATTGTCAATACCAATAAATCTCATAGCACAAGTAGGCTCACAAGCACATATCAATAAAAAAAAAAACTTATCACATCACAGGTACGTATAAAGGTAACTACCAAAACCTAGGTAGGCACAAAGGCTACTAAAAGCTACTCGTATGCACAAATGTTGTTATAGGACCAAAGGTAGACACAAAGGCTACTACCAAACAACGGGCAAGAACAAAGCCTACTACCTAACCAAAGGCAGGCATAAAGGCTTTTAACAAAACATTGGTAGGTATAATAGATAATGCCAATCACTCAAACAATCCATCAATTATTTTTATTTTTATTCACTTGAGAGATCAATCAACGTAAAGATACTAAGATACTCTAGTCATATATATGCACCAAGGTAGCATAGTATCCTACCAACTATCAACCTAAGGGCACACAAAGGTATCCTTGTCACACTAGTATAAAAGGTAACACATTACCCTAACAACAAGGATTCTTAATACATAAGTATTCATACCACCTGTCAGGCAAGAATCAGAAAATAGAGTAAGATATAGTGCCCACGGTGGTATTAAGGCACACCAACAAAAAATTAAAATCAACGTGAGTTAAACCACGTCTTGAGGATAGCTACTTCTAAAAAGCCATAAATCTCGACCTTGATGCCTTTCACATTAAGTATTAGTATTTTCTTTAGGTAACAATGAAATAACATAAAAATCACATAGTTCTAATTTTTACACTTAACCATTTTATTCACTTTTGATTTTTCTGAAACAAAAATAATCAAGATCATTAATAAGGTCAATCATAAAATATATTAAGGCTTAACTAGGCACAATTATTCAAATTTTGGCTATTAATAAAGAAATGACTATAGTGCCCTTAAGATCAAAATGACGACATTAACATCCTATTTGATTACTTAATCCATTCCATTTATCAAGTTATCATAAAAGGCCAAAACATAATATTTAAATTAATTTATCATGTACTAAAATTATTAGATAAGTGAAATGACTATCTTTCCCTTATTCAAGATTTTGTATAAAAACCTTAGCATGCATATCTAATACATTCTAAAACACGTTATCTCATGTCCTACAATAGATAATACATATTAGACATGCCTGTCACGATAAATATTATAATAGACCTAAATGACAAAGTTGTCCCTAAGGCACACATCTATAATTAATATTCCATAAATATATCTAAGCATTCACATCCTATCATTTTCCATGTACCTGTTATTCATTATTATAAAAATCTTTCTGGCATTATTTTGAACAAGCAATATTTATATATGATAACATGCTCCTTTTACCAATTTTTAGAATAAAATAGATAGCACAAGATTATAATTTAACGTATTTCACACACAAAACACAAATGTGTTATCATATGATGTCTAATATTTTGGGAGAGTACAAAAGTTACCATATAGAAACATACTTAACATACTTTATACATCAAAATCTTAATGTGCAATTATGTAAAATTTACCACTTTAGTAAGTTTTAAAAGCTACCTAAATTAAAGTAAAAACATAAAAATAATAATATCCTACTAAATATTACAAGGTCTGGTTAATCATTTTTCTTACCTAAAATAATTCTAAATTTATCAAATTAATATTTGATAAATAAAATAATAATTATAATAATAAAATATTTATTTTCCAAATTTACTTGATTACCCTTACATTTATAAATTTGTGACAAAATTTTATTGATAATATTCTTATGAGGAGCATGCAACTTGATGGTGGGTGGTGGTGATGATGTGATGATGTTAAGGGATAAGATGGTGAAGACAGGGAGGAGGATGGCTTAAGTGGGAGGGTTGTAAAGGAGGTAGTGTAAAGATGGGGTCACAATGGATGGAGGGGTAGAAGGTGTGTGGTTGGTAGTGATGGGAGTCATCAAAGGGATCGGGGGTGAAACGGTAAAAACTTTCATTACTTAGGGGGTTGTTGTGGGATTTAAGAAGATTAGGATGAAGAAGAAGAAGAAGAAGAAGAAGAAGAAGAATAAGAAGAAGAAGAAGAAGGAGAAGAAGGAGAAGAAGAAGAAGAAGAAGAAGAAGAAGAAGAAGAAGAAGAAGAAGAAGAAGAAGAAGAAGAAGAAGAAGAAGAAGAAGAAGAAGAAGAAGAAGAAGAAGAAGAAGAAGAAGAAGAAGAAGAAGAAGAAGAAGAAGAAGAAGAAGAAGAAGAAGAAGAAGAAGAAGAAGAAGAAGAAGAAGAAGAAGAAGAAGAAGAAGAAGAAGAAGAAGAAGAAGAAGAAGAAGAAGAAGAAGAAAGAAGAAGAAGAAGAAGAAGAAGAAGAAGAAGCAGAAGAAGAAGAAGGAGAAAAAGGAGAAGAAGAAGGTTAGAGCGATAGTTGTGAGGATGGTTGAGGAGGAGGAACAAGAAGAAAAAGAAGAAGTAGAGGAAGAAGAAGAAGAGAAGGAGGAAGAAGAAGAAGAACAAGAAGAAGAAGAAGAGGAAGAAGATGAAGAAGAAGAACAAGAAGAATAAGAAGAATAAGCAGAAGAAGGAGAAAAAGGAGAAGAAGAAGGTTAGAGCGATAGTTGTGAGGATGGTTGAGTGATGATGGAGGATGTAGTGTGGAGACACAAGTTGTCGTGAAAGTGGTTTCTTAACAACCAAATGAAACTAGGAGAAGAGAGAGTAGAGGAAGGGTTTGAGGATGAATCCAAACAAATCGAGTGGAGGAGTTAGGGAAGCTACGAAGTTGGGGTATATGGGTGACGGGTGGTGGTGGGTTTCGAAAACGAAAAGGAGGTAAGAAAGTTGGTTAGGTTGCATGAAAAACCAAACAAGTTAGAGATAGATAGGTAGTTAGGGGATATTTAATGGTTGAGGAAGATGCAGAGGATTGTGGTGCTAGGTATGTATATAATTACATACAAAATAGGTTGAAGGAGGTGAGTTCAACCAGTGAAGTGATGGTGATGGAGCATGGGATGGTAGCAAATAGTAAGATGATATGGATAAGGGATATGGATAAAGGAGATGGATGAGGGAGATGGATGGTTTGATAGGTGAGGGGTATGGGTGTTGCGTGAGGTAAGGTGAATACAGGGATAGTGGTCAGGGTAGAAGAAAAAGAATGGGACATGCAAGAGTAAATCAAATAAGGTAAAAATGGTAAGGTGGAGTGAGTATACTCTCTCTCTCTCTCTTTCTCACTCTCTCTCTCTCACACACACACACACGCATACATATTGTTTTAGTTTTAGGTTTAGGGTAGACATGTTAGGGTATCAGACAAAAAAATATACTAGGTAAAAATAATTATGTTTAAGATGGATTTAATAGGAAGGAAAAAGGTAAAATAAAGAAAAAAGTTAATTAAGACTTAATTTAGATTACTAGTCAAATTTCATTGAAAAAATAATTAAGATAAGGTTTAAAAGTTAGTTTTTGAATAAATGACTAAATACTCATAAATAGAGGTTACAAAATTTTTGGGTATTACATCACTAGCTGCTTGAAAGCATACTTTGTCCTCAAAGTCTATGCCATACTACACGAAATAACTCACAAGGTTACGCATGGTATTTGGGGAAGCAACTACCCCCTTAAAAAAGGAACCCTACTGATGTGAAAAAGAAACAAAAAACCTAACACACTTGAAAAAAGAAAAAAAGAAGCAATAGCATACCAAAAGGAGAATCATTGAGATCTACCACTTTCTCATATGCTCCTACTAGACTGGCCAAGCTGATCACTCCAAACATTGGGCCCTACTAAGTTGGCTATTGCTAGGGCCTCTATACTCCTCTCCAAGGCTCTTTATAGAACTAGAAGCTCTTGTGCCCAAGTTGTGCATAATCTTGGCACTAAATCAACTTCCTATGCAATCCTTGTCTGGGTGATTTAGTTTGCTATGTCTATAGTGGTAGTGTTGGATTGGTCTCTCACTAACTCTGCTATAGGAACCACTTTGACCATTCTTTTGTTGAACCCTAATCTGATGCTAAATACTTAACCTCTTACACTATGGTGCTAACTCTTTTCCCTAAAATCTTATATCTCGGGTTTCCTCTTACATAAAATTAGACTTTGCTGTTAAACTAAGGTATCGATGACACACACACCCTTTTCACACAGTGTAGCCAAGTCATGGAACATAAATTGATCCATCATCTTTTACATACTAAAGTAAATTCATTGCTTCAATTGGAAGATGGTTATAGCCTCATCGGCAACTATATAGAGAAAAAGTCTCAACATCTCTTTAAACCAAGCATGATACTAAGACTTCCTTGAGTGAGTTGTATGAAGTCTATGAGCTTTTTTCTTCTTGAGACTCTCAGTGTAGAAACACATACAAAGTGCCAACTTGAAGTCTTCCGAAGAAATTGACTATTCTACTTGATCATAAAAACTTACCCATTGATTATCTAAGGGTCCTTGAAAAAAAATGAAGCAAATATGCTTTTAGGAAATCAATTGCATTGATCATCCTATCGAAATCTCAAATCGATCCTTTTAGATTAACAGGGACTTCTTCTTAGGTATAAGTCTGCAAATGATGACCCAAAACTCTTTGAAGTTAATCCTCTTTGATACTCTCCAAGGGTTAATACGGGGTCTATGAAGGTTAAGGCAGAGGGAGATGCTAAATGAACTCCACGAAAGCCTCAAACTCTCTTTCCAAATGGACGGCACATCCATTCAAGGCCATTTTTAAGTAGCTATGAAAAAGTAAAAGTATTAAGAAAAGTCCTATCATACTAGCGCATACCTCATGAACATAAATCAAGATAACTTAGTCTACCTACACTCGAGTACTCATAAGACTAATATGTGTTTAAAATTACTGAGATAAGTTAAATACATTTTCTAACTAAAACTTTTAGGATCGTGAGAACAAAACCCCTTATCAAAACCTAATTCCCAATAATTAAAAGCTCCAATACTATCTTGTAACTCTTCAAATTTTAGGACTTGAAAATTTTGTTTTAAAGAGTTAATAGAGAAGGTAATTCAATAAAAATGAAGGGTATTACCTCCACACTTGGTACAAGTCATGTTTCCTCTATTCGTCTCATGTCAAGTGCTAAAGATAAAATCATTACTCCACTCAAATTAATAAAATGATTATAAGAAAATAAATAGAGAAAAAACATATAAGTATTATGCTCAATAAAAGAAACATTAGTAAACTACAAAATTTTAAAATGAGAAAGATAGCTAGACATAAGCATCTTAATACATCCAAAATCAAATATATCAAAAGACATTAGATAACCCTAGGCTCTCTAATTAAATAATAGCTTCCGAATGGACTTAAAAGCTAACTTTCAAAGTCTGCATTCAATTAAATAGGCAGGGACCATAAAAGGAACCCTTTAGTACAATGGTATCAAGAAACACTTTATACAAAGCTAAAATGAAAAATTAGCATAGAACACATATAAGGCATCATAATAATATATGATATCAAACATCAAAATGTACATGTGTTAATAAGAATATGATAATCGTTCATATGACCATATACCACCAAGGCCATATAATCTTTACACTCATTCATCCAGAATAAATTGGAACTTATTAAGCAAACGTCCAAGATGTTTCCATTAAAGTATAATTAGAAACAACATCAACCTAAAACTAAAATGATAACAAGATATCACATACTCCATTATCAATATCGATAAATCTCATAACATAGCAAGACTTACAAGCACATATCAATACCAAGTTATTACATCACAAGTAGGTACAAAGGCACCTACCAAAAAATAGGTAGGCATAAAAGTTGCTACCAGACCATAGGTAGGCATAAAGGCTACTACCACACCATAGGTAGGCTTAAAGGCTGCTACCTAACCATAGGTAGTCATAAAGAATGCAACCCAACCATAAGTACACACAAAGGCTACTTTCGTACCATAGAAGGCATAAAGGATGCTACCCACCAATCCAATAATCCATCCTCCATTTCCATTTTTACCCATTGGAGGGGAGATCAATCAACTTAAAGGCATTTTTGTACTTTAATCATACCGGCGCACCAAGCCAGTACAGTATCCTACTGACTATCAGCCCAATGATAAAAAGGTACCCTTTTTGCACTAGTATACGAATGTAGCATAGTATCCTACTCACAAAGACACCTAATCTATAAGTATATATACCCCTTATAAATCTGAATAATAGAATAAAGTAACATATAAGGCATGGTTAGGGTACTATACCAAAATAGAAAAAATCAAAAGTCAAAAATCAAAAATAGGCTAAACTATGTCTTTAAGGTAACGACCCCTAAAGTGTCACCATTCCAAACCTTGAGATCTTTTACTTTAAGTATTATTACTTTATTTAGGTGGCCCTAAAATCCCATACAAATCATACATATATAATTTTGATATTTAACTATTTTACTCACTTTTGATTATTATGAGACTACCACAATTAATAACATTACAGTGGTCAACCATATAATATATTAAGGTCATCCTAGTCTTGATTATTTACATTTGGGCGCATTAGGCTGAAAAAGACCTAAATGTAGCTAAGGTCAAAATGATTACATTAACATCCTCTTTAACTACAAAATCCATTTCATTTATTCAAGTATCATGGAAAGCCCAAACCATAATAATTAAATTAACTTATCATGTATTTAAATTATCAAATAAGCTAAATGGCCATCATGCCCTTATTCAAGATTTTATATATAAAAACCTAACATATGCATATAATAAATAATGAAACACATAATATCATGCGATAAAACATATTAGACAAATTAAATATGCTTGTTAGGATAAATATCATAACACACCCAAAATGACCAAGCTTTCCCTAGGGCACACTTAAATAATTATTAATTCATAAACATATATAAGAATACTCATTCTATCATTTTCCATGAACATGTCATTCATTACCACCAAAATCATTTTGAAATAATTTTGTACTAGACAATATTTATATATGATAACATGTTATTTTTACCAAATTTTATGATATAATAAACAATGCATGATTATAATTTAACAAATCAAGCTTAACATATTTCACACACAAAAACCTAATGTGTAGTCATGTGATGTCTAGCATTTTAGGAAAGTATAAAAGTTAGATATAGAAATATACTTAACATAATTTATGCATCAAAATATTAATGTGCTATAATTTAAAAGTTACCATTTTAGTCAGCTATAAAAGTTACTTGAGTTCCAGCAAAAATGTAGAAATAGCGATACCCTACTAAATACTATAAGGTCCCTCTAATCAAACTATGTGCCTAAAAATAATACCAAAATTACCAAATTAATTATTAATTTATAAAATAATAATTATACTAAAAAATATTTATTTTAAAAATTACTAAAATACCCTTACTTTTAAAAAATATGTAATAAATTTTTGTGGAGAAAATTCTCACGTTTTGCAAGTTGTGGGAGCCATGTTGAAAAAATGAGGTTATTGAGTAAGGGGATGTTTGGTGTTGGCTAAAGAGGATTGGTGATGTAGGGTGGTGGAGATAGTGCTGATGGTTAGTGTCATCGATGATCAATGATGGAAGGTGTTAATGGTGGCAATGGGCTTAGTGGTGAGCGCAGCAAAACAAAAGGATTGCAATGGGGAAGAAGGTGATGGTAGATGGTGGTGATGTCTTAAGTTAGAGGTGATAGTGTGATGAGGTTGCGAGATAGGGTGGTATAGGCTAGGAAGAGGATGGCTTAGTTCGAAGGTTTATGAAGGAGGTGGGGCTAGGGTAGCTATGGAAAGAGAGGTCAAAGATAGGTTGTTAGTTGTTGTGGTAGGCATTAAGGGGATAAGGGTGTGAAAGCAAACACTATCATTGCCCAAGGGGTTGTTATGGGAGAAAGTGTCAAATAGATGGGGAAAAGATCAGAAAAAATTGCCATAAGGAAGGAGAGGAAAAGATAAAAGTGAAAGTGAAAGAAGAAAAGAAGAGGAAGAAGGGGAGGTGTGCATTTATGAGGTTGGTTGGGTAATGTTGCAGGCTATGATGTGGTGATGGTGTTTTTATCAAAATTGAATGGAACTAGGAGAAGAGAGAACACAGAAAGGTTGTGAGGATGAAGCCAAACGGAGCTAAGAGGAGGCATTGAGGGAAGTTGAGTGATGGGTGGAGATGGGTTTCAAATAAAGAAAATGGGTAAAGAAGAAGGTTGGTCGTGTTTCATGCAAATGTAAATAGGGTTGAGGGAGATATGAAGCTAGGGGTTGGTTATGGTTGAGGAATAAGAAGAAGAGGGTTATGGTGTTGCGTATGTATATATTTACATGTAGAATAGGATGTGGGAAGTGAGTTTGACTAGTGAGGGGATGATGATGGAGCGTAGGTTGGCCGAGAAAGGTAGGGTGATAGGGATAAGGGAGAGAGATTGTTTGATAGGTGAGGGATATGGGTGTTGTTTGAGGTAAGGTAAATATAGGGATAATGGTCAAGATGAAGAAAAAAAATGGTTCACATAAGGGTAAATCACTGAAGGTAAAAATGGTAGGGAATAGTAGGGATATATATATATATATATATATAGGTTTAGCTTAGATAGATTAGGGTATCCAGTAGAAAATATATTGAGTAAAAATAATTTGGATTATGATGGGTTTAATGGGAAGGAAAAAGGTAAAATAATTAGTGAAAATATTTAAGACTTTGTCTAGTTTATAGGTCAAAGGTTATTGATAAAATATTTAGGCTAAGGT
Source organism: Tamarix austromongolica (assembly GCA_039764185.1). Taxonomy (NCBI): domain Eukaryota; kingdom Viridiplantae; phylum Streptophyta; class Magnoliopsida; order Caryophyllales; family Tamaricaceae; genus Tamarix; species Tamarix austromongolica. The sequence continues at coordinate 140,455,023 of CM077809.1, read as the reverse complement.
TTAAAGGTTAATTGTTAAATAAAAAGAATAAATATCTAAAAATAAATGATATGAAATTTCAAGATGTGACAACACCACCAACAAATACATCACAAAACATTTACATTATAAATATTTGTACATTATTTCTACAATATTATCTATATCCCTTATATATTCTATTATTAGAAATAGTTTGACATTATAGGTAGTAAAAAAATTCATCTCCATAAGATACATCAAAGAAAAAGTAACAAACATAGAGAGTATATATATATGCACCACATTAACATTTACAATAAATAATACACACAACTTAGAGAATAATTGATATTATTTTAAAAATGAATACAAGTTGAAAACACTTAAATTTTGGAAACAAAAAATGCATAATGTAGCATATTAAGAGTAGATAATGATCGGGACGATAATGGAAAAGAGGAGAAGAAATGAAATAATGAAAACAAATAGAGTAGGTGACTAACAGAGATGGAGAAAAGGATAAGGGATTGTTTACATCAAACAACTTTAATGACCTCTATCTATATCAGGTTGGGTAAATGAAAATGCATAAGAAGTTATTAGGGTAAAGAGAAATGTGTAAAAATAAAGGGGTAAGAAGGTGTACAATGTGGTTTCAATTAAAAAAAAAACGATCGTGCATACTATTCCTATAGAAACACTTATTTAGTAAAGGTATACACGTCAATTATTTTACCTAAACTACCTTGAATAATTATATACCAAATTAAGAAAATAAGGGGAAACAATTAATAAGTGCCATGTATACCTTCAATAAATGAGCACTCAGTTCGTAAGGGTATACATGGTGGTTAGTATACCAACCCTCTATGTATACTACCATATTTTCCTTGAAAACATTTTCATTGTGTTTATTTATAATAGATAAGATATACATGACATATTAACTTTAAACCATTTTATACTTCTTACAATGTATTCTAATCCATGTACTAGCATATATTACCTTATATATTTTATAGAGAGGTATACTACTGTAGGCTATAGGAGTGGGCACTATCATATAAACTTCCAAGCTAAATATCCTTTTATTCACAAACTTTAGCAATCTCTTCTCCATCCTTTGTTACCTAGCAATTAACTATGTATGGCATACACTTAGAGTTTTCACTTATATTATTAAATGGTTGAGTTATTTCTTAGGTGTATGGGATCTATGTAGTCATCAAATATTTTTTGATAATGTATTATCAAGTGACATCCATATAACTTAACTATCTTGTTTCTTAGTCCCCAAAGTTTGAGTGAAGACATCTTTTCAGCCACTTATTGTCTCTTCTATTTGTCAAACCTCCCTCAACCATATAAATAGTTATATTTATGGGTGCAAAATGATATGTAAGCTTAGTCCATTACTAAGGTGTAATTATATGCTAATAACTAATGGATGTAATAGGTAAGTTCCATCTTCAAAAACCATGTAAATACATGCTAAATTAGACTTAACAAGTTCCTAATATTTAGAAGACATCTTAATAATAACATTCTTGTAGTGTTTGGGGACATGAAAAATAGTCTACATATATCATGAATGTAATAAATATTATTAGTATATAGTTTAAATAATGATATAATATTGGTGTACAAATGTTCATTATACCTATATATCAGGCAAAGCTTGAGTTATGGAATTTATATAGATTATATAAGATGTCAAATTATTTTTAATTGGAACTCCTTCATTGGTAACTTCATCAACTAAAAATCTATATCTCTTATGCCTTAACTTAGATACACTCTTCATTTGTACCCTTCCTCTATTTATTTTAGCACATTCTTTTTGCTTGATCATTTTGAGAAGCCTTACCAGCTCCATGAAATTAAAAATTAAAGAGAAAAAACTATTTTTTTGCTTTGGTAAAGAATTCATGAATTTTTTTTTATTTTCACACAAGCAAAAAAGAAAAATTCTAAAATCTAGCTTAACTTTCCATATTAAATATTCCAACACATACCAAGCTAGCACTATATAAACCATTGTAAAATTCCACAAAGTTCATCTTGATTAGTTTAAACATAACAAGGAAGACAAAAATATTATTAAATTTTATAACCACAGGATAATAAAAAACACTCAAATCAATAGTAACACTATAACAAAGTATGTTACCAACCTACCAACAGATACCAATATTTTTCCTCCTCACTAATAAAAGAGTGAAACAGACAGAATGCTAGAGCACATAAAACAAGTTCACAATAAAAAAAGGCAAAACAAATTTGTTAAATTCTAAAACAATAAAATAATAATAAAAAATTCTCAAAGCAACACTCAAAACCACTTTCGAAGGATATATAATATATTAAAGAGAAAAATTGAGCAAGCATATTTCAAGGAAACATAACTATTAAAGCATAGAGAACTTGTGTTTTTATGCCACATTACACAAGAATGAAAGAGAAAAGTGCGTACCTAAAGTATGAAGAACAATGGTTATGGTGAAAGGTAGAGGAAAAGATGACAACAATCATTAGATAAAAAGGTCTCAAGTGGTAGAAATTGTGGAGGTACCTTGTGTGGCTAGACGTTCTCTCTTCTATGTTGGAATAAATGGATGAAAGTAAAAGCAAAGGGGAAAAAGATGATTGAGGTAAAACCTATAGATTTAGACTATTACCCTCTATCTATAACTTAATTTTTTGATAAAAAGAAATATGCCAATTAACTAAAGATGGTGATTTAAGAATAAAATCCCCCTCTATAACCATCTATAATGCAGCCCCTTTCAAAACAATTATAGATTATTAGTATATTACAACTACTATATATGCCTTGAATGTTTCCAAAAAAGAACTCCAACTTTATATTAGATTTTGATTTAATAACCTTATATAAAGTGTACTCTTTAGGAGACATTATAGATATATGTTATTACCTCAAAACTCTCATCTATAGTTCCCTAGATTAACAACATTTTTCCATTCTGTACCATTTTTAAAAAGAAGTATTATATTCAACTATTCTTGTCACAACATATGTGTATAAGTTTTAATCTATTTGTATTTTTGTAGTAGTATTTTCTATATGAATTATACTATTCCTATTGATTGATCAAAAGTAAGGTGAAGATGCTAAATTTATGAGTAAATATCTTATAGGCAATATGCAGTTGATTTTAGGATTATGAATTTAGAAGATCATCAAAATTTTTTTTGAATATGACACTAGTTGTTTTAGAGTCAAAACATATATACTATTTAAAAGATGAGTATGTATTAAATAAAGGAACCATGTAGGTAGCCATTGTCACTAACCTTTTCTTCAACTTCTAAAAGCTTTACCCACACCCATCAAACTTTTAAACTTAAATCCTTTCACGATGAGCCTAGTAAATGGCACAATAATTCTTGAAAATCATTAGGAAAACTTCTTGTAGTACCTAGATAAGCCCAAAAAGCTCAGAACCTCTTCCACACTACATTAGATTCGTTAAAGTCTGATGCTCTTCTTTCTGTTTTCACGAATCCTAGTTAGTTAGCTAGCTTGGCACTAGGAGTTGTCTAATCAAAAGGCGTAAGCACAAAAGTTAGAATTGAATCCGCGTCTAGCTTGACGACCGCTTTCCTGGGTGGATTGATTTTCAATGCCTAGTTTCGTAGCTAAGAAAAGGGAATCATGTGAGTGCAAGCCAATTTCATAAGAGGCTCAACTGTTTGTGGGTTCACCAACACACCTTCCTCTCAAACTATATAGATATATATGCCCTAGAATGGCTTATTTCTTTGGCCAAAACTCACACTTCTTGAATTGTTTTGCTACTTTTAATTTTTTTTGATTCATTAAAAAGGAGCTAACAATAAATTTGGTCAATTTTAATATAAAAAACTCACAAACTAATATTCACAAAAATTAATTATAAGAAATTTAATACTTGGTGTCCCATACTTTTTAAATATGAAAAAGATATAATACTTAATGCACCCCACTTAAGTATTAAAAGTGTTGTTTCACTTCGTACATTCACTCTTACATATGATGATATCAAAATACTTATATATCTTTCCTTTTTTTTCTTTTATTTCATTTGAGGCTTATGCGTTATTTCTTTGGTGCAATCCCCTAAAATCTCCAACTCATTATAAATTTCTTCGCTCTGAAGGTAAGGATTCTATTTTAACAGAAAAATCAATTTCATTACAATTTAATTTACCTTTAAATGGTAATATATCAAAATAAATCTAAAATAGTGAAGACTCGGAATAATTTGCTTTACCCTTTTAGCATGATATTTTTATAACTTGATCGATCATATAAATAAACAAAATATAATAATTAATTTCATTATATTTACTTATAAATTTAATATTACATTTACTCCTAAATATTTTTAAAAGTCCATACATATCTGTTATATCTCTTGATTAAACTAAAAAAAATGATTGCAACACCCTTACTTTTCTCAACTTAAACTTTTCATTTAATGATAATCCATATGTTTTATGGAAATAAAAACAAAGGAAGTCACTATCACATTGAACATAGGAGAGGTGTGATAATTACCTAACATATGCTTAACACAAGGAAAAATAGGAATGAACACACATATTAATACATGAGATTCAACATAACAATAACATGAGCAAGGAAAACAATATGATAGATGATAAGGATGGAGTATCCAAATATAGGAATAAAAGTGAATAGTTTAAATAACTAGCAAGAAAAAAGGTATCCCAACATAGTGATAAAAACATATCTATACCAATTAGCCTAAATCTCGACTATAAAAAAGGAATGTAAATAAACTACCCAAGATATGGCCACCAGAGGGTCAACACTATCATCCTTTATTTGCTTTAGTTGAGATTCATACCTTCAAAAATAATCATTTGCTACCCAAAATAAAAGTTAGATCAATAGACTGACCACACGAGATAGTATAAGTAAGATGAAATGTTGATAAAAGAAATTACCTAAAACATATTATAGGCTCACTACTACAAGAATAAAAACTAATACAACTAATTCCATTTATTAAAATATTAGAATGACCAAAATCATTTCTCCACAATGAATGAAAGTCATGATAGCATAACACACACATTTGGGTTACCACACCAACCACATGTTGTGAAATAAAATCAAAGGAGATTTGGATAGGCGCATATTTTATAGAATTATTTGATGTATCTTGACCCAACTCTCTATATTTCTTATAACAATTTAACCATTTTCCTTGTGTTATCTCTATGACCAAGTTATGTAGGAAAATATGAAATCAAGGTAACTCCAAAAAATAATTAAAGAAAAGAATCATTATATGGGAAACAAATCTTAGTGTGATAAATATATTTATATATATATACATATTTTATACCCATTTAATCTTTATTTTTGGTCTCTTATTTGAATAATATAATTGGTTGATTATAATTTTATGCTACAGTAATACTTGTATCATAAGTGTAGAATGTGAATTATGTGAGAAATACTGGGGCCCCATGTTTATTAACACAAACCATGTTTCTCTATGAATACATGGACTATGTTTTTTCTTTATTTTAAAAATACCTTGTTTTCCTCTATAGGGTTTTATCTTCTATAAAAGGAAGTATAATGAAACCCTAACCATCATGCCATGCAACCTAACTTCTTTTTCTTGTCCATAGAGTTCTCAATTATAAGAGAATTGTATATTTGTATAATAGATTGATTGATTAGTTTAATCATCTTGTAATTACACAACAACACAAATAAAATCTATACTTTTTCCTCAATTGTTTTATTTTGTGATTGAAACCTCAATTTTTCTTAATCTTATTAATTCTTTAGTTTGGATCCTTTCAATCCACACTATTCTACACTAATTTTGTATTAGAGTTACATTGTTGAAGATATCGAGTAATTAGGATGGGTACAAAATTTGATATTAAGAAGTTTAATTGGTCCATTAATTTAATATTATGAAAATTAATGATGTGGATGTTTCTAATTCAGAATGGATTAGTGAAAGCATTATTTGATAATTCAAATAAGTTAGAATCGCTGACAGATGAGGGATTAAAAGGATTAGATCTGAAGGCCCTCTCTACCATATAATTGTGTTTGTTGAACAAGGTATTGCGGAAAGTGGCAAAGGAATCAATAGTGGCTTCCTTATAGTTGAAGCTTGAGTCATTATATATGATAAAATCAATAAAAAATTAGCTACTATTGAAGAGTCAGCTTCATGATCTAAAATTAGGTGAGGGCTAATAGTTAAAAAGTCACTTAGATGAATTTGACTTTATAGTTACAGATTTACATAATATAGATGTTAAATTAGATTATGAAAATTTAGCTATTATATTTTTAACACCCCAAAATTCACCTTAAATTAAAATAGAAATACATAAATTAAAACCCGTGAATTCTGGGGATATTACCGCCACACTTAATATAAGACTGGTTCACTTTGATCATTCCAGTACTAAGTGCTAAGGCTAAAGAAAAGATTGACATTAAATTCAAACTAAGAGTTCATAAAAGAACTAGAAAGAATCATACATCAAAAATCAGAGTACGCGTAAAAGAATCATGAATCAGAGTGCTAAATCAAAATTCCTCAGAGGGAATAATCTTACAATCCATAAAAGGTTTATTTGAAATACTTAATGCAAGGTAATAAATCACAAAGAATAAATGTGATACAAAAGAAATAATAGAAGAAGATAAGATAGCAAGAAGAGTGACTCCAACCACACTACTCTCGAACTTCGAGCCAAAACATGCCCAACAATCAGTCCCGACTGATGTCTTGCGCATCTGCACAAAGTCAGAAGGGCCTACTACTCGTAGGAATGAGGAGCACACATAAAATGGTAATCAGTACGCTACATATTGAGTAAGGTAACCGAGCACTAAGGACAACACATAACAACACATAAATAATGTAGAATAATAGTAGAGCATAAGACCACATGATAACATAAACGCATATGACCATTCAGGTAAAAGTATAAAGGCCCATATATAATCCGATTCAATTACTTAATTAATTTCTTTCAGAAGTCGATTCACACCATACTTTTTGTCAAATCCATGCAAGTACGGGAATCCCACTATTATGGCCAGTGGACCGAAAACACACAGGGTATATAGCTCCTGACCACTATTATAGCTGGTGGATCGGTCTCTAGGTTACCATAGTACCTGGCCACTATTATTCACCGAAGGATCGGTATGGTCCCTGCTCATATGGTGTTCTACTATAAGTACTTAGTGTCTTTCCCATGTCTTGGCACAAATATGTTCAGTTTTGTTGAGCACGGAATGCACCACTATAGTAGCTAGTGGACCAGAAACGCACAAGTACAAAGCCTGACCACTATTAGTATCGGTGGACCGGTTACACATTGGAAATCATGCCTTAACCACTATTATTCGCCGGTGGACCGGTCTAGGCCCGGCTCAACAATGTTCCACTTTAAATGATTAATGTCTTAAGTGTATTATTCAAAAAAATTTGAACCCTAGACATGTATGACTCAGTCTCTTACACTTATCCTCCAACCGATCTAGATCATATCATGAGAAACCTGCACCTTCTAACTTCCTAGAAACCCTAATTTTAGGCCTAAGTGGCCTATCTTACTCTACTTCACACAACCCAAATAATTTTAACACTCCACACATCACAACTATTAAATTCCACTCTCTTAATTATACTTTAATCACCAAATACACATGATACCACAAAAACCATAAGAAACCACACCAAACCCTAATTGTCCACACCAAACCCTAGCTCGGGCTCCTACGTACTCTTACATTGCTCCATGTATTATTTTCCATCCCAAGTGTTCAAATACCCAAACAACAGTTACATTACCTTCCTCAAATCCCAAATCAACTTTCCATACATAAATTTTACTCACATGTAGATGCTCACCTCCCCATGCAAACCTTCAAACTTTTTCATAAAAACCCTAAAACTCCCATGCACAAACCCTAGAATCAACCATGAAAACCCTAGATTCATCCATACAAAACCCTAAATTCAATCCATACAAACCATAGATTAGATTCTCCTATGTCACGCCATAGATTAGATTATCCCATGTTAGACCATAGATTAAATTCTCCCATAAAAAACCATAGATTATATTCTCCCATACAAAATCATAGATTAGATTCTCCCATATAAAACCATAAATTATATTCTCCCACACAAAATCATAAATTAGATTATCCTATATAAAACCATTATATTCTCCCACGCAAAACCATAAATTAGATTCTCCCATATAAAACCATAAATTAGATTCTCCCATAAAAAACCATCAATTAATTCTCCCATACAAAACCATAAATTAATTCTCCCATAAAAACCATAAATTAGATTCTCCCATACAAAACATAGATTAGATTCTCCCACACGAAACCATAAACTAGATTCTCCCATATAAAACCATAAATTAGATTCTCCCTCACGAAACCAAAAATTATATTTTACTCTTCCACTCATGGATCATTAAAATACTTAGGTCAACTCACATCCCTTGGTCAAATTATTTCTCCATTCTCCTTTTTCATCATTTCCCCCACACAAACCATATTAACATCCTCACATGCATGTCTTACCGGGTCACAACACATATCATCACATATCACAATATTTCATCACCTATACATGATACACATGCCATGTAAACGCACAAAAACATACTTCAACTCCACATCATACCAAATACGAAATAATTAATAATGATAAACATAGAATATGAAGCACATAATACACATAAACACACAAAAGGCCTTAGTAACACCCTCACCTAAAATGACACTGGTCTTAGAACACGCTCCTACGCCTCCTTAGGGCTTTGACAAAATAATAACATTTTAATAAAAATAACATTAACAAATTTCTAACTTTATTAAAGATATAAGAAATAATATAATTATTATAAAAGTTGATAATATAGAGTTGAAGACTTTACCCTAATAATAATAATGATACTAAAATAACAATAGACAAGATACTAAAAATAATATCAATGTTAATATGAACAAGAATAATAATAACAGTAACAATAACCAAAATAATAAAAATAACAACAATAATAATAAGGGAATAATTCGAAAACAAAGTGAAATGAGGTCTTTGACTCCTTTACCAAAATAATACTAATGATAATATTAGTAAAATAAATAACAATATTTCGTAATAATAATAATAATGAAATAGTAATAATAATAATGATAAAAACCATAATAATATTACAAAATGATAATAATCATAATGGTAACAGTAGTAAGGATAATAATAGAATATCAAATAAAGTAGGGTTTCTACCCTATATTGAATAATAATAACACTAATAAATGATAATAAATGCAAATGATAAAAATATTAAAACTATTAATAATAGTAAGACTTGATATTTATAATACTACTACTACAATTAAAAATAGGCACAATAGAGTTTAAGCCCTATATAGAATAATAATATTAAGATTGAAAATAATAATAATAATAATAATAATAATAATGATAATAATAATAATAATAATAATAATAATAATAATAATAATAATAATAATAATAATAATAATAATAATAATAATAGCAACACTAATGATAAAATAGTTGTAATAATAATAATGGAATAATAATAATAATTTTAAAATAGTAATAATAATAATCATAATAATTTCATATTAATAATAATAATAATAGTAATAATAGAAATAATAAGAATAATAATGATAAAATCAAAATAAAAATTATAATAGGGCTTCGGCCCTCAATGTAAATAATAATTAAAACAATAATACTAATAATAATAATAATAATAATAATAATAATAATAATAATAATAATAGTATTTATATTCAAATAAATGAAATAAAAATAAATTAAGGCTTGTAAAATTAGGGAAAAGGGTTGAGAGGGTCTAGGGTTCAACCTTAGGCTAAAGGGGATAGGTGGCGCCAGCCAAAAAAAGAGAAGAAAAGGGGGAAAGTTAAATGATGGGAAAAAGATAGGGAGAATTAAGGTAGGAGTTAGGGTGTTTAAGAATGCCTAGAGGGACAGGAGTTGAATGAGGTAGACGACGCACGATGGCAGTGGTGGTGGCCGAATGGGGAAGAAGAAGAGAAAGAGAGGAGGAGAGAGCGAAAGGGGAAAAGAAAGGTAAGGGAAGATAGGGGAGGGTTTGTAGAACAGAATGGGAGGTAAAAGAGACTGAAGTAGCAGCGGAATTGGTGGCAAAGGGTTGTCTGAAGGGCTGTGGAGGTTAGAGGGAGGGTTGATCAAGAAGGCTACTTTGCACAACCTTGGTGGCTTATGTAGGAAAAATCAAGGGAGATGGGTGATTTGGTTAGCTAGAGGGTGGTGCAAGGAGTACTCAGATGGCTAGAACGGGCAGCGGTGTTGGCCATAGGAGGCGAAAATGGCGTCTAAAGGGTGGCATCATGCAAGGGGGTTTTCTGGGTTGGAGATCAAGAGCTTGATACTAGGCTCAAACCAGGGGTATTTATAGGATGTAAATGAGAGGGTTGGGTTCTATGGGTCGGCTAGAGGGTAAGGCAGGTAGGGTTCTGGTCACCGACGGCCATGGTTAACCGGTGGGAGTTAGTTTCAGGTAGGGGAATGGGCCAGGAAAAAGGGAGGGGACCTCGCAAGAAGGGGATATTTGGTTGGGTCAAAAGGGCCGGCGAGTCTACGGGAAGTGAGAGGAACGATAACAACCGGTTAAAATGACCATAACCAGTGGCGTAAAAATAGGGCAGGGTAGGAAAGTTGCAGGCTATCGACAACGAGTAAGGAGGAAGGAAGAAGAAAAAAGAAAGGGTTGGACCGATGGTTAAGGAAAAAAAGAAAGAAAGGAAAAGGGGGGAAAATGGAAAAGATCTCATTAGGATGTCAAAGAAGAAGAAAAGAAAGAAAAGGGAGAACGGGCCACGAGAGAGGAAAGAAAAAGTAGAGGGGTCTGGGCCGTGGGACAGGCCCAGTTCAGGGGAGGGGAAAAAGGAAAAGAAATGGAGAAGAAAGAAAAAGAAAGAAAAGGAAAAAGGGAAAAAGGAAAAAATAATGGGTTAGGTTAATTAAATTAACTGGAATATTTGGGATATTTAAAAATAATAATATTTAAATCCCTTTTTAGGCTAATTTAGGATTTTTAAAAGATTTTCTATAAATTACATTTTATTTAGCAAAAACCCTAATTTTATTCAATTAAATTATTTATAAACTTCATATAAATTTGAAACTATTTTCTCCTTCTTATTTTAAATAAAATAATTTATTTGATTAATTTCCAAAATAATATCTTTAATTAGTTAAAATACCTAATTTCTCCTAGTTAAAATACTTATAAATTTCTTCTTGATTTTCCCTAATTAATTTTCTTTTATTTTAATAAAAATAATTTATTTAATTTATTTTCATAACAAAACCTCATTTAAATATAATTTTTAAAATTAGAAATTTTCGGGGTGTTTCAATATTATTATGCTCTTTTCCTACAAGCTTCAATCATTTCATGAGACTATTTTTTTCTAAAGAATGAGTTTGTCCTTTTACGATGTGAAATCCTCCTTACTTTAATGAGATTGATTGATAGTTAGTTGACTAGTAGTGGTAATTATAAGGACTCACATAGTGTGGGGTTGGTAGCCTAATGGAGGACATAAGAGCGAGGGTCTAGCAACCATAAGAAGTGCATATATAAGTCAAAGAGTTAGTAAAAGAATTTTGCATGCTATAGGTGTCTTAAGAATGAGAATGTTATGAAGTTTTATCCTAACAAAGAGCCTAATGCTATGTCCGATGGCTCATCCAGTATAAAGGATGTTGCTGCAATTAGGTATGATGATAGTGATGGAGATGTGTTGATGGACAATGACAACTATAATGAGATTAGTGATAAATGGATCTTGAATTATGGGAGTCTTACCATATATATATCCCAATCAAAGTTGGTTTCAAACATTTGAGGTGAGTCAGGGTGGCTTTGTCTTGATGGGTAATGATGTTGCTTGTAAAGTTGTTGGAATCGAGACGATGAAGGTGAGGATATATGATGGTGTGGTTAGGCCATTTTTCAGCATAAGAGATGTCTTAGAGATGACCAAGAACAATCTTTTTGATTTCCTTGGAATGTAATGGGTATCAATGTCTTATCGAGAATGGTACCCTAATAGTTATAGAATGGGTTCTAGTAGTGATGATGGGGAAGTATATCGAGACACTACATGAGTTGGCAAGTTCCACTATTGTGGGGATAGAATATGTGGCAACATTGATGTTATTAGACTCAATATGAAACTTTGACACATGAGAGTGGGACATATGAGTGTCATAGGTATAACTAAGCTCTTTAAGAGGGAGTTACCCGATGAGTAGAGTATAGGTATTATGGACTTCTATGAGCACTGTGTATTTGGAAAGTAGAAGAGGGTTAGCTTTTCAATAGCTAAGCATAGTACGAGAGGGCCTCTTAAGTATATCCATTCAAATTTATGGGGTCCAATGAGAGTGTCTTCGAAAGGAGGTTCATGGTACTTACTCACATTTATTGCTGACTTCTCTAGAAAGGTGTGGATTTATTTATTAAACTATAAGACTGATGTGTTTGGTGTTTTCAAATTCTAGAAGACCTTGCTAGAGAAGTATAATAGGAAGCAAGTTAAGTATATTAGGACAAATAATGATCTTGAGTTTGTTGAGTAGAGTTTCAATTATTTCAACCAAGACCATAGGATAAAGAGATATCACACCTACTTTGGAAGAACAAAATAGAATGGTCTTATTTACTGGATGAACATAACCTTATTGGAGAAGGCTCGATGCAGGTTATCATAGAGAGGGCTAGATAGAGAGTTTTAGGCTAAGGTGGTTCACATGGCAGCATACTTGGTGAACTAGTAACAATATTGGTCCATTGTGTTAAAGATATTTGAAAATTTGTTACCTTTAGATTATGGGATTTAGTTGTGTCCAAGTTCTTGATCAGTAAAGATGTTACCTTCAATGAATCTATGTTCCTCTAAAAGACTTATTTTTATTACAGTGTCTCTAGGAAGGTGGAGCACGATAGTTCTTTGGGCCACTTGGAGGTTGAGGTTTAGTTGGATGGTAGATACCCTTCTAATAAACCCACTATTCCTAAAGTGGGGGGATCCAAACAATAGGTGGAGTAAATGGGAATTGCTCTAGGCAGATGGTGAAGAATTGTTAAGCCTGCAATCAGATACGGTTATGAAGAATTGGTTGGTTATGCTTTATCTAGTGCAAAGACTATTGTTAATGTGCATGAATTAGCATCATTCTTAGAGGCTATTGAGAGTACTACTTCTGCTAAGTGGTGTGCTGATTTAGAGGAAGAGATGGAATTTTTATTGAAGAACTAGAATGGAAACTTGTGAAGGCACCAAGAAAGAAAAATATTATTGATTAAATGAAGGTATATAATCTTGAAGAGGGAGCCCAAGGGTTGAGAGACCAATTTACAAGGCTCATTTAGTTGCACCTATATTTAATCAAATTTTGACCTTGGACAGTAATGAGGTATTTGATCCGATGGTTAAACATACTTCTATTCATACCTTACTTGCGCTTGTGGCTATGTGTGATTTTAAATTAGATTAGATAGATATTAAAACTACATTTTTCCATGGTGAGCTCAAGGAGGACATTTACATGATATAAAATGATGGATTTGTGGCTAAGGACATGTGTGATCATGTGTGTTTAGTAAAGAGTTCACTATGTGATTTGAAGAAATCTCTTAGACGATGGTATAAATGATTTGATCAGTTTATGCTTGATCACATTTTATTTACAAGTGAGTATGATAGATGTGTGTACTTGAAGGAGATGGAGAGTATCTCTTTGTGTATCATTTTCTAAAAGTTGATGGCATTCTTGTGGCAAAACAAGATATGTATCATATTGATAAGGTGAAGGTTCTTTTGAAGAGTAAGTTTGAGATGAAGAATCTTAGAGCTACAAAGAAGATCCTTAGAATGGAGATCATTAGAAAGTGTGAGCAAAAAATTTATATTTGTCACGATAGTACTATGTGAACAAGGTGATGGAGAGATATAATATGATGCATGCCAAGATGGTGATCACTCCATTGGCTACCAACATTATATTGTCTACTTTGTATTATCCCAAATACAAAATGGAAGAGGAGTTTATCGCAATTGTTCCATATTCTAATGTTATTGATTATATCAAGTACGCTATGGTGTGCACCCTCCCTAATATTTCTCAACCTATTAGTGTTCTGAGTTTATATATGGAAAATCTAGGAAAAGATCACTAGCAAGCATTAAAGTCGAAACTTAGGTACTTGAAGAGAATGACATCAACTTGTATTAAGTATGGGAGATCAATTGATTCACTAGTTGGTTTATTGGACTCTGATTATGGTGGAGACCTTGATACAAGGAGATTCACTAGTAGATATATATAATTTTTTTTGTATCTTGGTGGTTTAGTTAATAGCTAGAGGTCTTCCTTATGAGAGGTGATGGTTTAGTTGACTACTGAGGTAGAATATATGACTAACGCAGAGGCTTTTCAAAAAACCTTATGGCGTGGTGGTTTATTAATACGGTTGGGGTTTAGTCATAGTTCTCTAGTATTTTGTGGTGATAGCCAAAGTGTTATCTAGTTAGTGAACAATCAAAAAATTTTCCATTGTTAAATGAATCATATTTAAATCAAGTATCACTTTATAGAGGGCATTGTTGCTATAGGAAAAGTCACACAAGAGAAAGTGGGTACTTTGAATATCCGGTAGATAAACTAATGAAGCCATTAACCGTGGCTAAGTTTGAATGTTTCTCAAATTTGATTGGTGTTCATAGACCATGAAGTCCTTTGTTGGACTAAGGTTTTTTATAGAGGTCTTTACATGTACTTGAAGAATTATGAGTTATGTGGTTGATATACTACATAAAGGTGAAGAATTATGAGCTTGTCTAGGCATTTGAAGCACAAAATAAGATTGTGTTGGTTCTTGCAGATGTTGGAAAGTTTAAGTCCAGAATGTGAATTATGCGAGAAACATCAGTGTCTTGTGTTTATTTAACATGGATTGTGTTTCTCATTTCTTAATCTATTATGTTTTTTAGCAAAATTTTGAGAGTAAAGAAATAAACACGGGGGGGGGGGGGGTCCTGTGTTTCTTAATTGTGGAATTTTTTCCCCGAAATATGTTTTTTTGCCATAGGGTTTTATCTTCTATAAAACGAGGTATGATGAAACCCTAGACATTATGACGTGCAACCTACCTTCTTCTTCTTCTTAGAATTATCCATTAAAGAGAATTATAGATTTGTGTAATTGATCAATTGATTAGTTTAATCATTTTGTTTTGTGATTGACTAATTGTTCACAATATTGGTAATTCTAGTTTTTTGTTTAGATCATTTTAATCTACACTATCCTGCTACATCATATATTTAATTGTTAGAGCTAAAATTATATAAAATGATTTCCTTAAATTATAAGATAATTTATTAATTCATTTAATTTTTTTTGTAGGTATAATAGTCTTTATATATATTTAAAAAATGTTATCAAATGGCATAGCCTAGAAGGAAAAAGGCCCAAAAGCCCAAAGGTCTAGTAATCAAGGAAAATGAGGTATAAAAAAGAATATAGGTGAGGTAAGGGAAGGCCTAGAAAAAGGTGTGTGAAGAAATAAATAAATAAAAAGAATAATATATGGCATAGGGAAAAGAAAGATGAAAGGACAAAAATAAGAGAAGTGAAATGATGTTACATAGAGGGAGAAGTAGGATGGCTAGTAGGGAAGAGAGAAAGGTAGGAGAAAAAAAACGTAGGGCACTCAAACATGAGAAATAAAATAAAGAAAGAAAGAAAGGATGGTAGAGAAAAGAGAGGAAGCACGTAATAGTAGAGAAAGGAGAAATAGTGTGTTGAGAGAGAGAAGAAGATAGTGAGACCAGAAAAGTTTATTTTAGATGAAAATATGCAATTTTTCATCTAAATAAATTGCTCAATTTTAACCCATATTTATTTTTGGTTATGTCTTTCTCTATATTTCATATATATTTTTTATATATTTTTTTATAATTAATTAATTATGATTAGCTAATGAATTATTACTAGTTAATAGATTGAAACCCTAGATTACAATTTGAAATAGATATGATTTTTTTGTTTCACGAGATTGTCCTTAAATATTATTTAATTGTTATAATTTATATACATGATTCTATTGAGTATGATTTATATACTGCATGTCTCATTTTGGATTCCTTATAATGATAGTATATAAGATTATTTACTTGCTATATGGATATATAAACATGATATAGATTACATATAGAAATTTTAGCTAGGTTAAATAACTATTCACCTAACAGTTTTGTGATTCTTACTGGAATAGTAAAATGTTATTATACCTATGGGTCAAAAGAGGGAAATACAACTAGACACGCTTGAGGTATTAATTTGAACACTTGAATTGACTTCCTTCCACTTTTGATTAATACTTTAAACATAGTTAAATATAAGAACCGCTTATTACGATTATACTGCTAGAAGTTAATAATATTTAATATCAGTGCTTTATCATATCAATTATTACAGGAAGTAATTTAAGGTATATAAACCTCCTTTTGGCATGAAACTTGGTTAATCTCTACCTTATGATTAAAAGACAACTTAGAAGTTATTGTTATATTTCAACTAAGTATAGTGGTAGATTTTAACTTTCCTAGTAAATTTTTTCTATTGGTATTTAATAATATTTATTTTCTTATTTGATTTTTATTATTTTATATTCCTCCCTTCTATAATTATATATATATATTTTTTTTGTGAGTTAGAATATTTTATTTTATTAATTGTGATCCAACAAAATTTAGGTAATCCCTCTTAATTCTCGACCTATAACAATACCTTATTTACAAATACAATAATTGATGACATGAGGGTTTAAATTACACCATGACTATGGTTACACCAATTTTTAGTGTCGTTACCAAGGAATTGATAAATTTGCATTTATTTTGCTAGTATTTTTTTAGTGTCTTGTGTGTGTTAATCTTTAGTCATTATTTTTATTTTCATTATTATTATTATTTTGTGCGTTTTCTTTATCTCTCATCTGGTTTACTCGTTTATGGTATTTTTCTCATTGTAGGTACTCTCTGATAAATGAATACAAGAGAAAACCCCCGAGGAGAGCCTTTACCATTGAAAATTGAATTGGAGAAGTCTGTTCAAGGCATCAAAAAGCTAGAGATTTCTAATTCACCTTCATCAATAGAATATGATGGCAACATTTTTGGTTCTTCATCATCATCAAATAAAGAATTAGAGGCTTCCAAAATTATCACATCACTAAAGGAATAGCTTATCTACTTTTCTCCTTTAGCAACAATAAAAGTTTGCAATAGTTTTCAACACACAATATAGTGGAAGTGATTGGTACATGTATTGGCTATCCTAAGACTATTTTTGGCCAAAAAAGATATTTTGAGCTCAAGTCTGACCAACTTTATAGAATTTCCAATTTTCATGGGCTCCCTAGAGACAACCCTAATAAGTTATTGAACAAGTTTTAGTTCATATGTGTTTCCATGTGTCATAAGGATGTGGTTTTTCAAATCTTGAAGGTTAAGGCATTTCCATTTGCCTTGGTGGATGATGTTAAGGATTAGATCTATGAGCTACCTATATGACATATCTACTCGTAGGATACTTTAGCTAGTGTGTTCCTGGACAAATATTTTCTGCTTCACATGTCACAATGCTATGGAAAATAATCACCAAGATCTAACAAGAGCCTAACAAAACATTCTATGTTTTTTATAATAGGTACAAGGCCTTGCTATCATAGTGCCCACAAAATGGGATGAAGGAAGAGAAATTGCTACAATATTTTTTTTGAGGGAGTCTTTCCACATTAGAGGAACATGTTAGTTGCAGCTTATGACAGCTCTTTCATGGATAAGATTTGACTTCAGCGAAAGTTTTGTTGAAAAATTGAGCCTCTACCATACACTTGTGAAAGATTAAATGAGGTAAGAGTAAATCATTTTGCTAACAGAATTAACCAACTTCCTACTTTTTTTTCATATATTGCTACAAGAATTGGGCTATTACTGCATGTGAAGTATGTTTAGTGATAGGACGTTCTAGTGATAAATGCCTAAAAATGATTAAATAAAATGACCATGAGTAGGAAAATACCATCAAATTTTCAAATTCTTACCATTAAGGTATGCACATCGATCCTAATTTATTTTGGAAAGATAATAATAATAATGTTCTTAATATTCCATATTTCAACCAAGTGGAACCAAGTTTTTATCAAAACTACAAGGAGGATCCTCTCTACCTCAAGCTTCAACCATATACAAATATGATAAGATATTTGAGTTACGAGAAAATGGAAATAATTAGTTGATATAAAGATAATTGAACTTGGATAAGAAGAATATTATATAGAGAGAGTTAAATGGGATAAATGTTCAACAAGTTAAACCGATTATATGATCCAAGGAAACTACCTAGTAGTACCATACCTAATCTGAAAGGGGGCATTAAGTTAGCTAATGGAGTGGTAACAAGGAGTGGAAAAAAGTGTGTGAGTTCTCCAAGAAATTCAAAGGATAATTTAGAGAAGTTGGAAGATAATCCCTCAACAAAAAGAAGGGGATATTATGCGAAAGTAAGAGCATCAAAGAAAAAATAGGTAATTAGTCGACTAACCCACTATTCAACATAAATCACATAGTCCTTCAAATGGTAAATTATATACCATTCCACATTTTTCTATTACTAACCCCATTTTAGTTTCTAATTTTCCTAGAAGGCTATCTAAATAAAATAAGGATGAGAGTGATGAAGATAGATTATATAAATTCAAGAAGATGAAAATCAACATCCCACTCCTAAAATGTATTAAGCAAGTTCTCAAATATGCAAATTTTTTAACGGAGTTATGCACCACAAGGAAGAGACTGTAGGAAAAGGAAGTATTAATTATGAGTGAGCACTCATCTAATGTCATACAAAAAAAGCTACCCCAAAAGTGTAAAAATCCTAGAAGGTTCACTATTCCATGTGCAATTACTAGCAATATATTTGAATTAGCTGTGTTATACCTAGGTACATCTATTGATGTTATGTCATATACTATTTATTCATATTCAGGTTTAAGAGAGCTTAATGGTTATAATATTATCATTCAACTTGATGATTGTTATTATACATTCCCCAATGGGCTTATAGAAAATATTATTATGTAAGTTGGTATAGTTATATTTTTGGCACACCTCTATGTTTTGGATATGGATGAAAACAACTCAAGTCAAATTTTGTTGCTCTTAGGAATAACCTTCATGAGAATATATCACAAAAAGATTAAACTTCATACCTGTTTTCTCACCATGGAGTTTGATGGAGAATTGATAAGCTTCAAAATCTATAAAGCCATTAAGTGCCCCATAGAAAACTATTATTGTTGTACTATTGATACCATTGACCTTTTGAAATAAGATTACTTTGATGAGTATGAGAATAATTCATTAGGAAACACTCCATTGAAAATTCTATAACTAGATAAGAAATTATACGAGATTTCATTAGAGAATATAAAGAGGATACTTTCCTTACATCATTTGTATGTTGTGGCACACATGGAGGAAAACCCTCCATATAGGTATGAATCCTCTTCTTTTTTGATTTATTTAGATTCTAACAAGCCTATATGATATGTGATTTAAGCCCCAACATTTGAGCTCATGCCATTACTAATCATTTAAAGTATGCCTACGTAGGAGATAGCAAGACCCTTATGATGATTATATCTTTAAAGTTGAAATAGAATTAAGAAAGAAAGCTCTTGGAAGTCCTTATAGGTCACAAAATACCTATTGGATGGAGAATAGCAGACATAGAAAGGATCAACCCTACTATGTGTGTTCACAACATCCTTCGTGAAGATGGAGCTAAGCCAAATACATCACCTCAAATTAGGCTTAATCCTCATATAATAGAAGTAGTAAAGTAGGAGATCATCAATCTCTTAGATTGTGGACTCATCTAACCTATCTCAAATTCTAAAGGGGTGGCGCCTATTTAGGTGAAACTAAAAAAAATCAGGGCATAATGTAGTGAAGAATAAGGATAATGAGCTTATCTTATAAAGGATTATGACTAAACAATGGTTATGCATTGATAATAGGAAGCTGAACGCTAGGACAAGGAAAGACCATTTCCATTATCATTTATTGATCAAATTCTCAAGAGAATGGTTGTCCATTCCTATTATTACATCCTTAATGGTTCTCCAATTATAACCAAATTCACATAGTAGAGGAGACAAGCTTCCCATGTCCATTAAGCACCTTTTCTTATCAACGTGTGTCCTTTAGGCCATGCAATCCCTCTGGTACATTCTAAAGATGTATGGTTATTATTTTCTTTAATTATATTGAGAATATTATTGAGATTTTTATGGATGATTTTAGTGTCATTGGTGATACTTTTGATTTATGCCATAACAGTATGAATTTAATTTTAAAAGGATGTGGAGAAACTAACCATGTACTTAATGTGGAAAAGGTGTCATTATGGTGACATAAGGAATTGTACTTCATCATATTATCTCATCTAGGGGGATAGAGGTTGACAAAGCTATGATAGTTGTTGTGCACAACTTATTATCTCTCACTTGTATGAGAGAGGTGCGTTATTTTCTTTGACTTGCATGCTTCTATTGATGGTTCATAAGGGACTTCTCTAGAGTTGCATGACCATCTACATGCCTTTTGTAAAAGGTTTCATCTTTTTATTAGAGTAGAGAGTGTTAACAGGCATTCAATGAACTTAAAAAGCTCTTGATGATGGACCTAGTGATGTTACCGCTAGATTCGTCCCTACCATTTGAGATCATATTTGATGCCTCTGATTATGAAATTTTTATAGCCTTTGAAAAAAAAAGGATAAAAAAAACCATATACCATCTACTACTCTTAAAGGACTCTTAATGATGCTTGATTGAATTATGCCACTACTATTATAACCCCATCTTTTACTATCAAATTTTTTTTTTTAAAATGGTGTGGAAAACAAAAATACTAAACACACTTAGTAAAAATTGGGTGCTACTTCCATACCTAACATAGGATAGACATCAGCCATCAGTCACATATTAGATACAAGGCTAGAAAACCTAACTAACCAAATTAAAGTAGAGTGCACAAGAACCAATTATAGAAATACTTAAAGAAAGCATTTATAATATAGGACCTTGCCAGTCCTTAACATAGTTAAATGCAGGGAGATAGATTAACTGAAAATACAGGGCTTTTATGGTAGAAAACAAGTTAGGGTATAGCCCTTAAACCATGATCAGTCATAGGCCATATAAAACCTTTGGATGTCTATGCTCTTAAGCCCCAAATCTAAGATGCCCTCTGCTTGTGGAAAGGCGTAGGTGACTAAGAAAATAGGCACATCAATATATTATATACTGAGTAAGCCAAGTTACATCCTTAACGAAACTTAAAAGCATATAAGGTTCTATCATGTCATTGAAATCATACTTAACATATGTCATATTAATACCATATAATTGAGTGTACATATTCTATTATGATCAGGTAATGCATCAGGATTTACTATCATGCACAACTTAGGCAATACAAGATGTGTTATGCTTGTCTTCATAGTACAACATCACAGATAGTCACACACATGTACTAAGCAGGTTATCCAAACGAACACTATGGTTTATTTTCCAACTATTTCAATCAATTTGGTTATTCATTTACAGCCATTATCTCTCTTTTTCATTATTTTTCTTTTATCTTCTAATTCTATCTCATCCTTATTGTATTCTCAACCAAACACTAATTCCATTTCTTATCCACATACTTTTCCAAGTTATCATCCAATCATTCATTCTAATCATTATGCAAAAATCATTCAATCATTAACCAAGTATTCACCCCAATTAATATCTAAGTATTCATTCCAACTATTTCTCATTATTATCATCACTAAGAGATGGAATGTGCACCACTGGATGGTCTCACATACCATGGAAACATATCTAAACAAAGGGATATAAATTCTAGGCCAAAGATAATAACCACAATGGACATGAGTCCATGCCGAAGCCAGATAACCATAGTGGACATATGTCCAAGCTGAGGTTTTAGGTAACCAGACCCTTTAGTATTTATACCCCCTAGTACATCATTAGTGTCTAGAGTAAGTAAGGCTGAGATCAATTGACATCCCACCTAAAGGCACCAATAAATACATGAAGAATCCTAACTATGGGTAGAAAATCAAGGATTGGGTAAGCCAGACCCATACACATCTTGATTATCTTTCGCTTTACTTGATTAGTACATTATTATTAAGGTTACATGATCATATGAGGACCATATAATAATTAAGCAAGACCTTTGAAAATTTATTCCATATTAACCCTTCCCATCCCCAACCATGTGTGGGATTTCCATATATGCTCCCATGATGGCATGCAAGCTATTGATGGGCTAGTTAAGCTCCTATTGGATTATTTACAATGTCAGGAAAACAAACATTATAGTCAATCAAATGTCTCACTTGACTCACCAAATTACTTTTGATATGGAATTTTATGATATCTCCCTTCCTTGTGTTTGGGACAATTTGATGTTTAACTAAGCTGGTGGAATTAGTTATTTTTCTAATTATATGGAGTGAACTTCATTTATTTATTTATTTGGATTGTATCCCCATTTAAAGTAAAAAAAATATTGGAAGACTAAAATTTTATAATCATTTATTAGCAATGATTGGTTAGTTAATGAATTTGTGGTGTGTTATTACCATTCCTTTATATTTCTAACATTAAATATTATAGTAGAAATATCAACAACCTTTTTTGTTCTTTATAGGAAGAAGTATGAACTAATAAATGAGAAGATAAGTATCTTTTTGTCATTTGATTTCCATCTTGATTCCTATGTTATTCATGAGTGATATGAATTGTGTGAGGTCACTATTTATCTCACTTTGGAGTCATAGTGGCCAATGGAGGTTTTCTCTTCTTATCTTCTTTCAATTTACATGAAAAGTATTTCAAACCCAATATGCTTACATAAAATTTTTCTATTCCTTATTTTTTATGTTTCCCATCTTCAAGCACATGATAACACTAACAGTGACAACATTGATGAAACCATGTTGCTATGTCATGAAAACTATCGATGTCTTTTGAAATATTACTTCTATTAGTTATTTTATTTTTATGTCGCTGCATAAGATTACTGTATTTCCTTTCCTATATATATATATTTACACCTCTTAACTGAGATATAATTTATTAAATATGGTTTTAACTTTAAAATATATGAGGTGAATGAATAGAAATTGATTTTTTTATTTTGGATTTTAGATTGTTATTGTACTGTTTCATTCATTCTATTCCAACGTTAAGACTAATTTTAATAAACTATTCAACTATGGAGTTTATAGAGCATTTGCTAAGTTCATTGATCAATTCATTTGAGTTGTTATTATTTTATTTTATTTCAATTGATTGTAAAGTTCTTCTATTTGGCTTAAAGTCTGATGACGTTGATAATATGTATTTTGCTTTTTGGTCTTATGCTTGATTATGTGATGGTAGACTGCACCATTATGTCCCTAATGAAATTTTTTCTCCCACTTAAGGTGGAGGCATTTGTTGAAATTTAAAATATTCCTATTGTTCTCATCAAAATTGAGGTTAAAGATGATAAATCTGCTTCTCAATAATGCTACCAACCTCTAATTCTCAATAATACCAAACTAACTGAACTCTGTTCATGCTTACGATAGATTTTCATGTGATGGTTTTTTTTATCATAAATGATAATGAAACACTTAATTACAATCAAAAAATGATATCTCACCTATCTAAGGAAACTAGCCATATAGGAGGGGAAAAGAGAGAAACTCATGAAAGCCAGTTGGCAATAAAAATAGAATGACAACATGTCAAATGTAATGACTGAAGAAAAGGACCTGACATATTCTAAACTTTAGTTACGTATCTATTCAGTATCAAAGCACCCTCAAATTACATTATGTAATAACTTATTCAACCTTATGCAACCTCACTAATCCAAAGCCTATAAAAGAAACAATAGTGAATCCATTTACAACTCACATGAGTGCTTGAATGTTTCACACTATATCATCTACCCTATAGTCACATCTATCATGACCATATCTAATCTAGAAGCTAGTCCTCATCTTTATCAACATCAATAATCAATTCATACACAAGGTGTAACTTTCAAAGATAATTTTATTTTTGAATTCCTATATTAGATAGATTGTCGCAAATAGAGAAGTAATCCAAATTATACCATCAAAAAATCTACTACGAGCACCTAGCTAAGCTAGAGTTGTACCAATTGTGGTCTTTGAAATTATTCAATAATACCCGATCCACTCACATACCCCATACCACAATTTTCATATTGCTTTACAATAAAGGAAGAGGTGATTCACCGGTTCATTTCCAAAAAATGGGCAACCAGGTTCTTCTACGTTAATGAGTTGCATTTTCGTAATTTTATTCTTGGTGTTCAACATTTTCCACATGATTAAATCAAGCCTATGTGGGGCTATGCCAATCAAAATTTTACTAAAATCTTTGTCATACCTGCTAATTTCATCAAACTAAAAAGAGGAGGCTTCACAAAAGGGCTTTATTGTATAAATCCCATTCCTCTCATATTATAGAATATTACATTTTCCTATCTTTAATTGGTAAGACCTAATTAATCATTTACCATAATTACGCTACCATCTCTTCCCCCCAAGAAAAAAAAAGCCTTCATCAACAAACCAAGCACCATTGCCACGCCGCTCCATCCTATACTTCTATATTTGCAACCTTTGTGAAAAGCCTAATTCAAGGTCCCCTGACCCATCTAGGTATCGTGCTAAAATTTAACCTTTGTTCCTTCTCCAATGGAAATCTTAAACCCCCCAATAGATTATCATGTTTCCTATGGTAAATTATTTTTTCCTAGTACCCTTTGCCCCACTTTTTTTCTTAGACTTTTAGAACCTCTTTTTCATTGCAGTTGTAGATAGCATATATTACCAGCTTCCACAAAACATCATTTGTAGTTGTAATACCCCAAATTTTACTACTAAAAAAATTATGATTTACTAAGAAACCATATAATTCAAATAGTGGATGTTACAGCTATAATAGGTGTAATTCTCATTTACCATACTATCCTTACATCAATCACAAGGCTAAAACCATTCATAGTAAAATAAAGTAATTATAAATGAGAGAATCTTTATAAATACAAATATTAGTTTGGAGGTTAACTCCATAACACTATAACAAATATAGCAAGAGGATTACTATAGGTCAAAGAGTTCAAAATGCATCGGGGTAAAAGCACTATCTGGATAACATAACTCTTCCCCTAAAAACCTAGTACTAATAAAGTCACTCCTCTCCATTAAATGCATAAAAAGTAGAAAAATCATCCAATTGGTCCTCAAAGACCTACACAAACGTATCAGAGGCCTCTACTTGTGAAAATAAGTAGCACCCATAAAAAGGGTTGTTAATATATTATGTACTAAGCAAGGTAATAGTATAGTCGAGTAAAGAATATAGTTAAATACACACATGCAAAATTGATAATAAGTACACATGTGGTAAACATAAGACATCACAAGGTAAGGAATGATATAATCCTTTTTATTAGATATAACAATTTTTCATTCTTTTATTTACATTAAGTTTAAGGATCCCACTACCCCTAAACCAATAGAACGATCTGAAGCACTTCTCATAAACAGCACACATGAGCCACTATTATCATTTACTGGAACGGATCCAACATCTGTCAAGGTTGAACTCTCTTGTGCTACTATTCTTAATCTGATGAAATAGTCTAAAGCCCCTTTTAGAGACAACACACCTGAGCCACCATTATCACCTGGTGGAATAGATCCAACGCCTCAACTTGACTCATACATTATTGCACATTAAGTTATTAGTATCTTATCCATTAAGTGTATTCTCATTCATGATGAGTATAGGGGCCCATTATTCTTAAATCAGTGGAACAGTTTGAAGCACCTCTCAAGGATAACACTTTTAAGCCACTATTATCATCCGGTGGAATAGATCCATAAAACACCTTAGCTTGATTCATATAATCTTTCACTTTCAATGATTAAAGTATTATTCATGATTGATTTAATAAGTATATAACAATTTTAGAGTAGGTAAGGCACATCATAAGATCATAAGGTCGTTTCCTAAGGTTAAGACCCTTATATTTTCCCCAAAACTCTAATTTCACACTTTTATCATAACGTTTATCTTGTTATTATTTAAACAGCCAAATATAGTGCCTGTTCACCAAATATTATCATTATCAACATAATTAAATTTCAAGGCCTAACTCTAAAGTCCTGAACATACGACAATAAATCCATCTCAAAAGTTACTATTCTTGGGCTTATAAACCCTAATTTTACAAACCTAACATAAATTTTTTAGATATAAAATAATTGCCAGATTTAATATAAAATCCCAAAATACTAATATTAAAAACATATTTATATTTCATGGTCTAACTCTACCATTTCACATAGGTGATAATAGCCTTCTCATTTTAAGGTTACTATTTATAAATAAACTATTTTTCTTAATTTATTAAACTTAGGTCATTCACATCATCTATAATCACTTCATAGAAATTAGTTAGCATATTTTTTATGATATAACACCTTAACATACCATGATTCTCATACTTAACCTACATTGATTAAAATGCCCTTATCGATAAGAAAAACTCTTATTTCATACAAATATTATATATTTGGTAAAATTATCCTATAATATGAATTTTTATCCATATGCCTTATCATACTCATATCAGATTTATAATATCATTAATAAACCCATAATGCTGCAATATTTCATACCAAGGGTTTTTCTATAGAGATTAACAATATCACATAATCTTTACTTATTTATTTCTTATCATATCATATCAAACACATGGCATAGCACTAACAACATATAATAATTCACATAATAAAATTAAAACTATATGATACAAAAACATGCATAGCACTTAGCAATCAAAACCCTATACTATGATAAGTATCCTTATAAAAATAACTTTAGGCTCTAAGCACGTAACTCTTAATCTGCTTATTACAAAACTTCTAGAAAATCACATAAGAAACCAAAATAACAAAACACAATTAGAACTTAATGAAATAATTAATCACGGGTTAAGGTAATGGGATGGTGAAGAAAAAGGTAAAATCCACACCAAGATAGACTCAATCAAAATGATGGAACAAGAAGAGGCTTCTGTTGTGCTGGTCAAAGGAGGGTAAAGGGTTCGGTGGTTACTACTGAAAGGAGGGATAACTTCGGTGGAAATGGATGAAGGTGGTGTTATGCTTTTCATGGAAAAATGGCTGAAGGTGTTGATGATGGTTTTATTGCAGGCTATCAAAGAATGGAGTGGAGGCTACAGTTGTGGCTACTAAAAGTGTGGTGGTGGCTACAGTTGAAGTTATTGCAACAAGGAGAAGGAAAAAAAGAAGGTGGTTGTGGTTGATATTCCTAAACGTAAGTGGTAAGGCACTAATTTTTGGTGCCACAATAAAGGAAAAAAATTTAAAAAAAAGGGGATTGTGGTGCAGGATGCCAAAGGGGAGGGGGAAGCACCGATGGTTATGGGCAATGGCTAGGGACTAGCCTCATTAAAGGTCACCAAAGGAGAGTGGGGTGATTCAATTATAATTATTGGAGGTGGCTTTTTGTGTTGGTTTTTGTAGTGGTAAAGAGGAGGTGAAGGAGTAAGAAGATGGTGGTTTGGTTTGCAAAATCAAAAATGAGAGAAGATAGATGGTAGGAGCATTAAATGATCAATTATATATACATACATGCACAAGGATGGGGGTTATCTACAAAATTTTTTAACAAAGACCCTTAAATTGAGGGGGGGAGTTTATGGGGTAGAGGGAAGGCTTGGCAAGGGGAATTCATTCCCATAAGGTGAAGAGAAGATAACAAGGAAAAATAAGTACGAGGGAAAATGAGAAGAAAAATAAAAAGGAGAAAAACAAACTGGTGTTGTGGGTTTAGATATATGTGTAGATTAAAAATAATTTAGGTTAGGGTATTAGGATAATTAAATTAAAAAATTATCCAATATTAGACTTAGGTTAGAAAATATATTGGTAAATCAAAATAAAAATTAGGTTTAAGCTCAAATTTAGGTTTAGTGAGTTAGGGTAAGATAGAAAAACAAATTTTTCGAGGTTAGAATTAGGTTACGGTATTAATTACTCATGACTAGGTTAGCTAAAATTCAGGATATTACAGTAGTGAAGAATCTCCACCAATATTTGAATAGTAATACATTATTCTTAAGTTTCATGTCCCCTACTCCCAAACCTCCCTGCCTTCTACGTTTTTGAATTATTTTGTCATTCACTATAAGTAAATTCTTACTATCTCTGCTACCTATCCAAAAAAAATTCTCTAAATACACATGATTTCTATTCTCATCCCTTCTAGATTCTTGAAAATGATCATATAATACATGGAAGGTTATTTAGAACACTTTTAATGAGTAATAATCTTGTAGCTTTTGATAGTGTTCTCACCTTCCAATGCTTTAACCTTTCCTTCACCTTATCTAGAATAGATTTCCATATATTCTTAAGTTTGGGATTTGCACATAGAGTAAGACCAAGGTACATGATGGGAAATTTTTTGATTTGACACTTCAAAATATCTACATCCTCCTCTGGTAGATCATCATCCACTCCTAGATTAATGAGTTCTGATTTGGCATAGTTTACACGTAGTCCTAATCCTAGGTAGAAGCAATTAAACATCATTTTCTAGTTCTTGACATCATTTTGTGAAGACTCATAGAAGGTCACTGTGTCATCCGCATACTGTAAATGAGAAACTTCAATCTAAATATGTCTGATATTTACCCTATGTTTCAAACCTTTCACTATACCTCTTTGAATCATTTGAACGAAAACCTTAGATACTATGACAAAAAGGAAAGAGGATAGGCGTTCCCCTTGTCCAAGTCCCCTCTTCATCTTGAATGGAGGGGTAGGAGAACCATTTATTTGCATGGAAATACTAGCAATTGTAAGGCATTCCTTAACCCAAACCCTCCACACTACACCAAAATCCAATATCTTTAGGGTTAAATCTATAAACTCCCATATGAGAATGTCATAATTGTATGAAAATCTAGCTTTCCCATCAAACCTTTATGTCTTTTATCTTTCTTAAGTAGTGTACTACTTCATTCACCACTAACGCCCCATCCAGTATACTCCTCCCTAAATTGAAAGCTAATCGGGAATCACTAACAAGGCGTTTAATCACTTGTTTTTGCCATTCCACCATAATCTTGGCAATAACTTTATAAATGCACCATGTCATGCTAATCAATCTAAAATACTTCACCTCCACTCCTTCCTGCACTTTAGGGATCAAAGTGACTTATTATGGCTAGTCCACATTAGACGATTATGGAAGAATGGTTGAAAGCTTGCGCTTGCATGGTTATAGCTACTCCATTTTCATATATTATCGTTGTGGTTGTCATCATTTATTTAATATTATGCCTATGATATTAACAATACATTATTTATTTATTGACTTTGGATTCAACATGTGTGTTGCTCAATTGGTTTTATGTAATTTTTTCCTATTTACAAAGATTAAAAAGTGTATATATATATATATACATATATATTACCTTTTATGATCAGAATTGAGAACTACCTTAGTTTTGCGAGATACTCCACCATCTACTAGGATAGTTTCTACCACTTACTATAAATAATTTTCTAACTTGAAATATAAATATTCAATATTTAAAAAAATATCACCGTCTTTTTTCTGGCATGAAAATACTATAGTTTGTAGACATACTTACAATTGTTTCTTCCCCCATTGAAGATAGCTTTCACCATAGAAGTTTACTAACTTGGAAAATAAATACCTAATATTTATAAAAAATACCACCATTGTTTTTTCTAGTCCTCAAATACTAAAGTATCCTAATAAACTTATAATAGCTTCGTCCTTCTATTGATAGTAGTTTATACTATTTATTTTAGATAGTTTTCAATCTCGATACCTAAGAAAACAACATTTACAAAAAAAATTATATTTTTTTTCTAACACTTAGGTACTATAGTTTTGAACTAGTTACAATAGTTTACTCTATCTACTAAGAGTGATTTCCACCGTCTATTGATAGTAATTTCTTCAACTAGGAGCCCTAATTTTCAATTGTTATTAAAAGAGTTTATTATTATTATGGAACAAACCGGCATTGGTTGTCTTGTTTGAAGTTTGTTTAAAGCTACTTATTAAAAGTAATTATTTTAGATAATTATTTATTTTAAAAAAATTTTAAGCTGGAATTTTTTTTAAAATAAGTAGTTATCTTGGATAACTACTTTTGATAAGTAAACGTGTAGGAACGGTAATTTGATTGTGCCTTATGTAGCTTTGTGCAGTAAAAATAGTTTTATTAATTTGCTTGTATTTGGACACCACGTAAGTATTTCAAATTTTATGCCTTTGTTCAGTGATTTAATGAAGTTTCTAGCTAATTAGCATTCTTCTTGCCCTCGTGTTTTTTCGTAAACACGACCAACACCCCAACGTTTCCGTTTCTTATTTCTATTGATTTATGATATTTTATCTGTTATATATTCGCAGGTCGTTACGTATATCTCACCCTCCATAAGTTGTCCTCATCCTAACATATTCACAAATTAGCCAGCTTTTAATAATACATGATCCTACGGAGTTATAAAATAAGGTTATCCTAACATCTACGTCAACTCCAATCCACACCGAAACAGAAGCAAGGCCAAATTAATTTCAGACTCCCTCCCTCCTTCCTGCCGTCTCAGTTTGTCTCTCAAACCTCAGGAGTCGTCGAATCGGACAAAATTCTTTTTCTGAGAGTTGCGCGATGGGGAAACGAAGGGGTTCGTTTTCGGCGGATGTACTGCTCCAATGGATCAGAAGGCGGTCCATGAAAGTTAAGACGGTCTTAGGTGTTGTCACAGTTCTATGTGCGCTGGCGGCGTTACAGAAGTTTGTGAAGAAACGTTACTTTTACGTTGCGTCTAAATCCATTCATGCTGTTGGAATCATGGTTTTGGTCTACAAGCTCGCCACCAAGAAATCATGCTCTGGTAATATATATATATATATACATATAACTCTAAATTTATAGTTAGTTTCATTCTCAATCAATCAGTTACCTTTTTTCTTATATGACTTTAAATTTTATTGCTGGAAGGGTGTGCCGTAACTGCTTTTATACATGTCCAAGGGTTAAGGATTTATTACTTTGAGACGAAGCCTAAGAATATTGAATACTAATATAGCATTAATTCTATACTTTAAACTAGCTCAGAAATAAATGAAACGCTATGACTTGATTCGTGGACAACCTTTTAAAAGCATTAAGTTTAAGTGTCACTGATTTTGTTAATTGTTTGACATACAAGTTAGTGTTCTTTATTAGACGTTGACCTAATGCAGTGAAATATTGCATTAAAAGCAGGCTAGAGAATTGTAGGAACCAAATACCAATATAACCTTCAATGTTTAAAAAATACTAAAATAACCAATACAGTTACAAATTAACCAAAATTACTCCCGCTAGTAACCGGATTATTTTTGGTTTAGTTAAAACACGCCTGATGATAAGAAGTATTTTATTAAAAGCTCATCGATTTTTTTTCAAAATATCAGGCGATTTTATCATCCCTTATTGATTGATGTGTTTCCTTAAATGAAAATTTACACCCAGTATAGGCCAAATTATTTGGCATATTTTGTTAAATACATACTAGTAGAAAATCTTACCATTCTCATTTCTCCCTCTTCGTCTTCGGTTTTACTTGCCTCCATCTCTTATATTTCTCTGAGTCTCTCTACAACTCTGTCTCTCCTCTTCATTTTTTTTCTTTCCTTCTTTTCTGCAATTAGATATTTGTTTGGCCCCCATTCTTTTATATTTTATACCAATTTCGGTTTATATTTCATGTGCTAAAATAGTGCTAGACTATTGTTTGTTGCAACTAACCATTTGTTCAAAATCTTTCCTCTTCTACAATGCCTCTATTAATTATTTAAATATCTTCTCCTTCTTATAATTCTTAATTCAATGTCTTACTTTTAAATCCGAGGAAGGATTATATAATGATAAATGATCAATAACCCAAACCTAATAAATTGTTGAAGCAATATATATAAATATTATATATATAGATCACAACATAGATATTTAGAAGCATTTTTTTTATTTGGGGTCATTAACTTCAAAACACGAACACATCCACATAAGCAGAATTGTGATTTTGCATTGCTTCTCTAAAATGTGTTTAGGTTTTGTTCCACTAGAAACCCATAAACTAACAAACTTAATACATAGCATGACTAATGTTCAAAATAGTCTAATAGTCTAGTGAACTCACACTACATCCCTCAAAAAGGTGTATCAAACAAAATATTATAGAAATATAAGTTATACACATAATAACATCTTATTTATCAATTTCGTCCAATTGAGAATTGATTAATGCTTCAATGATTCAATTTATGGTTTCAAGAGACATGGTTCTAGTGTCTTTCACCCTTATAAACAAATTCTAGAAACCACCAAGTCCATAGTCACACAAATGTATGTATGTATGTATGTATGTATATTTGTGTGTGTGTGTGTGTGTGTGTGTGTGTGTGTGTAATTATAGTAATAAAAACTAAAAAGTATAATAGCAAGCATAACATACACTTTAACTAAATTATACTAAATATAGCAATATATTCATAAATCATCAAAATTTGGATAAAAAATTAGACAAAATTATAAAATGTTAGCTAAACAAAATAAGTAGATAGATCATTCTAAATATAAAGGTATTGCCTAAAATGAGTGGATGTGAGTGAAAGGGTGAAATGAAGATTATAGATCTATTCAAATGGGATATGAAAGAATGAATTTGAGAGAGAAGTTTGAAGTTGGATTTTGAGAGAAAGTTGAAGATGAAGGTGTCAAAATTGGGAGGAAGAGATTGAGTGAAAGAAAATAAAGTCAGGTGTCGGCATAAAGAAAATCAGTATGAATTTAGGGCATACAAAACACATCTATCCATCAAGTATATTATGCCTAGCATTTTGAAGATGTTTTTTATTGGGATTTTAATGAAACGTATCTAATCATTAGTCATATTATTAGAACAAAAACAAATATGATGCTATTAATGAGGGGCTAGTTTAGTTATTTTATTTTTTTTACCAGAATAGTTACTTTAGTATTATATACACTTGAAAGGATTATTTTAGCATTTGGTTTGATTTCTATAGTTTTGTTATAAGACCTTGTGGCTAGATATATCACATAAGCTCAAATATTTGAGCATATATGGCCTAGGGAAACTCTTTAACCTATATTGCTTCATGCTAAATTCTAACTTCCCTAGGTGAAACATTATATATTTACAAAAATACCCCATTGCCTCTACCTTGCACCATTACCTCATTAGTCATTTGGGGCTTCCCTATATTCTGTTGGATTATAGGCCCCAAGAACCAATTGTGTTGGTAAGCACATGAAGGAAGGCTTGCGTTGGGATTAGAGAGATAGATCCTTCCCCATTTTCATGGATAATATTCATAAAAGAGTGTCTACACAAGAGCTGGCTAGTTTCTTTAAGAATTTTATCAAATGGTGGATGTTTGTGTGTTCAAGAAGAGGAGATGGCACTCGAGACTTTATTTTTATTTTGTTAGGTATAAGATTGAGATTGAGGTGGAGAAAGCCATTAGGAGTCTAATGATATGATCTTTCATGAGATTAGGTTGTACTTGCGTAAACCTAGGTTCAAAAGGTGCAGAGGCATTCATAGTCTAGGTGGTGAAGCGATAGTTGGTAACTCCAGCAAAGTTGGTGTCAGGAAGCAAGCATGGAGGAAAGCTAAAACGGATGAGAGGAGATACTTTGAGGTAGCTATGGAAGGGAAGATCATTCAGGAACCCTTGAAAAAGGCCTGCAATAATTTAGGGCATGCAATCTCATGCACCCCAAGTGCTCTCAACCTATCTTGGCTTAACAAGACTCTTTTAGGGGATGGTGTTGCTGGAATTTGAGGTTATCACTCTCAGTTTATTAGTAGGGTGGATCATGCTTGAAAATTTTCATGACCTAAGATAGTACCATCTCCATCTTACCTTTGAATCCAAAAAGGAGACATATAGGGCATTGAAGGAAGAAATAAACCTTTTATTGGTGCAGTTTTCTAAAATAAGTCAGTAGAGAAAGGATGATAGGTGCTTTTAAAGGAGAACATGAGTAGAGATCAAAGAAATCCCCCTCTACCTGTGGATAAAGCAAAATTCCATCAAAAACCTTGTCCATTAAAGTAGATGTTTTTACTACGATGAAGAAACAAAGAAGAGCATTTCTTTAGAGGAATCAAGGATCCTTATAGATAGTCATAGCTTTGGCTTTATCAATGATGAAATCCTTGTTGAAGTGAATGAAGATGCATTCGACATACATACAGTGGCGATAAGGGCACATTCATAGCAATGTTGTAGCTAGCTGAGGAAATTAAGCAAGTTATTTTATCTTGCTCTTCCATAAAGTCACTAGGTTATGTTAGGTTCCATATAGGGTTCATCAAGAAAATGCGGGGTGTTGTGGGAAAGTACTTATCCAAGTTGGTCTGTAGCTTCTTTAGTAGTAGCATACTTCATAATTTAGTGAACATGACTTAGGTCCAATTGGTACCAACAGTTGAAAATGCACATGAGCTTAAGGACTTTAGGACCATTACTGTAGTGGGTAGCATCTACAAAGTGATTGTATAGATCCTAGCAGAGAAGCTTAAATGGTTGGTGGATAGCTTAATTGGTGTGAGTTAATCTACCTTTATCAAAGGGAAAAAAAATTCTTGATGGAGCCTTTATTACTAATGAGGTAGTGTATTAGCTCAAGAAGAATAAGCCTAGGGAGGGGATATCACTAAAGCTTGAATTTAGTAAAGTGAATGATAGTATCATATAGGAATTCATCAATCAGGTGGTAGGCATTATGAATTTTGGCTTTACTTGAAAGGGTAGATCAAGGAGTGTACTAGCATTTCTAGAATCTCAATTTCAATTATTGGGTTCTTTACTAACCCTTTTGAGTTAGAGCATAGGCTAAGGTAAGGGGACCCATTGTTTCCTTTTTTGTTCATTCTTGTGGCCGAGGTATTGAACCAATTGATGAGGAGATCTGTAGCAAATAATCTTACAAAGGGAAATTATATAGGGAGGACAGAAGTGATGGTATATCACCTTTAATTTAATGATGATACCCTAATCCTCTTAGTGATAGAGGATGAGTCTATTTTGAATATTAGAAAGCTCCTTGATTGTTTATACATGTTGTTTGGGCTAAGTATTGACTTTTTGAATATAGTGTTTGTGAGTTTTAGGGTGGAGAAGGGTTGGAGAAGGGATATGACTAGCCTATTATAGTGTAATCTTGAGAAGTTACCGTCGATGTGTCTTATCTTACCACTTGGGGCAATTCTAAATAAGGAGGAAATTTGGGCTCTAGTTATCAAAAATTTGAAGAGAAAACTTGTTTTTTAGAATTCTAAGTTCCTTTTAAGTGCTAGATACCTTATCTAGAGCACATATATCCTTAGTAGTCTACCACTATATTATTTGATCCTATTTAGAATGCTACTACTAGTTACATGCAAGCTGATCTCCAAAAGAACTTCCTTTGGATAGGGAAGAATGACAAAATAGGTATGCCTCTCATCAAGGGGGAGATCCTAAAAAAGATAAATAGATTGGGTGGGCTTGGGATAGGGGACCCTATCATTAAAAAGATGGGCTTCATATGTATGTGGAGGTGGAGATATCATTTAATGAAGGCGTACATATGGAAGGAGTTAGTATATAGTGTTTATAACCTCAATCCAAATGTAAATTTGGGAGATGTATCGAGAACTAGGAGCATTGGGCAATGGAAGGTTATTATGTTCTTAAAAAGAGGGACAATATGCTTTATGGCATTATAACCAAAGGCTTTCATTGGAATCTAGGGAAGAAACTCAAATAAGATTTTACCTTGAATATTGGACTAGTAATAAGATGCTGAAGGTCTTTTTCCCTTACCTCGTTATTTTATCTCTCCAACTATAGCACTCGGTTAATAAAATGGGGTTATGGGATAGGTTTCGTTGGAAATGATAATTTAGTAGTTGATATAAAACATTTTTCCTATCACATGTGAAGGGGACCTTTAGTAGTAGAGTTTCTCTATTCATTCATCATTTATGATGTCTTAATTCTATGATGTTTATTTTGATAGACTAAAGAATTCTTGTAGGTTGGTGATGACTCTTAAGAAGAGCTGGAGTGGTTTAGCACTGTAAGAGTAGAGTTGAGTGCTTAGTTTTGTGTGATGAGCAAGATGAATACTAAAGAAATATTATGGAGACTTGGTATTCTTGATGTTAATAATGAGTGGTGTTCCCTATTCCAAGAGGATGATGAGATGGTCAATCATGTTACCCTACATGATGTTACTCATGGTGAGTTAGGATGGAACCTATGATTGGTGGGGAATATAGTGGGTGCTGCCATAGTCTACCATTGAGGCATTTTATGCATGGATGGGCATAGTAAGACAACCTAGGAAAGTGAAGTTATTATATAGCCTATTTTGTGCTACTTGTGATTTAATATGGGACTAGAGGAATGTGATAATCTTCAAAAGGACTACCTTCTACAACACTAAGATGATCCTACTCAATAGGGTTAGAATTGGGATATGGCTCAATCATTGATGTCCTCATTTTACTTTTAGTTTGGATGAAGTGATTCACAATGTAGATGTGGTGAAAATATGGGAAGGATGGCAATGCTAAGTTTAGTTGGGTTAGGGGGCTTTGGATAGAGGTCTCCTGGGTTGTTTAGTGGGTGGCAGGAGCAAGTTATATTTTTAGTCTTTGGAGGACTACTTATTTTCCTTCCCTTTGGATTTATTTATCCATTAGCTGTTTTTCTTGTGTTGTCCGTTTCATTAACTATCAAAAACAAATCTCAAAGGTTCAACAAAAGTATATCATTAGTTGAGATAATAAAACAAATGAAGCGCGGCGTCAATTTTTCTTACATGATTTTCCTTGTTAAAATATCAGCATCTAACCCCCCAAAAACCAAGGTCACACCTTCTAATTTTGATTTGGAATTTTTATTTTATTATTCCTAATCATAAGATTTCAATCCCTAAGATTCTTTTTTGGTATAAAAATATGCATATTACATTTTTATTACTTCATATATGATAAATAACTACATTTGAGATTAAAAAAGGAAAATCATGCACCTAGACATTAGCATCATCTCCAAACTAAAACTTAGCTATGACATCAGCTATTTATGTCTTCTCTTAATATAGCTTTAGCTCACCTTGATAAAGTCATTAATTTCCCTCTTGATATAAAAGAGAATATAACTTAACTAGAACGTAAGTTGAGCCCTTGTGCGCACCTTTGAAAACAATTTAAGAACCCACACTCTATTTTAATAATCTACACACATCATTCCTTTGCAATGTGGAGTACACCATCATCATTACATAACCCATTACTTCCTCTAATTGTTGTGCACCTCTTAAGATCTGCCTTCTAGCTAAGATCATCATTTTTTTCATGGTACACGACACACCATTCCCATGTACCATATTTCTTATGAGTATAAACCAACATCAACATTCACTCAAATTATCCTTGGTAGAGGAACCACCCATCTCTCCTTGCACTAAGCCCCTTCATGTGTCTCCTTCCCCCCCCCCCAAACGAGATAGGATATGTTCAACATGTACAAGATTTATTACCATCATGATAAACTTTCATATATATATATATATATATATGCAGAATATAAATTAATTAGATCTTGATTGTAATTTGAATAGAGATAATTTTATATACTAGAGTTATTTTGCTAGTTTATCTCCTAAACTTACTTCCCAAATTTAGCTTGTAGTTATATATAGTAAGTATATATTACCCTCATATTATACATGAAAAATATATAAAAAATAAGATGGAGGTCCTTTGACTAGGTATCAAAGCTTCAAAAGCCTCCATTAAAATAGAATACCAATTTTCTACCAACATGGCCCTTAAATCAACAAATAATAGTTGTAGTAGTATATGCATAATTGATTCTAGTGCCATGGCCCATATGATCTTTGATACTTGTCATACCAAGTCTATGAATTAGTTTATCATGCATATAGTCTTTACCACTAATGCCAATCTCTAGCTCGTGAATGGATGGAGTTCTATTCATCTCTTAAATAGTTTGAATATTCATTCCATTTAAGATGTACATTCTCTTAACTATAACTTATTGTATGTTTCTCAAATAACCAATGAGTTGCATTATGTTATGTTTTTTTTTGGGATAAACATTGTGTTTTAAAGGACATTAAAACTTAAAAAATAATTGGTTGCAATAATAGAATGTGAAAGTTATATTATTTGGATCTAAAACCTACTAGCTCTCAACAATTAGCTCAAGTGTTTTCAATGGATCAAGTCGAGAAGCCCTTTGAAATATTTTTACGACATAAGTGGTTAGGTCATGCATATTTTGGATATTTAAAGAAATAATTCCCAAAGTTGTTTATTTAGTTGAATACTTTAGATTTAATATGTGATATTTGTGACCTTGCTAAATGTCATTGTGTATCATTTCCTTTAGGCATAAATAGAAAACTAATACCATTTATGTCAATTCACTATAGTGAATGGGCCCAACCAAAATTCCTTCCTTTAACAATTCTTGTTGGTCAACCTCATTTATTAATGATCATACTCATATGAATTGGGTCTATTTAATGAAATCAAGTAATAAAGTTAGCTTCTTATTTCAAAAATTCCATGAGATGATTGCCATTTAATACCAGTATGAAATACATGTTCCAAGTAGTAACAGTAATGGAGAGTTTGATAATCATAGCCTACAGATTTACTTACAAGAGCATGATAAATATCATCAAACAACCTACCCCTTTTACCCTTGACAAAATAGGGCTATGGAGCCTAAAAATTGTCACTTGCTTGAAGGTATGTGAGCTTCTTTGTGAGGAGTTATCATACCCACTACTTATTAAGGCGAGGAACTTAGTGTTGGTGCTTACCTCATTAATTGTACATCTTCTAGTTGATTAAATTTTCAAAATCCATGTGTATTTTTACACTCTACTATTAATGTTCCTATTACTTTAAGTTTATAACCAAGAACTTTTTGGGTTTGTGGATTTTGTGCATCTTCTTAAGCCATTATTTGATAAGGTGGAACCACAAGCCCTATGATGTGTCTTTTCAGTTGATTCTTATATTCAAAAAGGCTACCATTATTATCATCCCCTATCAAGGAAAATGTAAATCACCCTTTATGTTACTTTTTCATGAAAAAGGCATGTATTATAATACTCCTAATTATTCATTTCAATGTAAGGAAAACAGTGAATTGCAAACATTTACTCTAAGTCCTCTCGTGAACCACTCAGATATAAGTGCCAAATTTTTATTGATAGAAGTGGTTAACAAGATACCAATATAAGTATTGGCTATTTGGACAACATAAGTGGTGAACAATAAACAATGCTTCATAAACAGCATGAATAACCTATTTCTCACCACGAATCATCATTAGAATGAGAAAAATAACAATGATTAACTAGAATCGACTTCACTTCAAGTGCCATCTAATCAATCAAATTCAAAAGATGATTCTTAATTTAAACCTCATGTAAATTATGAATGTCAATTCATTCCAAAAGTACTACCTAATCATACTACTAGAGGTATACATAGATTAAACTATGAACCTATTATATGCTCCATACCTAAGTATCCTATGAGAAATTATGTATCTTATCATAGATTACCAAAATAAAGTGAGTCATTTGTGAATCAATTATTTGTCAAATCTATTCCTAATAACATGGAAGAATCAATAAGAAATTTTAGGTGTAAAGAAGCCATGAAAAAGGAAATGAAGTCACCACAAAAGTACTCAACCTGGACTATTGTTGCGCTTCTTAAGGGAAGATGGTAGCATTAAATGATTCAAATCAAGGTTATTAGATAAAGAGTATACACACACTTATGCAATTTATTACATAGAGTTATTTACACCTATAACAAAATTAAATATTGTTTACATTCTTATATCCTTAGTCGTGAATCTTAACTAGCCATTGGCACTCATTTGTTGAGAATTTTTTTTACATTGAAATCTATGAGAGGAGTTACACATGGAGTTACCTCCTAGATGCAAAATGTGGGTAAAAGATGTAAAATAGGTCTATAGGAAAAACAACGCCCTATACATCCTAAAATGATATCCAAAAGCATGGTTTGGAACACTTATAAGGGCAATGGAAGCCTTTGGTAACAAGTAGAACAACTTCAATCATACCCTCGTTGTGAGAAACAATAAATGAATGATTATGTTTCTCATTATTTATATTGATAATATAATAGTAATGGGAAATGATATAGACAAAAGGACAGCTTTATAGAATTATCTAGCTCCAGAATTTGAGACAAAGGACATTGGTCCTTTGAAGTACTTTCTCAGTATTAAAGTATCAAGCTCAAAGAAAGGTATTTTCTTTATCCCCAAAAAAAAATATTCCATAGATTACTAAGTGAAACTATTATGATGACAAGTAGTTTAGTTAGTATTCCTATGGAAGAAAATTTTACGCTAAGAGTATAAACAAATCAAGTTTTGATAAATAAGGAGAGATATAAAATATTAGTTGGGAGATTAATGTATCTATAATATACTCAACCCAACTTGGATTATGCACTTAGTGTGGTCATCTAGTTTGTGCATTCCCCTAGTGTAGAACATATGAATGCATTTTCCTATATTTTACGCTACTTGAATTCATCTCCTAGAAAAAGGATTATGTTCAAAGGGGGGATCAGTTAAATGTGAAAGGATACACTATTGCAGAAGAGGATATATCACGCATTGATAGGCATTCTACAGTAGTATATTTTACTTTTACAGGAGAAAATCCTATTACTTGGCAATGTAAGAAACAAAATGTATTTGTTATGTTTAATGTTGAATCAAAATACAAAGGTATGGTATGTGTCGTATTATATTTAGAGGTATAGTTAAGGTCATGTGTGTCTTATTATGGATCCTTAATATATTAAAGGATCTAAAAAATTAAGCGGTACATCCTAATGATGCTATATTATGTTAATAAGGCAGCATGTGACATAGCATGCAATCCCATTCAACTTGATTAAATAAAAAAAACCATGTGAAAGTGGGTAGGCATTTTATGAAAGAGAAATTAGAAGGAAGAACCATTCAAATATAGCATATCTCATCATAAGAACAACTTGCTAAATTTCTTATCAAGGCTTTTCCAAGTAAAGTGTTCCATGATGCTCTCAATAAATAGGGAATGAGTAACATCTATGCACCAACATGAGGGAATGTAAAATATTTCTTGGCAAGTTGGTATACTTTAATATATAGATCAACCATAACCTAATTATATTGATTCTAATTTGAATAGATATAGTTTCCTAGACTAAAGATATATTGTTAATTTATCTCCTAAACTTACTTCTAAATCTAATCTTTCAATTTTATTTAGTAAGTATATATACCTTAATATTTTACATGGAAAATAGGATTGAGGTCTTTTAACTCAATATATTCTCTTATTTCTACACCATCCCTGGATCTTCCTTAGAATAATAGATCATTTTGGCCCCTC
The DNA here is from genome assembly GCA_039764185.1 of Tamarix austromongolica. Lineage (NCBI taxonomy): Eukaryota > Viridiplantae > Streptophyta > Magnoliopsida > Caryophyllales > Tamaricaceae > Tamarix > Tamarix austromongolica. Next base: position 140,413,136 of record CM077809.1, on the reverse strand, counting down.
CCCCCACTACAAAAGCTATGATGAATGTCCAAGCTACCTCGTATTCATCTATTTAGGAACATTTTCTAAACCATTCAAGTATAATATCTAAAATCATTCATGGCTAGGTTGGGAACCCTTTTCAACTCTTACATATTTATTTACAATCAACTAATTCATACAAGATTATATTGTGTTTTCCATAGAAAATACATTAGAAAATTTCATTACATGAGCCTCACACAATGTTTCTCATATGGGGAATTGTCTAAGCCTTCCACATATATTTCAACAAAGGGTAAGTTCTTCTAGTCAATCTATAAACAATGCATTCATTATTTAATGCTTCACTCATTCATGCCATTAATTGAGTGCAGGTATCAACTACACTTAAGTTATGCAATTAGTATAAAACTATGTTAATAATGAATAGAGGTTTTAACATCAACACATCACTCTAGTAAGATTTTCTTTCTTTTTAGGAATAATACAACAACATCCATGCAAAGCCAATATCAAACACCTATGCCTTCATTCATAATTGGTAGACACATATGTTGATCCACCATAATGAAATCATACGCTTCCTTAGCTAGGTTTTTCTTGAAGGGTGTTTTACTAGTAAAGTCTTTAAAGAGAGAGCACAAGCTCAACCTTTATCAAAACTACTATAGAGCACAATAACAACACCCTAACAAAGCCTACATAAAGTAGTAGTACTATCAAGGATTATCAAAAAAATCTAGAGTTGGACTATAAATGATATTGCATCATTTGTAAAGTTTGATGAGAAGCTAGCATAGAGAAACACTTACACATTTCCAATCTTACATTGGATGTATTTAAGCATGATAAAGAAATATTTTTACCTTATTTCATTACATATTTAGAGATTAATAAAAAAGATACTTTGCATAAGAGTAGTTAAATGGGATTTTGCACTAATATCCTTCAACAAACAAAAAGACTAAAGAAATTGAAACCAATTAAAAACTAAATCTTCACAAATGGAAAAACAAAAGAGTAAAAAAAAAGTAAATAAAAGGAAAAAACCTATCATGGCTTGAAAAACCCACCGATGCAATGGCCAAAAATCCAATGGAATAATGTGCTTCTAGTGTACCCATTGATAGGCTTTCCAACTAACCTTCGGCTTATGCATTACCTCTTAAAGGCCACAAAAATTATGGTGGAGCTTGATCATATATGATAATTTTGTGTAATCTATTGTAGTAGATAAAAAAAATTTCATTTAATAATGATAATACTATAAATTATTTATACTATATTCAAAAAAATATACATTTTTGTTTTTATAAATACACTTATACAATATACATCCATGTGCTGAAAGAGATCATCAACAATTTATTATAGATACTTCAAATACGATAACCTTATACAAGAACATGGGCTTAGATTTGGCCCCATGAGTACAATACACCCAACTTAATGTTCCATTTTTCTAGCACTCATAATTTTAATTTGAAATTTTTTACTCATAAAGAACCCATAAAGAATGAAAATTCAAACCTAAAGCTTCTCATAGCAAATACCCTAATCCAACCAATTATTTATTTATTTTTTTCAAAATAGTGAAAAAACCCTATGTATGATCATATTTACAAATTTTCACTAAACAAGCATCCCATACAAAATTCTTTAACTATTATTTAAAAATAATTAGTACAAGCACCTGTTATAGTGTGTCTGAATTTTTAAAATAGCAAAATGAGTATAAAATGCACTATATAGTTAATAAATGAAGCTAATTATCTTTGTCTTCATTTAATTACCATTTGAAAATTTATTTTTTCATTTTTAGAAGAGATAGTGAATAATTATTATTATATTTCTTATACATATGGAAATTAACTTAGATAGTATTAAATGAAAGTATTAGTTTAGTATAAGATAAGGTTGTTGGTATTGAGATTCTACCTAGGATTGATTTGGAGTCTTATGATTTATCCTATGTAAATCATAGATATATGAATATTTTATACCTATATGGTACCAATAACATAGTTTAAGTTAAAAGAATACAAAAATTACAACCATAAGTATTCATATAGTAACTGATTGAGTTATAACAACTTACAAGTAGCATAAATTGTTGAAGTCATTTTATATATTAGGATCTATATTAAGTTAACAACATCAAAAATAAATAGTCAAATAAAAAGTAATAATTACAATGATATTATGTGTAAAGGTCTCAAACATATTATTGTATTCATAATATACAATATTGTTAGCATTAAAAAACAAACAAATAATGAATAAAGGAGGTGATAATGAAAATAACAATGAGAAGAAAAAGTTTTCTATTATTTAAGAGAATAAGACCCCAAAAAAATTTCTATTACCATTTCAAATTTTTATGACTAAAAAAAAGGATTTTTTTTTGTTATATGCACACACATTAAATTACTATATGAACCATGCTTACACTATAAACTAAAACTTGTTTTGCATTATGAAGCCAACATGACAATAAAATACAAAAAAATATATTATATTTGAATTCAATCAAATTTAATAATTTATAAAACAATAAACTTTAATACATTTTTTTTACCATTTAGATGTACATTATACTTTTTGTCAACATTTTACTTTTGCAATCGACTTCACTATTTTTGTTACATCTTAGTCATATTTTCTTTATTTTAGCTCATTATCAAGGGATGTTGCAAAAAATATAGGTTAAATAGTCAAACAATTAAGAAAGAAATATATGTGGAATAAGATGGGAAATAGATTTTGAGATAAATTAATAAAAATTATAGTTATTGAGTGAAGTTATAGGATTTCAAAGAGGATCATCATATTATATAACTATTCTAGTACTTTAATATTCTATCTAAGATCATGGATTATTTTGTAATTTTTGGATCATGCGATCATAGGATTGTAGAAAAAAATTGGAATTTTAATAACAATGGTAGGAGTTTGAAGATAATAATATCTTAGGTGTATTTAGTAGTAACAAAAATGTATATTATGAGAATTGAAATAAATGTTTTTGAGAAAATTAGTTAAATTTTAAAAATTCTATTTTTTATTTTGTTATTGATAATAAGCTTTGATGTTAGGCATCGCATGAGAATTGAAAATTATAATTATGATAAACTTATTCTATTTAATTGAAATACTAAATATCTTTTTGAATGATCAAAAGACATAGTGTTTTGTGAAAATAATAATATTTAGCAATTATGGATTTATAATGTTACATAAATTGTGCATTTATAAGTTAATATGGATAATAACTTAATAAATGTATTGATTAATTTGGAAGATAGAAGCTAAGGATATAGAGCATTGTGATATGAAACTATGAAAAATAAAAGTAATTAGAATTGAGATAAAAATTTGAAGAAATAAATTTTAAAGAAGCATTTTTTTTTCTTGCATTTATCTTATCTTATCATATTTGCTATTTTTACATCATAAAAATAAAAATGGTATTATAGGACTCAAGTAGCTTTATACATAATTAGCACCCAATTTGACATGCGATAACTCTCTGTTAAGGAAGTCATTATGCTAAGTATAGTTAGCATACCCCAAAATTTGTATATATAGATAGATAAAGTGTAAGGTAAAGAGAGAATAGAGCTTTAAATTTGAAGACTTAGGCAATGTAATAAAATGAGATGCTCTAGAGAATTCTCTTAATTTTCAAGTGGAAAATATTAGAATCATTATTAACTTGAGAAGAGTGTGGGATACATATTTCACACTTTTCTACTTAAGATCCTTTTGTTAAATATTTAAATCTTCTTTATTATACAAGTTCACTCTTGAAAATTGAGTTTATTTCTCAATTACTCTATATTGTTCGAAGATACACTAGAACCTTGTAGGACACCCTACATAATTTTGAATTATATTACATTGAACTAGTACATGCCTTCTGTGAAATTGAGCATCAGAGGCACATTTACTTTGGTATCGATCCATTTTTTATGATGAAAAGATATCTTGATTTCCCACAAAAATTAGGATATTGGGTCATAATTTAGAGGTATTGACTCTCCATGTCTTTACTACCTATGCCTTCACCATTGACATGGCCTTGTGTTATCTCATCAGTGTGTAGTCCATTATTGAAATGAGCTTCTATTATGAAGGTTAATATATCTTATACCCTTCTAAATGTATTGACCTTTAACAAGGTTTGTTCCTTTTTGATATATGATTCTCACATAACATCTACCATGTATGAGTATTTCCATAAATAAAAAATGATCATCATCAAATATCTTGGAAACACACATGCTTGGTGGTGTTGAATAACTCTTAATCAAATAACAGAAGGTAGTTATCTAAGTGTAACATTGTGGTATGCATTATCTTCCTACATGTGCCTCAAATCTTTAATAATTCCATGGACTAGATATGGGCTAGAATTCATGTTTTAGGGCTCCACTAGTTCCCCTTAATGTTTAAGTTATGTTAATTCGATGAAGTTGTTCATGACTCCACTATCAACTAGTTATATGGTTTGGTAGTGACACATATCCACATCCACATAGATTAGTTCTTGACCTTACCCCTTCTAGCATTGATAGAACTAGAAGGGTATTTACATAGCCCCATATATTTTGGTTCACATTATTTCGACTTATATACCTCATTAGATTTCTTATATGTAACAACTATGTGCATTTCCCACTATGGATTATATTGAGCTCAATGTGAGCCTCCACATAAGAAGTAACTCTCCTTCATTATGCTACTTCCTTGTATGTATCCCCTTCCCCTCATCATTTTCCTTACATTAACACTGTGTATTTCTTAGCCCATTTACTAGATGGTGATCTTGTGGACTCCTTAGACTTTTCACCTATAACAAGCTCTGAAAAAGGTTAATATCCTCAAAAAGCTCTCCCATAATTACAACATCACTAACCTCTTCAATTTCACACTTCTCAATTTTTTCTCTAACCCTTGGTTATAGTCCCATCACAAAATTAAAGTACAACATTTCCTCCTTTATATTATACCTCAAAATACCATGCTTTAAACTATCAAACCTAACAACTGATTATCTTCACTAATTTTTTTTTAATATGAAATGATCTTATTTGAACTAATCTTGAGTGAATTTTTTTAATGGAATATTACTATCTTTCTATTATTATTATTACATAATTAATATTATTTATTGAGTAATATTACAATTGTTATCACTACTAGAATTATTATCATAATTATTATTATTAATATGATATTATTTTTCTTGTCATATTTTATGTTGATTCAATATGATTTAAAAATAAGATGTGGAGAACAATCTTATAATCTCATATTAAGCTTGAGTGTCTAAGCTTATGTGTAATCTTTGCGATCAAACACTCAACAATTTTTTAGGTTAAATTTTTTCTTAATTTTCTTCTTAAATATAACCTATGTGCAAATGGTATAATGTCTAGATTTCTTGTCATTAACTCAAACTAACTAGAGATAAGATTGAAGAGGGCATGGATTAAGGGGCTCTTCCAAAATTGAGTGTCATTTAACATATAAAGTAAAAGTAGATGTCTTAGTATGTATCTAGAAATGGTGACGCACTTTCATTTTTTAGCATGAAAAGTACCATACTCAGAGCATCACATGGTTTCAATTGGAAATGGATCTTGTGCAAGTGCTAGTTTGTAAGGAATTAAATCGTTTATTCATTCTTCGACATTTCATTAACACCATTAATTTGATACCACCTCTTATGATTTTCATCAAATTAAAAATTTATAGGATCTCCAAGGGAAATCGTGCAAATATAGAAGTTGGGGGCTTATTTCAAAATTGCAAAGGTGAGTAGCTTGTAGGTTTTGAAGTTAATTTAGGCATAACTAGTATGATCCATACATAAGTATATATTTACTTTGGTTGTGGTATGGTAAAGGGAATGGGTTTCTCATGGATAACTATTGAAACTAATATTTTGTAAGTGATCAAACTTGTTTGTGGAAATAATCAATCTTTAAATCATTACTGTTAGAGAGAAAATCATGGAGGAGCACAAACCTAAGGTATAGGCCTAAGTGAGGTTTTATCCCAAAACCAATTGATAATGGGGTAGGTAGTCCACCAAGTGTATATATTAGATATTTCCACCTGAAAAATTTTATGTGGGACAAGATAACACAAACATGATATAACAAACCTATTTTTCACTACCAAACTTTTTTATTTTAAAACATTATGGAAGTAGAAAAATACAAAAATACCTAGGAAAAATGGGATGTTGCCACTACACCTAACAAAGGATATACATTTACCACCTTTTCCATATTAGATGTAAGGCTAAAAGAAACCAATAAATCCCAAATATAATAATAGAGTGCACAAAAGGTAAGATATATAGATACTATTATAAATGATAAAATGAATACATAACAAGATCTCCATGGGTTATCTAAATACATAGAATAGGGTAAATAGAAAGATGAAAATATATTTAAAAAAAACAACAACTAAAGGGTGAGGCCCCAAAATCCTAGTCTAGTAAGGACCTAAATAAGATCTCTAGGTGTCCATGTTCTCAAGTCCCCCGCTCGATTCAAGGTAGGCCAACTACTAGACATCCTCAAAAACCCGTACATTATCTTCTGCTCACGGGGTTGAGTAGGTGATAGAACAAAAAGGCACAACAATAAAATTTGTACTAAGTAAGCCACATTATCCATTAATGGATGCCATAGGCATGGAAGGGCAAGAAATAAAAGGAAAGTCATGCTCAACACATATCATACTCATACCATATAATTAGATTTACGTGCTCTACCATGGTTATGTGATGCATCAGGATTTCATGCCATGTAAATACTTAGAAAACAAATAAACCATCATGCTTACCAATAAAACATAAATATCATGGATATCATTATATGATTAGTAACAAATTATTCCACATTTCTCTAAACTTCTCTAAAATTCACCTTTAGGAGTGTTCCATTAGGTCCATTCCCCCATGTTTACATGATACATTAAACTAGTTATTCACCAACCATTATTCCTCTTCCCTTTATCTTTTGTTTATTCTTTGGGAAATCGATTGATTACTCCCACATGGTCTCACATGCCATGGAAGCCTTTCTAAACTAGAGGATATAAAGCTTGGTGGAACCCAAATAGATATAAAGTCTAGCCAAAGCCAATAAATCACCTAGGTGTCCAAACCCTTTATTATTATTGATACCACGAATACATCATCAATACCCGGAGTAGGTAATGCACCAAGATCTACTAGGATCCAACCCGAAGGAAAAGCTAAAGGATAGACTAATGCCAAGTAACTAAAAAAGGATGGTGTAATCTAGAACCAAGCATAACTCAATCATCTTTCACTTTGAGTGATTAGTATGTTATTATCCAAGGTTATGTTATCACATAAGGGGCATATAAAAACTAAGAGACTCATATGCCTAATCTTTCTGGCTTAACTATTTTTACCCTCCAACACATATGGTTGGATATTTATTAATTCTTAGCCAATTTTAAATCAACCCATAATGATAATCCATTTAGGCCAAGAATCTGGATTAGACCATCCCTTTGTAAGTTTGTATCATCATAACATACACATTTAGGTTTTTCTATTAAAACTTTCTAAAGGCACTTACTGAGAATACCGTGAATTATGAACCATTTAATCCATCCAATAGGTTAGTTAAATTACGCCAATATGTGTATTCTCATCATTAAAGAACCATAATATAGCATAATATAAATTCACAAATCATATCAAGAGAAAGAAATAAAAACAACATCTGCTTATTGAAACAGTCGATCAGTTTAGGCTAATCGTTTGATTAGTTTGGCTTAGCCAAACTCTAGAGTTCCTCAGAGAAAATCAATTAGTATGGTCATACTAGTACACTATTCCAAGTTAGTCAGTTAGTTGTGAAAAACTGATTGTTGGGTTTAAGAAGAGAGCAACCAAAGTCATTACAAATAACTAGGTTAATCAGTTTAGGAAAACTAATTGATTGTTATAAGGACCAATAAATTGGTTTGACTTAACTAGTCGATCAGATTTCATCTAGTTTAAATACTATTAAAGCTCTTAAATCCTACCATATCCAAACTATAACACTATCATTACATAATACCAAGATTTAACATGCTCATATGTAAAATTTTGCTTCATTTATAAGAAATCAAACCTATTTCGTATAAATCTAGCCTTATTCTTAGAAATCGTAAGCACTCCAACATGCATCATTAAATTACTAAAATCTCATGCATGCATTTAAATATTAGAATTTTATATAGTACAATAATGCACATGCTTATTCATGCCACATTTTAAAGGTAATAATGACTTGCTTTAAGCATAGCAAAATTTTCCACCAATGTGGCAAGACCTTAATTTGAAAGATTTCAACTTCAAAAACCTTAGAATCAAGAGATAAAAAATCATAAATCTTCAAATAATATTTACAAATCAAGAAACGTAAGTTAGAAAGAAAAACAAAATACCACCTCTTAAAGAACTCGAAGAAGAATCAGCTAAATGTAATATCCAACTTTTATTTCAAATCTAACTCTTTATTATTAAAGAATAAAATAAGAGCGAGCTAGAGAAAATATCATAAGAGTTAAGCAAGTTAGAGTGAATGCTCAAAGTGGTGAAGAATTAGCGCAAGTGTTGATAAGCTTAGGGTATTTTGGTGGCTGGAAAAAAGTAATAAAAAGGTTTTTTATAACTAATGAATTAGTCAAGGAATGAGTAAGGATATGTAACAGATCAAAAACCCTAATTTTGCTATTTAAATATGCATTGCATGGGAAAAATCATCAAGAATAAGTCGACTTCCATTCCAAAGCTTAAATGGTGTTTTTATGGAGAATGTAAGTCAAGTTCATCCAAAAGGATGTAACACAAGAAAGGATATGGTAGATTGGCCTAGGAAGCAAATCTACTAGTCACACATTGTTAGGATATAATGAATCATATGTTCTAGAGTCGTACAAAGGAGAGAGGAAGAAGAACACAATGGGTTTCATTAGCCTCCCCTTCTTCTATCAAAACCATACCTTCAATTTTTCTCAAAATAAAACTAAAGATGGATAAATGATCTAAAAGGTTAATAAGTACTTAGAAACAACTTAGAGTTGGATTATCAAGGTTCCACTTTGATTCAAGAAATTTTCTAGAAAAATCAAGCTTCGAAAAACACTCGACTTAAGAAACCAATCAATATGATTTTGTTAGGCTAGATGATCATTCTACATTCCACTGAACTGGTTCCCAAACCTAATAAATTCGTTCCATTTAACCAATCCTAATGCTCAAAACAACACACCAGGCGATTGGTTCATAGAACCAGTCAACTACTACACTAAGAGAACTTATTTTTTTTAATTTTTTCCAAAATTTTTCAATTATGTATTAGATCAAGCCCTGACTATAGTTCCCAATCAAGGTCAAACATTATCTAAATTTTAATAAACACAAAAAAAAATCCATTTGATAAATCTTACAATTATAGAGCATTACAATACTAACCCTTTAAAAGAGGTTGCATCCCCAAAGCCTACTAACCAAAAATCCAATACATTATATAATACATAGCAAGTCGCACATCATATTCTAGAAATCAAAAATGGCTAGTACCTCCTTAAAAGAAAGGTTAAGCCAACAAATACACACTCTGAGAAAAAATCATGGTACTTTATACAAATCTCTTCCTTACTCTCCCACATGGACTCCTCAATACTATGCCATGAGTAAAATACCTTCATTAGTGAAGTAGTATTCGTACGTGACTCCCTTATATTCATGTCTAAAAGGCTTAATACTCATTATTTGTAAGTTAGAGACTCATAAAGCTCCAACATCTCTTGTTGGATAACGTGTCAAGGGTTCTCTACGTACTTCCTAAACTAGGAAACATGAATGATGTTGTACACACATGACAAATCTATTCATAGGGACAATTGATAGGCAACCTCATCAACTAGCTCTATGACTTCATATGGTCTAATGTACCTTAGACTAAATTTACTCTTCCTACCAAACTTCATTATTCTATTGGTCAAAGAAACCCTCAAAAGAGTTTTATTTTTCACCTCATAACCATCAGTTCATCTTTTCAAATCTACATAGTTCTTCTATTGGTGTTGGGCTCCTATTATGTGGTCCTAAATTAATCTAATATCTCTTGTCATCTCCTCGATCATGTTTGGTCCCCCACATAATTGTCTCACTAATATTTCTCCAACAAAAAAGGACTATGACACTTCCTCCTATACAAGACCTCAAAAGTTGATATTCCAATACTTACATGGTAACTGTTGGTATAGAAGAGCTCAATCAAGTCTAGGAAGTCATCCCAACTACCTCCAAAGAATAACACACATGCTCGTGGCATGTCCTCTAAGGTATGAATGGTCCTCTCTGCCTAACTATCCATAGCTTAATGAAAAGTAGTACTCATCTTCAATTGAGTCACAAAGGTAGCTTGTAAGTTTTTGCCAAATTTGTGACAAGAACCTATAGTGTTGGTCTGACACGATGTCTCTAGGGACCCCATTCAGTCTCACGACATACTTCCTATAAGCGCTAGCTAACTACTCCACACTCCATGCCAACTTCAAAGGTATGAACAATAGCATTATAGTCAAATGATCCATAATAACCTGGATGAAATTGAAACCACTACAGGTATGTGGAAGACCAACCATAAAGTCAATAGAAATACTATTCCACTTCTACTCTAGAACTTCTAGTGTTGTACTAACCTAACTAGTCTCTTATACTCGATAATGAAATTCTAAAATGTCAAACATTGGGAGATAAATTCTATAACATTCTACTTCATACGAGGCTACCAATAAACCTTTTGCAAGTCCTTATACAAATTATCCCCTTCCAAATGAATGGAATAAGGATTAAAATGACCTTTCTCCAGGATTTTCCTCTTGATCTCAACACATACCCATGGTACACACCACCTACTTTGGTACTTGACACTATCATCTTTGTGGAGCTATAATCCCTCGACTCTATCTTCTATAATACCACACTTGATCTTTTTGAGTTTGACAAAACCATGTTGACTAGAAAGAAACTCATCAATGATTGAAGGTGTGATGGTGAATGTATTCATCCCTGCTTTCAAACTACTAGCAATGAGAATCTAGACCTCCATCTATTTGAGCTCTTAACATAATTGATACAACAACACAATTGTTCTTAAGGAATGTGATTTGTTCCGGCTAGGAGCATCTAGCACTACATGAGTCCTATGCTCATGGTAGGTTAATTCTAGGTCATAATCCTTGACCAACTGTAACCATCGGCATTATCTTAGAGTCAACTCCCACTGTATGAAATTGTACTTGATGTTCTTGTGATTAGTGTAGAACTTACATTGAATACCATAGAGATAATGCCTTCTAATCTTCAAAGCAAACAAAAATTTGACAAGCTCTAAATCATTCATTGGATAGTTTTGCTCATGCATCTTCAGTTGTTAAGAAGCATAAGCCACTACTCTCCCATGCTACATCAACACACATCCTAGTCCATGTTTAGAAGCATCTCTATACACTTCAAAACCACCTAATTCATTTGGTAATGTGATCATTGTAGCTAAAGTCAAACAACTATCCATTCCTTTAAGGCTTTGCTACACTTCTCATCCTATGGAAATCTGTAGCCTTCTTTAGTAGATTAGTTGTCCTATGAGCTATCTTGGAGAATTTTATGATAAATCTATAATAGTAACTGCTAAATCCCAAAAAACCATACACTATAATAGTTATCCTTAATAGATGTTGGTGTTGGGCACTCAAAAACTACTCAAATCATGGAAGCATCGACTAGCACACCATCATTAGAAATCATATATCCAAGGATGATCTAGCCAAAACTCACACTTCAAAATCTTAGCATATAATTGGTGTGCTCTCAACAATGCCAATATCTATCTTAGATGTTTTTGCACTCCTCTTGACTAGTGGAGTAGATGAGGACGTTGTTGATGAACACCACAATGAACTTATCCTAAATCTATCAAAAAATCTAGTTTATTAGATACATGAATACTAGTAATGCATTAGTGAGTTCGAAAGGCATGATTGTGAACTCACGATGGCCATATCTTTTTCAAAATTCCATCTTAGGAATATCCTACTATGCTATCCTCAACAAATTCTAACCTGACTAAAGATCAAATTTAGAGAACACTATAACTCCTCCAAGCTAGTCAAATAGATCATCCATTAGAGGCAATAGATAACGCTTCTTCACCGTATCCTGATTCAACCCTCAGTAGTCGATGCACAGTCTCAGGATTTCATCCTTCTTCTTAATAAATAAGACTAGTGCTCCATAGAGAAATTCACTTCTTAAAATGTAGCCCTTCTCTAATAATTCTTCTAGCTGAGCCTTAAGCTCCTCCATCTCTCCGGTTGCCTTATGGTATAATGCTTTAGATAATGGCTCCATCTCTAGCAACAAGTCTACAGTAAGGTAAACATCTCAAAAAGACTGCACACCCTAAATCTCATTAGGAAACACATCGAAATACTTTCATATCATAGGGATTTGCTCCAGTGACGTCTCATATACCTCATTATCTCAAACATTACATAAGAAGAGAGAATACCAGTTTTGAAGGAGGGTACTCAAAAATTGCCAATATCACCTTCATAAAGGGTTTAGACCCACACTTATGATAGGATACCCTAAAACCCTTTGGTGCTCAAAGAACCACATGCACCTATTTACAATCTATAAATGCTCGATACTTCCTCAACTTATCCATGCAAATGATCACATCAAAAGCAAAAAAAATCTAGTTCCATGGGATATAATGGAAACTCTACTCCCTTATTTATTATTGCCACCCCTCTATAAAATCATAAATCATGTAATCCTATTCCCAAAAGTAGAAATACTACAAACAAAAGATAGGGTAGCTCTAGCTATAAATGAAAATGACACAAAAGAATACAATGAACCAATGTTAAATAACACACATGTTGAAGAGGTAGGAATAGTAAGCATACTGGTCACTACACCAAAATAAAGCTTGGTCCCACACTAGCTAATCACATTTAGGAACCTTCCAAGAGGAACACTTACCGCACTACCTGACTATTGACCTTACTAAAAAATGCAAGGCTTCTAACCCCTAGGCTGCCTGGTATGACTAACAATACTAGCTAGCAATGGAGGAACTCTCTCAGTGTTCGGTTGTAGCTAGTGAACAAATCTAGTGCTTTGAACTCAAAATTAAAAACTCTAAACACTACCATGTCCAGTATGGCCCTCATAAGCCTCGTGTTTTGTCATACCACAACCATGGCATGTTACCTTATTGCCTTCACGATCAAACTCTAGATGATCCACTAAACAACGCTTGCAATGTTAGTGTCTCTCCTCAAGTTGTCCCCCAAACTTACCTCCCAATCAAGGTGTTGACTCCATACTCTGACCATCCCTATGAAACATGCTATCACTAGAGTAGACCTTCTTCCTTTCATTGAGATGTTGGAGCCTTCTCGTACATCCTAATCATGTCTTGTGAGGTAAATCCCACTAACAAATCATGATACCTAAGCCCTAATCCAATCTTAAAGCGATGAACCTACATCACTTTGTTGGCCTCTACCTTAGAAGGAAACTAAACTAAATCCATAAATCTCGTATAGCACTCCTCTACTAACATGCCTCCCCCACCGAATAGCTATGAAACCATCATACTTCTTCATAAGAAGATGAGTGGGGTAGAATGTGGCATAAAAAGTCTCAAAGAAGGGTCCCCAAATGGTAGACTCTCCGCCTATATACTGGAGGTTGCTACGTCATGCATCAACTCATCCCCTTAGGAAGTATACAGCAATGTCATCCCTCTTATCCAGTTGGTATCCACAAGTAGTAAATGCCTTCTTCATGTCCCTAACCTATTTCTCTAATGTCAGAGTCCTCTTGACCCTTAAACATCAATGGATGTTGATGTCCAACTCTCTTATGTCAAACCTTTGGAATTGGTGCAAGTACTAGCACTAGTAGTGGCTATGGTGCTTGTAGCTGGCCTTCCATATAGGCACCGATAGCCTCCATGAATGCCCCAATGCACATATAACGACAGTTGGTAGTTATCAACTCCTAAAGAATAGGAGTAATTAGCAACAACCAATGGTCAAGTTACAAGGCTCGCACAACAAAATCAAAACAACTATTTATAACACACTCTCATCCCACTCTTATTCATGGACACTTTTGAGTTTGAAAACACTTGAAGTTCCAGCTCAATACTAATGGGTAGTAGGGAAATCGTTAAAATAATCTATGGTGCTGGCTTAAAAAATTTTTAAGGTTAAGAATTGCATAACAATGTTCTAATACCAAGTTATGATATTAGCTAAAAGTATTTAAAATGAAGCAATTATTAAAATCAAGATCTAAAACGAACTTGTTACACCATATTTTTCACTACCAAAAAAAATTGTTTTAAAATATTATGAAAGCGGAAAAATACAAAACACCTAGAAAAAACAGGGTGTTACCATTGCACCTAACATAGGATAGATATCAATTGTATATCCTATGTTAGATACAAGGCTAAGAAAACCAATAAATCCTGAAAAAGATAATAGATTGCACAAGAAGGAAGATATAGATTACAGAACATGATCTTAGTGGGTCTTTAAAATATCCAAATGCATAGAATAACATAAATGAAAAGTACAAAAAGACATTAAAATAAAACAAAATATGGGGGAGGCCTCAAAACCTTAGTTCTTTAAGGACGTACATAAGATATCTAGGGGTCCATGCTTTCAAGCCTCAAGCTCAGCATAAGGTAGGCCAACTACCGGGCATCCTAAAAAACCTGGACATGGTCATCTACTTATGGGAATGAATAGGTGACCAAAAAATAGGAACATCTATATACTATGTACTAAGAAAACTAAGTTACCTCCTCAATAGAATACACAACCATGCAAGGCTATGCCATAAAATGGAAATCATGCTAAACATATATGATGCTCATGCCATATAATTAGATATGCGTACCTACCATGGTCATATATAGTGCCCTCCTTAGTAGTTAATTGAGGATTAGGTAATCTAGAATTATGCATAACTTAATTATCTTTCACTTTAAATGATTAGTGGGTTTATATTATCAGAAAAAGCCCATATAACAGCTACGTAACACATCTACCTAATGAATCTTTATAAATTCTTATCTAAGTTTCAATCAACACATTAAGATAATCTATTTAGGCCAATAATTTGGATAAAATCATCCCTTTACAGCATCATAGCATACACATTCTGACTTTTCCATTAAAACCTTCCAAATGCACAAATTGAGAATATCATGAATTATGAACCATTTAATACATCTAATAGGTAAGTTAACTCATGACAAGATGTGTGTTCATATCACTAAAGAATCATACTATAGCAAAATATAATGTCTCATATCATATATAGTTTGGAAGAAAAAAAAAACATGCACTGGCCAAACCAACTAATTAGTATGCTTAAAATAGTCAGCTATTCTAAGGCTAGTCAGTCAGTTCTAACAAGCCAGTTGATGGGTTTAAGCAGAGAGAAACTAAAGTCACCACACACAACTCGATCAATCAGTTTAGGCCAACTAATCAACTTTTTTTAGCACCAATCGATCAATTTAGCTTAATCATTCATACGATTTATTCCCAAATAACCCATAATAGACATTTTAAATACAATTAAATCTCTAAAATCCTGCCATAAAAAACCATAACACTGTCATTGTATAAGACCAAGCTTTAACATATTCATATACAGAATCAAGCTTCATTTATAAGAAATCAACCTTATTTCTTATAAATAAAGCCTTTTCTCAAATATATTAAGCACTCCATAATGCATCATTAAAATACAAAAATCTCATACAAGCATATTAAGATTTGAATTCTAAATAGTAAACTAACTCATATTCTTAGTCAAGCCACATTTCAAGGGTAAGAATGACTTAATTAAAGCTTAGAAAAATTTTCCACCAAGGAGGAAAAATCTTAATTTTAAAGATTTCAACTTTCAAAACCTTTGAAATAAGAGTTAAAAAATCAAAAATCTTCAAATAATCTTTATAATTCAAGAAACTTGAATTAAGAAAGAAAATGAAATTACCATCTTCAAGAGAAATCAAAGGAAGAATCGAATAAATGCAATACTCAATTTTTTCCCAAATCTACCTCATTCTTGCTTAAAAATAAAACAAGGAGATAGAAAAGGGATCATAAGAGAGAACCGAGTCAGAGTGAAAGCTCGAACTAGAGTAGAATTAGCATAAGTGTTAAGAAGTTCAAGGTATTATGGTAGCAGAAAAAAAAAAATGTAAGGTAAAGAGATGATAAGGGTTATTTATAACTAGAGAATCAATCAATGAACAAGTGAGGATATGCAATAGATCAAAAACCTAATTTTATAATTCAAATCTGGGCTAAATGGGCGAATTTGTCAATAATATGTTGGCATTATTTCGAGAGCTCAAATGGTAATTTTTTAGAGAATGTAGGTGGAGTTCATATAGAAGGATCAAACAAGAAAGACTATGGGAGTTTAGAGTGGGAAGAAATCTCTTAGCCATGCAGTGATAGTATAAAATGAATCATATGTTCTAGAGTTATACAGTGGAGAGAGGAAGAAGAAGACAAAGGGTGAGGTCATACTCCCCCTCTTTCATTAAAAACATACCTTCAAATACACTCATGGAAAAATTAAAGCTAGATAAATGATTTAAAAAAAAAGGTTAAGGATTAATGAAGAATAACTCAAAGTTATATTTTCAAGATTCCACTTTGAAAAGAGAAACTTTTAGAAAAATCAATCTTCAAAAAGCTCTCAGCTCGACAAACCATTCAATCAGCACAATTAGACTAATAAACTAGTTCCCCAAACCAGTCTATCAACTTTATCAAATCAAAACCAATGCTAGAAATGATAGATTAGTTAATCAGTTTATAGAACCAGCCGACTACTATGCTAAGGAAAAATTATTTTGTTTAAATTTTCCAAATTTTACTAGTTTCTTATTAAATCAAACAAAAACTATAGTTCCTAATTAAGATCAAACATCATCCAAATTTCATTAAACAAAAAAAATAATCTTATAAATCTTACTATTATAGGGTATTACTCATGAATCTAATAATATCTCCCTCAAGTGTGAGTCTATAAACTCATTCTTAAGTTAAAATGGGCAACAAAAATTTTAGAGCACCAAACCCTTCAAAGAACTCTTAGGGTCAAATTATAATGTTAAGTAAACATCTAACAAAATATTGCCAAATAGGCTAGAGAAAAACCTAATGAATAATGTCTTACAAATTATGTAAAAATGGCCTCAATATTAACCTTTGGCTCTAACACCACTTCTTGTGGAAGGAAATAAAGGAACAATATTTAAAGACCCAAATATCGAGATGAAGATGTTGGTGGTTTGATTGGTTAAGCACTAGTGGATTCTAAAGAGATTCTCAAAGATGTTGAATATTCTGCTAATACTAAGGTCGTACCAATTTTGATTCTTCTAAATGTTTAGTTTCCATAAACAAATAAATTCTGACTTTTCATAAGAATGGTACTTGGAAGTTGGTTGAACTACTTATGATGGATGATTGTTAGGTGAATGTATGATCTCCCTTTCCCCACTTTGGATGTTTAAGATAGAATAATATAGTATATAAACATGTTGGGCTACTCGTCCCATTGATTTTAAGGGTATATAATAACACAGAAGTGATTAATGATGGATTGATATGGAGAAGTATGCAGGATTAATTAAATAAACCAAAACATAAGATTTAAAGAAAATAAAGAGCACATAAGAATTATGTGGTTCATTCAATGTGGGATACATCCACAGACAATGATGAATAATTAATATACACTATATGTACATATATTTCAAAATAAATCCTCAATTGAATGGAAGACCAGAGACCTCATAAACTCTTAATGCCCTCTCTCTCTATCTGTCTTTCAAAGAATAGTGAATATATGTGTGTTATCTGAGTTTCTCTCTATCTAAACACTCATTTTAAATTATATAAGTATAATGTGTGGTAGAAGGAAGCCATGATGTTACTAAATAACGAACAATGGTAAAAGTTCTAATCATCTACCAATGGACACTAATTATAATAATGATTCATTAATGGGCAAAAAATAATATAAATGTCCATTGATCAATTATTTATTGGTGGATAATAAATAATGTATCCACTTACTGATGGACAATAAACAATATACTTGGCCATAGATGACCAATTCTTCAAGCTTCTTTCATTGCTTCAAGTACTTCAATTTTTGCTATAAATGCTTCCATAATTACTGTGATTCAAGGAAAAATTTCAACCATATATACCTTTGACTTGAATCACCTCAACTATTATCATCATGAACCTCAAAAGGTAATCAAATGCTACAAGTGTCAACTAAGCCTACATAATTCTCAAACTTAGCTATAAAAAGATGCTTTGTGAGTACTTATGTAAGACTTTCTAATTTGTGGATTTTATTCACGGTGATACCAGTTATGTAACACCCCCAAAATTCACTACTGAAAAATTTTACTTTACTAAAAGATTAGCGGAAGCAAAATAATAAACTGTGAATTTCAGGGATATTACTACCACACTTAGTACCAAATCGGCTCACTCATACCGCTCCAGTACTAAATGTTAAGGCTAAAAGAATGAGGTACAATTTAAGAGAATTTCACACCATATTTAAAATCAGAGTAGCACAAATAAACATCTTGCAAGAATAAAATCCACCAATGGTGGCTACAAGAATGAAGATTACATTCAAACCAAGATTTAGAAATGTAAGTGTTAAAACCTTATCAAATTTCGAACAATCCTTACACTCTTTCCCGTTGCCCACTTGAATAGCGCCTGAAAATGACCTGCAAGGGACACTGCCCATTGAATAGGCAGGGACCCCATGAATGGAACCCTTCAGTATTATGGTACTGAGTAACCCTTTAAAAACATACTTAAAAGCTAGCCCGCAATGCAACACATGAAACAAAGCTATATACTTATATGATAAGAAATACATGCACCACAATCACATACTTAACAAGTCCATCAATTATTAATAAGTCATAATGTGCAATTAATGCTTCTAGGCCTTAAGCTATTAGTCCATTATTAATCAATCATCTCGAATTATATACTCATGTAAGTGTGGAAACCCCACTATTATAGCCGGTAGACTGGAATACATACAGGGCAAGATGCTCTTGACCATTATTATCATTGGTGGATCGATTTCCAGGGTAAAATGCTCCTGGCCACTATTATTTGCTGATGGACCGGTTGGGCCCCAACTCACATGGTGTTCTACTATAAGTGATTAGTATTTTTTCATAATTTGTTCACACCCATGATTGGTTTTATTGAGCTCGGGACCCCTACCATTATCGCCAGTGGACCAAAATACATATAAACATCATCTAGGGCAACACGCTCATGAGCCACTATTATATCCAGTGGACCGGTACTCATAATCATCTGCCAGGGCAACACGCTCTTGGGCCACTATTATAACTGATGGACTAGTACTCAATATCATAATTTAGCTGGACCCGGCTCATTAATCTTTCACTTTCATGATTAGTGTTTTTCCTTTTTTTAATCAGCACAATAATTCCACATATTTGCCTCGGACAAGAGATCAAGAACCCGGGACACAAAGGTACATCGGTCGTACTGGTGCATACAAGCTAATCAGTACCCTTCCACCATCAACCCAGGGATGCAAAGGTACCCTGGTTGTGTTGGTGCATAAAGCTACTCAGTACCCTACCGACAATGACACATAATCCATAAGTATGCATACCTCCTAAATAGGTCTGTAGAGCTAGATAAAGTAAGATATAGGGTCTGACTGGGGCACAAAGGCACACCAGCAAATACCAGAATAATCGTGGGCTTAAACCACATCTTTAGGGCAGCCACTCCTAAAGAACCACCATTCACGATCTCGAGGTATTTCAATTTAAGTATTAGTGTCTTAATTAAGCTAATCACGAAAAGCACAACAATCAGATACTTATTCACTTTCGATCATTCTAATATCATTAGACATTTCTTATTCATACGGTTATCCAAGATAACATAGAGAAATCATTAAGGCCATCATAATCTCATCTAATTCTGATTTAGGATTTGTTCTCGTGATACTTACTAATCGTCCCACACTCTTACCTTACTATTCAGTGTTACTTAAGTCTTATTACAAACCTCTAGTGTCCCATCAATATGTTAGATATGAATTACCGATTTACCCCTTACTTGTATAGTTATTAAGCCATCCCTTCCTTACTTGCCAATTTACCATATCACCCTTTAGGTTGTATAATTACCAAATTACCCCTTGCTTGGTATAGGCTACCAAGTTATCTCCTACGCTTTTTAGTTCACCATTCACCCTTCATAATTGTTACACTTATCATATTTTCTATTTGGTTGGTTAGATTACCGGGTTGCCCTTCTCCTTTGTTATAATTATTAAATTGCCCTTAAGTTGGGTAAATTACCAAATTACCCTTCTCTATTATCATAATTATCCAATTATCCTTCTATAATCATAATTTAATTACCAAATTATCCTTCGTCGTTATCATAATTACCAAGTTATCCCTTACTCCCAAATTTACCATAATATCATTTTATTTGCAAAATTATCATTCTACCCCTTACTTCCCCTTTACTTCCAAAGTTACCATAATGTCCTTTTATTTATAAAATTACCACAATACCCTTTTACTTATAAAATTACCATAATACCCCTTTTACTTACAATTTACCATTTTGCCCCTTATTTATAAAATTACCGTTTGACCCTTCTATTTATAAAATTACCATAATACCCTTTTACTTGCAAATTACTCTTTTACCCTTTTACACCCAAAATTATCATTTTACTCTTTTCTTACAAACTTACCATAATGTCCTTTTATTTATAAAATTACCATTTTACCCTCTTACTTCCAAATTTACCGTAATATCCTTTTATTTATAAAATTACCATAATACCCTTAGCTTCCAAAATTACCATTTTGCCCTTTGCATCTAAAATTACCATTTTACCCCTTTACTTTGAATATTACCATTTTACCCTTTACCTCCAAAATTAACATTTTACCTTTTTCATACAAAATACCATCTTACCCCCTTATTATACCACTTTTTATTAAATTAACATTAGTACATGAATATTAATATTAATACTACACTCTCCTCATCCAAATTCTACCAACTATTATATTCACATAATACTCCTCATCACCCACACATATTAGGCCACATTCTTGCACAAAGCATATTACTACAATGCCCCTAGGGCTCACAATAATATTATTCATGTATCAATATTCACAATAACATAATATAACATGGATAAGTACTTAACATTTTTATTAATACTCAAACTCTTCCCTTAAGCAATATTTCTACACATGGCATATAAACTAGCATACTTTCCTTTTTATTTATCAATACAAGCAAATATATATATATTAAATAACCTATATCAAGCATAATAACATATTAGAAGCCCTAATGTGCTAACATGCGTTTATCCATGTGTTTAAGTGGGGTTTAATGGTTACCTTAGATCCCATAAAAATCAAACCTTACCGGTATCCCAGTTAAAGATTCAAGCTTTAATTAGCAAAATCAGTACCAAATATAATACCAATATTTATCACATTAGAACTAAGGAAACCAAAAGTATAATACTTTATAAAACTTAATTAATAAAATACTTAACTTAAATATTATTTTACCTTAAAATTATTAACCAAAATAAACTAAAAGATTAATTAATGAGATGCATGCAAAAATAAAAAGAGAATGCTCAAAGGGGGGTGAAAGAAAGGAATGATGGCTATTTTCGGGTTGGGGTCTTTAGGCTAGGAAAGAAGGTAGATGGGGGAGGATTTTGGGTAAGGTAAGGGTGCAGTAGTGAAGAGAGGGTGTAGATGGTGGTCGGAGATAGGTTGTTGGCGGTAAAGGGCTGTAGAGGGCGGCAGAGGCGACAAAGGTGGTTGCCAAGGTGGAGGGGGCTGAGAAGGAAGGAAAAAGGAGGGGGAAAATAAGGGGTTACAAGGGTTATTTTTGGCCAAAGGAAGTGTGGGGGTGGTAGAGGAGGTTGTAGGGAGTGGATTGGTGGTTTGGGTGGTGGTATAGGCGGGGGACAGAGGGGTTGTAGGGAGGTTGCCGATAAGGAAGAGAAAGAAGAGGGGGAGGAAAGCGCTGCGGGGTGGCTTGGGTGGTGTTGTGGTGGTGCAGAGCTGCGGTAGAGGGTGGCAGGGAGTGGTGTAGGGAGTTATTGCAGTGGTTGAAGTGGTGGAGGGTGGTGGTGGTGTAAAACAATGATGAAAATGGAAGGAGAAGAAAAGGAGAGAAGAGGGAGGTAGAGTAAGGGAAAGGCTCAAAAAATATGGGGCAGGAAGGCCAGTGATGAGGAGAAAAGGACGAGGGAGGAGAGGGAAATAGGTGGCTGATCGGGTGGCAGTGTCTAGGGTGGCAGGGAGGTGGTAGGGTGGCAAGGAGAAGGAAGGGAAGAAGGGGAAAGAAGGGCCATGTGGGTGGGGATTGCATGGCTGGTTTGGCCCAAAATGGTGAAAAAAAGGAACTGGAGAAGAGAGAGAGAGAGAGGGTTGTAGTGGTGGCATTAAGGCGGTGGCTAGCGTGCTCGAGGTGGCAGACCTGGTCGACGAAGATAGGCCGGGTTCTCGGGGTGGATGACACTAAAAGAAGAAGAAATAATGAAGGGGGGAGGTGCAGCAGGCTTGGCGTAGGGGAAAAAAAGGAACTAGGCCGACCCGTAGGAGGAGGGAAGGAAAAGAAAGAAGTGGGGTTGGGCTGGGCTAGTTGCACGGGGAGAAGGAAGGAAAGGAAAAAGAGGGTTGGGCTGCCCGTGCTGAAGAAGGAGGGAAGATAAGGGACTGGGCCGGAGGCCCAGGCACAGGGGAAAGGGGGAGACAGGCCTGGTGTGGGCGGCCCAAAGGAGGAAAAAAGAAAAAGAAAGAAAGGAGGAAAAAGGAGAAAGAAAGGAAAAAGGGAAAATAGGGTAAATTAAAATAATTTAATTTATAAAATAATAGAACGTAGTATTTTCGGGTAATAAATTTATTTAATAATTTAATTTAATATAATTAAATATATGGGTTCAAAAAGGATAATTTTAGTAAAATATTGGTTTGGAAAAAATTATTTAAATAAAAAGAGTATGATAAAATAATATAAAAAATATTTATTTTAGTTTATTAAATATTCCTATCCACTTTTATATACTCAAAATCCATAAAATAATTAAATCAAATAATTTTAAAAGCTAATTTATTTCAAATAAAAGCTATTTATTAAACTATAGGTTTTCTAAAATTTTGGGGAATTACAAGTTATAGGAACATTTTCTCCGATTAAATGAAATATGAGATAAGTGTGCTTATTTTATGAATTATAGGCATCATTCGAGGTTAAATAAATATTACCCTAACTATCAAAAAATAAAACGGCAATACCCTATGCAATGCCAAGCTTAAGAACTATATATTCCCATGAAATGGCTTCTGTCACACCTTTAGTTGTTATAACATAATGTGCTTTTTAATTAGGTAAGGCAATAATAAATTGTGGTCATACTTTCCAACTAATATCACAAGAACACTATATATATATCACCAAAAATATAATTCCATCTATCTAATTCAACGGTAGAATCATAACCAACGAAACCAACAACGTCATATCTTGCTCTACTCCTATCAATCAACAAACCAATGTTAAAGGATCCATTCAGTTATCACATAATCAACTTGATTAAATTCCAATGACCCTTTTCAATGTGGTGCATAAATTGGTTCACTATGCTTATAGTGTAAGCTAGAGTAGGTTTAGTGCAAACAATAACATATATCGAGCTGCCCACTCAACTAAAATAAGGAGGGTTAGACATTTGCTCCTTATACTCATTTGTCTCAAGATAAAGCGTGGATGATATCTTGAAGTGAAAATCTATAGGTGTAGAAAAAAGTTTGCAATCACTCATATTAAAACTATTTATGACCTTCTCAATTTACATCTATTGTGAAAGATGTAACTACCCAACTTGTGGATTTTTAATAATCTCTATTTCAAGAATCCTCCTAGTTACACCAAGATCCTTTATCTCAAACTCCTTTTAAAGCTGTGACTTTAACTTTTTGATCAATGAATTATCCTTTGAAGCAATCAATATATCATCAACATATATCAACAGATAAACATATGACCAATCTTTAAGCTCCCTACAATAAATACAACTATCAAACTTACTTTTTATGTAGGCTATCCTAATCATAAAGGAGGCTAATCTTATGTACCACCTTCTTCAAACTACCTCAAATAATATAAAGACTTCTTCAATTGGCACACAATTATGCTTATCAAGAGCAATATAACCTTCATTTTGGTTCATATAAATCTTCTCTTCCAACTCTCTATGAAAGAAAGTTGTCTTGACATCTAACTACTTCAAATCAAGATCAGATATTATAAATAAATAAAAAGGGAAAGCGAATGGACGTATGGTTAAAATAGGTGAGAATACCTCATTAAATTTAATCCTTTCCTTCTAACTAAAGCATCTAACATCTAATCGTGTCTTTCATCTAGCATCTTCAACTCCAGGCTTGTCTTATTTCTTCTTGAACATCAATTTATAAATTAGAACCTTAGGATCCTTAGGTAGTTAAACTAACTCCCAAGTATCATTCTCAATCACACTCTCAATTTCTTCATTAAAAAAATTAGAAATGGATATGACCTCAAAATAATAAGGTTCAACACTTTTTAGAATATTTTGATCAATCACTAGTGCATAAGCAATAAAATTATCATCACCTTCATCTCCATATCTCACAAATATTTGAATATTTCTCTTTGGTATATCTCAAGCAATAGAATAACTACCCTACTATTGCTAGATATGACCAACGGTATGAGCCATGTGGTAAACATCACTGGCATTATTGTTAGACTATGTGGATGGGACAAAATGGAGCATTATTATTGGGACTCACTTCTTACTTCCTCATTTTTCTACTACCCTACTAATCACCTATACTATATAGGATACAATAGATTTTATTTCCAAAATACCATATTGCATTTTCATTAATGATAGCATCCCTACTCAGAGTAATTGTTCTAGAGTTTGGAGACCAAGATCTATATTACTTGGGCTCAAAATCATATCAAGGGAAAATTATTTTAATAGTAGCAGGAGCTAATTTAACATGATTGAAATATACATGAGAAAGATATCCATAGGCTCTAAGAATAGAATAATCAATAGGATAACTTAACCAAACTTCTTGAATATTTAAATTTTTGGATGAAAGTATAGATCGATTAATTATATAACAAGCTGTAGAAACTACTTCATCCCAAAACTCACTTCAATGCCACAATATAGTATTAGAGAGTAGATTCCTAGCTTTCTCAAGTAGAGCCCATTTGATTTGTTTTGCAACTCTATTCTTTTATGGCTTCCCAACTGAACAATTATTTCTAGCAATATCATGATCTATTCAAAACTCATTAAAATCCATCTTAATGAACTCTTATTCATTATCTATTATGAGCTTCTTCACCTTCTTCCTTTTTTGGTTTTCAAATAGAACTTTCCACTTCTTGAAAGTAGTAAATGCTTAATTCTAATAGGATAGAAAATAAAACCAAAGCTTAGGAAAGAAATCAGCAATCAATGTCGTCATATAGCACTTACCAATATAGGAAATAACCTTGTATGGACCCTATAAATCAAAATGGATATAATATAGAATATCTTTACTATGATGTGTTATAGTAAACAATATGACCTTCAACTTCTTACCAAATATGAATGCTCACAAAATTCCAACTTGGTCAAAAAACTAATACCCTTCTCACTGATTTCTCAAAACACTAATATCCTTCTCACTACTTGCTCAAAACACTAATAACCTTCTCATTCACATGGCCTAATCGTATGTGCCATAATCAAGGGATTCATCCAACTTAGATATGGATAAATTAGTTGAATCTATAATTATAGAACCCTGCAAGATATAACGACTACCTAATCTTTATCAAGACAACAAAACCTTTAGAGACTTCAAAAATTCCACCATCACCAAAAGAAATTAAATTATACTTTAAGAAACGAATACACCTAGCATAGGTCAATGTTCTGATACATCTATCACCGGTCTTGATCTACACACTTCCTATATTAGGAATCTTTCACTAGGAAACATTTTCTATAAAAAAAAACACCACCATAATAAAGTGGTTAATGAATCCTAATCTTAACACATATGTTATGTAAAACCAAAGTATAGAATCCATTCAAACCTGCTCCGTTTTTCCTCAAAAGTAGGAAAGAGCACATCTCCCTTAAATTCTATTACAACAACATTTACTTTAACATTATTAAAATTCTATGGTGGTTTTTCTTTTCCCTCCTTATTTTTCTTTGTTTTTAATTTAAAATAGTCAAAACATTTATACCCAATTTTCTTTCAATACCTAGAGGTCACATTGGAATTACATCCTTTACACATAGACCAACTATGACTCTTATTTTTACCATGTTGGCCATTAGATCTACCTCTAATAGATAAGCCCTTAGCTTTATGATCAGATCAAAACTCAAGGTTGAATGTCTCTTTCAATGGAAAATTAAATTTAAAATCCTCAAAATAAAAAGTATCATTATTCCCCTATTACATAGTTTTCTTAAAATGATTATAGGTAGATGGTAAAAAGACAACCAATAACCTTGTCCTCAGCATCAATTTTTACATATGGATTCTCTGGATCAATAATAGTTGAATTAAATTCATATACATGGAATTGAATAGGAATATCTTCTATCATATTGAGCATATATAAACCTTCTTTGAGACAAAGCATATTTGCTATATTTTTAGTAATATAAAGTAATTTAAGATAAAGCTATAGGGCATTTGTAGTGTTCTCATAAACTACCTCATGAAGGGCCTTCTCGGGAAGGGATGGTTGAATTATTTATAACACCTTTTATCCTATTACTCATTGTCATAGTTATAAGCTTATTGAATTTGCCTTCTAAAGCGTTTTTCAATCTATTTAGGTTAAGATTATATTTTATCTAAATTCTCCATATACTAAATTTATTCTTACCGTAAAAATTTTTTATGTTAAACTTGGTAATGTTAGACATCTTGAACATGAATTTTCCAAGACCATTTGCTGGCGGTGAAAATCAAGGAGGAGCACATACCCAAGATATAGGCACAAATGAGTTTCCACCTAAAAATCAATTGGTAAAGAGAGGATTAACCCACCAAGTATTTATACTAGACTATTACACCTTAGACATATAATGTGGAACAACATAGCTCACACATGCACCTGACAATCTCCATGAGTCTAAAAAACTTCCCATTGAATTAAAGTAGGAAACCTATATTTTCAAGAACCAAACCCTTCAGAACACTCCTAGGTTGAAATAAGGAAGTTAAATAAACATTGGATAAGAGATCACTAAATGGGATGTAGCAAAGTCTAGCAAACGATGTCTTAAAAATGGTGTGTGTAGGCCTACTGAAGAACCTTTTCCTTTAACACCACATTTAGGGTATATAATTGTGTGGAAGTGATATAGGATTGATCACTGTGGAGAATTATTCATGATTAATAAAATAAACTTAGAAATAAGGCTTAAAGAAAATAAAGAGCATATTATGTGGCTCATTTGATTTAGGCTTCAATTCACAAATGACAAGGAATAATTAAACTTTAAATTTTAGAGAAAGATTACAAAAGATGGCCAAATAAATGAATGATTAGATATCTCTCTCAACGTTTTATCTTTCTAAATAAGAATAGTGAATGTATGTGAGTGATCTGATTTTCTCTCTACCAAACAACTCCTTTTAAATTAGAGAAAGAAATGTAATATGTAACAGTAGAAATCCTTGAAGTCGCCAAATAATTGATAAAAGAAAAAAAAAAGCGTAACTATCCACTAATGGGAGTACAAACTGCAATTGATCATTCTATTGATGGGAAGTAAATAATGTAAATGTCCATTGATGGCTTATCTCTTGATGGATAGTAAACAATTTAACTACCAATTAATGAATAGTAACTAATGTAAATGTCAATTGATGACCAATTCTATAAGTTTCTTGAGTTCCTTTATGTACTTTAATTTTTTGTAATAAATGATTCCATAATAGCACTAATCAACTATGAACCTTTTCTGAACAACTAATGATCATCACTCCCTACCTATAACTTTATAGAGGTAAACCAATGTGTAGATTGGTCGGCTAAACTTTCTCTTAACTTGTTTTATGTAAGTCTTTTGAGGGCTTGATCTGTTGACTAATATTAGACTCTATAGTCGTCTAATAGGTAAAACTAATCTAATCAATAATATAATATTATCCCTCCCTTCTTATAAAAAGAAAGGAAAAAAAAACTTATTACTTCACCCAGCCATAGCAATATCAATAAAGAAAAGAGAGAGTATGTACCTTAGAACCTTAAGTGATCATTGAGTTCTAAAATGAGTTATTCATCTAAAACAAGAAGTTATAAGCATGAGAATTTTGTTGGCATTAGTTCATTTATATTATGAGTGTTAATGATAATCCCTCAAATCACAACCCTTTTGGGCACGGTCTAATCTTCATAGTCTGATGCATTGAGTCAAATGCTCTGTTTTACCTAGGTGAGTCATCTTATACCTCCTCAACTGAAAAAATTTGGGACCTAACTAAAACAATTCTAGAACCTCTATTAAATGATATAAGAGAGTGTGCCACATATTCCACACTATTTTAGTTTAGAACCTTTAGTTAGAAGATCAAGAATTTTTCTTATTTAAAAAAAAAACATACTCTAGAATTCTCCCTCTACTTCCCGCTTATTTTGTAACCTTTTAGAGTATTTTAAAAATTTTATGAAAATTATAGACAATCCTAGGTAGAGTGTTCTAAACGCATTTAGAACATGTCTAATCACAAACTTACCATCCCATATGCATATAGCATTTTCCCCGTTGATTCCATAGGGATTTTTTCATCACACCATGACAAATCATCTACAATTCTACCTAGTATCTCTTTGAAATGATTACACCTTTAGAAAGACTCCGTTATTTTATTCTATCACCCCCATCCATATATATAGAAAAAAATACTACCAAGGAGATATTTAGTATGGTAAATGGTAATTATAATTTAGGTGGATGAAATATTCCATATATATATATGGTATATAGTTTGTTTTAAAACAGAGAAACTTTTTGGAGTATTAAGATATTTTTCTAAAGTAAAATATGAAACAAATATTGTGTTTAAGGGATATGTGTTACAAACACAATTTACAAGAGAAATAAAGAAAAATAACATATGTTCCACCTCCTTGGCTATTAGACTAGAAAAAAGTTGACTTATAATGGAATATTTTTACCTAATAACCCAAAATTGTACCCAATTTTTGTCCTAAAATAAAATAAACTAAACTAAAAAAATGAACTTGATTCGAAATTGAATATAATCCATTCCAAATCAAATATTTTTGAAAGTTAGTTACGCTTGATAACAATTAGCATCTAATTTGAATCAAATGATAACAACTCAACAAAAATAATATGGATTTTACAATAATGATACCTATACTAAACTAAAATAAAACCTAGTCTAATTTAAATAGTAATCTAGAAAGAAAAAACTATTGCTTTAGAGCAAGTTATTATTATTTATGAAAATATAGTAATGCAATCACAAACATATATTATTATTTATTGCAAATCCAAGAATGTAAAGAATGTGCACCATCCTTCATCATGGATATAGTTTTTTAAGAATACATATAAGATAAAACAATCAAACACTATAAAAATTAAATCATTTATACCAAACTAATTATATAAAAACTTCTATTACATTAATAATGAGATTAATGAACAAGTAATATATAATAGTACATATCAAATAATATTAAGTTAACCATAAAAATTAATAAGATTTTTAGTATGCTTTTTTTTATTGATGATGTCTTTTATTTTATTTTTTGTATAACTTGCCATGTAGTTTACAATCTTTTCAACATATAAGTATCTTACTATCTTATGAAGTACATAACATCATCTTAATTGGCTCCTGAACTATTATTGGTCCTATGAAAAAGAAGCATAATCCATTACTAGCTATGAATGATTTGTTTTAGTAGTATACATTCAACGGAATTTAAAGAAAGAAAAAATAATAGTAAAACATATTACTTATTTGTTAAATTAACCAACAATTAATGTCGCATTTTGAATCAACTTAACTTGATTCATATCAAATCTGAAGTCTATAGTCCTAAATTTAACCTAAATCTTAAAGAAAAAAAAATCAATAATCGAATATTGATTTTACTCAATACCATCCGAATCGACATTTTATCCTAGAAAAAACCAAAACCAAACAAAATTTCCAAAATGCATTAAAACCAAAATGGATCCGATCAAAGGCCAAACCCAAATTAGATGCAAAATGTATATGATTTCAACCTGATCTATACTTTTGCGCCCTCTAATTCCTATCATATCAAACACTTATTATGTTATACACTTATTCATGTGGAAGAAAAATACATCTTATATAGATTATTAATGTACCACATCAACAATTTTGAAGCCCACTTATTTTATATGGCTTTATACAACATTATTGCCTTGGCAAGGTTATTTTTTCTATTTATTATATTTTTTTTTTGGCATTGATGCAATTCCGCTTAAATGGTGCATACTTCGACATTTGATACGCTTGGAAATTAGGGCTTTCGTTGAAGAGCCAGGAGGTGACAGCAATATTTCTAGCAGCAAGGTTATGTCTTAGTCTTATAATGAGTAATCCCACGCACACAGTGCTCGATTTTATGACCCTTGTGTCTACCCTATGGGTCATCTACATGATTCGTTACAAACTGAAGTCTACTTACATCAAGGAGCTTGATAACTTGTCATCATATAAAGTGGTAATATATATATCACTTAATCGATTAGTGTTCATCGTTCATTATTTAAATCACTGTATGTATGTGTACTTACCTTCCATATATTATTTATTAGTTTCTTATATTTTTATGTCTTTGACACGAACAAGTATACAGGTTGTTCCTTGTGCAATACTAGCATTACTAATCCATTCTTATGTTGGGATCTATCCGTTAGTCGGTAGAATTATTTGGGCATTTTGTGTCTACTTGGAAGCTGTTTCAGTCTTACCTCAACTTCGTCTGATGCAGAATGCTAAGGTTTGTATAAAAATAGAAATAAATTTATATATTAACGACTTTATCTTCATATATTGCACTTGATGGTCCACAATTCTTTTTCCATTATTTCTAGTCTACTATTACCTATATCCACCTCTGTTCACAGCTTATTATCTATTTACCTTTAGTTTATTAAAATATATATTTAAAATTAATATAGATTATTCAATTTTATTTTATCAGATTAATTTATCAAAACAAATTTTGAGTTTATTGTTGTTCTGGTGTATCATGTCGTCTGTAATATTATGTTAACGTGTACCTACAACAATCTGACTTGTTCTCTTGCTAGATGGTCGAGCCCTTTACTTCTCATTACGTTTTTGCACTTGGTGTTTCCAGATTCTTGGGGTGTGCTCACTGGATATTTCAGGTAACATAACATACTCAAATCTCTCGTCTGTCTAATTAGCTTCTGTTTTTTATTTTTCCAAACATGGTTACTGGCTACTTGTGGGATGTGGCACTATTTGGCTTGTTCGAGTAACTTTTAAAAAGAAATTTTGATATTTTTTTGGTCTCTGGCCTTCAACTAACTTTTCAATCTTTGGTAAATTTTTGTGATCATCTAGTTTTTTTTTATTTTTTGAAAAAACTCATAGAATAAGACTAAAAGAACTAAATTAAAGAGTTGGACAAATCAATCATTGGCTGCATATTTAATAATTATTGTAAATAAATTATTGGATGTTGATAACATTTATAGGTATAAAATATATATCAAACTTACTCACATATATTATATAATATATAAAGAAAATATGAAAATATGACCCTCAAATAATATAGATAACCAACTTTGAATTAAAAAATATCGTATTGCATTATATGCACCCATAATGTAGAAAGGTTATGTCCCTACCTAATTTTTTACAATACCATATATTTATTTATTTAAGAGACATTATACCGTGTACCCTTCTATCTTATTTTACCTTAACTATGCAGCCTTATCAGTTAAAATAAGTGAAAATTTAACCTACTATAACCAAAATGCCCTTGACTATCATGATATGCCATCTAGCTTAGTTCTCTCCTTACTAAACAACTATGAAGACCCAAAAAAAAACCTCAAAATGTTAGTTTATGCCGAATCTCACTATGTCTAAATTGAAATAACTAGATTGTCTAACCCAAACTTAATGTGTATGACCTACTTATCTTCTCTAATGAGGGGGACGAAGAAGATGAAGAAGTTCATGTGTTGTGCGTGTGCTTTGAAATATTTGAAGTAAATTATGGTAATTTAATAGCATAAATAAATGTCAACGTTAATAAAACACATAGGTTTATGGTAAAGTAACACCATAATATAGCATTATATAATGCAATACCCAATAAATTAAAAGCCAAAAAGCATGTTTGTGGTAGACACTAAAGACATTAATGATTGTGTAAATAAAATAAAAGAGGGGAAACAAAATTATTTAACCATGGTGAATTATAAAAATGTCTCTTGCATTTCTCGAATTACACATACAGATTATAGTTACCACTATATATAATTTGTTACTTTGATTAGGAGCATCTAAAATCATTTTGGCCTTACCCTCATAATAAGCCATCTCCAAGTTGTAGTTCTTAACTAATTCCAACCATCTTTGCCACCTTATGTTCAACACCCACTAATCAAAGATGTACCTAATGCTCTAATAGTTCATCAAAAAATTATATTGGATGCCATAAAGGTATTGTCCTCAAATCTTCAAAGTGAATACCACTAGTGTGAGCTCCAAGTCATGGGTCAGGTAGTTCTTCATGTGTTGCTTCAATTGTTGAGAAGCATAAGCCACTATCCTTCAATCTTGCTGATACACACAACCAAATCTTTTTGTTTTTTTCATTTATCCCTGTACACCTCAAAACTTTTTATCCCTATTGGAAAGGTGAGCACTAGAGTTGAATTCAACCTCCTCTTCAAATCCTAAAAACCCTCACTACATTACTCATCCAACTTAAATTGTTTAGGATTCTTTAGTAAGTTCATTAATGGACGAGCTATTCTTAAGAATTCCTAGATTAATACATGGTAATATCCAACCAATCTTACAAAACTAAACACCTCTCAAACTAATGTTGGCACTAACCGCTCTAATAAGACTCAGACCAATCATCCATTGAAACGCCATCCTTTAGGATCACCTCAAAACCCATATAAGGTTAAGGGTATTGCTTCTTCACTATAACTTACTTCAAACCTCAATAGTCAATGCATTATCTCATACACCCATCCTTCATCTTAACGAAGAGGTTTGCGCTCCCTAGGGTAACACACTCGGTTGAATATAAATCTTCTCTAATAACTACTCTAACTTATCCATAATATTTATCATCTATAGTATTACCATAAAATATAGGGCTTTAGACACTCGCTATAATACCTTGGCTCCACACCATGTATAGGTAGTTACCTACAGCACTTTTAGGATTAATGATTAACCTCACACCTAATAGGATAGTTCTAGGGAGAGGCTATTATGAGATAGTCTATGCTTAAGGTATGGCAAGGGTGTCACATTTTTTGAATGGGATGTCTGACTCCCTAAGCTAGGTGGTAAGTCAATGAGGATTAATAAGATTGACACGATTACCTATAATAATAAGGAACATATTCCATTTTGAAATTCTATCATTGGAAAACTCCATGGATACATGCTTGATTTAGAGTTGTCTAAGGATGGGGTGACTCTCTAGAAAGTTTTCAGAGAAGTATGTGAGTGAACATAAAGAACAATGAAAAAAGCTTATGGTGATCTATAGAGCTGGTTAAAAATCTTGAGCGTGCTCTAGAGTTATTACCAATGATCAATATGGGGTTGGGGTGTTACATTAGCTTTATCCCTAACAAAAGATCAATGGTAAACTCAACCTCTTTTGCTAATGGCATGCTTGGAATCCCTTCAAGAAATAGTTAGAAAACTACAGTCTCAGAAAAATAATCTTTGATGGTGTCTTATTAGCCTTAATATCTTAAATTCTAGACAAGAAAAGAATGTATCCCTTCTGTAATACGATCCTAAATGTAATAGTGGATAAAATCTTCACTGAGGTCCGAGCTTTATGTCTCAGATAGGAGATACCAGCATCTCTTAGTCTCTATAGAACTATATGTGCAATATATGACTGCTCAATACTTCCCTAACATATCCAATACTTCCCTAACATATCCAATACTAATAATAAGATCAAAGTCATAATGCTCAAGCTCTATAAGGTCTATTCAAAACATACAACCACTAATGGCCAAGACCATACCTATATAGAGACTCGTGGATGAAATCCTATCTCACAATGGTAGCATAATAAAAGTAGATATAGTAGCAAATGGAGATATAGCCAATTTAGTAATAAAATAAAAATACAAAAAGGAAAGGGATGAACTAGAATCAACGAGCACGCACTATATTAAGGATGAAATAATATACGTAATGGTGACAACATATGTATGATGGCCTCTAACTAGCTAATCATATTCAAGAATTTGGCTGAATAAGCTCTTGTAACACTCTCCAATCTCTAACTAGGCTAAAAAGTTATAGGCTTCTCATCCCATGGCTAAGTAATACATCTCGTCAAACCACTAGGTAATGGTGGAACCCCTTAAGCTTATTGTTGCACTAACAAGGAATAATGTGACTGACTTTGCTCTCCACTGCCACCCTAAAAAATGTCACTTGAATGAAATGTGCCTAGCCTACTAGAATTATGGCATGCCAGCTTATTACCTTAATATTTCACCCCCTAGATGGTCAAAACAACTACACTTGTTGTGATAGTGTATTTTAGGGTGATCTCAAAACTAGGCTCCCTATTGGACTGTAGACCCCATCTATCTGCCAGATCCTACATGCTACACACCACTACTAGCGTAAGCCCTTTTCACACTCTTAGAGTTCTTACCACCCTCATATGCCTTTTGCTCCATGATAGGGCACTTATAGCCTTAATGACATGTGAGGTCCTTAACGCCTTCAAGTAAATGCTAAAATGTCTAGTGTAGTCACCCCCACCAAGAACTTCAAGTATTTGATCTTGAGACCCAATATAAAAATCATCTGCCTTCTTCCAAAAATATATTGTAATACTTGTCCACCAACACCTTACCCTATCATAGGGACATGAACTTGCCACACTTTTCTAGTAAAACATAAGTAAGATGGAGTCAAACTCTCAGCAACTCCACAAATGTCTCCCAATTAGTTGGTACCCCACCTCTTTGCAAAATACACTTCCAAATACTATTTACTCCACCTTTTATATAAAATATGGAAAAATCTACCTTCTTGTTATCCAAACAATCACAGGCCCAAACATCTACTCAAAATAAGGGACCCATCACTCAAGGATGTCCACATCCTTCTCGGCCTCAAATATAGATGAAAGATGGTGCAAAGCCCTCCTCAGACAATCATTTAAATTTGGTGTTGGCAATGAAGGTGATGATGGTAGTGCTTAAGGATGACCATGTTATATCGTTCCCTTTATGTAAGTCCCAACAATCTTCATAATTGATCAAAGTTCTTAAAATGATGATTATTTCCTACCATTAAACTCCTAAGAGGCTTGGATCAATTGAATGAAACTATGGTACTCAACACATCAATAAAAGAGAAAAATCGAAGATTACACATACCTCAACCTATAATGTCTCACAAATAGATCTAGGTTTTCAAATCACAACAACCATAAAATCACTTAGAAGACTAACTTTTGAATATAAAATCTTGAGTTTCAGAGACAAAAATATTTTCTGCCAATAACAAACCATTTTTCAATATTAATTTTTTTTATTTTTAGTAAAACATTTGTGGAAGTTTAATATAAAAAAAATAACATGTCACTATCATAGATATGGTAAGATAATAGTTCATTATCCATCCTATGTTAGAAATAAGGCTAAATTATTCCATAGTCATCAAACTTAAACAATAATGAATACTAAGATAACATAAAGATAGTAAATGTTATTGTTATACAATGTAAAAACATAAAAGAAATGACAATGAAGTATGAGGAAAGTACTAAAGAGCTAAAATTATTTGCAAGGATTGCAAAATGCATCTCAAAAAGTTCTAATGAGCACATATAATGGTCCAAAGGCCAAGAACCTCTAGCAATTTTAGTATGTGACATGTTTTTATAGTTTTTTCCATTCTGATCGTAACTTTTTATATACTTAAAAAATCAAAAGATGAAAAATATGTTTATAAACATGTTAAAATTCCAACCACACACATGTATATTTATATTATAATAGAGATCAATTCTAAAGCTTATAGCTAGAATATTTCATGCCAAACTTAGATTTGTTTTCATGCTTTCTTCATATATAAAACATACATGCTTAAAAATACATAAAACATAACAAAAGCATGCTTATTGAAGATATTAAAATAGTAACCATATGAAACATAAATTCTACTATCTATGAAGGTTGTTGGAGATACCTAGCTCTGAAAGATCAAATCATAAAAAAAATATATAAAAAAAGAACTCTAACTAACCTCTTTAGGTCCTTGATATCCTTCACAAAAAGAAATAACAAAGCTAAGAAAGGATCATCAACATGAAATGAAAGAATATTAAGGAGATGAAGATGAATGTTTTACCCTCAATCTTGAAAAAGATGAACTATAACAAATGAAAACAAGATCCCCTTCAATAATTTTTAACTTAATCCATCTTTACTTAAGGTAAAGTACAAGTGAATTAAAACTTATGAACGATAATTGAAAAAGGAAGTGGAAAAAATGAAGAATTATGTTGAACTAGGAAGCAAAAGAGAGAAAGTTCCATTATGCTTCAATTTTTTTATATATAAAATGAAAGAATGAAATGTGAATGGCTAAAAGGCATAATAGCCAAAATAAATCTACCCTATCTAAACATAGATTAGGTTATATACATAAGAGGATAGATGATTAATGTTGACTAAGTAGACATAAAAAGGAGTATAGAAGAGATGTCATAAAATCAAGTATTAGGTGAAGCAAGGTAGGGCACATGTACTTGATGGATAAGAGCTTCGTTAAATGAATGGAAAAAAAGGAAAATGTGATTATTTGAGTTTAGAATGATGGGAGACAATGTTGAAGATTGGGCAATGAGGTAAGGTGGCGTAAGAGTGCAAAAAGACATGACATGTACTTATGGGAGGATTTTTTGATAAAGCATAACACCCCCATTTTTCAGTCTTGTAAAATTTCATTTAATAGAATAATGTGGAAACAAACACAAGAAATGAGGAAAGTTAACACCATGCCTAATAATATAGATGTTTATCATCTATCTCATGTTAAGTACAAGATTAAAACACTATATAATGAAATTTGAAAAAAAAAATTAAAAATACTGAACCAAATCATCACAAGTAAAAATAGTAGAAAACTTGTGAAAGAGATCTTGGATTTAAGAATCTCGATCAAGGATCAAAATACAAATGGTTATATATAACACCAATAGAATAAGTTACAACACATCTCCTTGAAGCATAAAAAATCTTAAAACAAATTCGAAATTCCTCAAGGGACAAAACTCTAAGTAGTTGTAAATTTAAACCCAAGCCAAAAATCACAACAAATTTCAAGCCAAAGTAAATGCACAAAATCACCTAAACAAGCATAGCATTAGTATGATGCAATACTGAGTTAAAAAAAAATAAACAACTCATATCAATATCATGCACACACTTTGTATTTGATTGTGAAATAGGAAAAATAAACATCTTTATTAACATGAAAGAAAGTAAACATTGTCAATGAAATGCTCACATATTATCATGTATATGGCATATCATGTTACCATATCACATTATGTAGGATATAACAACATGCTATAGAAGATAACAAGCTAAAAATAAGGGTTCTCATTACTTTCTCATGCAGAGTCACAAGATATGATATAATAGAAGAATTCTTGAACAATAAGTGAAACTCATAAACACTAGCATAGTATCTTAGGATAAATACAAAAAAATACACACATGTTCATTACATAACCTAGTTTAATATAAAACTAGGAGAACATGAAATAATAGAATAATATGCCATGTTTAATTGCACACCTATTTACTTTATTCATTTCCATTCACACCATTCACTTATTTCCATATTATCCTCTTATTTTATTTATATCCCACATACTAATATAATTCATTAATCTATTTCCAAATCATAATATTATCAATACTTAAGGAATGGAGGCTAAAGAACCTATATCCATATCACTACCAACTATAGCACACAAAACCCCATCTAAGGCACAAGGGCCAAGGAAACCACATCCATAGAACTGTTGGCTATAGAAAGAAAAAATTACTCAGGATACCCTAACCTTTAAGTATGAATACCTTCCTATAAGACTTGTCGGTCATCTATAGAATAGAAATAGGGACTTTGCTAAATTATGGTTGTGATTACACTTACTAAAAAAGCAAGGAAGGAGTCCATGGCACACCCTACCATGGAGGTCATCCCAAAGCTACTCAAGGTTGACTATATACAACCACCAATTGATCTACCAATGATAGTCTACATCATACACCTTAATCTTATTATCTCACTTATCACTTGAATTATTTTTCACTTATGCCCATGACCACATATTCTATCAAACACAACCCATCAGCAATGTTCTTAGAAAAATTAGGAATGAGTAAAAATAATGAGTTCTACCACTTTTTATGCATAGTATCAAACATGATACCAAAAAGAATAGAGCATGGTACACTTAACCATAGACTCTCACACTTAAGCATACACTCTCATATTCACATAGCATAACTTTTCCAAGGCATAGATATAACTTATAAAATATAATTATCAGGAATCATGTTTCACATATGTATAAATAAAAAAATAAAAAAAAAGCCCTCAATATCACACCATGAAGTCAATACATCATAAGGACATCAAAATAGCCAAATGGTTAGCATGCACAAACATGATCATAGTTGCTCATTTGATATACAGCATTATATAATATTACATGGGTTTGAAACACTTAGAATGCACAATGGACATGTACTCATGCTCATTATGAAATGCTTACACGACCCTAAACATAATCATAACACACAAAATACAAGTTTCTCTAACACACCCTAATGTGCTCCTAGCACAACAAATATATTAGATAAAATACATCAACACATGATGGCCTATTAACTATGAGTTTAGGAGTTTTACCTAGCTTCCAAGCTATCCTAGCACAATAAGAAGAAAACTCTAGCTTTGGGAACCTCTATAACGCTTCCGTAGATCACATTGAAAAACCTAAAACTATGTTAGGGCAAGCTAATCAAGACATAAAAAATGGGAAAAAAGTAAATTTTATCCAAAACAACTTAGGCAATTAAAATTTATAACCTAAAATTGATTTCAGATAATTGATAAAAAAAGGATAATTTATAAATACAATTTAATTAATTTTAAAACAAAACTATTCGATCAACAAGGTAAAAGAACCACACACAAATAAGTTCCAAAAAAATATTCGTAAAAGAAAAATGATTTTATAGCCCAAAATAAAAGTTTAGACAATTCAAATAAATTGATCCAAATTGACGATGTTAGAACACAATTAAGGTCATTTCATACAAATAATGAATTTTATAATTTCATTTTCAAAGTTAAGGTTTAAAGAATAAAAAAAATAATTTAGTCAAATTTTATTAATTTATTTAAATTAAAGGTTCAGAAATGCAACTAGACATATTCTGTAACATATTATATAAATAATTAATCAAAAACAATAGAGAAAATACACAATTTAAAATAATTAGAGTTTTTTAGCACTGTATACAAATATGGTCAAATCTTACTAAAACCTT
Source organism: Tamarix austromongolica (assembly GCA_039764185.1). Classification (NCBI taxonomy): domain Eukaryota; kingdom Viridiplantae; phylum Streptophyta; class Magnoliopsida; order Caryophyllales; family Tamaricaceae; genus Tamarix; species Tamarix austromongolica. The sequence continues at coordinate 140,372,938 of CM077809.1, read as the reverse complement.
TAAACCAATGGTTGAATAATAAAAATTAAAAATATTATAATGAAAATTGTAAAATCCATTTAATAAAATAGCCTAATGATCAATCAAAAACTCAAAACCACAAGAGTTTTGACCTAAAATCTAATTCCAATTGATTTTGTATAATTTTCTCAAATTGACACTTCTCACATGAAATTAAATACATTTTAAATCATATTACATAATCAATTTATGAATATATCTTAACAAGATAAATTTAAACTATTCAGACATAACTGGCTTATAAATCCAAATTTCACAAATTAATCGCATACAACTTAATCAACCCGCCCAAATCAATCATCTAACTCATATATGCTGAATCCAAAAATATATTTAGTTATCATAAGCTAATTCAAAGAAATCAAATCAAAATTAGAAGTTAGGGTTATCAGGATTATATCAAATGAAATCTTCTGAAAAAAAAAATAGGTGAGGATCGATAGAGCATCACTGAATATCAACAAACATTCAATGGTGGCTAGGCAATGTTTTTAGTGGTTGGATTAGGGGCACCAAAGTGTTTACACACGCCTATCTCCTCAACAATCGATGCTCACTACTGCATCAACGAGGTTGTTGTGTACATTCCTCATCCACCACATGTTGGAGGTCAAGCTCTCATTGCCCCATAGTCATTAGGGGAGCTCCATTATTGTCATCATGTCCCTAATGATGTTATCATCATCATCCATAACATTTTTTTCATTCTTTTGATGCTTTAATGTGTTGTTATTTCTCACTAGCTGCTAACATTCATTGGCTAGTGGCTGGAGGTGCCTTTCTTTGATTGAGGTGAGAGAACAACAAAGATGAGGGAGAAAAAAATGAACAAGTAGAGAGGGAGATAAAAGAAATAATGGGGGTTTATGTTGATAGCTTTGTCCTTTTTTTAATTCAAATATCTAGATATGAGAAAAGGTGATTTTATGTGAAATTTAAAAAAAAAAACCATTGAGTAAAGATCTAGGCAAATGATTTTCTTTTTATAACATTTTAAGTGATTGATAATAATTTAACATATTTTCCAAAATGTCCCACATAAACCAAAATAGGAAAAACTAATAAATTAATAAATTTTAGAAAAATAAATTATAAAAAAATTATGGAAACCTTTAATTTAAGATTTTCTAAAGACCATACCAAGCTAGAACAACCAAATAAACTCAAAGATAATATTTCTTATAGATAAAGATAATTAAAATGGTTTTAAAACTTTAAGGGATTTATAAATTAAAAATAATTTATATTCATTAATGAAATATAAGCATAAAATAGAGTCATAACAAGTAATAATTGAAAATGAGTTTGGAAAGGATAATTGATTATCACAATTTGAATGTTTTGGATTAAATTATGTGGCTAACTACACATGAAAATTAGGGCTAGAGAAATAAGTTATTCAACTAACTTCCAAGAAAACTACTTAATGGTAGGCCTAAATCAATTGATTATTAGAACTAGTTGACTAGTTCTTCACCCCACCAATGCACTAGTTCCACTAAAATCCTTGGTTTCACCATTTAAGAGCAACAACATGCATTATAATCCCTAAAAAAACATTAATCAACACAAAAATACAATCTAACAACTCATAAAAATCAACTAACATTCTAAAAAAATTATTCATGCCTTTAATTTACAAAAACATTCATTGGGCACTCCAAAACATGAAAGGTACTAAAATCAAGTTAAACCTACTTTCTCATGCTTCAACATCATATAGTAAGCATCGTGCTCAATCTAAATATGCCAATAAATATGAAGAAATCTCAACATACAAAAGACAAACCTTAAACACTCCCAAAACTAAAGAATCCTAGCCTTACATGCTCTCTCAAAACACTATTTTCATGTTCAACTACTTATAATATTATATATTCATCAATTATGCCCACAATCACACATACATACTAAAAATTACACGTGCCTTCTCACATAATATTATAAAAAATAGATAAGCACACAAGGTATGCAATCCATTCACTCCATGGTAAATAAGGTAATGTTTTACCTCAGTTCCAAGTTATTTAAAGCTTTAGATAAAGAACACTATTAACTTTAAACTCTAAGGCCTTAACCCTTTTTTTGTCACCTTTCAAAATCACACAATAAAACCTAAAAAAATCCTTTTTACATCAAAATAAACTAAATCAAATATTAAAAGTTATAAGAAAACCAAAAAAAAAGATCTACCTCCTCCCAAATCTAGAATGCCAAGAAAATAAATGATTCAAGCCTTCAAATTTCTCCTAAATCTACTCATATATTGTTTGATGAAAAATAAAGGAGAGTTAGAAAAAGGATGAGGAGAAGAGAAGATAAGAGAATTACATAGGTAAGAGAGGAAGAAAGAGATTAGTAGGGGAAAGAGATGAAAATAAGGTTGCATGTAACAATCCAAGTTTTCACGCTAAATTTTTTTATTTAAAACTAATGGTTTGCAAAATAAAAGGTTAAAACATGGGTTTTGTAACAACTATCAGCACAAGGTCATTTGGCAGGCCACTTTTATACTAAAGGCAATGCTAAAACATTTCAAAAGCAAGTTAAGTAATAGAGATGTCAAGCAAAATTAATATATTAATATAGATAACTTCTAGTGGAGATGAACTCCAAAAAAATCAACAAAAGGGAAAATGGCACACAATGATAAAAAAAAATAGATCTAGAAGATTCCAAAGGTACAACTAGATAGCTCCTACTCTAATTTCACAACTAATATAATCACTCCTATTAAGGTATGTCATTAAACAAAAACAAAAACATCATTTAGTAGTTGTAATAGATCACCTACAAAGTGTATTATCATTATTCCAATTTATTGAGTGAACAAGGTATTCCCTATAGATGAAGCTGCAACACATAGGGCATAGTAGTTAAAGAGGTAAAACATATGATTCGCTTAAATTATTCTATCATAGATTAATCATAATGATCTTAACAAAAGAACCAATTTATTATCATGCAAGTCTATAACACATACTTATCGCATAATAGATACTCGTCTCACACTAAGGTAAATGAATTATCTACCACAGGCTAATTAAATATAGACATTAAGTATAACTCATGCAATTAACATAAGTGGGATATCTACCACCAACTAACCCATATATAGATACCCGGTGTATCTCAATCAAAGGTAAACTAAAACTACTAGATCACCTAATATTGATAGTTAGCATAGCTCAAATCAAGGTATACTAAAACTACCTATCATCATATCCACTAAGGAAAGTTCGCACAAAATTATACTACTTTCCACTTTAATCATGAATTTCTTATTCAAGGCTAAAAAATTAATTTATACCACAAAGCTACACTTAAACTAAGTATTTCCATTTCTAAAATTATTAAAGAAAGTCAAAGGGCAAATAGGAATCTAATGTTAGAAGATGATACAAAACATGCAACCCAAACTATTATGGGAAACTAACTTTAACGCATGCCACTAGTTGAATAATGAAAAGACTAATCAATTAAGTATTACCATACAAACCAACATACCAAAATTCTAGTGAACTAATTGGTTGAGGAGTTAAAACCAATTCATTAGTAAACTAGTTGACTGCTTTTGTGTCAAACTAATTAGTTGTTTCTACATGTTAAAACACATTTGAATTATCTATGCTTTCCGAAATGACAAAAAAAAAACCTAAAATTTGCGAAACCTTCTCAAATTACTTTGTAACATATATGGTTCCCAAGTCACCACTTATAAAACTAAATTACACATTAATCATGCTACACTAAACTCCATAATTTCCCATATAAAACACCTAAAACCTATCATGCTTCTAAGGCCAAATTATTACTTCTAAACACATAAACATGATATTAAACTCAAGATTATTCATAGATGTAGGTTGGAAATCAACTTTAACACTTAGCGCATTATTTTATATCGATACATTTTGGCCAAGTTTACCCTCAAAGTAAATCTATAAGTAAACAAAACCAAGCAATAAATACTCCAACACCTAATATTCTTACTTACCTAATAAGAATTAAAAAAAATATTTATCAAAACATTTAGTGATTAAAATAAAAATTATAACAAAGAGAATAAGATAAAATAAGGAGAAGCTAAGTAAAAGAGTATCAAGGAGAAGGAGAATAAATAAATAAAAAAGCATCAATGGGAGGTGTTGTGGTTTAGTGGGGCACAAAAAATGAGAAGGAGAGGGTTTTATTTGAACTAAACATGTATAAGAACAAAAAATTAGGTTGGGCACTTGAATGGGGATAAGAAAAGTGTAAAAGTGAAGGCTAGTGTGTAAAATACTGACCAAGGACAAGGAAAATCCCTAGATTAGCTAAAAAGGGAGTCAAAAGGGTATGTGGCTATAAACATGAACTTAATGGCACAACCAAAATTAGGGGATAGAGGTAGGAAGAAATGGAGGGAACATGTTGGAAAGGTGTTTTTAGGAAGGAATCATGTTAGAATTTTAATTAAATTTGAAAAGAGTTGTAATAAGTTCCAAAGTCCTTAAAAATAATTTCGAACTAAAGTATAATAAATGCTTAAAGCTAGGTGAAGGATTGGAACATAATCAAATTGAAAATAGAAAGATATATTGTGAGTTATAGTAAAAACAATTGATTGTTTTAAATATATCAACCAACTAGTTCATCAAAACTAACAAAAAAAATTACACAACTTATGAGTCAATTGGTCCCTTAGTTTGAAACATCACTGGTATAAATCATTTGAAACTCATTTTTCCTTTAATTATTATATAAAAATACCTTTCTTATATATATCGTATTAGGGAGGATCGCTAACTCTTAGGATATTTTGATAAATGAATAGAACAAGGCTATAGGACTAAGACTCTCTATTTTATAAGTCAAGAACCTACTAATCAAGGACAAGTTTGTGGGAAAATTTACAAAGGAAATTTAGAGCCAAAAGATTCTCATGCCTAAAATGGTGAGGAAAGAAAATGGATTGGAGGCTAAGATCAACCATGAAAAGTACAAAGAAGGGGAAAATACTAGGGAGAGTGTAGAAACGTGAAGAGAACAGTTGTAGCTTATTATAAATAGTAATTCACTTAAGTTTAAGGGGAAAGAGAGAGAAAAAAGAATAAGAAGACAAAGTTATATGTGTCACTAAAAGCACATTTTGAATTTTTGGCTCCTCATATATGATTTAATCCTCTAAACATAGGTAAAAATTATTCTAATGTGCTCTAAATATTATTTATAAATAAAATATAACATAAGTACAATTAAATTAACCATTAGAAAATGATTCAAAATCAAATCAAACATAAATCAAATAGTTTAGTGGAACTAGTTGATTGATACGGCAAAAACAAGTTGATTAGGTCATTATAGTTTGAAAACATCGTCCACAACATTAACCATTTGATTGATTACCCCAAAATAATTCAACTAGTTTCTTATCAAGCCTTATATTTTCCCAACTTTCAAACCTTTTCAAACTATTTTCAAGTCCAAATTTTAATACATATTTAAATCATAAGTCAAGACATAATTAACATATCTTAAAGGCCTTAAAAAAAGGTATTATAAAAAAGTGATTTCATGTTGTGAAGAGTAATGTAGTTACAATACTTGAGAATTCAAACAATCTAGATTTGATGTGTGAATGATAAGTACTTAAGATTTCTCATTAAAAAATCATAATGTAAAAATGAGTTGAATTAAATGCTTAGAAAATTTGACAATAGAAAGTGAAGACAAATGAGATAATTAATTATACTAACAAAAGATATTATAAAGTTGGAGGAAAAATATGTTCAATGACTCTTTTATATGTCTGAAACATTATTCAAGTCCCTAGCTGCATTTGATGCTAAAAGAGACAACCATCAAGGAGATTTATTAAAATTTCCCCAAGGCTAGACAACTAATACAATAAAACTAGTAGGTTATTACCTATCAAAAACTTTCCAAAAAATACCCCATTGTAAAAATATTGTCATTGAAAAACTAAACCATTAAACTAGTATGGAAATACCATTTTACTTCTTGTTATATGATAAATGATAAATGATAAATGAAATTGAATTTTTATCGAAGGAATACTAGATAAACAAGTAGATAAGTATTGGGTCAAACTAGTAGGATGGTAAAAAAAAATTGACAGTTAATTAAAACTTTCTAGATGTGGACTAGTTTGGTTAATAGTGAAATATTTAGACTATGAAAGTGTTGAAAAGAAGTGGAATACTAGACTGTTATATGAACAATAGTTGACTAATGTAGGTACTAGTGTACTAGTTTGATTAAGAATTGGTGGGCTATTAAAAATAGAGGACAATGTTTTTTGAAAAACAACTACAATGGACCTATCTACAAGTGGATTGATCACTGATATCAATGGACTAGTTTTATATTTTATCATGAGTCTTTGTAAAAACATTTTTATTTTTTTATGACGAGAAAACCATAAACCCTTTTGAAAGAAACTTTTTAGAGAATTCAAAACATCATGTTCATGGGAAAAATAATTACACATTCATGCATATTAAACCTAAGATTACATAAACACTATGCCTTGAAGGTCTTGAATGTTATATTCTCGTTGTGTTGGATACTTTATTGATTTTGATATCCATAACACTACTTGGTTTGAAAGATTTTGACAATTAGAATACATGCAGACTAACGTAAATAAGTTAAACTCTAAAACCAATTTTTTATCATCAATAGAAAGATTAGTAAAATTTATTAACCTATAAGGTCACCAATTATATACATAGTGCACTTTATAATTGAAGCTTTTGTGTTTAGCCTTAAGAAATAGTTATTAACAAGGGTATTAATAATTATGGTTATGGAAAATATCACTAGGTACATCATACAAATATTAATCAACAAGGATAATATATAAATAAGAATTAATAATTTATTATGAAAGTGTAAGATAGGAATATGTGGGCCATATTACCTAATAAACAAAACTCTAAATTATTAGAATTAATGTAAACTTTTATAAGGAAAATGTCACTTTTAGAAAATTAACATTTCATTTTTATTTATCGTATAGCAATAATATACACCTAAAATATGATAGATACCTTACTTAAGATTTGATGAAATTTTTTTTTTTTAAATATGTTAGTTATGGGCCCAAGTGTAATGAAAAATGTATGAGTGGGAAAAAATGTAAAAATAAAGATAAAATAATTGTATTTTGAAGAAAACATACATCCTAAGAAAAAAATATTAATATTTTCAAAAAAAATATATAAATGGTACTAAGATTTGAATTGGCTCTATTTACTCATTACATCATATCTTAAAGAGAAATGTTAAAAATATTTTTTAAATTTAAAATTATAAATCTTGTGCAATAAATTTTCTTTTTTTTTCTTATAAATGAATTGTTACATTTTGATTATGATTAGACTTATAAAATGTATATCTAGCTAACTCAAATGTTATGTTTTTTTTCCATGAAAAGAAACACATGATGATATGAGTATAAAATATGAGAGGAACTCTACTTTAGAGTTATGTAAAATATTGACAAGAATGTCAATGGTTGACTCCAATAATAATAATAATATATGAGTGAAATATAGATAAAAAATAAAAATTTACAAATGAAATAAAAATGGGAAAAAATATGCAAATAGTTTAATAAAAAGGTAATTTCAAAGAAAATTCAATATCATTGTCAAGTTATATAGTATAGATAAATGATATTTCCTTTGCTTTATAAATTTATTAAAGCATTCTATCATAACCAAAATAATTAAACCATTTGAGTTTTCCATTCATGATAAGACATACTATGTACATATATTCATGCCATGCCATTTGTTGTTTCTAACTTCTTCTTTTTAATATTTCACATTTTGACTAGTTCAGAATCCTGTCCAACATGTAGTTGGAAAAAATATACAATATTTGTAAATCATAGTAAGTAATATAATACTTGTAATAATTATATGCGCATAAATATTTTATTTGTAAGTTTAACAAGAAAAATCATAAGTGTTATAGTATATGCATGAAAATAAATAATTATTATGATATTTGTTTAACATAACTATATAATTTAATCTTTGTGTTTTAAAGAAAACTTAATTTAATTTTAGAAAGTTCATTCACAAAAAATGTATATGTTATACATGAAAGAGAATCATGATATGAAAATGAATTGACAATAATATTTTATTGAAACTTATTCTAGAATAGTTTATGATGTGTGTAGGAATATGAACTCATAGTTTGGGTGGTATTATGGTTTGGTTAGGATTTTAAAGTGGATATGATGGTTTGAAAGTGATCATGAGATGATGATGATGATTCAACAAAGAAGAATTAATGATGATGAAGCTCGAATGATAACGATTTTGGACCGGTTTGGTTCGTGGGCTAGGGTTAGGGCTTACAATTAGGGTTTAGTAGTGACTTGGATATTATGATGATGAACGAATGGAATAATTGTAATTTGATGATTAGAATTAAAGTTAAGATATTAAAGATGATCATTTTATAATAATATTATTATTATCTAAGGGCTGCAAATAGATAAAATTAAGTAAGAAAATAGGTTGAAGATAAGTGTTGAAGATGATGATGATGGCGATTATATGTGGCGATTAGGATTGGGATGGCATGAGTTTTGTGGAGGGTTTAAAGGATAAGTCTTAATCTCTAATTCACACAAACTAAGAGATTAAGGATTTCAATAATAATCACTCGCATATATAGAATTGATTAAAATTGAGAAGAATTCATTTAATTAAGCAAAGCTTACAACTTTCATCAATTTTTTGTCTTTTCCATGTCGTGTACTTCTACGACTTTTATAGCCATTACACCTCTCTAATATTACGAGATAATCTTAACAAAAATCTAATAGAAATCGACCCCTAAAGCAATAGCTTTCTCCGTACTCCAAACACAACTCATAAGATAGAATAAGATAAACCCTAAAAGATAGAATTAAGCTATTTTTTAACTAATTCAACTTCCTTATCCCTTTAGCTAATATTAACGTAATACTAACTAATATTACACATCCAAAATGTCCCACTTATTCTTCTTTTGCAAATGCCACATTCATTCCTTCCCTGTAACATATTCATGTCCTCCATGCATGCCATACACAAGTCTCTATTTCTAGCGACTTGTTTTGCAAGTTTCATCCATAACTAGCAATGTAATCATCCGTTTGTCTTCAAATTTATAGGAGATCCTCTCTAGATAGAGAACAATAGGTTCCAACACAATAAATACTAAGTCTTGATCATTTCCTCCTACATCAGTTTATATATTACAATGGTAAGATTTACTAACTATATTAAAGGAAAACCATACATTCAATAAGAAAGTAAAATTCAATTATTAATTTAATTAATTACACTTATATTGATTATTTTTATTAAATAAGAAGCATTCGTGAATTAACATTTTTAATTTTAGCATATGGTACAAGTAATAGATAGTAATTGATTAGTGTATTATTATTAATTAAGATTATGGAAAATAGTAAAGGATATAAATACTAGTTTATTGGGATAGTAATTAGTGACCGCAGAAATTGAAAAAGACTGATATTATACTTGCTCAGTATTATAAGTTCTAGCGTAGAAACTATTTTATGACATGTTATGTTGAATGTCAGTGAAATTATATTTTCAGGAATAAAATAGAAAAATAACTGTTGTATCTGGAAGGAAAAAGTATCGATCTCTATCTATTGATTGAAAAATAATTGTATATATTTATCTAGATTTATAATATCTATTTGTCGGTTTGCTCACAGATTTATGAGAGTGGTGGAAGATACTTGCTACTGGCAGGAAAAGGATATCTATGGATACCGATGCTTATAATTTCAGAATTGGTTCAGACCTGCATCTTAGCCGATTTCTGTTACTATTACATCAAAAGGTTATTGGAGTTCATCCTATGTTTCTACTTTAGCTTGGTCCCTGACCGTAAAAATGTTATACAAAACTTTCATGCGTGTATAGTATCCGTACTTTTTCTTCACATATCCCCATCATTTTACATAACAATCCAAACTTTTTTACGAAATTTAATTTTTATTGGCATCTAATAGCTAACGATTGGTTGCAGACTTTCTATTACTATATTAATGTTTCTAACCCCCATTGTTATTCTGTTTCTTTCAGTGTCATGGAAGGCCAGCTCGTATTATCACTTTGCTCGTCAGTTTGAAAATTTGAGTTAGATAGTCGGAACATGAAAATTCTATATTTAAATATAAATTTGAGAAAAGGCAAATACATACTTTATGCGATAGTGTACTCTTATGGATTAATATTACTTTTAGTAATGTATTGATTAAGAATATCGATAATATTGTTTTTTTGGTTCGTTGCTTATTTCAATATGATAGTAGGAATTAATGCAGAGTGTTGCATGCAGTATCAAATATTCAATTTTTGTTAGCCCTTTATCTCAACAATTGTGCAGCTATACCATTTTATTTAAAGCCACTTTTTTTATTTATTGAACTTAGAGCATTAATATTCACTACAAATATTCCACAAAATACACTTAATCTATTTTAAACCAACTATCACATCAAAATATCCAATATTTTATTTTTAACCTATATTGATCAAAATGCCCCTAAATCAGCTAAAATATCCATATTTTTATAAAAAATCTTATGAGTCCTAATATGAATGATTTTTCAACATCTAATATATATATCATTATAAAAATGCATGACTACAATTATTTATATTTATATTTCATATACCCCAATTTATGCCAACCCATAATATGCACAAAACACACGTTTCCACAACTTTTTCACTTTTGCATCACACGATATAACATATATATCATTAATATAGCAACATTATCCACTTAGCAGTTACAAACATGATATCACATAAAATTACACATAATTCACATAAAACCCCTAACTATGAATTGTATCCTTATGGAAGTGGTTCCAATCTCTAAACATGTAAGACCTAAGACTCCTCTTCCAATACCACTGGAACATCACCTATAAGTCAAAATACAATAATATTAGACTTAGAAAAATTAACTAAGGATACTAAGACTAAGGAGAAGGAGGAAAAATGAAGATAACTAACAGTCGAGAGCACAACGATGCTCTAAGGAGAAGGCAAGGAGGCATGGTCAGGGGAGGAGTGTGCATGGGTTGGGTGAGCAAAGTGCTCACGGCTAGGAGTGAGGTGTGCAAAGGAGGGCATGGCTAAGGTATGTGCGGGTCAAAGGGGAAAATCATGCACGAGTGGCGCACAAACAAGGAGTGACACTAGAGTTGGGATTGTAAGGTACACACGGGGTGGGCATGCCTCAATGAAATTGAATCGGGCAAGCAAGGGAAGAGAAAAATGTGTGTGGCTTTGGGAAGCTATGATTAGGCAATGATAAGGGATGTTGATGGGGATAAGGTGGTGATGGTTGGGCGAGAAGGTAATGGTGCTTGTTGGTCAAGGATGGTGAGTGGTGTGGTGTTGGTTTCAACAAACAATAATGGAAAACATGCCGAGAAAGGAGGAAGAAGTGGATCAGGTTATGGGTTCTTGACAAAGGAAAGAAGAAGGAAGAGAAGAGGGAAGGTGTGCAAATAGGGTGTGTGTGTGTGTGTGTGTATGTGTATGGGTGCATGGGGTTAAGATGAGGGAGATGGAACCTAAAGGTTGAGGGCTGAACGTGGTTGGTTTTGGCGTAGGTGGTGCAATAGGGGGTTTAGGCTATGCAAACTTGGTGCATGGTGGATTTGTAGGTGTAGGGAGTGTGAGTGGATGGGAAAGGGAAAGGGAAAATGGAGACATGCACAAGAATGAGGGATGTGCTTGGCCCAAAGAGGAAAAGAAGAAAGGGTGGTTATGCCATGATCAAGGTGAAGGGGAAGAAAAGAAAATGAAGGGAAAAGGGAAAAGAAAATAGAGAAGCAAAAAGGAAGAAAAGAAAAAGGGAGAGAAAATTTTAAAGTTAGGATTAGGATTAGGTTTAAGCTGGAATTTAGGGATTTAATTAAAATTTTATTCCATCAATTACTCAGGGTCACGGTTAGGCTAAAAATAAATATAAATTATCCAAAAGTTAGAACTTACATTAGGTTAAAATATTAATTATAAATTATTTAAGATTTTAATTAGATAAAATATTGGGGTATTACATAATTGGTCAACTATACATAAACCATCCATCAAAAGAGGCAAACAACCACACCAAACCAAGCACATGTCTCCCCTAATACAAAGGTCAAGCAAACTGTACATTGGAAGAAAGAAAAACATGTAGCCCTAAAACTTTAGGGGGGCCAACAGAACCAAACCGGTAGCTGCTGCTAAGACCATTATTAAACACAAGTAAAAAAAATCACCTATGGTTTGAGAATCACAAGGACAAGATTAGAGAGGAAATAAATGAAGAGCATCTTTCAACATTGTTTGCCTTCAAGGAACCCTCCATGTTGCCTCTCAGGCCATAGTGCAATGGTAAATCTTTAGCATTCATCCATCACAACCAAAAAGAGTCACTAAATTTGATCAAAGGAGTGCTTACACTTGATTCTTCATTATCCATCCTTAATCAAAAAGCTAGTTATCATTGTTATGAGCACCAAAAACCAATTGGAGTAGAAGCTTTGTCCCTTAAAAACTATTTTATTCCTATATTCCTAGATAGTTCTTATGATTGCAAATAAAGTGGTAGTCTAAAATCTTCCTTTTTACCCCTTTCTTAAAACTCCCAACCAAGCTAAAGATGCACCCATCATAGAGTGTGACATTACTAAAGCATCCCTAAGCTAATCATATATCTCATACCATATATTTCCCATCACTCAGCAATGGAGAAACAAATGGTTAATTTACTCCTATTCATTATGACACAAAGGATGATAGCCTAATTCCTTCGAGATGATAAGTTAAAGCATAACTAATATATCATTTATGTTCAACCTTTACTAAACAAACCACATTAGGAGCTCAATCCATGGGGTTGCAATTCCTATCCAAATCCTACTAAAATTCATGTAGTAGCTACATAATCTAGTGTGTTAGATCATACTCACATCTAAAGACTCTTCAACACCATATCAAACTCCAAAACCACACCAATCCATCCCAAACCCCCTATGTGTGTGACCTTATCACATTACTGGTATGAGATTGAAAATGTAGTATCCTAAATTTTATCCAATATTAATTTCGAGTAATTAATATCTTAACATAATTCTAATCTTGGTAAATTAAAAATTCTACCCTATCATAATTCCTTAACCCTAAATCTTAACATTGTCCTAATATCTATTCCAAGTCATTAACACTTTTAACCTAAACCTAAATCTAAATGGTTGATAATTAATTTTACCCAAATTTCCTAATATAAATTATTTTAACTCAGCTCTAATCTAAATTAACCTAAACAAAGGTATAAGGGATTGAAATGATGAAGCAAAGGTTGATGGAGTGGGGTTCTTTACCAAGATAGGTATGGGGTAGCTAAAATCAGCCCTAAAGTGTCTACACATGTAGCCTAAGGGCAGAGGAGAAAAATGAGGAAAGAGAGAATATAGTAGGTAAGAGAAAAATACCAAAAGTTCTTTTTAGGTAATTTTAGTTGAATAAAAATAAATTAATAATCTAAATAATATGAAAACGTTTACCATACACCCTAAAGTGATTAATAACACAAACAGATCAAAACCTAATAGTTTTGAAATTATTTGAGTAAGAATCAAAACAAGAACAAAAATAGACCTAAGAATTGCAAGCATCAATCAACCCAAAACCTTAGTTTTTTTATCGATGTGTCCAAGATAAAGCATTATTTTTTTTTCATTCTCCGCCGTCAACTAGTTCTAGTCAACCAAGGAGCACCCATAAACAGAATTGCATTGTCAGTCAACCGATGCTCTGAAAACACACATTTTCCACAATTTTCCAAATTCATCCCAAAAATAAAGCCAATTTGTTTAATATAAAGATAATTTTAAATACATTTTGAAGGATTTCAAGGTGAGGTATTATAGTTTACCCTATCACATTGGAATCACGAAGGTGGGGATCCTTAAAGGGGAACACTAATGTAATGGTGGGTAGTAAAGGATATGAAGTAGAAATAGAGGGTGTATTATGTGATTGGCATGGGAACCTTGTGTGTATTGTATCTATTCCCACAGAGGTTAATGAGGTAGAGTTTAATACAATACATTTGGGTTGCATCCTCATTTTACAAAAGAAATGGGTGAGGTATTTGGACATTATAGTCGAGTCTAATTTGAGTACTCATAGGGCAACAAGCTAGGAAGTGCACAAGGAAGTTAGCATTATAGCTTAACCTCATTAGTGGCATGTAGATGGTATAACAAGATGTTAACATCATGCACATGTTCTGTGAGTTAAATAACATGGCTAGACTGTTATGATAGTGCATATGAGACCTTCATATGATAGTGTACATGCAAGTAGTGTACATGTCCTCTTTAAAGAGGGTTAAGTCGCTCATTGCATCACTATGATAGCGAGAATTTTATATGCACTACCCGCAACTATTCATTTCTATTAGATGAACAATTGTAAGGCTACTGGTCAAGGTTAAGTAGTTAAAAGTCAGTGTTTGGGTGTCTTGATGGCTAAAATGCCCCAAAATCCTAATTTCTATTATCCATTATTAAATAAGATCTTTATGTGGGAGTTTAACCAAAATAATTCATTTTTATTAAAATAAGAGGAAGTTAATTAGGTTAAACTAAAAAGAAATTTAAAAGTGTTTGAAATAGGAGGAATTGTGGTATTTAAGCTAATTAAGGATTTTATTTTAGAAATTAATTAAATAAATTACTTTATTTAAATTAAGAAGAATAAAATAGTTTCAAATTAATTTAACTTAATAAATAATTTAATTGGAAGAAAATTTGAGTATTTTTCCTAATTAGTATGGAGGTTAAGGAAGTTTATCTAAAATAGTCTAAACTAAGCAAAAAGGAATTTATTTAATATCTTATAAATATTAATATTCTAAATAGTCCAAAAATATTCTAAATAATTTATGCAAAATCCAAAACCCTAAATAAAGCCTTCCTTTTTCCTTTTTCCTTTTTCTTTTCCTTCTTTTTCCTTTTTCCTACTCCCCCCGCCGAAGTTGGGCCTCGACCGGCCCAACGCCCCCTTCCTTTCCTTCTTCTCGCCGCGGCCCAGCGAGCCCAGCCGCCCGTGAGGCAAAACTCCGCGTTTCGAAGCTAAAGTCGCTGAAACGCCGCGTCACCATAAGGAGAAAATATAACCGTTGCCAGACCGACGCGGATGCCGCGTTTTTCTCAAATATCACCCAAAACGCAGCGTTTTATTAATAAGGGAAATAACCGCTGCCACCCGGCCGGTTCCCCCTTCCCTTTTTCCTTTCCCCTGGACCGCCGGTCCAGCCCCTCTTCTTCTTGTTCTTCTTCTTCCTCAGTCGGTGACCGCCTGCAACACGAAAGCTCGCCGGAGGAAGAAAAGCCTGCAACGCCAGCTCCAGCTCCGGTCATTTCGCCCCTCTTCTCCCCGTTAACTTCCCCATGGATTTGGCCAAACGGCACTCCCTTCTCCCGCTCGAAAATCCCCCATTTCCCAAGCAATTATGGTCTAAAAATTTTCAGACCATACGTCGGCCAACTACGCCGGACGACCTACCCTAACCCTAACCCCCTAACCTCCCACTTGGATCTTGTCGTTTTTCGTTCAAATTGGCCTATAAATAGCCCTCAGCACCGCCTTAATCGGGTTCGACAATTGGGAACCCAGACAGAGCAAGCCGCGCGCCGCCCTACCTTCAGACGGCCTTTTCTCCGCCGTCAGCCGCCCCTACCACCTACCCTTGCCACCAAGATCCTCCCTGAACCTCCCTCTACACAACAAACCACCTTAGCTTCCTTACCTTGCGCCGCACGTGCCACCCTGGCCATGCAAAAATTCCTCCCCAACATCGACCCTTCCAGCCCTGCGCCACCTTCGTGCCGCCGCCACCGGCTGTGCCGCCGCTTTCGGCACCACCACCACCCCCCAAAACCACCAGGAGTGTCTGCCCTACCACCCTACACTTCCACTTCCCCCTAATTTCTCCTCTTTTAGCCTCCATAGCCACCCTTCCCAATTTCTTCCTCCTCCTCCGCCGCTGTTGCCGCCGCTGGTGCCACCCCCAGCCAGGTGGTCCAACTCCCTAAAACCCTAGACCTGGAATAATAGAAGTTAATAAATTTATTATTATTAACTATTAATGTTAATGCTATTATAATCATTATTAACCTATTTATTATTAATACTATTACTATAATTATTATTAGTACAACCATTATTAATAATATTATTATTATTATTGTTAACAGGCCCTAATAAGTTATTATTATTGTTAATATTGCTAGTATTATTATTATTATTATTATATTTACTATTATTATCTTTATTATTATCGTTACTATTATGATTACTATTATTATTATTATTATTATCATTATTGTTATTATTATTATTATTAGTACTATTATTATTATTATTATTGTTACTATTATTACTATTATTATTATTATTATTGTTATCCTTATTATTATTATTATTATTATTATTATTATTATTGTTATTATTATTATTCCTATGTTTATTACTCTAACTATGAATGATGTTGTTATTATCTTTGTTATTATTATTATGGTAGTATTCTTACTATTATTCGTATGATTAACATTATTATTATTATTATCCTTATCATCATTATTATTATTATCATTATCGTTACTGTTACTATTACCATGGTTATGAGGTTGTTGTTGTTGTTATTATTATTATTATTATTATTATTATTGTTATTATTATTGCTATTATTATTATTATTATTATTATTATCCTTGTTATTGTTTTGTTGTTGTTGTTGTTATTGTATTTAACACATTTATTATTTTATCGATTATTACCATCGTTATTATCCTTAACATTATAATTTAATATTATTACCTTAGTATTTTTGTTATGCCTAGTATTGCCACAACTACTGTATTGTTATTATTATTATTGTAATTATTATCATGGTTATTGTTATTTTACTATCATTATCGCTATCATTACTATTATTATTACTATGGTTAATACTAGCGTCATTATGTTTATCTTTCTAACTATTATTATTATTGCTATTATCCCTATTAGTATTATTTCTAGTACTCTTACTATCATTTGTATTATTACTATTATTATTATTATTATTATTATTATTATTATTATTATTATCATTGTTGCTATTATTATTATTATTATTATTATTATTATTATTATTATTATTATTATTATTATTATTATTTTCATTACTACTACTCCTTCTACTATTATTATTATCATTATTATCATTATAGCCATTATTATTCTTATTATGAGTACTATTATTATAAGTAGTATTCTTATTATTGTTAGTATTATTAGTAATTATTATTAATAACATCGAAACCCTCACCCTAATACTCTGGATTTTGCTAAAACCTAATTTAATCAGTAATAATCCGTTCAAACTATCGTGAGAATAGTAATAACCCTACCCTTTATTTATAAACCCCTATTATTAATGTTAGCCTTAGTATTAGGCCATGATAGGGGTAAGGTAGGAAAATTATGGTAATTTGGGTAGAGGAATATTGACCCTTAGCATTTCCCTCTTATAGGTGAACCGAGTCAAAGCCCCCAGGAGGCGTAGAAGTGTGCTTCAAGCCCGGCGCCGATTTAGGTAAGGACGTAACTAAGGTCACCTGTGTGTATTGCACGTTTTACCTGTCCTGTATGCTTTGTGCGGTTATATGCTATAACCTGAATGTTATCTGTGTATTTATGTAGCGCAGCATGGAACCGAGGTACGTTCTCGTGCTCTTATCTGTGTGTACTAATATGGTATGGTACAAATATGACGTGATGTGATGTGATGTGACCCCTACGGCATGCATGCTAGGTTATGAGAGGAAGTGTTGTGAAGTGGGAACTTGAAAAAGAAAAATAAGCAATTAAGATAACCAAAGGGAAGTACGTTGGTTAACATAGGTATGGACGACCTAAGGAATTCATAATTTTTGAGATGATGAGGAAAAGGGGGAATCAAATAAATAGAAGAGTGGGAATAAAAATAGGGTTGCATGGGGGAAACTAGGGTTTGCATGGAAATGATAGAATTGGCATGGTAGAAATGATAGGGTTTGTATGGGAAGGTTAAGGTCCGCATGGGGGCGAACCTTACGTATGAAAAGTTACCGTGGGACGTGAGGAAGATAGTGGGAGGTCTGTTTGGGAGTCTGGAGACTCGAGGTGAAATATAGTACATAGGGTCATATAAGGGACCCGATTAGGTTTTTGGGAAGAATTAGTAATCTGAAAAAAAAAAAGTGAAAGAAAAATGATTAAGGGTGAGTGAGGTGCGGGTTGAGAGTGAGAGTTTATGTTATAAGGGATGATTATGGGAGTTTTGAGGGAGAAGAAATATTGGGTGAAAAGGAGAGGTTACTTATGGGAAAAGAAAGGTACTAGAGTTGAAGTGGCCAACTAGAGTTTTAGGGTCACAGGTAGAATCGATGGGTAAAGCGATATGATTTGGGGATTGGACCTGAATGAGATGAGGTGTTGAGGATAGATGAATTAATGGTAGTGAAGTAAGAGGAGGTTGGACCACATAGGTCCAATTAGGGTTTCAAGGGAAACCCTAGAGGCTAATGGCGGGTGGAGTCCGATGTCACGAGGTGTTGTGCCTTAATTCATACTCTAGGATTTGGTTTTATTATGTGTAAGTATAGAGGGGAAATGGATATCGAGGTGTGATAAGGGGTGCATGAGTTCCAAGATATGGGACGGGCCCTCCTGGGAGGATAAGTGTGGATATAGTCAGCCATGCATGTCAAGGGTAAAACACTTTTAAATAAGATACGTTAAGATACTAATCACTTAAAGAGGAAGATACTGAGCCAGGCCCAGACCGGTCCACCGGCGAATAATAGTGGCCAGGAGTCGGGGTGCCCTGGAGACCGTGCCACCGGCAAACAATAGTGGTCAGGAGTGTTTTGCCTTGTATGATTTCCGGTCCACCGGCTATAATAGTGGGGGTTTCCGTGCTCAGCAAACCAAACATAAAACTTATAAGACATGGGAAAGATACTAAATACTTACAGTGGAACACCATGTGAGTCGGGGCCAGACCGGTCCACCGGCAAATAATAGTGGCCAGGAGCGTTCTGCCCTGGAGACCGGTCCACTGGCAAATAATAGTGGTCAGGAGCGTTCTACCCTGAGTTTATATATTCCGGTCCACCGGCTATAATAGTGGGGTTCCCGCACTCACGTGGATTAATAAAAACTGTGGTGTGAAATGACTACTTTTAATAAAGACTCAAAGGAAATAAGTCTAATTGGACTACGGTCAGCTTTTA
The DNA here is from genome assembly GCA_039764185.1 of Tamarix austromongolica. Lineage (NCBI taxonomy): Eukaryota > Viridiplantae > Streptophyta > Magnoliopsida > Caryophyllales > Tamaricaceae > Tamarix > Tamarix austromongolica. The sequence goes on along the minus strand of CM077809.1, from coordinate 140,353,533 downwards.
TTATCTGTATTACTACATGCTGCTTACGTGAGTATGTCACGCATTGAGTTTCCAATAATATGGATTATTCCTACTTGAGACACATGAGCCACTTTATATTTCGGATATACCACGCTTATATGTTTAAATGGGATGTTACATACTTCTCATATGTTACTATAGGTTTATGGCTAGATTCATGTTGTGGGTTGTGAGTACGTATGATATTATATCAATGTATTGTATCATAATATGAACTCGATTCTTTAGTTACGTCTCTCCCATAAGTTAGGGTAGTGGGACTTACTCAGTATTGGACCCGTACTGATACTACACTGGTTGAATGGGTCCTGTGATGATCCACCGACGGTGGGGAGCAGACCTTTGATGTAGGTTTTGATTAGTTATTAAATTGGGGTGGAAGGCTTGACTTAAGTGGGTAAGTGGTCCAGATATTTACCCTTCGGAATATTTTTTGTTTAATCGTATTCGTCTTTAAAAGTTACGAGGGTTGTATTTAAATTTCCAAGGGTTTTATCGTACCTTATCCTTCCGTCATTTTAATTCCTCTGACATTTGGAATTTTAAATTGTACTTCCAAATGAAACTCTTGACTTTCGTACTCTGATTTCCTTATCACTTATGTCTTACTAATGGTTTGTTTTGGTTCTATTATTTTAGCCTTAGCACTTAGTATCAGGTCGATAGTTGTGAATCGATCGGGTACTAAGTGTGGTGGTAATACCCCCGAATTTATAGTTTTATTTTCTTGCTTCCACTAAACTTCTTTAAAATTTAACGAAATTTTTCGGTAGTAAATTTGAGGGTGTTACAATGGCAGTCTTTCTTAACTCATTTATTTATCCTTTTTGAATGGCTAGTTTGTGCATGATTTAAGTCCCCAGGTGATTTTTATGTATTTTGGTTGCTAAACTATAATGATTGGGCACAGTCAGTCTAATCCTTTGTTAGGGACCCATTTAGTGTAGTTTTTATCTAATTTTTCCTAGGTAAGGGATTAACCTCCCCTTCCTTTCCTAGAAGGTAGGGGAAGTGGTGTGTGATAATTCTTGTGGCAAGATCTAATCTTACGATAAAAATACCTACTTATAAAAATATTTTTTCCATTGGCATCGAATTCTTGAATATTTTTCTCAATTATTGAGAATACATTAGTTTTGAAAAAAGATGAAGATGTTAAAAAGTTGGTGTCGTTGATATCCTCCACTTAGGCTAATGTGTTGCCATAGCCTATGCTTTATCAATAAATCAGGAGAAAAGAAAAAAAAATTATGAAGACTAATTAAAATCAACAAAACATGAGAAAAGGAAAATCATGATTATTATCCTTATAAGTTATTACATTGTAAGCTTTATTGACGAAACTTGGACCCAAAAGATGAAAGTCTGAATATTTGGGACCAGATGCTGGGGTTCAATGTTGATAAGGATGAGGATTTATTTGATCAGTTTAGTAGAGTGAAATTGAAATGGGGTCATCTGGATATGAGGAGGGAATTATTTAAGGTTCAATAAATAATTGGTATAGGTTCAACAAAAAATTTGATTTGAGTTTAGTAAATAATTAGTATAGGATTAGGGAACTATTTTTTTAAATTTTGATTATCACCATATATAAGTTAAAAAACTTTCTTCCGTGTTCATTAAAACTTATATGCATGTTCATAAACCTTTTATGTATGTGTTTATCACTCATAATTGATATGTTCATCATAATGAATGCCTAATTTCATTACATATAACAAGGAACACCCAGGTCCATTATATAAAATACATAGATTCATTCTATATAGTGATTAGGTTTATACAAAAATGCATAGATTAAATAATAATAATAATAATAATAATAATAATAATAATAATAATAAATCCCAAGTTCATAATATTAAACACTTAGATTCATGACTTACAATGCCTATGTCCATTACATACAATGGATAAGTTTATTACATATAATCTTTTATGTATCAAAATTATTTAAGACTCATGGCCAAAAATTTTCTTTCATAATGGAAGCATAATCTCCACAAGTTCAAATGGTATCTAAAAAAACATAAATAAATCACTCATTACTCTAATGAATCAATGTATTCTTGAGGCAGTTAAACTTAAAAGGCAATTACAAAGATCCACGAACCTTATTACCCTAAGAATGCAATTATCACATATAAGTTAATAACATAAAGACTGAGATTCATAACATGGAATGTTCAGTTTCATGACATAGAACACATATATTCATAATGTTAAATGTCTAGGTTAAAGATATAAACTATTTGGGTTCAAGACATGAACATATATTAAAAAAATTCCATATATTAATTGTATAATTATAAAATGACCCCGTGTCTATAAATAAAAATTATCAAAATTATCATGTGTTCATCATACTTATTGAATATGCTTGCAATAAAAAGTTATAAAATAAAATGTATAAAAATAATGTGTCTAAAACTAAAAATTTATAAAATTATCTCATGCCTGTAAGTATGAATTATATATTATAAAATTGACCAAGTTTTTAGATATTAGAACTTTAAATTGCAAAAATGATACCACGTACTTAAATAAACTTTAACAAATAACAAAGAGGCATGGGGACCATAATATAAGAATTTTTTTTTTCCATCACCTTTGATGTCATGTTAGTTTGGTCATAAAAAATTATGTGATATTCTATCAAAAATCTTTAATGATAATAAATTATATAACTCTCTCACCCACATATATTTATAAATTAGTGAGCTTATAATAACACATGATTCTAAGAAGTTATAAACTAAGGTCTATAGTTTTCTCATCAACCACATCTTTTTTAATTTGTCTTCTCAAAAATGTGGCAACTTATTATTGGTTACTTATGGGATATATATATATATATATATAAGTTTTGGATTGACAACACTAAAAATTTATGTGGTAATTTAAATTATTACTTTGACCATAAAAAATTTTAAAATTATTTGTATTTTTATCATAATTTAACATAAAAATATTTTCAAGTAGATAAAAGGGTATTAATGCAACATAAATTATTTGATTATTCGTGGTACGAGTAGATCACATACTAATGAAGCCCAAAGCGTGAGGAAATAAAAGGGAAACCATATATGAGGGAGACACGCCCTCATTAATGCAATGGATATGGGGGCAAATATCATCCCACTTACCATCCTAAATAAAAAATAAAATAAATAGAAGATCATCTACGTTGCCTCTAGTCCCCACCAACTCACAACGCCAATTAATTTCTAACACAGGCCCTCCCCTCTCCGTCTCTCTTTGTGCGTTTGTCCCCGTCGCTCCTCATATCATATCAGACAAATTCTTCTTTCTTTTGCGAGAGTTATGTGATGGGGAAACGAAGGGGATCATCGCCGGTGAACGTGTTATTCCAATGGATCAGAGGGCAATCAATGAAAGTCAAGATCGCCTTAGGGGCCGTAACGGTCCTTTGTGCACTGGTGGCACTAAAGAAACTGGTGAGGAATCAAGGTCATTTCTTTATTGCATCCGAATCCATTCACGCTGTGGGGATCATGGTTCTGATTTACAAGCTCACCACCAAGAAAACTTGCTCCGGTAATAATTTATTTTATTGGTTTGATTCGTGTCACTTATCTTCGTTGCTAAAACGTTTAGTTGTTGTTTTCCCTATATTTTCTGAATTACAATTGGATTCGGTTTTAATTTTAATCGGTTGAAGGATGTGCCTAAAACAACAGTTACATATCTGTGCTGGGCGAGGGTTTAGAATTTATTAATTGGAGATGAAGCATAGGAATATGGAATATTAGTTCTGCAGCTTTGTTTTTCTATAATTTGAGCAAAATCATAAATAAATTATACACTATAATTCAATTTATGAACAATCCCTTTGAAAGCATTAAGTTCACACGTCACTGATTCATCTAATTATTATTATTATTATTATTATTATTATTATTATTATTATTATTATTATTATTATCATCATCATTAAATTAAACCTTGAAAAAAAAAATGTGACATTTATTTAAAGTAGGAAAGACAATTTTATAGTTTTGGCAGAAGCTCTACTTGGTACATTACATGTACTTGGACGTGAAAATGTTGTTCCGACCCGAATTATCCAATCCAAAATATGATTTATATCCGAAAAGTTAAATCCAATGTCAACCAAACAATACAAAATAACATAAATCAATATGAATCTGATCCGAATTTAGGTAACTCAATTGTTACCCATATCTAAAATGACCCGAATCGAAAAATCTAACCCGTAAAAAATCTGATCCATATCCGTATAAAAATTCAATAATGACCTAATCCAAACTTACCAGACTATAAATGACACAACATAACCAGCCATATTTTCAAACTTAATCAAAACTAAAGAGAAATTTGATTCACAAAAGTGACGCTATCTTATATAAATTGGTTTATAAACACCAATAAATTATCTTATTAATAAAATTTTATATAAACAAAAATATACAACCTATATAATAACAAATAAAATAAAAATAGTAAAATTCTATTATGCTCATTTTATTTTAATATCATATTAATATCAATTAGGTTAGTTCATCAAAATAATAATAATTATTATTATTATGAGGATAAAAAATATAATAGTAAATATATATATATATATATATATAATATCAGTAAAAGTTATATTTGCATTTCTACTTATAATAATTATTATTATATTTCTAAAGATAATGACAAAAAACAACAATAATAATTAACTATAATAATAACAATAATTATTATAATTAATATGATAATTATAGTTATTATAATAATCATTTTATTTATGTGTATAATAATATTTATAATTATATTTATCACAATAACTATAATAATAATAATACTAATAATGATAATAATTTTGTATTATTATTACATATTGTATAATAATTTATATTATTACATATCTTATGTTAAAAATTACTATAATAAGTATAACAATAATAATAAATCATAAAATTTAATTTATTATTTATATTAAATTAATAACAATCAATGTTAATATAAATTTAAAACTTAAAATTTAATTAACTTGACTCAAATCCAATATAATTCAAAATTTGTAGATCTGAATTTCTCTAATCAAAACTCAATCTGATCCGAAATTTGTAAATCCAAATCAAATCTAAACCCGAAGAAATTTGATGTAGTAGACTCAAATCCGACCCGATATTTTCCTAATACAAAACTATTTGACTCAATAGAGACCCAATTCGAATTATTGTTATTTAAATTGAATCTAAATTTAAAAGACACCTAACTCTAAATTCAAATTCAATCTGATTATATATTAATGAGATTTTAATTTAATCTAAATTGATCCGATATAATCTGTTTAACGCGTCAGCTTGTACGAAAATCTCAAGTGCTCATGAACCCTTACATAAAGTAGCAAAGTATGTTAATAGTTGATTGCGATAAGTTAAAAAACATATGAATCATGGCGTCAGTTTTTCTTGCACGCGTCCCTTTCCTTCCTTAATATCAGCATCCAACTCCAAAAAATAAATGTTGCGTCACGCGGCTCACGCCTTTTGGATTTGATTTGGGATTTTCGTTTTTCTATTCACAAATTTTCGATTGGTATATTTCAAAACTTCATATTTTTAAAGAAAATCAATTAGTCCTGTACCTAAGCTTTCTTAAATCAAATCTCAACCTGGCTTATATATTTTCTAAATAGCGTCGAAGGTCTTGCAATGCATAAATATTTTGAAAATGATACAATCATAATATTGTGGAAATTTATTGAATGTAAAAGATATGTTACAATTTTGTATTTCTTTTTAAATTGGTATGCATATAAATAATATAATATTTGCAACACCAAAATTTAAGCCTCACTACAATAGATTTTTCATATGTAACTCGAAGAAAATACTCTACACTATATTTTTTATGATGAATACATATATTAGTTAATAAATCTGTTGTGATTTACTGAGAAAACTAATTAGGTAAACATTCTAGCATATATTATTAATAATTATTGTACTAAAATATTCTTACATTTTTAAATATAAGTCATTTTAGCTTGGGTCATAAGAATTAATTTAAAATGCACCTTAAATAAGCTTGTTTGGAACTACCTGAAAAAAGTAGTTATAAAAAAGAACTATTTTTCTTCATTTTTAGCTCAAAAATATTCCTAAAAATAAATTATTATGAATAAGAAAAAAAATTATTAAAGCTTTTCTAAATGAGCACAAAGTTATTTTTATTTGACTTGGAATTATCATTGGTATTGACCCAAAAAAAAACAAGAAGAAGTAGTTTGTCTTCATTAATTTAGACACAGAGAGTAATTGAGGTTAAAGGATAAATAGGAAAGATTATCCAAAATTTTCACTAAAAAATAGAATGAACAATACTTATAAACAAAATAAAATGATTAAAATGACCTATGTTTAAATATAGATGTAGTATTATTTATAGCAAATTAATATACAGTGATATACTAAGTCAATTAATTAGGTAAATATTTTTAGCAAATTCACTTGGTAAAGTATTTAAAAGTATACTTCCTTTATTATTGCATTATAAATATATGAATTTTTGTACACACGGAATGGTGACAATCTAATGACTATTCTTTCCATATATTGTTTTTAGCATAAATCATATAACACAATTATTTGGTCAATAGATACACTTGTAAAATTAATGTTTAGACATCTCTATATTGTTCAAAATCGGGGTTTAACATAAAAACCTTATCTTATCAAGATGCTAGCCAAATAAAAAAATTTGTATTATTATTTGTGCCAATGTTGGTACCCTACTTCTCCGCTCTCATTTTTATCTCCTATAATTTTCAACTTTGTGTATATTGATTTATGAAGCTTTAATATAATAACAATAATATTTTATTTTTGTTATATATATATATAACACTTAGCCTTCAAAATAAACTGATGTATGATAAGATAATTCTATTTTGTTATAGCTACAATAACATTTCTTGGTCACTTTCAATATTTATGGTGTAGAATTTACATATTGCATTGATATAAGTCCCCTTTTTTCCGACTAGTTCTCATTTTCCATTTAAGCATTAAATAAGAACAATTTATTGACATCAATCACATCTTTAATCCTTGTATCCAAAGCCAAAGGCTTACATTTAAAAAAGAAGAGCGTACACTTTTAGTATAATAACTATTAATAATATATATTATAATATTTACCTAATCGAGTTTCTTAGAATATCATGACAACTTAATTGGATAATTCATATACATATCAATTATACAAATAAAATAATTTTTAGCATTAATTATGACAAAGTTGTTGGTTATTAAGAATAACAAACCTCCGATGTAATAAGGTCATTTTACATTTTCAATACATAATTTTACTGGTAATAATAGTGTTTCCTTCTTTACCTCTGTATTATCTCTATGATTAATGACTTTATTACCGGGGTACATTCTTTTAGTAATAATAATAATAATCTTCTTTTAACAAGAGTTAGATGGTAAATGTGTAGGAACATTAATGTGAGTGTGTTATTTATATAACAACTTATGTTGAAAGGTTGAGCACTAAGGTAGCAACAATCTTTTCTTATTTTATGTTTCAATATTAATTGAGTAAAATATTATTATTATTATTATTGTACATATATTTCACATCAACTAGGTTTTATATCAAAAGTTAAGTAATATAATGATAAAATATTAGTAAATTTAACATCAATTCAATAATAATGAAACTTATGTTTATTGTACATCAAAAGTATATCAACTTGAATATTTATTAATAGGGAAAAATATATCAAATTTTATGTTATAATGTTTTTAGGATCTTAATAAACTAAATTGAACATAAATTAATTTAAAAAGTATCAAATGAATAAATAAAATTACTGTAGGTAATGGCCACGCATTGCACACTATGTTACCAACTGGACAGTATAGCTATTGAAATGTAAGTAGTTTAGTTTTGGTGATAAAATTAAAGTTCTAACTTAAATAATATTTATAAACCTTATTCAAAGTACAATTAGAAAAGATAAATAATACTATAATTAAAAAATAATGAACATTTTATTACTATATTGCATAAAAATTGCACCATAAATATTAAAAGTGGTCATGAAATTTATTGAAGATAAAATAAAACAAAAATCTACTAAAATATACCTATTTTATTTTTACAATTAAATAATAGTTAAATTTCTTTTGGGTAAACAAATAATATTATTACATTCAGGATTGTTAAACCATTATACATAAAATGGAAAGTTATAAAAAATGAGAATGGGAATGGTGAAAAAGATGAGCAATATTTTTTTTTTAAATGATACAAATGATAATATATAATTCTTATTCAGCTAAAAACTTGAAAATATATCTTTATGCAGTTACACCCAAATTTTGAATAATATGGAGATAATTTTCTTCAATTTTATAATTATATGTTTTAATGACTAATTGTTATACTGTTAAGTTTGTTACTAAATTGAATAAAGTAAAAAAAAAAGTCACTATTAATATGAAATTTCATATATTTATAAAGAAATAATAAAAAGGAAATATATTTTCAAATATTTTGTCTAATAAATCAATTAAAAGTATTTATTTAATTAATTAACCTAGTATACTACAATACATTAATTAGAAATTAGTAGTACTCCCTTTGTTTTAAATTTTAAGTCATTTTAGTAATTTCATTTTGGAAACAAAATCTTGAATGATTTTTACTTTTCATTATTTAACCTCAATTATTTATTTTATTTCTACATGATATAAGAATATATCCATTTTGGTTTAATACTAGTTATCTTTTCAAATAGTTCTTTAAAAGTAATTGAGTAATTTAAGTTATATCCTTAATTCTTGTTCCCAAATCTAAAAACAACTTATATTAAATAAAAAACGAAGAGAGTATATTTTTAATAAAATCAATTTTATTAATATATTATACGCTCAAATATATTTCCCAATTAATTTTCTCGGTAAATCATGACATATTTAGTAGGTAAATAATTTGTACATTAATTAAGCAAATAAATTAATTTTAGTATCAGTTATGAAAGTATTGTGCATTTGGGGTTTACTCCCTACAATTTATTGCATAAGTCATCACATATTTTAAAAATAAACTTTAACCATTAATTTCTTTTCACGTATGCAATATTTTGATTCAAAAATATAATTATTACATCCATATTAAAATATACTTTTATGATATTTTTTTTTATGATTTTACCGATACATATTAATAACTATTAATTATTAAAATATGTGATGATATATTTTGAATAAGTGAGAATGCACGTACTAGATGACGCCTAAAGTTCTATTACACATACACCTCTTTCACATTGGACGACGTTTAGAATTATAGTACACATAACTAGATGACGTTTAGAGTTATAGTACACATATTAAGTAATGATAAAATTTAGCCATTTTGGCACCTAAATTTACTATTTTATTCTTTTGTATTTATATTTCAACTTAATTATTAAATACCATTTATTCTTTTGTATTTATATTTGGACTTAATTATTAATTACCAAAACGAACAGAAGGTTGGAACGTGTAATACATTATTCAATATATTTTATAGCTTTGTAAAAAGACTCAACGTAAAATAAATAAATCAAATGCCCTCTGTGAGTGTATACATACACACATTATTTGTTGGCCTCATAAATATCCCCTATTTAATAAGGCCCTTGCCCTAAAGATTACTAGGATAACAGGATCTCTTCTTTAATTTGTCACAAAAGATGTCTGCTTCAAGATGTCTATGCCTTGGCAGTTGGCACTGGGCGGTAATAATGGCACAAGTTGATCGGTAGCTATTTGTAGGTACTTGGTACCCAATAGGCAGTAGTCAATGCCATTGAAGCTACAAAATTCAACGGACTCCTAAAAAGGCCTATAGAGAATAGGGGGTCCATCCTCCACGTAACTAGACAGGAGGAGCCATTTTGATCTACAAAAATTATAGGACTCTTATTCTATGTATACTAATAATATTTTCTACAATTTGCCGATTTATATTTTTGTTTTATAATTTTTTTCTATTTTACTCAAACACTTTTAAATATGTTTGTGGGGACCACTTACACATTTTTTAATGTTTTATCTAATTTTAAGGCTTGATATATATTGTATGGCTGTGATAATACAAATAAAAAGATTTATTGAAGTGATTTCAGTAATGTATTATTATTTTCAAGAATGAAATGTTTAAATTTAGAACATAGTCTGTTATATATATAATTTGTTTTCAAGATATGATAAGAAAAGTTTATAAAATCAATAAATATTTTTGTATCATCTATCTACAGTGTAATTGGTCTATAGCAAGATTTTTTTTGAGTTTACCTTTTCTTTAGATCATTCTCCCCCCTTAATCATCTTCTCATTTATTTCACTTATACATTTTTTAGTTTGTATGGGTCAGCCACTACCATATTTTTTTTAATATGTTTTCTTTACTTTTAATAAGAGAAAAATTCAGAATATCTAGAGAGTTTACCTACAAACCCAATAACTCCCCTTCCATTTTTAATTTTTTTTTATATTGTAAATCATTTCACCTATTTTTGTATATATTCAAACAAAAAAACTTAACCATATAAATGTATAATTATTTTTAAAGTTATACACAATATTTTACTCGAAAAAATTGTGCGTTGTACGCACAAGTAAACTAGTTTAGTAAGAAAAGTAATAGGCAAACAATAATTCACAAATCAATTAGATCAGCCTAATCACTGATAATTTGTGAAGAATTAAATTAGTTTTCAAGAGATATGTAAAGTTGATACTAGAAAAAATATTCATTTCACCATTTTTAGTTTAAGAAAAAGTTTCAAATTATCATATTACCTCTAAAAGTTCTTCCTCTCTAAAATTGTCCCTTGCCCGGCTTCTATTTTTATTTTGAGAATGGAAGTTGTGAAAAAAAAATTGATTAGAATCAATTGTCCCTTGCCTAGCCTCTATTTTTATTTTGAGAATGGGAGTTGTGAAAAAAATGTTGATTATAATTGAAGGAGAGCAATTAATAAGAAATTAAGAGAAATATAACTGAGTATATATTTGAATAAGTGATAACTATTGGTTATTTGCTATAGTTGTACCTTGTTTTGCTATTTAGAAAATTAAATTTACTAAAAATAGTGTAAAATTTTAAACACAGTTGTTAAAAAGTAGTTGTTTGTACCTAAAATTCTTATCCAAACATACACTAAACAAAACATAATTTGATGGTTTGAGTGTCCATTTAAGAAAAAAATTATCTATAAGGATCAATTTGAATAATAAAAATAAATACATGGATCATTTCTAGTAAACCTTAATTATAAAAGAACTAAAAAAAACATTTAACTCTATCGGTATATGTTCAAGTCTAAGGCATCGATATCTTCAAATAAATAAAATATACACAATATTATAAAATGGATATGGTGAGAATATTTTACTCATGTATTGTTAGTAATGGTATTAAGTTTTGACTACAGGAAGAGCAAATGATAATACCAAACTATGTTTAAAAAAATTGATAAAAAAAATACAATAGAAAACAAGTTCATAAAGATACAAGTAAATTATATTAATCTTGGCTTGAGAAAGTTTTTGAGTCCTGAACTATATCTTTCCAACTTTAATGTTTTTAATATATAGTCTCTTAATTTTTAAATACCTATTATCACATATTTTGAAAATAACATTTAACCATTAATGCTTAAAAGAGTATTTTTTAATATAAATATAACAATCATATTTTCTTTTTATTATAATGTATTATAGTTTAAGAAAAATTAATAATTAAAATGCATCTTCAAAATATGGGAGGACAACTATTTAAAAACATAAGGAGTAAAAAAAATCCAATCACAATGTTCAATGTGTAACATAGGGATTATTAATAAAAAATCATCAACCAATAATCACTACCTTTTTGGAGAAAATGATAAGAACTTTTTAAAGGGAAGCTCAAAGTAAGTTTATTATTATTATTATTATTATTATTATTATTATTATTATTATTATTATTATTATTATTATTATTAACAGAGGGGGAAATTTATTCCAATAAGAATCATGGCACACAAAGCTTCAGCACATGCCCTGCTCTATCAAACATCGACATGAGGGAGGTATCGGGATCGGGGGGAGCATCATAAATATGGAGGCCAAAATCAAGGCATCGGCCTTGGTTAGCCAGGCAATCAAGAATGTAGTTAGACTTACTATAAGTATGAGTAATAGAATAGCTTCCCGCACGGGCATAGCCCAATGGTCGTAGCACAGTTAGTTGGTGCAGGAGGTCCTAGGTTCGAATCATGACAGCCGCAGCGTGAGAGTTTCAACTCTCCAAAGTAGAGGTAGCTCCTTGTGGGCACCATGAAAGGAACCGTTGTGTTCTTGATCGTTGGGTCACTGTGATTTACCTCCTCCAACCAAAGCTATCGGGCCAACAGGTTGAGGGCCCTAAGGGCGAGGGATTTCGCCTTTGGTGCAGGAGTAATAGAATAGCTGTCAAAACAAGGCATCAGCTTTTGGCAAGCATCGATCATGATGTAGTATGTTGCGGAAAATGAATGGTTGATAGCGGAAGGCATTTTCCTTCCTTGTGTGATTAAAATGGGTAAAACAAAAATAGCAGAAATAAAAAAATAAAGACACCAAATTTTTACGTGGAAAACCCTTAAAAATGAAGGAAAAAACCACGAACCTTCCACTATGATGATAGTAGGATTACAAGTAATTCTTCTCTAGTATGAACTAGAGGCTCACTCAACTTCTTTGCCCAAAAGATGATGGATTACAAAGGATGGACTCTCTCACCAACTAAGTGGTGGAACACTCAAACTTCTCTTGAGAAAATATGATAACTTTTCTCAAGCACCTCACTTTTGTAGTGGTTCTCACTTTCTCTCTTTTTGTAGAGGATTGATTGCTTTACTTGTGATGATATAAGCCTTCCCAAATACCCTTATTTATAGGAGTAGAAGGGGGTAACCGAAAAGCCAAAATATGACTCTTGAATGATCTCCCATTAATTCAAGCCAATGAATCTTGGTTACTTGCACATAATAAAATGCACTTGCCTTCTTAAATTCCCAAGAGGTCCAAAGTATTAATTATCTTTGGAACTCTACTATGCATGCATCATCCCCATTATTATTATTATAATTATGGGAAACTCCCTTAATTAAGGATGGACCCCAACAATCTCCCCCTTCCCGACTTAATTTGGGGGAACCAGCATACCAACGCCTTCACAAAAATCTTTAAACTTCTTGGTTGTTATTGTCGTGGTCATCATGTCCGACCAATTATTGTCAGTGTAAACCTTCTCGATTTGTATCTGTTTCTCCTCTAGAACATCCCTTATCCAATGGTATCGAACATTGATATGTTTTGTGCAAGAGTCATAGGCTGAATTTTTTGCCAAGTGAATGGTACTCTGATTATCATAGTATAGAGCATATTTTTCTTGCTCATGACTCAACTCTCGAAGGAAAATTTTCAACCATAACATCTCCTTGCATGCCTTTGTAGCTGTAATATATTCGGCCTCTGTAGTAGATAAGGCCACACATTTCTGGAGTTTTGATTGCCAAGAGATAGCTCCCCCTGTAAATGTGGTCACATACCCCGAAGTGGACTTTCTCGAATTAGTATTTCCAGCCATGTCAGCATCTATGTATCCCTCCAACACAAGTTTCCCATTGCCAAAGCACAAACACCTCTTAGATGTACCCCTGAGGTATCGAAGTATCCACTTGACAGCTTTCCAATGCTCTTTTTCTAGTTTAGACAAGAATCAACTCACAACTCCAACTGCATGGGCAATATCGGGCCTGGTGCAGACCATGGCATACATAAGACTCCCAACAGCATATGAATAGGGAATATTTGCCGTTTCTTCCTTCTCTTTCTTACTTGTTGGACTTTGGCTCTTGCTCAACTTGAAGTGACCAGCTAGTGGAATATTTACTGGCTTTGCCTTATGCATGTTGAACTTCTCAAGCACATTCTCGATGTAGTGCTCTTGAGACAACCATAATAACTTCTTGGGTCGGTCTCGAGTAACCCTCATCCTAAGGATTTGCTTTGCTGGACCCAATTCCTTCATTGCAAAGGCACCACTCAATACTTTCTTAAGTGACGCAATCTTCTTCTTATCATGCCCAACAATCACCATGTCATCAATATAGAGAAGAAGGATAATAAAATCTGCACTTGTGTACCTCTTCATGAAAACACAGTGGTCGGTGTGAGTCCTTTTGAATTCGTGTTGTGTCACAAAGGTTTCGAACTTCTTATACCACTGCCTTGGTGCTTGTTTGAGTCCATAAAGACTCTTTTTGAGATGACACACCAAGTGCTCTTTACCTGGAACCACAAACCCTTCGGGTTATTCCATATATATCTCCTCTTCCAAATCTCCATGTAAAAATGCTGTTTTGACATCGAGATATTCGATCTCAAGATCGAGACTAGCGACAAGACCAAGTACTACCCGAATTAAGGACATCTTAACCACTGGAGCGAAAATTTCTTCGAAATCAATGCCTTTTTTCTGATTGCACCCTTTGACCACGATCTGAGCCTTATATCGAGGCTTCGAGCTATTTTCTTCACTTTTGATCTTGTACACCCATCCGTTCTTCAAGGCTTTCCTTCCTTTGGGTATCTTGACTAGATCATAAGTATGGTTCTCATGCAATGAGTCCATCTCCTCTTGCATGGCTTTCATCCATTCTTCCTTCTAGATATCTTCTATGGCCTCGATATAACTTTGAGGGCCCCTCTCAGCAGAGAGTATATATTCTCTTGGATAATACTTAGAGAAATGTTTTCTTACCCGAGTTGACTGTCGCAACTGAGGTTGTACCACAAGCTCTTCTGTTACTGAAGGCTCAACTCATTCAGCTGCTTCTACATCATTTGACTCAGATGATGACTCCTCTGTTGTACTCCCATTTTGATATGGTTGAGCACTAGTTTCATCATTGATGCTTGTCTATTCTCTTGATTCATTATGTACCACTGGAGATGTCTGTTATATTGTTGGGGTCCCTCCTTAATTAAGGGGGTTTCCCAAAATAATAATAATAATAATGGGGATGATGCATGCATAGTAGAGTTCCAAAGATAATTAATACTTTGGACCTCTTGGGAATTTGAGAAGACAAGTGTATTTTATCATGTGCAAGTAGCTAATGTTCATTGGCTTAAATTAATGGAAGAGTATTTAAGAATCATCTTATGGCTTTTGGGTTAACCCCTTCTACTCCTATAAATAAGGGTCTTTGTGAAGGCTTAGATCATTACAAGTAAAGCAAGCAATCCTCTACAAAAAGAGAGAAAGTGAGAACCACTACAAAAGTGAGGTGCTTGAGAAAAGTTCTCATATTTTCTCAAGCGAAGTTTGAGTGTTCCACCACTTAGTTGGTGAGAGAGTCCATCCTTTGTAATCCATCATCTTTTGGGCAAAGAAGTTGAGTGAGCCTCTAGTTCATACTAGAGAAGAATTACTTGTAATCCTACTATCATTATAGTGGAAGGTTTGTGGTTTTTCCCTTCAACTTTAAGGGTTTTCACGTAAAAATTTGGTGTCTTTATTTTTCTATTTCTACTATTTTAATTTTGCCCATTATAATCACACAAGGAAGGAAAAGATCTTCCACTATCGACCAGTCCTTTTCCGCAACATAGTAAGGGTGGAAATGCGAATAGCTGGAGCAAATGATACGGACAGCAAGAGCAGAATCAGTGGCTGAGGTTATTTTCTTGTAACCACTATCTCAAGCACGAAGAAGGCCATAATAAAAAAACTCATCTTTTAGCGAGCCAAGTGTGCCCCAACCCCACATTAGGGGGGGGAACCAAAATTCCATCTTCCCAAATGGCCTAGTGCTTCTCCTCCGGCGGCAATGGTCCCAGGTTGTGTTAAGTGCTCCCATCATCGTTAATCTTGATCACGCCTTCTCCCATGTCTCTGATGACATAATTATTTGTCGCTGAAGCAAGCTCCTTTAGCATCCTCCAAGCAACATAGTCAGTTTTGTCTAGGTATTGAACAATATGATAAAGATCAAGCGCGGCAATTTCCGAGTTGGTGAAGACTTGGTTGTTTCTATTCCTCCACAACTTCCAAATGGCCAGAGCAAACGTAGATGCCCAAGCAGCAGCATACATTACCCCAGAAGCCTAGCTTGTGGATAACATCATCGTCAACATCACCCCTGATGCGGGTCTCCATCAGAACAACAATACCCGGCTAAAATTGCTTCACTAAGTCCTGGAAAGAGCGAAGGAAGAACTTATTACCTGCCCCTCGAACATTCCAGAAAATAGTATTGTAGGGACGAAGCCAGGACTCTAATTTTGTGGGGTCAAAGTTAGGACTTTAATTCTATAAAATCATCATATAATAGAATATATAAATATAATAGATAATAATACGAGTAATATTAAATAGTCTCTCAAATTTTAATAAATATTACAATGTAAAATAATAAATTTTAATTATTTTTTAATATTTATAGATAAAAGTTATAAAATGTAAAATTTTTGCTAGGAACCATGGGGTCACTGGTATTCTTAGCTAGCTCCGTCCATAGTTGTTAGCCAACAACATGGAACGTCAGGGAAAAAACATTACTTGGCGGAACGGGCTCTTCCCCCACCTGGATCGCCACCATACAGTTCCCTAAAATGAACTCCCCCCCTTAATCAACAAGGTCTTAGGATGGGAAGCACCATCTTGCTTGGACTTGCCGAGGATTTTGTTATTCCTCGATTCATCAGAGGTTGTTAATTTATTGCCGGTTCTAATAGTTTTAGGCTTAGCTGGAGTATGCTTTCTGACTTTCTCACCTGCAGAGTTGGACGAAAGATGCCCCCTTCATCTATTGCAAAATATATTGATTTAACAGATACATTCCGCTTGAGTACCAGTGAGAGAAGCTGAGAAATTTCATTCCCGCCGCCCATAGGTTCCTTGCTGGCATTGGCAATGTCAGGATGGGCATGTGGGCGATCCGGTTTAAGACCCTGGGTTGTTGTGAGATCATCAAGTGCTCCACCGTCATCATCAAGGTCATGAAAGCGTGAGATCCTTATGCAATTAAGGGAAGGGAGTGTATTAGCTAAAAAAGGGAACCTTTAGCTCCTCACACATGTTGGCTAAGGAAGCATTAGCTACGAACCCACCTTTATGGTTCGTTCCAATTTTCAAGCATGAATTGCGAGATTAGTTTGAAACTTTTGATAGTAGAGTATATTGCAGAATAGATTGTTGTGACGCCGGTAGCATGTGAAGCCGAAAAAGTTCGGTTTCTTCTTTGCTTGGAGTGAGTAGCCTGGACATTATGGTTGATGTGGGTCGGAGGCTGTAGGATTAGGGTCACCATTTGGTCTTCTGCGCCTTTTAGAGACTAGCATCCAAGGCCCAAAGGGAGGAGAATCTTCGGCGGTCTGGCCAAGATCATGCTTAGTAGCGGCCTCGTCCATCATCGCAGTTTTCTCGATCTCTTTTCTGGCAGCGACTTCAGGTGAGGAGGGGCATCCATGCTTAAGGTGGCCAATCATTCCACGAGAAAAACAGATAGTGTGGATGCCCTCAAATTCAACTATGCAAAGCTTAGCATCCAAGTAGAACTTGGGAAGCAAGGGCTTGCTAAAATCATCCAACTCAACAACCATTCTAATAAAGCATCCTTTTAGCGACATCGGCAGTATTGGAGTCCCGTCGAATAAAATGTCCCACTAAATCCCTAATAATCTGGAGTTTTTCCTTATTGCTAAAGATTTCGATGGGAACTCCGGGTATGCGAATCCAAACGACGGTAGAAGCAATTGACGTCGTGGCCTCATCAAACTTGGGGGACCAACGACGAACCGTAAGGAAATGACCATATATATATAGTCCATGACCCTCCGGTGAGAATATGTTCGTAGTTGGCGCGTTTCTGAGGCTTCACAAGGTAAAAACCATTACCTAGTTCGAGAAGTTCATAGGAGCCCTCAAAAGACCACAAGTCACGTACTTTGTGGCTCATGGTTTCGTAAGTCAAGTTTTCCCCAGAAGTTTGAGGATGAGGCACTGCCAAAAGGGCATTCTCATATGTTTCTTCTCTTCGGCGGAGAAGGGAATCTGTGGAAGTTCGTCGTGAGGGACCTCATGATCGTCAGTGCAATCTTCATCATAAGAGGCATCAAGATCGACCCATTCATGATTATCTGAATTCGAGTATACGACCATAGAAACCCGGCAAACAAGTGCCTCGCGAAAGTTCTAGATTGGCGGTGAATTCTCAAGATCGTCTGGAATATGTAACCCAGAGGATGAGATTGGTCATTCTCCGAGCGTCAAAAAGACGAATGGGCAACCGGATAAACTTCTATCGCTGGGGATTCTAGGCGAGTACGGGAGAATTTAGGTTCCGCCATGGACGTTTGTCCGCAAGCTGACGTTCGGGAAAGAATAAGGAGAGGAAGGCGAGGGGTTGCCGGAGAAGATCGGATTTGCATGGAAATTGAGGGTAAGAAGTCATAATCAAAGACTGCCCAAGGTTAGTGAAGCCTAATAATTATTATTATTATGTGAGCCAACTCGAACCGAAACTATCCAAATAAAAAATAGTATGAATTGGAAATTATTATTATCTATACTAAACTAAAATCAAACCTAATAAAACTGGATTAGTAATCCATATTATATATATATATATATATATGCGATTTTGATGAGCCCATCTACCCTTCCCCCTCCCCCTCCCCCAAGACACAATTACTCCCATACCAAGCATTTCAAAAGTTCTAGGCTCATTTTGGTACATCGTACATATTTTCTTCATGCACCGCTTAAACAATCGGTAAGCCCGCTTATTTTATACGGCCTTCTACGGCGCTGTTGCTTGTACAACTTTTTCTCGGCACCGATGCGCAAATTCCACTTCAATGATGCGTATATACACTCAAAAAACTCTGATGTTCGCACATGAAAATCAGGGCTTTCACTGAAGAGTCAGGAGCTGACAGCAACGTTTCTAGCAGCGAGGCTATGCTGCAGCCTTCTGATGAGCCACGACATACACACGGTCCTCGATTTCACGACCTTGGTCTCCACCTTATGGGTCATCTACATGATGCGCTACAAATTGAAGCCCTCTTACGTCGAGGAGCTCGATAACCTGCCGTCGTACAAAGTGGTAACGTAAATCGATCTGCGCTGAACTGATTATCCGTGGTTTAAATTTCCTGTGTCCGCGTACGTATCTGACGCGCATGTATGCAGGTGGTCCCTTGTGCAGTACTCGCGTTGCTAATCCACCCTTACACGCCGCACTACTCGTCGGTCGGTCCGATGCTCTGGGCTTTCTGCGTCTACTTGGAAGCTGTTTCGGTGCTGCCCCAGCTTCGTCTCATGCAGAACGCTAAGGTCCGTATAAAAATTAGAAATAAAAAAAAGAGAAACACGAGTTTCTTGAAAGGTAGATTAAATACTTTATCTTGCGTACCGCTCACGACTTATTATTAAAAATTGTTATTTTATTAAAATGTGTCGTACTGTTTAAAAAATAAATTAATAAATTAATATATACTATTCTACTTTATTTATTTTTATCAGATTAACTTGCACAAAAGTATGTCTGACCCGTTCCCTTGCTAGATGGTCGAGCCCTTTACCTCTCACTACGTGTTTGCACTCGGCGTTTCCAGATTCGTAGGGTGTGCTCACTGGATCTTTCAGGTAACATGACATACTCAAACTTACTCGTATGGATGTTATTTTATTATGTGAAGGAAACATCAAAGAGTAGGACTCTCAAATAATAGAGATATCTAACTTCAGGGTTAAATACTGGGATATTATTGCATCCTATATCCCCTATATTGTAGAGAAAATATGTCCCTACATACTATGTACTCTTATATTCTTAGCAAATATTAAACCATGCATGCACCCCTGCCCTCTATTAGAATTTTTTTTTTGCTTCCTGCCGTAACAGTTAAAATAAGCGAAATCTGAACTGAATATAACCATAATACCCTCGACTCTCAATACACACAATTTAGCTTAATTCCCCCCCCCCCCCCGCTCCTCCTCTTCTCATGTCGAACAACTAAGAACACCGAAATAGCCCAAAAAGTTAGTTTTCCCCCAATCGCCTTCTGTCTAAACTGGAATAACAAAATTATATTGTCTGAACCCGTATGACCGACGTGGGGAAAGAAGAAGAGGGAAAAGTTCACGGCGCATGCCTTTGCTTTGAAATATTTAAGGGGAAAAATTATGCTATTAAAACCATAAATAAATGATGCTGTCGGACCGCTTGCATTACAATGAATGTTGGGGATCAAGTATAGTCTGTGGCACAAAAGGAGGCAGGTGGCAAAAGAAATTGCCAGGAGGTCCTCGTCGATTGGGGAACAAACAATAATAAAAAGAAAAAAGGAGAAAAGAAAAAGTAAACAAAATGTAAAAAAAAAAAAAAAAAAAAAGGCTGATGACAGAGAATGACGGAGAAAAGGGAGACTCGCGATCTTGTGTGCAGTATTATACAGTTACTTTTATTAAAAAATTGTGTAATATCTTCAAAACATAGTGAGCAATTTAATACTTGTAATTTTCGTACGTGCGCAATTCTTTTATTTGTAAGTTCAACAAATAATGCCATAAAAGAATATAATCATGATGGTATTTGTTTAACACAGTAATTAATAAAAAAAAGTAATCTTTATATTCTAATTTCATAAAATTCATTTACACGAAACGTATATGTTAAATATGAAAGCAAACTACGATACGAGTATTAACTTACGACGATATTTTTATGAAACTTATTATAGAATATTATTTATATATTACAATGGTAAATTGGAAAAACATTCATGTATTGAGAAAGTAAAATTTGATGGTTAATTCAATTAAGACTATATTATTTATTTCATCTAACAGGAAGTATTCTTAAATTATCATTCTAAATTTGAGCGTATGATAGAAGTAAGAGAAAGTAATCGATTAGAGTGTTATTAATCAGTTATATGAAGAGTATATAGTTACGGATGTTGTTGTTAGTTAAATGGGATGACAATTAATTGTAGTAAAAATTAATAAAGACGGTTATTGCTTGCTCACAGTATTTTTTTTTATTGACATATGCTATGTTTAACGTTAGTGATATATATTATATTTTCATTAATAACACGCAAAAAATAATAGTTACGTTGTATGTGGACGGGGGAAATTATATTAATCTCAACCTTTTTGCGTGCGCTATGTTTCCATGCATGCATTTATATCGAATAATAATTACAATTGATACGTGTCGGTGTGCTCGATCGCAGATTTATGAGAGCGGTGGAACTTACCTGCTATTGGCAGGAAATGGATATCTATGGATACCAATGATTTTTATTTCAGAGACTGTCCAGACCTGCATCTTAGCCGATTTTTGTTACTATTATGTCAAAAGGTGATTCAACTCCGTCCTATATTTATACTATACTCTGGTCCCTCGTTGTGGAAAGAAAAATTACATATAATATATATATATATATATATATATATATATATATATATATATATATATACTTTTTCTTCATATTCAGCATTTAGCTTTACATTCACGACTTTTTAGATTTTTTTTTAAATTGACATCTATTAGCTGGAGATTGATTGCTAACTCCATTTTATTGTACTGCAGTTTTTGACTTTTTTGTTGTTATCTTTCTTTCAGCGTCATGGAAGATCAACTCGTATTATCACTTCGGTCACCGGTCTGACAGCCTAGAAAATGAACTTAGATTGTGACAATATCAAGTTCGATATTCAAATATATATTTGAGCAAATACTAATATATATACCTCATGAGCTACAAGTGTTTGTACTCTTATGGATTGATATAATCTTTAGTAGTATGTCGATGAAATATAACTTTTGTCCTATCTTTTTTTTTGGTTGCTTCCCTGTTTCAATATGATGTTGTGAATGGAGACAAAGTGTTGTATGCATGCAGTATAAAATATTGGATTATTGTTAGCCCTTTATCACAACAACTTCAAGACTATATGTTTTTTTTTTGTTGTAATGTAAATTAACCTATACATTGAAGGCTTTGGTATGTAAGGACATGCCATAATGAATGATGTTTCGATCAGAATTACGGACTTCTTTGTGATCCGACATAGATAATACACTACTCATATGGTCTAAGGCACAATGTGGTACATTTCTTTGAGCGAGGCTCTTTGTAAGAAGATGATTATTCACATTTTCTACGACTATGGATTCTTTATACATAACTTAATCATGAAGATAGATTGTTGATTACCGGTTGTCTTTGTGTTTAGAGACATCATAAACTTGTGATTATAGCCAATCAAGCGCCGGGTACTTTGGAGCTTATAGTCTTGTATGTGCAAGTTTTAGATTGTTTAGTTTTGTCTGTGTAGACTTACTTTAGAATGATTTTTCATCTAACACCAATCTCTGCTCTTAAGGGTCTAAGAAGACAAAAGAATCACTATAAGGGCTATGTGACTCAGAAGATAATTAGTGGCCCATGGGGCCTTAGTCACAACATATGGTAGTGGCACACATGGGTTGGGTTGTGCCTTTTTAGTGCACTGGAATTTGTGTGCTCGTCAACTTGGTTGGAAAGTAGGAGAGCTTCAAGGAATTGCCTTGATGGGCACTAGGTGCGCTGCATAAGTAGGTACTCGGCACTAGGGATGTAAGCGATGTGGATTTTATTTGAAATCCGACAGATTTAATCCAACGGATACTTTAACGTATATAGATAAACAGATACACATACGGATATAGAAGATGAAAGAAATTTCCAATCGGGTTTGAGTACAGATACGAGTATGGAATATCCATATCTATACATATATCTGTATTCATTTATCCAATATATAATTACCCTTTTACTCTTAATTTTAAAATAAATAGAGTATAAATTAAGGTTAAAATTATCATTTAACTTAACTTTAAATAGATTTATTAATCGGTTAATAGATTTATCTGCTGGATAATATTTATTAATGAGTAAACGGATAATATATTGGATAATGGATATCCAATGAATACGGATATGGATGTGTTAATGGATACACATTCGGATATGGATATGTGATGTAGGAGCATCCCCTTCAAACATTTCTCATACACTTATTAATTCCCTAAGTTTGAAGAATTTAAAACTCTTCTAACTTGGACTAAATTAATGAGTTAAAATTTTCAAGCCACGCAAGTCATGTAGAAGCCATATAAGCTATCAACGTTATCCTTAGATGGCTCCAATATGGATCAAAAATGTTGTTGTCGCAAGCCACATGTGGAGCAAGAATTCAGAACAAATTAAGGGGTTTATTCTTAGCTTTTATTTCAAGCAAATAAAGGAAAAAATCAAGTAAAAAAAAGAGAGACAAGAGATTTGGCAGCCCTTTTTGGTGTTATTTTGGGTATAAGAGGTTCGAAAATCAAGAAGAAGATAGCTGACTTCTTTAAGTCCTTATTAGCTAGTTAATCGTTCTTATCAAGATATTTTGGGAGTTGGGAAAATAGTCTCGGGGACTGAATTCATTGGGAAGAAGTTTGAACCCTTTTAGTTAACTATTAAGAGGAAAGAAGGTTTATCTTTTACCTATTTTAGCTAATAGCATGTTGTAGTTTGTACTAGGCCATGTGACCAATGTTTTCTTTATTTTTTATTGTGTAAGATCAGTATGGCAGGGAGGAATCTTATTCCTAGCCCCCTAACTCATGGACCACTTTTGTAAGTGAGTTTGTTCATTTTCTAAGGGCCTAACACATTCATTATAAGAGTGACGGCTGAATGGATAGAGGAGAACAACTTAACTTGCTGCATTTAGAGAGTTCAAACTCTTTTTATCATATAATGTTCAAGTGAAGAACATTGCCTTAAACTCCTTCAAATCTTGTAAATTTTATCTCAAGTTATTCATACCTTGAGTGGCATTTGTAAGTATCCAAAATCCAAGAACCTTGAATTTTGGTTACCCCTTCATCTCCTTCACCCCCATTTTGTTTTCCATTTTTGGTGATAATTATAACCTATTCCCACCATCAATTTATCAAGCTTGATCCAATTTGTTTAGCTTATGCATCAAATTATTATGAAAGTCAAGGTTGGTACAAATTGGGTCTTTGAATTTTTATTTTTTTTCATCACATTACCTTTGTCTACACCAAAAGCTCACAAAAATCTTTGAGCCTACCCAAAAATTGAAATCCTCTCACCTGTTGTTCATCCCTTACTTTCGTTTTTTCAAATTCAAATATCTATGGATAATTATCTATTTCCAAGAGGTTTGGGCCTTAATGAAGCACAAAGTTTAAAGGCTCAAAATCTAAAAAGGGACCAAGTCATCAATACCTTGCAAGAAAATATGAATAAGGTCCTTAGCATCTTGGAAAACCTTGTCCAAAATGCTAACTCATCCTTTCATTCTCATCCTATCCCTTCCAATGCCCATGAGCCAACCATGCCAAGAAGAAGAGTGCACATTCATCAAAGGAAAGTCATTGATCCTAGCTCAAATGATAAAGCTAGTGATTTTGACTCTTCCTCGAATGAGTCCTCTCAAGCACCGAGAAGAAGAAGGCATGAAAAGAGAGAATCTTTTCATGACATCAAGGCCGAGGCCACAGAGTTTGAAGGTTCTCATAATCCGAAAGAATTTCTAGAGTGGGAGTTGAGATGCTCTAGAATGTTTGAGGCCAAGTTATTTGATGATGTTAATGCTTTTAAAGTGGTGACACTTAGCTCAAAGGGTGCACATCACTTTCGTAGGAGAGTCTTGAACATCAAAGGAGGAAAAAAGGGAAGTCAAAAGTAAGAAGTTGGTCTAAGTTGAAGAAGCTAATGAGGGAGAAATTTCTTCCTCCATCTTACACTCAAGATCTATACAACAAGATACCCTTTTTGAGGCAAGGATTATTGAGTGTTGAAGAATATATTAAGAATTTTGAGAGGTTGGAGATGAAAATTGAAGCTTGAAGAGTTGGAAGAGAATTCCATGTCAAGATTCATTAGTGGTCTTCAACATGGTATTGCTAGGAAAGTTGAGTTACATAGGTACTACACCTTGGATGAACTTTTTCATTTGTCCATCAATGTGGAGAAGCAAAAAAGAGAGAAGAGGCCTACAAGATTTTGCTCCAACAAGTCCTCCACAATCTCGGCCAAGGAGGCTCCACCCCCATTCAAGCTACCCCTACACCCAAGATACTTGATGTTAGTTTTGATCCTAACAAGGGAAGAGGAGTCAAATGTTTTAAGTGTCAAGACATAGGACACTATCAAAATGAGTGTCCAAACAAAAGGGTTATGACCATCATGGACTTGGAAGATGAAGAGCATGAAGAAGGAGAAGGAGAGGAGCCTTTGTCCTATGGAGAAAATGAGGAGGAAGTGCCATCAGATGTTGTAGAAGCACTCATGGTTAGGAGGGTATCACACACCCAAGAGATTGAAAGCAATGCCACTCAAATGGAGTGTATTTTTCAAACAAGATGCACTATCCTTGATAAAAAGTGTGTTCCTTTATTGTAGATAGAGGTAGTTGTGCTAATGTTATATCTTGCACACTCATTGAGAAACTTAACCTACCAACCACAACATATGAAAAACTATACAAGTTGCAATGGTTAAACAATGGCAATGTGGTTGAGGTTACAAAATAGGTTGTGGTACCATTTTCCATTGGGAAAACCTACCAAGACCAAGTCCTTTGTGATTTCATTCGTATGGATGCATGCCATCTCTTATTGGGAAGACCTTGGAAATTTGATAGGTGTGTTAATCATAATAGGAAGAGGAACACATATTGCCAACAAAAACATCATCCTCACACCAATAAATTCTCGGTCATTGAGAAACAAGGAGGCTATACATTACAAGAAGACTTTGTTTATTAATGGGAAGATTTTAGATAAAGCCATTATTAAGGGGAAACCTTTGTATTATTTGTTATTACTTGAAAGTAATGTGGGGAGTGTGCTTAGTGATCATCAAATTATTATAAGACAAGTTTGATGATGTGTTCCCTAATTATCTAACCCATGTATTAACTCATCTTAGAGGCATAGAACACCAAATAGGTTTTGTACCTGGTGCAATTCTCCCAAACAAACCGGTCTATACATGTAACCCAAAATATGCAAGGGGACTACAAAGGCAAGTTGATGATTTGTTAACTAAGGGATTGATTAGAGAATCCCTTAGCCCTTGTGTCGTACCCTCCCTTCTTGTGTCTAAGACAGATGGATCGATGAAAATGTGTATTGATAGTAGAGATATTAATAATATTACTATCAAGTATAGGTATCTTATACCTAGACTTGATGTTATGCATGATTACTTACATGTAGCTAATGTGTTCTCCAAAATAGACTTGAGGAGTGGTACTACCAAATTAGAATGAAGGAAGGGGACGAATGAAAGACTACATTTAAACATTTGGGTTGTTTAATAATTTAGGGACTCAAAGGATCATTAGGGGTGAGAGTACCTTGGACTTAGGAAATTAGGGTTTCTATGAGGCTAAGGTTAGCCCGGGGTAATAGTAGGCCATCAGTCTTACATGGTTTGTGCATGGATGTGTGTGTGATATCTGAACAAAAAAGATATGAATAAGACACTAATCACTTAAAGTGGAAGATCACTTAAGTCGCGCCTATGTGTATCATATTTACCGGTCAACCAGTGATAATAGTGGTCAAGAGCACTTTGCCCTGTATTTTATTATATTTACCAGTCCACCGATGAAAATAGTATTCATAAGAATTTTTTCCTAGATTGTACTATATATATTGGTCCATCGGTGATAATAACAGTTAGGACTTAGGAGCGTGCTACCCTTGGTTTTATAGCATTTACTGATTCACCAGTGAGAATAGTGGGGATCCCAAGCTCAAGTAAGGAAATCCTTGGATGATGATAATCTATGAAAAATACACAAATTACTTACTGGTCCATTGATGGGAATACTGGCCAACAACATTTTGTCTCAAATTGTATTATATTTACTGATCCACCGGTGAGAGTAGTGGCGAGGAGCATGTTGTCTTAGATTGTATTATATTTATTAGTCCACCGATGATAATAGTGGCCAAGAGCGTGCTGCCCTATATTGTATTATATTTACCGGTTTATCAGTGAGAATAGTGGCCAAGAGCATGTTGCCTTAAGTTGTATTGTATTTATCGATCAATCGATGAGAATATTGGTTAGGAGCATGTTACCCTAGGTTGTACTATATTTACTGATCCAGTGGTGAGAATAGTGAGGTTCCTAAACCAAGGTGGATATAATTTGAGAGATGAATAATTATGATAATAATGGCTTGAGTCCAAATAATAAGTAATGAACTAATATGATCTATTGATGTGTATGTCATTCTTGTTGTGATGTTGTTGAAAAGTTTGTGGGTCGATTATGTGAGTTGCACTTCTTGCTAATGATGACGTGACTTTCTAATTATGCTATAAAAAGCATCGCTTGGATGTTCCAATAATGAGTTATGTTATTCCTAAGTGAATGTACATTTGTGATATACGATCTTGATGCATGTAGCCATCCGAATGATTATTATATTTCAATTAATATATGTATTATTCCATGTTCATGTGTTCGATATGTTGTATCTGACATGTTGCATGTGGGCCTTACATATTAGTCTTGTATAAATGGTTAGTTAGTACTATTTGATATACTATTCAAGTGAGTAACGGAAAAGAGCGTAAGGATATTATTTGAACTTTTTCGGGTTTCACTCTTTCTCTTTTAACCCCTGGTTTAAATGTAATATATATTCTTGTAACCACCATTGGTGGATTCTATTCTTGTAAATTATTTATTACGCTACTTTGATTTTTAATATGGTTTGAAATTCTAGCAACTTGTATCTCATTCATTTAGCCTTAGTATTTGGTATTTGAATGGTATGAGTAAATCGGTCTGATGCTAAGTGTGGCGATAATATCCTCGAAGTTCATAGTTTGTTATTTTAGTCTAGCTAATTATTTTAATAAAATAAAAATTTTTAGTCATAAATTTTGGGGTTGTTACAGTAGTTTTGTGCCTTTCTTAAAACTTTTTGTATTTCTTTTCTACCGATATTTTTCTTGTAACCATGATTAGTGGGTTTTCTTTGGAAGGTGAGTTAACCTTCCTAACTATTACATTACTCTGTTTTGTAATTGTATCCTTGAAATATAATCAAATTATGCTTTTAGCCTTAGTACTTAGTATTAGAACAATGGAAGGAAACCGGTCTGGTACTAAGTGAGGTAGTAGCACCTTGAATTTACTGTATTTTCTTCCACATATAACTTTTAAAAATAAAATAGTAGTAAATTTTGGGAGTGTTACAACTCTATAGGTGACCTATGGGGCCTATAGGGAGTATTAAAACTTGAGGATTAGGTGACCAAGGTTAGAGGATATTGTGTTGCCTTTGTGCACTAGTATGATCAGGCGTACTGTTATGTCCTTGGGTTTAAGAGTAAGGGTATTGTGTCGCCTTTAGGTGCCAATATGACTGGGTGTACCTTAGTGTCCCTAGGTTGATTGTATACCCTCAAGTAATGTAAAATGGAATTACATATTGTGTAAGACAATAAAAGGGATTTGTTGGTTTGGTAGTTATCTTAGTTCCCTAACTTGGTCTTTGGAATTGTTTTGGATTTTGGTTTAGTAGTTGCCTTTGTGTCCTACCTTGGTAATTGAAATTATTGTGGATTTATTGGTTTAGTAGTTGCCTCAATGCACTACCTTCTATTATACTAATCAGATATATCTATTGTACCTTAAAATAATGTGAAGTGAACTAGTATGTTTTATTATTGGGCTTGAGACTTGTTGATATTCCATAATTATTTTGTATGTGATTATGGTACATGTTTAGTACTCACCTTTCGAATTTTGTGTTACTATGTGTAACGTAGGTATGCTACCTCTTTGTGGGGTATTATGATTAACTCAGTATGAGAAAATCGTAATGATATTACTTTTGCGGATGACTACATAAAGGCTATGGAGTGGCTCCAAAAGTACTATAAGGATAAGAAAGAGAATCATTAGAAAGAGATTTCATTTTTTAGAGTGAGCCTTTGGTTCTAAGAGATAAAAAAAACCCGGTGTTGTACCTTAATATATTATACAAAAATTATATTAGAAATATGTTTGTTATTGTATCAAATAGTATTTAAATTGCTAATAATACTCTATTTTAGAAATGGAAAAAGTGTCCATTAATGTTGAATGTTATATTAAATTGAATGGTGTTAATGAAAATATATTTAGGCATAATTTGGAACAACTTTTTAAATGCAAATTTATAATACATGTATTAAATTAAATTTTTAAATAAAGTAGAACCGAGCCTTAATGGTACTTGGTTGTAACCGGTCCATCTTCCAAATTATTGAGTTACGTCACAACAAATGAGAATAGCAGTTTTGTCCAATCGTCCCTTAATGGTACTTGTAATACCCACTCTCCACCTTCCAAATTATTCAGCTTACCCGAGATGGCGTTAATGATGCTTTCTAATGTTATTTATCTTTTCATGTACATAAACCCGCCTATTCAAAAGATCTTCGTTTGAACGTAGTTTTGGATGAGCCGTAGATACTGGTAATTGGGTATTATTGTAGTTTTTTTTTATAAGAAAAATAAAATCAAAATAACAAAATTCGGATACAAAATGTAACCGTTCAAGATTTGAATACTCACACAAACGGTTAACGGCGTCACAACGTATGGATTCGGTACGATACTGGACCCAACCTACGACTCCTTTTCCCACAAGTAGTAAAAGGAAAGTGCGTATTGCCTTTCTTGCTAGCCCCAAAAAAGAAGTCCAGTTGTGGCCCACGTGTAAACCTCATCGGCTCGCCTACGCTTCACTAACTAGGGTCGCCTACAAAAACCGAGGGCTAAACGTACCCGCCTTCCTTCCTCGGAGGTGAGGGGCACGTGTTGGACATGCAGTCAATCGATCCCCCAGCCCCTACCCTACCACGGCAAATCCCTCAGCAGCACACGACACGACCCCACCACAGGTCCACAATTCCCACCACTTCCATCCTGAGGCGCATATCAATTTCACTCAGGTCTCTCCAGTACGCTCCGGGCTCCGGCCGAGGCCCACGCTGTCAGATGCGGCCCCACGGCATGGAAAAAGGGCACCGAAAAGAAAAAGGGGAAGGTGGGAAAGTGAAAGCCTTGTCGTCTCATTCAGCAGAATCAAGCCACGTGTCCCCGTACCCAATTCACTGTACGAACACAATATAGGAGGAAGAAAAAGGAAAAAGAGTAGCCGTTTCGTTTCGTCTTTATCTCCGACGACAAGCGGCAAACCGAACGCTCTCTCTCCTCCCTCCCAAACGTTTAAAGATAGAAACATAAGAAATTAGGAAAAAAAAATGAAGATAGTTATTTTAAATTTAAATTATTTTAGATAATATTTTTAGAGATCTTCTTCTATCATAATTTTCCTAAATTAATTTTAAAAAATATATAATAAATTTAGACAAAATATATTATTTATTAATAATAAAAAATTATATATTTATTACTAGAAAATAAATAACTAAAATATACATCTATATACACATAATAAAATATTATTATCTTGCGCCTCTATTCATTAATTTTAAAAAAGATAATGTTACCGTTTTTCATCTGTATCCATTTTGGCGTTCCCCGTTCCCATGCAACATAGCCAGAAACTGGCAACGTCCTCTCTCTCTCTCTCTCTCTGTCTGCCACACACGACACGAGTACACGACGCTTAGAGCGCAGAAGAGACGCCGTGAGGTGGGACGGGACCCACTCAACATGTGTGTATGACGTGTCGAAAGTAGGAAAGCGCAACGTGGAGTAGGCGATACGACGCGTACTATCTTGAAAGCGACGATGGAGATCGGGCGGGGGGGGGGGAAAACAGAGAGACAGTGGGATCTTCGACCACGTGTTTCTCGTGCCCCGCCAACCTGTTGTCGTTGATTGAGGCGACGGGAAAGAATACATTACAGACCAGCGGCTGTTTCATTCGCATCTTTTATCTCACTCAACACGTTTCGGAACCCTACATACGTCGCTTCTTCCTGCGCCCTCCCTTTTTCCAACAACGTGTCGTCTGCATAATGGACGCAAGCCTAATAAAACCTAAACCCTTCAAATCCGTTAACGAAATAGAGGCGAGATCTTTCGTCTCCTATATGCGTTATATCTGTCCATCCCTACTCTTCTTTAAACACGCAGTGGATCAAGATTTGCTGTTTTCTTTTTTTTTTTTTTCGAAATTAAAAAATCTGACCCTCCCAGAAAAAAAAAAATATACTGCTATACTTGCATACGTGTCGAGAAATAACCGTCTTAGCTCAATTACCGTGTCCCAACACGTGTCGTATTATTATCTCATTAACCCGAGACGCCCCACCCTCTTCTTCCTTTTACCCACCCCCTCCGCCCATTCTCTCTCTATATTCGTTTCTGTTTTTCATGTTTCCTTGTATACTACAATAAAACGAGAGCGGATTAAAATATGGAGGACGGAAATGTAGCGGCGGCAGAGTCGGAGGCGGCGATGACGTCGGCGGAACGAAGCAAGGAGAAGGGTTGGTTGGACGAAGACGACTTAGAGCTGAGCTTAGGGTTACCGAGCTCTCGTCCTACTCTTCCAAATCCAAAGGGTTTTAGTTTAAATACAGGAGACGATGATTCGACGAATAACTGCACCGAAAATATTGAGTTCTGCGCCGGAGGTAGTGCCGGCGGCGGGGGGAAGGCGCTGGAGTTTCACGAGCTGTTGGATCCACAGACGAAGCGGGAGGCTCAAGCATTGAGGAGGAAGGAGGCAAGGAAGAAGAGGGATGAGAAGCGGAAATCATCCAGGTTTACTACTACGACTAACAACAACGGTTTTTACTACCTTAACAATTCAGCCGCTGTGAACGGGAATTGTGTCGTTCCCAAGGAGGACGACGGCGGCAGCGTAAGGACTGAGAATGCTGGTAGTGTTTCTGGCGGCGGAGGCGGAACGTTTGTCGACGGTGGGGCGGCAGCGGCAGCGGCAGCGGCGGGGTGGTACGAGAAGCAGAGGGGTGTTGATAGAGAGATAAGAGAGAGAGAGAATTATGACGGCATGAATTCTTGTCGTAAAGGGAGGAATTATAATAATGATAATAATAATAATAATGTAGTTGGGTTTGAGGTTTCTCAGGATTTGAATTCGAATTTGCCTTCTTCCTACGATGCGGCGGTTGCGAATGGCTGTGTTAATCCTCATGTAGAAAATGATGGCGGTGGCGGTAGGCTTTCGCCGCCTTCTTATGTAATGCCGGTTTGGGGCTCGAATGCCGGTTTGGTTGACTGCGACGATAACAAAGCTGACGGTTTCAGTATGAACCGTCGCCAGCGCAATGGTGTCGGCGTTCGGGTGGACGCCGCGGTCGTAGGGAGCGACGGCGGCGGCGGTGGTTTTAGGCCGTACCATGCCGACAGGAATTCAGCGCAGCTGGAGAATAAGTGGATAAAAAAGGCCAACAACAATGCGGAGGAAAGCAGCAACAAAGACACGTTGTCCAATTATTCCAGGGATAGTTCCGGGATTTCAGATCATCACTGCACGTCTGGTGGCGGACAGGGACAAGGTAGGTTCTTGATTTCTTTTTTAGATTCTTATTTTTTTTCCCCTCTCGTTTGATTTGATTTTGTGGTTCGTCCGTCGAGCACAGTGTTCGTTGAAAAGAAATCTAAGTTGATTTGACTGAGTAATAAATTAATAATCCCATCTCCAAACCTCCCCCTCCCCCCCGGCCCACAAAAAAAGAACAAAAAAAATACACGGTTCGATTTCTTTTCTTGAATTCGCTGAATTCTTGCGAGGAATTAATTCATATTTTTGGATTTTGTTCTGGGGTCTAGTTGTTGACTGACAGCTCCATTGCATGATTCATTATTCTTCAATACGCGAGCTCTGCGGTGTTTTAAATTCTTCATTCTGAACCAAAACGATCGGCGAGCGACCTTCTTTGCCGTTGCGTTCCCATTCGTTTTGTTTTCTGTTGTTTTTCCCTTGGCAAAGGGCCCTATATCTCGTTTGCTTCTGTTGTGGTTTCGGTACCCTTACTCCAGTCATCTAATCTTGGTTCTTCTAAACGGATCTGGCTCGCCTCCTACCGGACCCTCCAGTGTTTTTTTTTTTCAGATTAGAACGAACACGTGTGTTCCTTTATTTTTCCACGCATC
The DNA here is from genome assembly GCA_039764185.1 of Tamarix austromongolica. NCBI lineage: Eukaryota > Viridiplantae > Streptophyta > Magnoliopsida > Caryophyllales > Tamaricaceae > Tamarix > Tamarix austromongolica. The sequence continues at coordinate 140,320,240 of CM077809.1, read as the reverse complement.
CCACTGCGCCAAAACTATTTTTTTTTTGTTTGTTTGTTATTCACACCAGAGCTGCCCACTTTTTTAGTAAAAAATTAAATTGGTACGCTGTCCCCTTCATACTTTATCGACAACCCTTTTCACCTCCCCGCCTCACCGCAGTAATTCTTGCATCCTTTTTCCTTTCCAACTTCCTCCCTTTTTGAACGGCAGCTTCCTCAATTTATTAACCTCCATATTGTCGTATTTCTTCATCGTCTATTAGACAAACAGTCAATATGCCAACAGCATACGATCACCACAACAAACGTAAATAACCGAAGATCGAAATCAACTCAACCGGAAACCGCTTGCTCCAGATTTTCCAAAAATAAAGGAAAATAAATAAAATGCAAAGCCTTGTAAATAAATAATTTCGCTCCATATAAATAAAATGCAAAGTTATCGATGGTGAATGGAAAAAATAAAAGATGGGAAAGATGAAGGAACATGGGGGGCAAGTGTGATGAGGAACACATAAATAAAGTAGGGTAAATGTGGTAGCATGCCTCGAAAAATAAAAGATACATGTGTTCCACTCTTTGAAAGCAATGGAGGCTACCGTAGATTTTGAACACCGGAGAGGACCTAAATCTGTTCTAAACATCGAAGTCATCATATATGGTTCTTACTTCTGCAATCAGCTAGTTAGATTTTCATTTTTTGAGTCTCGAAACATACGTTTCACATCCTTCATTCCATGATCAAATCTAATACAAACGGTGCTCACTGTTAGTTTCCCGCGTGAATCTCATGGAATTGTTTTATTTATTTGTCATATTGAATCCCTAATCTAGAAAGGTCGTTCAGGCAGTTGGATTGGGAATCGGGAAATCATTGGGATCAAATAGATTTGGAATTTGTAGATCAATACATGACTGTATTGTGGTTATGTCAAATACAATCTTTTGTGTTTTCTCTGTTTTTGTTAAGGCAACAAACATTATCATGAATGATATGTAAATTCATTCATGATCAGCGAGCTTAATCATGTTACCATTTGAAGGCTAATAGTTTTGTCAGAAAATGATTCGATCCTCATCGAATTGTCCTTTGCTTCATAATAAACGACACTTGATAACTCAACTTGACACTCTTCTTATCCTAACTGTTATTGGATATTTTTTGGGGGGGGGGGTGAGGTCACAGGCTTATACAAAATCTTATGATTCCGTTCTTAGTTTGCCACCACAACTAGAAAAGATGAGAAAGAATGCGCCTGGTGCGTGTATTCAAAATCCCACATGACCTACTGTTGTATCTCTGGTTTGGATTAGGCCTCTTTTTTCAGTTCCTCCTCACTACTGTTTTGCTCCTATGTCCGATGATATAGCCTTGGGTCCTATAGAATGAAATCTTGTTAAGTTGTGTGCTAAGCTTGTGATCCTTTTGTTTAATTTTGCAAAAATGTCAAATGTTGTGACTGATCTTTTGTAACGCTTCCATTTTTATCATTTAAAATTTTCTTTTAAAAAGAGTTACTGCAGATGATAAAATATTAGTTCGGTCTCTTCTACCTTTTTTTATAGTGAGTACTAAGGTTAAAATATTTATTTGTTTAAGAGTGTGAACAACAATTTTAAGAAGCAGATGGAGACATTGCACTACAAGATATCACTATTATTCTAAAATTACACAAAAATATTGGACAAGGTTAAAACAACCAAAGGAAAAAAAAATGTATGGAATAGTACATAAGAATACAAGGGATATTTGGATCAAAAGATGTCGAAGCGGACATCGAATAATTTTAGCTCTCAACCCTGCAAATGTCACATGAAATGTAGAGAACGTAACGCAAGAAAATCATGGCATAATCACCTCAAAAGATACATGGGATAATGAGATACGATAAACATGCCTTAACATATATATCACTAAGGTCAAGTATTCATTATACCATCATACTTAACTAAATCACAGCCATCTCATAATACAACATAACTATATCCAAAATAATCACAACATGACCTATAACCATTAGGGTAGTGCCCTAAGGCAACTACTAACCAATCATACCAAACCAATTCTAAATACCAAAGGTAGTACACGAAAACAACCACCGAACCAACAATTTTTTGAGTGACTTTCCTTATAATTACTTGAGGTCTTACATGAGATAATCCAAATACGTATAAAGTACACTAGTCATACTCGCACACAAGGTAAAACTATACCCTTCAGCCTTTTTACCCGGAGATGTATAAAGTCATACTAGCACACTAAGGCAACACGCTAATTCTTAAGTATGTATATCCTCTATGAAATTCCAATAACTAATGAGACTAGATTAAGGCCTTAATTAAACTATTGAGGCATCCAATGAAACCATTGAACCAAATTGAGAACTTTTATATTATCTATAGAATAGCCAACCCCAAAGAACAAATCATTTCTAAATCTCATGGTCTTCCACTTTAATTGTTGATATTTTATTAAAGTGACTACCAACCACTCATAAGATACATAAAATAACATTTTCATATCTAACAAATTTTCTCTAGTTCCAATTATTTAAGACCAAACATAAATGAAAAGTGAGTATCTAAGATAAATTACACATGCCAAGGTTCAAGGTTAAACATAAGGTCAACCTATGGATAAACCCAAAAAAAAACCCAGCAAAAATGTTGTAACCGATCCCACAAACCTGCTGACTGGTTCAGGACCCAAAGCTAAATAATCGAATTGAAATAAGGGAATATAAACTGATATGAGCTTGGCTAGTTAACTAGTGTACTAGTGGAATTGCCATTACCAGTTGATTGAACCAAAAATAAAGGTAAGGAATATTACTCAAGTTAGACCTTTCAACTTTTAGTCGATTGGTGCCACATGTAGAAAACATAAACCATCTGACATAATCAAAAAACATAGAAGAAGATAAAATCCAGCATAATCAGTCGGTTGGTTGACCAGCATCAGTTGGTTGACCAGCATCTGACCATAAGTAATGCAATTAACTAAAATAAATCCTTAAAATCATCCATGCATAATCATTTGAAAGGTAAATGGATTGCATGAGGAGGTAAAAGGCTCTAAAATCTGATTGGGAGAGAGAGAGAGGCTAACTAGTTGAATGAAAGAGGTGATGAGAGAGAAGGTGTGGTGCATAAATAAGTAGGTTGGAGGTAAGGTGAATTGACTTTTGAGCAAAAGCTTGTTAAAGGGTAGAGGACAAGCAAGGATCTAATTCCAAAGTGAGGCAAGGTTGTGGGAGGACCCATAATGTAAGAGGGTTGACCAACAAAAGCCAAAACAGATCAAAAATCGCACGAAGAGTAAAAATCAACTACGCCTAGTCGATTGCCAATTGTGCACCCAAGCCCTTGGAACTACCCATCTCTACCTTGATATCCGATCTCCGACCCACAAGCCTTGTTGATTGCCAGCCCTAAAAATTATTTTTCTACCATTTTGAACTTAATTAATCTAATCCATTTTCACTCTTAACAGGCCCAACCCAAACACACATAAAATAAGACATCCAACACATTATCCGTCTATAATTTCTTAGATTAAGTTCACATAGCATATTAAGTTACATTTAAATTCTCAGTTAGGGTTTATAGAAAACAGGGTATTACATTAGTATTTTTCTATTATGGAATATTCTCTTTTCTAGTGTTCTTTCAGCTGTTGTACTAATAAGATTTGTTCTCAAATTAGGCTATGTTCTTGTGGTCTATTTTGTCCAGTCTAATCTGATCGATTCTTGTAACTAAAAATTAATGTTTTTCGGTTGTTATATTGAGCAAGGTTATTTTATATATGATTGTAGTTTTGCTAATGTAGTCCGATAGCATCTAAATAATCAATATATATCCTTAATATATAACACTCGATATGTATTGTTAATATATCGTACGGACTTCTGCTATATGATAAAATATTGTATATTGACATTATGAGCTATATTTTACTGTCATTTTTTATTGCTATAAAAGTCGTGTAGTTTCGAAATTTCTAAACGTTAATGGGTCGTGTTAGGTCAAAAGAAGTAGTAATCAATAATAACTGGGTTTATCACGGCACATATATTTTATTTTTTGTAATTGTAGGTGGCAGCAGCAGTAGTGATGCTAGAAGCCATTCTAGTCATGCTCCTGAACCACTACATCCATCTTCGCCACCTCCTCTTCTTGTAATCAATAATCCAGCAACAACCAGCAACAACCAGATAACACTCACCTGCCCCTCTCCTCAAAACCCCACCAAGCAAGACGGTTTCTTGGGAGGCAGCCTGTTCAGTTGCAGCTCTTCATCTTCTTTGCATCCTGCTCTTGAATCCACCCAGAACAACCGAAACAAAATATCAAACCTTACTAGTTGTGAGACTCCAATTTTACCTCAACAAACTACTGCTACTGTTGCTCCAATGATGAGGCCGGTCGAAACCCCAATGGTCCCGAAGAACCAGCAACGCTCGAGTCCAGACAAGAAGCCTATCATGACCAGCACACAGGAGCCAACAAGTCCGTTGTCACAACCAAAAGGAGATGGCACTGCTACTACTGCTGCTGCCACGAGCAAGCCACCGAAGCCGCCAACTGGTCAGAACCCACAAAATGCACTCTTCGTTTCACAAATGCCGTGTGTCACAACTACGGGGAATGGTCCAAATGGGAAGACCATTACTGGAATTTTATATAGGTATACTGCTAAGACTGAAGTCAGTATAGTCTGTGTTTGTCATGGGATATCGTTTTCTCCTGCTGGTTTTGTTGAGCACGCTGGTGGTGTTGATATTACTCACCCGCTTAGACATATAACCGTGATGCCTAGCATTGTCCTTTAGTACTTGGTGGTAAGCATGTAACAGCTCTGTTGACGGCTTAAAATAACTGCAGCGGGTGCGATACGAGGTCATTGGATTCGTGTGGCGTGGAACTTAAGAGGATATACAATGAGGGTCCCTTTTTTCCCACCCGACTCAATTCGTCTGTTTATTTTTTTTTTAATTGACTGAATTTTGTGCAGAGAGTTTTCTGATGTAACGATTGAGTCTTCTAGCTTGTCTCGATTCGCTTGGAGTTCTCGGGTACAGTTTACGTAATCTAACATGTCATTAAAAATACTAATATATGGAAAAATAACATGGTAGTGTTCGGTAGGCGTAACCCTCGAAGATCTTAGTGCGCAATTCTCTAACCAAAGCTTGCAGCTTCGGGATATTAAGCATCGGGAAAAACATACGATTAGAAATATAAATAATAGTGTACATTGAAACTGCTGTGATGTTATCAGGGATTGTGACATGTCGTAGATAAAAATGTGATGGATGTATTGTCAAAAAATGTTTCAATTAGTAAGATTTCAAGCCATTTCTTATAAAAAAATTTCAATGGCAAGACCTGCAACTACAACACGTTGTGGTTGTGGTTTTATATTTCCTTTTTTTTTAACAAAAATGTTTTGGAGGGTGGTTTTTCCTCTTAGTGCTCGTTTGGTATGAGGGTAATAGGGGTGTAAAAATTATCTACATATTTTATATATCTTGTATAATTTATTTAAAATTAAATATTTTTATTTTAATAAATATTTATTTTAGATCTTAATTTAATCTAAAATGGATATTTCATTAAAAATATATTTATTATTATTAAGTACTTAATATAAGAGGTATAAAATAGAGAAAAATTTTCTACCCTTATTACCCCTATACCAAACAAGTCTTTAGTGGAAATATTTTTTACCTACAATCTCTATAGTAATGACATGTTATTGTACGCTGTAAAATTTTTTAAATTTTTTTGGAGGAAAATTTTTGTGCTTGAGGAAAAATTTTTAGTTGTGATCTCTATAACCATAAAATATTGTTGTTCGCCGTATATTTTTGTTATTTTATTTTTAATGATAAATTAGCATATTTGGAGGAGAATATTTGTGGCATGTCTACAATTATAATTTCGTTTGAGCAGTATCTATATAGCTAGGATATTTTTCTATCAAAAAAAAAATTGTCACTAATTTTTTGTTAGCTTCGACAAGTTGTCGTTGTATCTTTACCTACAACCACAACATTTATTGTTGCTGTCAAAAACATTTTTTAGTGTAAAAATGTAGAGGTTAATTGTCTTGCATTATATATTAATTATGTAGTTTTATTTGAAATATGAATGAAAACAACATGTAAATTGTACTTTCAAATTTGCAATCTAATTTTAACTATCAAGTGAGGTACTGCAAATTGCTAGATGCATATAAAGAGTAGGCGGTTGCTGCTACTAACATGTTGATACGGTAGGGCTTACCCGTGCTCGTAGATTGGTGCGGTTAGGGTTGTCGATCCTTATAGTTGATAGCGTGTAGGTAACACGCACGGTTCTTTACTTCAAGTAAAAATGTTGCTTGTTGCTCCCTCCTAACTTGTCCAACATCCTTTTTAAGTTCTTATAGTCTGGTTCCTTCTTTCAGCTGTGTGAAGTAGGGAGAAATTAGCTCACATTTGAGCGGACAAAGAGAGGTGATGAACAAGTTGAAAATGTCAATTGAATTGAACAAAGAGAAAGTGAGGAGGTGAGGAAAATGGCTAAATAAAGTCAGGAAGGGCTATTTCGTTCGTATAGGTATCTTTCTTTTCTAAATAGTAATAAGTGGTTTTTCAAATGGCACCTCAGTTTTAAAAATTAACTAATGGAAATGGAAATAAAATTGAGAATGGACAACAACGTTTGGCAAGACCATGAGCTAGTTTACAATTAGCTATGTAACTCCATGTTTGATAAAATAAGCTAGTAAAAAACCAGCCGAAAGCTATTGATGGTTGAAATAATAAATGTATTATAATAAGGAATGTGAAGGACCCGATGGGCATCCATTACCATTAATTAAAATCTTGAATAAATACAGTAGATAGAAGGATGCTTAGTCAAAGCTCCACAAGGACCTACTAACGAAAGAGGTCGCCATTGATGTTTGCTCATATGTGATATAAAGGTATTGGGATAAGCAGCCAACAAATTTATGCATTTGAAGGTACCATGGCTTGGATATCAAACCTTTTCTGCTGAATATTATGGCATTTGTATGTAGGGTTGTTGACGAACTGAATCAAGCCGAACCTTCTCTGGCTCGATTCGGCTCGTTAATTTTTTTGTAAGGCTCGAGTTCGGCTCGAGCTCGAATCGAGTCAAGTATTTGAGGCTTGAGTTCGGCTCGAAAAAAGCTCGCGAGCTATTCGACTCGGTTCTGTTTAATGAAAACGAACCAAATTGGCTCGGTTCGTTAGGCTTGGCTCGTGGTTCGATTTGTGGCTCGGTTTGGCTCGGTTCGTTTTAATTTTAAACAAGCCAAATCGGCTCGGTTTGGTCGGCTCGATTCGAGTTCGGTTTGGTCGGCTCGATTTGTTTGGCTCGTTTATTAGAAAATTTTTGCAAGTTCAATTTGTTTATAATTCAGCACCTCAGCAGGTTACAAGCCAATGGTCCATAAAATTTAATACAACAAGCTACATGCCAACCACTAATACCATTGCAGATTCAAAATCAAAAATGAATAAAGCATATATTTATTCAACAAATTTAATAATAAACATCAATAATAAACTATCGAGGACGGGATTTGATTTATTCCCTCGCAAACTCAAGGCATCTATGTTTATTATTGATAACTCAAGCCATCAAAAAAATTTAATGCAATATATACCTCACAATACACAGTAAAATAGAGTTAGGCTAAGTCTGTAGTATACGGTCGGTTTTCAAGCGGGATTCGGGACGGGACTCGCGACCGGAGAAGACTGCACTGTAGTGGTGCCGTGGTGGTCCTGGTGGAGGGGCGACGCCGCGAGGGAGAGGGAGAGAGCAGACCGCCAGAGGGCTTGAGCCGCTCAAGATGTGCAGATCTGGAGGGCGTCGCTGGCCTGGCTCGCTGCGCCTGTGGGAGCGGGACCTACGGCTGAGTGCTTGACTGTGCTGCTCCTGCTCATACTAAGCCTGTGCCGCTGTGCTTGTGGCTGTGCGTGAGAGGTGCCGACGTGCCGTGCGTCGTCTTCAATTTTTCTCTTGGTGGCTGGTAGTGGTCGACTGGTCGGGAGACTTGGGACGGGGAGTGGGGAGTCGGTGAGGAGGGCAGACCATCACGGGGTCGAGGGTCGAGCCGTCGAGGCCTCGAGGGGACTGGGGAGTCGGCGGCGCCCGTCTGGAGTCTCTGGAGTCTGGACTCCAAAGTAAAACACACAGGATGACAGGAAGGAAAGTAACACACACAACACAGGACGAGAACGTTGGGAAGAGTTAAAAAAAAAAGCCTGTGTGGGCTGACTGGCTGTGTGACCTGTGTCCCTCGACCGCTCGACGAGACGAGCCCGGGCCGCCCCGGTTCAACCGTATTTACACTTCGAAAATTATGAAGATTATTTTTAGTAAAAAAAAACTTATAAAAATTATTTTTGTTAAAAAAAGACTTAAATTATGAGAATTATTTGTAAAAAAAAAATAATTAGTTCTTTTTTACTTTATTTTATATTTGTATATATTTTCAAAACTTATTTGATAAACGAGCAAACGAGCCGAATTCGAGTCGGGTTCGAATCAAGCCGGTTTGCGAGCTAACGAGCCGAGTCAACCTAGGCTTGAGTTTGGCTCGTTAAATAAACGAGCCTAAGATCGAGGCTTGGATTTGATTTGTTTATCTAATCAAGCGAGCCGAGTCGAGCCATTAACGAGCCGAGCCGAGCCGGCTTGATTTGTCAACAGCCCTATTTGTATGTTTCATCACAGCCTAAAATGATAACACAAAAGCCCACCACATTATAATTACCCTTTCTTGCAACTGGATCCATAACTGGCAGCAAGCTTTGAATGTTGTTTGTGAGCATCTGTTGATTGCCATGCCAATAGGATACCCATATCATTCTAGTTTGGTAACGTCATGAAGCAACAGTGGGCAGGTAGTTGATAGTGTTGGAAGACTCCAAATGGGTCAACACAAGTCAGCTAATGCATGTTGTAGCTTCCTTGCATGTGCTTCTTGTTATTGTGGTCAATAACCTACACCTATTTTCCTCCCCTTTCTATGTTGGCTTGTTACCCAACAACAGGGTTGTAAATAAGTCAAGTTGCTCTCAAATTGTTCATATTGACTCTTTTAATTAAAAGAATTGAATCCGAACATCATTTTCAGATTTATTTATTAAATGAGGAGAGCCTAAGTCTGAAATAGTTCAACTTAGCATATTTATAGCTTAGGCTCATGAACTTGACTTGATTCATTAAAAACTCAGTTCTACTTGTTCGTCGAGTTAAATGAGGCAAGTTCGAGCTCAGGGGTGTTTGGTTTGGCTTTACTCATTTACAACCCTACTCAACAATGCTATGTTAGCCATTTAGATTTCACACTTTTTTTCCTCTCCTAAATACTAGGCTTCTCCATGTTTTTTGTGCATGATTACACACATATGGCTATAAAGTGTGAATAAGATCATACTTTTCAGCTGGCTATTTTCCCTTCAATTTATCTCTCAATCAACATGGTATCAAAGCAATCTTAAACACCGTGATTCTTGTTCCTTTGATTCTCCTTTTGTTGATCATTCATCATAATGTCGAATAGCGAAACCACTCAAACCACTTCTAAAAAACCCAAACGAGACCCTTATAGACCCATAAAACCCCCCCTCTATTTGAACACTTTTGATGATCCTAAAGCTATCTTGATATCTAAGGCATTCAACAACAGTGATTATTACACGTGGAAAAGAACCATTTCTCTTGCAGCAAAAAAAAAATTATTTTGATCAACAGTACTCTCAAGCACCCCAAGGGAACCATCACCACTTTTAATCAATGGACTCATTATAACTCTATGGTGATGAATTGGATCCTCAATTCTCTTAGCAAGGAAATTGCAGGGAGTGTAATATATTTTACTTCAGCACACACAATATGGAAGTAATTAGAGGAACGATATGAAACAACGAGTGGTGTTTAATTGTATCAACTCCAAAAAGAGATTTTCTCTATCACCAAAGGAGTAGGCACTATTGCTATCTTGTTTACTAGGATGGAGAAGATGTGTAACGAACTAAACATGGTCACCATACCTCCTTTTTGCGTTGTGGGGCTATGAAGACCTTGATGAAACTTGTTGAAGATTAGAACTTGGTTAAGTTATTGATGGACCTACATGAATTATACTTAAATGTTTGTGTAGCACCCCTATTTTTACAACCAGATTTTTGTTTTATTTTATAAGATAGTTTTGTAGAAGCTAGGGGTGCTAGTGCTGCATTCAACATAAGAGAGATACGATCAATACCTAACTTATGGTAGGTTAAAAAGTAAGCTCATATCCCAGTAGTTAGGTGTGACCGTCACCTAACTCGAGTTCAATACAATACTTATAAAAACAATACGAAATACACATATAAGTTCAAACGATATATAAAAGCTCAACACAAGCCAAAAGAAAATAGAATGTAGGATCGTAAGGGTCTAAAAATGTAGTTCCTATTGAATTGACCAGTGAATCAATACTCTCATCCCTAAATAGTAAGTCACAAGAAACTTGCACAAACTAAAATGGTGTTGTATCAGTATAACTAGCATATTTAGTAAAATCTAATTATCTGACATAAGTACTCTTCACACAAAACACGTTATCACATCATATAACATCATGTTGATAATGGAATTGACCATGCTTAAGCAAAGATAACATATCTTATAAGCAACTCTAGGAAATCAATTCCTATTAATAATAATTATGCTGATAAAGAAGCATACAATGTACATGCTAATAATGGAGTATACATAGTACATATCGACAATAAAGCATAAATGGTACATGCTTACACTTAACCACATAAGGCATCTTCAAGCTAGCAACCTAGGGCATAAACAATATATTATTTGGAATCATAAAGGATTTGACAACATAGAGGAATCAGGCAAAACCTGAAGGCATTTTTATTATGCTTTTCAATAAGTTTCATATAAGGACATATAGGTATGGAAAATATCAAGGAAATCACATAATCCATAGGTGTATGGATATGAAATTTGAGGCACAATCTTGGACATTCAGTCCTACCACTAATGGATAAAACCTATGGGGCTTAAACAATAACAACAAGGTATAACACCAAGGCATAACAAGACAACTATCCTACCATAATAAACAAAGTCAAGGGTATAAATAATAAAGCATAATTATTAATATAGCCATCTTGGTGAGGAATCAAATACACACAACCATCTTGGTAAGGAAGCAAATACACATAACCATATAGAAAACAATCTCAACATATGGCCATCATGACTAGAAATCTTGTTATATGGCCATCACGGTTAAAAAATCCTGTTACATGGCCAACATAGTTAGGAATCTCTTTATATGACCATCACGACTAGGAATCTTGTTATATGGCCATCATGGTTATAAAATCCTGTTACATGGCCAACATAGTTAGGAATCTCTTTATATGACCATCACGACTAGGAATCCTAATACATTGGAGCTTGGCTCCACTATAAATATACATTTGAGCTTAGGGGCTAATGAAAGGACAACCCATCCACCTCACATTGGTCTTTAAATGCCATGACAGCTTGGATATCTAATGTCCACTACTAATGGACTCCTTCCACGGTGGCATCATTGAAGGTAACATAATCCTTAAGGATGCATACCTTTTATAGTGACCAAATAAAGACTATAGAGTAGAAAAGGTACCAAACCACTAATAAATCTGTAAGTGGCCCCTGCTATTTTACAAGGATAGGAAACAAAAGTCCACAAGACTTCTGCTAATTTTAAATAATAACATGTAACCTCTGTTGATTTTAAATAATAACTGTAACCTCTAACATCATAAAGATAATCATTAACATATAAAAGAGTTTATGGTAAACACAAAACCTAAAAAAAATACAATATCATTCAAAACCATGATAATCATTGATCCGATCACAATAGTTCATAAAATTCCTCAAAAATCTTTAGGAAAACCCAAAACTCAAAGACCACAGAACAAAATCCAAAATTAAAAGATAAAAATCATAGAAAAACCTTTATGAATAAACAATGGTGCACTTCTTACTAAGTAAGAGTCCTAAAAATGAAATAAAATTCAAAATAAGGTTAAATGGTCAAATGTTAAAGGTTGAGTTGACCAAAATTTACTATTCACACTAATCTACTATTTATAGGAGCAAAATGGTCAAATGTTAAAGTTTGAGGTTGACATTTGACTCTAAAAATCTACTAAAGCCTTTTAGGAATATTTTATTCATATTCAAGTTAATTATATACCAAAATGTAATTATTGAAAAGGTTAATCCTACTTAGGGCAATTAAGGTATTATTAGCTGATAATAGTTTGAATGTTGCGAAGAACGTTCTAAAGTTTTCAAAACTTTAACTAAAATCAAAACCATCAAAACTTAATTATTACCAAACTTAATATATATACCAAAACTGGTCTAAAAATTACAAGGATAATCATGGTATTATCATATCTTAGATCCAACCCAAAATCATGCCTAAAGCTTCAAAATCTTATTTTTGCTAAAAATTATATAAAACAAACTGGATTTAAACAAGTTAAACATAACAATTTATAAACATGAACCGATTTATGACATGGTGTAATTAGTTTGATAACACCCACATGAAATAAAAAAACACTTAAATCCCCCTAACCTTTATTTAAAAGTAAATTATACTCAATATCATCAAAACATTGCATGATATATACAAAATTTACTCTACTAACTAACAAGAACAACATGGCATCATCAATTTCATAACATAACCAAAGGATCAAAAACCCTTAAGATGGATTGAAACACAAATTACTAAAAATCATGGCATAATCATAAATTTACACAAAACTATAACATGCCAATATAAAATAATATGATCTTACTAAAACCTAATAGTATAATTAGAAAAAAAAGAAATATTATAGGACCAAAACCGTTCTTCCATCAATTCTCCAACACCTAGAAAAAATCACTTTAAGATTAGAAACCATCAAAACATAAAAACTAATTCAAAGCATAGAGAATCAAAGAGGATATTGAGAGGAACTTAAATTTAATTTTTTTTATTGGAATAAAACAAAGATCCAATAGTGGAGAAAAAATTGAGACTATTTTTTTTAATTGTATAGGATGCAAGAGAATAAAAAGGCACAAAAAAGAGAAGAGAAGAAGGAATAAAAATGGTGGAAGAAAATGGTGAATTTGTGTTGGTTGTTGTGGTGGTGAAAGGTATCAGTTATGGTGGCCATGGAGGGAGGTGGATGTAATAACCAAAGGGATAAAAGGAGAGAAATGAAGGTGGAAGAGATAATATCAAATGGAGTATAGGTTATCTATTTTTAGAAAACTTAGTAAGGCAAATAAAGGTTAATAAGTTAGCTTGTATACTAAGATATTTTGATGATAAAAGATCAAGAAAAGATGGGAGGATGGAGTAAAAAAATTAGAAATAAAAGGGGAATAATAGCATGGGAGAATAGGGGAGAAAGAAGAAGAAATAAATGGGTGGGGAGAAAATAATAAGAAGAAATTGCTAACTTAAGGTTAATATGGTAATTTTGAGTGTGAATACAAAGTAGAGGCAGACCACGAAATAAAAAGGGAATAAAATAGAGGTTCTAATCCATACTAATCAATAATGAAAGGTAGGAATATCATCACAAAAGTTGATAAAGATTAGAAGGAAAAAATCCCCGCATTTGATGACTTATTATGCCTGAAAATATCTGAATAAATCTAAATGTTATAAAAATAATAGCTACCATTTTTGAATCATTTTAAGCTCGATTAAAATAAAATATACTTATCCCTAAAATTTTATAAATTTTAGATATCTAAAAGGGTCATTTTGGGGTTTAAAACTTGCTTAAGGAACACTGGTATAATAAATAGTATCTTTTGGCCAATAATTGACTCTGGCATTTTGAATGGGCATAGGAGACTCATAAAAATTCAAAGATTAAAAAAGTGAAAGAATTATAATAATCTAGAATAAGTTCAATAGCCAAAAGTGGCTCATGAGATCTCATAGAGATGAATTTGTGAGAAAGGGTTAATAAATGTAAATAAAAATTTTCAAAAATGAAACTAGTGTTTCCAATCTAATAAATATTTAAAGTAATATAATTTTATTTTTAAATATTGAAGATCCTATACAAGACAACATTTTGAGAAATGGGTATTACAATAGGAGGAGCCATTCTTATGATGACACTACTTCCAAGTGATGGTATTGCTTATTCCATACTAATCAATGAAGAATGGTTTCCCTCAAATGTAATACCCTAAATTTAATCTAACCCTAATTTTGAGTAATTAATATTTTAATCTAACTGTAATCTCCAAAAATTGATATTTTAATCTTACCTTAATTATTTAATCCTAAAACTTAAACTAAATTATAATTTTAACCCCAAACTCTATTTTTTTACCTTTACCTTTTCCTTTTTCTTCTTCTCCTTCATATTCTTTTTCTTCCCTTCTTGCTCTACATGATTTCCTCTTCTCCCGACCAAATCCCCTATCCCAATCTTCCAACATACCTATCCTAAATTCATCATCACCACCATCACCTCCCTAAATCTCTAGGATATGTCATGGAAAATATAACCCAAAATCTCCCTCGATCTCTACCTGGTTATACCCCCTCTATCTGTTTTCTTAACCTCCTTTAACATTTACTCCAACCTCTGTATATATACCCTACACTATCTCTCCTTACCTCATTTAATGCCTCAACAAATTCTCTCTATACTTCATCTTCCTTCCCTCTACTTCTTTATATATCATTTGTTGAATATCTACTATTTTCACCCACTAAAACTCTACATAATTAAACCTCACCTCACCTCACATCACCTAACTTGTGTGATAAACTCACATTAATTAGCCTGAGCTATGTCCATAGCTCATGTAAGTCTCCCCCTTCATTATCACAAACTCATGTAACATTATCCTCCAAACTACCCTAACCTCATTCCACCAACCCTTCATCAAGGTGAGCCCTTCATGCCACACACCTCCAGCAATGTGAGTACCAAACATTGCAACCTCTAGCTACATGAGTCCCTCACAAAACTTGTAATATTCCATTTTTAGAAACCTTAATTATAAAATCATAATTATGTGTAATTAGTTATAATAATTATTTTAGATTGATATATATTAAATTTATTATTTTATGCATATTATTATGGCATATTAAAAATATAAATATTAATTAGGATAAAATTTGGATAGAATTTGGGTTAATAGTTTTAACCATAGTTGGGACCTCGACCCGTATGTATTTTAACTAGGAATCCTAATTTTGTTAACTAGATATTTTTCCTAGATCAGCTTTCTCCATATAACACCCTACACTATTTTATGCAGTCTTCACTATACCCCCTTCCCTCACATAATTTTCTCCTTCACATCAACTTTCTCCACTACTCACTCATGCTTTACTCGTGTTTCACTCATGCGTGACTTGCTTGAGCTTCTCACCATCGTATGCCATCACCCATATAAAGTCTCCCTCTCATCTTGTTTGGTGTTTTCGATTTAGCAAAGCTGACCCACTTATTTCCCTTCCCAGTCTCTGTTTTTTTCTAACTAGAACCACATCATCACCAACCACACCACAACACCTTGCCATCGACTATAACACCACCTAATTTTGAAGTAAAAAATTTCGTTTTGACGATAATGTGAAAGCGTTTATAAAAGTAAAATAGGGAATTTTATTGTAAGGCTAATATACTCATGAGAGATGTGTGATCATCACCTAACACATGTCTGATGTGAGGTAAAACAGAACAATTGTGAAAGAAGTGCATTCTCACAAATAATACAACAATACTAATAATGAAAGTGATGGGAATATCAATACTATAGATAGAAGGGAGTATGAGAGTTTGTAAAATCCAAGTACAGGAACCAAATCTAAGAGTTTAAATAACTAAAAAGAGCCAAAATATCCCAACATAGTGGATAAAATTACATCTAATCATTTAGCCTAACTCTTAACTATACAATAAAGTAACTCTCAAATCCCTAGGTAATGGCTAACTACTAGTCCATAGTATTATCCTCAATATACTCTAATCTTATCATACTTAAATAATTTAAGGCCCAAATATTATCATTCTGATTCTTATTAATTTCAAAGTATGGTTGTAATTATAATTTAAAATGTTGTAATTAAATGAAAAAATATTAATATCAAATGCCCAAGAGAATAATAATAATTAACAATGAATATAGCAAAATAAATTTGGACTAGTTAATAGGTCCTTAAAACTTGTCAATAGGTT
The DNA here is from genome assembly GCA_039764185.1 of Tamarix austromongolica. Classification (NCBI taxonomy): domain Eukaryota; kingdom Viridiplantae; phylum Streptophyta; class Magnoliopsida; order Caryophyllales; family Tamaricaceae; genus Tamarix; species Tamarix austromongolica. The sequence goes on along the minus strand of CM077809.1, from coordinate 140,303,937 downwards.
TGGTCTTACCAAACTTGAACAAAATTAACCTCAGTAGACCAATCAAATGGTCGGTATCACTGATAAAGTGTTCATAGGAACCAGTCGATGAGTCTGGTAAACCAATCGACTACTCATAGGAAGTATTCAGCTGGTTCAAATAACTAATCGACTAATCTTGTAACCATTCGATCAAAATTTCTTAACCAAAAGACTATTAACACAACTAGTTAATGGGTTCAATGAATCGATTAACCGGTCTGCGTACAACACCGCCTAGACTTGCAATCCACATAACAAAAATTCACCAAACTTTACCATATTAATGTTAGCATGCTTCTATGTCATAAAGCACCTAAGGATACATGCTGCACACATAAAATCATATGGATACATAGTAATATTGGAATTAAATGAAATCATGCTCAAAATTGCCAAAATGACGTATAACATTAGGGACCCAAAACATGCTTAAATTTCAAGAAAAAAACTCTACCACATGCTTAACTCATGCTCAACATAGAAACACCAAGAACATGGAACCATAATAAGCAGCTACAGGCCTTATTTATATTAAAGATAAGAATGCATTACATTCAATCAATTCTTCCAGCACAAAACTCCTGACTTGATAGTTATCTACCATGATCTCAATTACTAAGAGAATCAAGAATCAAAACCTTTAAAATATCTTTTTGTTTTCAAAACAAAAAAAAGTAAAATTAAAAGTAGAAGAAGAAGAAAATAACATAACACAACCTTTCTTAGAATTGAAACTTAAAACTAAAACCCAAGGTCTTTAACCTTTCTCAAAATTTTAACCCCTCCTTGCTTAAGAGAAACAAGGTAGAGCTAAAACTATGATTAGGAGAAAAAATAATAGATAATAATTTTGACCAAGGATAGGGAATAAGAGGCAAGCCTTTATTTTTCCCAACAGAGAAGAAAGAGAGTAAAAAAAATGGAGAGTGCCCAACACTTGGGAAAATTTCCACAAAGTAAAAGGGAGAGAATTAGCAAATGCAAATGGTTAAGAGTGAATTGAATAAGAAATGGGGTCTAAGGGAGGGAAATCTAGTTAACATATTCAAGTGGTAGAGAGGAAAGTCTGACTTAGGTTGAGTGTAGGCAACCTAAAGTGTAAAGAGATCACAAATTGAGGTAAGGGAGGTAAGATGTGACCAAGACGACACATGGAGGGGTTTGGTAAGTCAAGGGAGTGTTGTAGAAAGTCAAATACGTAGCTATGGCTACCAAAAGAGAGAGAAAAGTGATAGAGAAGAAAGAAGGTGAGATATGGCTCAAAAAGTGACTTTTTAGAAAAATTTAGAGAAATTAAATCATAAAATAATCTAAATAATGTAAAAATAATCCAAAAACAACAAAATATTCTTAATAGCACAAATAGATTATAATTAGTAGTTTTCATAAACGTAGGAAAGAGATTCAAATCAGAATTAGAAAAATAATCTAAAAGTGCTAGAGAACCAGTTGATCAGTTTGAACAAATCAGTCGACTGATTTCTCAAAAAATATAATTGCCATTTTCTATACATACCAGCCTATCAATTAGGCAAACCAGTCAATTGGTGTGCTTAAATTCATAATTTTTAAAGATTTCAAGCCCTTTTGAAAATCAAAACTCATTTACTTTATATCAACATAATTTTAAATACAATTTAAGAGATTTTAGGATTGAGTATTACACCAAAAGCAACCTAACCTCCATCTTTTCCCCTTACGAATGATGAGCACTAACTCCCCAGCAGTTCCCTTCATCCTCAATATCCATCACTAACCAAGGATGCTTCTCCTTCCCCCTCTCACCCTCCTCCCTCCCTATCATGCTTTATTTCTTTTTTCATTAGGGTGTATACTTGTGCGCCCTCACATGCGTCAACCATGCCTCTCCGGCATGACATGCACATGACCCTTAGACACTCGTGTAGTTCTTTGATCATTTTATCCTTTCACACCGATTTGCCTCACACAAAACTAACCCATATATGCCCATTTATCTCAAATCATGCATGCATTGCATGTAAGTCTATGCACACCCTTGCATGATTGTACTCAACCTATGGCAATCCATCATCCGACCCTTGCTCCATGACTTGTTCCATTTCCTTTGTCTTGATTTTTCCTTAACATTTTTCCAAGTTGGTTTAGTTAGTTTTGGGTTATTTTTGTGTTATATTAAATACTAATATATATATATATATATATATATATATATTTGGGTTATAATTTATTACGTAATCTTTGAGGTGTCATGGAGAATATAACCTTTATTACTTTTTGTGTATCTTGGATCTTGGTAAATCTAATCACTTATGAGATGGTAGAATTTATGTGTGAACATGATAGGCTTTTTAGATCTAGAATCATGCTAGGGTTTATATAATGTAAATATTATAAAATGTATGTATAAATTATTAAACGATAACCTATGCATCCTTAGGAATTTTTGCTAGAGTTTTAACCTTCCTAAGATATTATAATTATGCTATGTTAAGATCCCACAGCTATCATTTAATGTGTAGATATAGTTTATATAAATAATATGAACTTATGTATGCATGATTAGGGTTAGAATACGATAATTATTATCCACATATTCTAGGGTTAGAAATATTTTCTGATAGTACCATGATGTTAATTGCCCTATTTAAATCCATATGGTGCTACAATTATTTACATATGTGTTGTATGGAATATATGAGATTTTAGAACCACATGATTAGAGTTTGTATGCGTACGTTACTAATTGCATAAAAAGTAACAAATATAGCTAACTGCTAAATCATAAGAATTACCTACGCTAAGATGTTTTGAATTATTTTCTTTTAACCTATCTACGACAAATCATTATAATAATAATATTTGGTACAAAATTGGATAAATACAGTGTACATTGGGTTTCGTGGTTCTTTTGGTCAATTTTGATCTAATGCGCCTATTTTAAATAATTAAACGTAGGATGACCTTATACTTTTGATAGGTTGACCTTAGTATTGACTTTGACATAGACCGATGACCTTATGGACTATTCTAATAATTAGAAAATAGAGGAAAATGGTTAATCATGGAAATGGGAATCGTTGTGTAATGTGTGTGATTAGTGATCTTGTCATAAACCATTAATGCTGAAAGTAGAAAACCTCAACTTTGGAAATGGTTTCTTTATAGGATTGCCTTAGAGATAAGGTTTAACCCTCATTTAAGTTGGTTCACTAGTGTGCTATTATCTTTTGATAAGATTCTAGTCTACTCTATATGTGACTTGTGGGCCTTATAGGGGTATTAATATTTAAGGATTAGGTGACCAAGGTTAGATTATGTTGTGATGCTTATGTGTGCTAGTATGACCAAGCATACCACAGTTTCCCTAGGCTCTAGAGTAAGGGTATTGCGTTGTCTTTGTGCACCATTATGGCGTGTTGTGCCTTAGTGTCCCTAGGTTGATTGTACTCTCGAGAAAAATAAATAATAGAAAAGTATTTATTGATGGCCTCAGTATCTGTTTGACTTATAATTCAGTAGTTTCCTCAATGTCCTACCTTTAGTATTTAAAATTGATTAGTTTTTTTCGTTTAGTAGTTGCCTTAGTGCTCTATCATATATTTTGGAATTGAATTGATAAGTTAGTTTTGGTTATGAAATTAATAAGGATAATGTGTATCTTGAGATGATGTAAATTGATTAAGTATGAATGGGTGATAAGCATGAGAATTTGATGCTGTATTTATATTATTCCATGTTTGTTATATATTGTTTTGGCATGTGGGTGTACATGAAGCATATTTTTGGATTATTATGTGCTTATGTGCAATATGAGCATGCTTTCTTTTGTGAGGTATTATTATTTACTTAGTATGAAGGAATTGTACTGATACTATATTGTAGAGGACTATGTGAATTTCATGGAGTGGATGAAGGCGTATAATAATGGTGAGAATAAGTAGAGCCCTTGGGAAGAGGTTCCATACTTAGAATGGGCTTATGAGTCTAAGAGTTAAGGCAAATCAGTATTATACCTTGAGGTACTGAATTTTGCTGCAATTAATTTTCCTTTGGACACTTATCTACATTTTTTTGTATTATTGCTACACGGAGAATATTTATCTTTAACTTTTCTCAATGTTATTATCTCTTATTTTTTATTTTTTTTTGAATTCAACTTATTTTGAGTCTTAGCACTTGACATAAACTTATGCTAAGTGTTGGTAAAACCTATTATTTTTATAATTAATTTTTCTACAAAATAAATTTTTTAAGTAGTGAATTAGGGGTATTTGACAACCCCCTTGTTGCGCCACTTCCTCATGGAACCACCTCCATTTATGCCACACTTTTCCCACATCTTTGTCTGCATTGGTTTTGCACCTTTTCCATCCTTCTTTGTAATATTTCTTCCTTAGGTATTTTATTATATGATAACCATATGTTACTCTTTATTTTTAGGTGATTTGTTAGTGGTCTTAGAGGAGGCATCTTAGGGTTTTCTCTCGTGCTTAGAAACTAGTGCCTTTTGGTAAGGATACATGTTATAATTAGGGTTTTTGAATGTTATGTATATTTTATGTGTAATATCATCTTGGCATGATTATATTGTTAATTTCATGATGTTAATGCTCTTCTATGATAATATGGTATCGTATTATGGAATTTGAGTAATATGAGAAAGCATGAGCTTATGTGATTTATCATGCAATACGTCTTATCCTAAAACTCTAAGTGAGCTAATATGATCTATGGAATTGTAACGTGGATTTGATAAAGTGTAGGAATGAATATGGTTAAGTTTTATGGTGATATAATAAATTGAGGGTTGGAAAATAATGATATAAGCCATATAGGGTTTTCGTGAAAATTTGGGTATCGTGGCTATTATAATGGTACTTTGGTCATTTTACGATAATGTGAGATATAATCATGGCATGAGAATCTTATAGGGATTTATAAATCATTTCAAAAGTAATATGATCAAATGATGGTTGAGTAAGACACAAGTTATCTAAAATTAGATTTTGAGAATTTTTGGTAAGATAAGGGCATTTTGGTTAATATGGATTAAATATGAAATTTTATTCCTAAAGTGAAAATGGATTTAAAATTTTCTAAGTATGTTACTTAATATATTTAAGAATTTATGAATATCATAAGTATTATAAAATGAATTAAATCGGGAATAATAACCTTGGAAGTAGGCTTATTATTGCATGTGTACAATGTTGGAGTCAAACCTTTATTTTTGGATATATTTTAAATAATATTATTTTAAGACGTTTCACTAACTTTGGTGATGAAATGATTTTTATGGGATAAGTTATGTTTGACATGTGAAATTAGGGCTTCTTAGGACAATAATGACCTTTTCTCTTGGGTGTTGTCCCAATCATCATGTGGTTATATCTTGTGTATTTATGTTAAGTTAGATTATGTACCGTACATGTTTATATTCATGTATGCTTATTAACATTAAGGTAAACAACACTTTAATAAGGTATAAATCAGTTAAAGTGAAAGGTTATGTGAGTTAGGATTGAGGTATTGAATCCGTTCCTTCAGATGATAATAGTGGCCAAGAGTATTTTGCCATGGAAGGTACATCAAACCATTCCACTGATTCAAGAATAGTGGTTAGGCATGTATTGCTCTGATACATAATGAGTTCACTTTATTAGATGGTAATTGTAACCGGGTGTATTTTTTCTTGGGAGATGCCTTAATTTGCTCTGTTAGATCAATAATAGTGGAGTCCCTAAATTTAATATAAATAACAAATTGGATTGATATCATACCTAAATAATGGAAATCTGACTCAGTTCTTATCTTACATCATATTATGTATTACTAAAATGCATGCTTATTCTTCTATGCCACCTTATGTATTCTGGATAACCCTATTATGATTGTATATTTGTCTTACTTAGTATGTAGTATACTGATCATCCCTTGCATAGGTATTGCTTATTCCCATGAGTAGATGGCCTAGATATTTTTATGTAGGTTGATGAGGACCATTTAGATGCCTTCATTACTTATGATGCCTTACTTGGGAAGGAGTGATCATATTATCTTTGGTTTGGGTGTAGAGTCATGTTATCTGATTATTATTTTTTTTCTTTTTTCTAAATATATTTTTGGAATATTAGTTCTATAGGATCCCTTATGATTATAGTTTATTTATTATGTACTTAGAGTTAATCTCCAAACTCTTTTATATGTTTATGAAAGATTATTTTGTTCTTTGTTTATCATGTTTTAAGTTTCAATTATTTTACCTTGTATTTAATGTATGGATGGTATGGTAAGACAATTGTTATTGAGTATAGCGGTAAGACCCAACTATATTGTTATTACGCTTCCGCTAAAATCAATTTTTTTAGAGTAAATTTTTAGGTGTTACATCAATACCTCAAAATTGAAGTAGTAACATAACCAAGACGAGAAATTGGATGCAAAGAATTTGGTATGTAATTATTGTTATAGGCTTGTTGGTTTTCCACTAGAATTTAAATTCACCAAAATAAAACGGTTCTTGGGTTTGCTTCAAAACATTAGTGTTGCGTAAGAGTAGACTTATAACAACATTTCTAGAGTTTCAAGTAGCGAACAATATAATCAACTCATCACCTTTTTGAATCACTGTAGAGGACGAGGGTCGGGTGCACAGGTTTCTCAAGATGATCCTTAGAGCTCTATGATGACTGGTATGGTGATGTTCACATGTATGAACTTAACTCACCATGACCTTTTCTCAAGCAATTCTTCTTTTCATGTTTCCACAGTGCATACTCAAGTTTGGATTTTGGACATAGAGGTTATTAACCCTGTGAGTGGGAGTTAGGATTTCTTTGTTGGTCTCAAACTCAATCCTTATCCCCTTTTAGTTTTCCTTCCTAATGATAGTAAGGACACCAAACAATATGTTAATTATGTTCTTTTTAAAATGGAATGACCCTCAAAGGAGTATTATTCATTCTTGATCTAGAGTATAATTTGATATCTATTTCCAAACTCACTAAACAAATCGATACGTTATGGTTGTGTTAGTTTTCCACAATTGATGTGTTGTCCATTTCCGTCGCAACCTTTATCCATCCTTCTTATTCTTTTTTCCCCCCATCATTTCCTTGGCACGTATGCATTTTTTTTTATCTTCTTTCTTCGTAAATATTTCCTTAATAATATCTATGTTTCTCCTCACTTTTGCAAGAACACACAAAATTTTAATGTGCTTCCTCAAATTTGTTATGTTATGTGTTTTATATATCCTTATAAGTTCTTTGGTATCATTTTTTTAATCCTCTAAAATGAGATTTTTGCATTACGAAATGGGGGGTGTTTGAAAAGGTAGGGTTATTTGTGAACATTATATATCCATTTGATTATAGAATTTTACATCTATTTAGTTTTTTATGTTCTATGCTTTACATGCTCTAGTCTTTGTTAGGCAATTTGTTGGAATTTTAAAGTATTTTAGGTAATGCTACCTTGGTGTTTTTTGAAAATTTAAACAAGGATTAAAAATAATCTTACAATAAGGCCACTTCTTAATGCTAAGCTCCCTACACCTTTTCTTTAAAATAGTCAATCCAACACTAAGTTCCTTAGTTGCTATTGATATTAGGACTTCAAAATAATCCACTATGTCATCAAGTTTTAATGCTTCAATTTTCTGTTTATTGTTATTTTAGTGCCTTAGGAGTGTGGGAGATAGGGACTCATTGTCGGGCCATTAAAAAAGTTCTTAAGATAATCAAATTATTATGTTTCTATAGGAAATATGGCTACACATAAAACATTAGTTGCCATAGAAACATAATAGTTCAATTACCTCAAGAACTTTCTTAATGGCTTGGCAATGGTTCCCTAGTTCCTACACTTCTAAGGTTCTATACTAATAATAACTAAAAACTTGAAGCTTTGAAATTGGATGGGATAGTGAATTATTTTGGAGTGTCGATGTTAGTAGTGGCTAAGGAACTTAATGTTAGATTGACCGTTTCAATGAAAAGTTGTAGGGAACTTCATATTAATTTAGCTGAACTCATTATAATATTATTCTTAATCTACATTTATGTGCATGATGATCAGGAAGAAGGATTTTATGCACTTAAATCAAAATTTGTGAACAAGGAAGGTACATGCTACAACGTAAAAAAACATAGATGAGTGATGTATGTAAATACTATACATTATTGAAAATGTATATTAAATTTATGAATGAAATATTTGTAATTAACGTCTTGTCAAAATGTATGGTTAATTATTACTTTGATGGTTTAATGTAGGTATGTCATTTGTTGATCATGATGAAGGTGTTAAGCTAAGGAGTCCATAAGAAAAATATTTATCTTTATTAGTATCTTCAATTCATATGGTAAAGCTCTCGCTAGGCCCATGAGAAGGGTAAATACATAGAAGTTAACAATGCCATTCATTTTTGATCAATTCCTTATAATAACATATATGTCTATATATTTCTATCTTATTTGAAAAAAATCACTTGTTTGCTATATTTTTGTTATTGATTTTAAATAAGTTTAATGTAAATTGACAGATGATAGTGGAATGTATTTATTGGAGTATTTTATATTAGTTGGATAGAATGTTATGGCAGTAAAATATATTTATAGGAGGTTTAAATTAATGTAAATGAATGATGTATGCCATAGCTATTAAAGTTTTATATTATTTGTGAATGAGGTATATGTGTAATCAATTTTTTTATTATTAAAATGTATGTCTATTTATATCTTTCATGATTTCATGCATGTTTGATATTTGATGATTACGATAAAGACTTAGGGAGAGTGATAAAGAAAAGAGATAAAGAGATTAGATGAAAAAAATTGTAAGAATGTAATTCATATGCTAATGAATGATTTTGAAATGTAAATCTCAGGTAATGAATGTTATAACACCCATGTTGTAATTAGGGGAAAGTATATAGAGGAGAATAGTGATAAAGATTATTTAGTTCCCATTGTAAGAGAACAATGTGTTTTTTTTAAGCACCTTAACTTATTCTTTTTTTTTTATGGTGGAGATTTTGCTAATCCCATGCCTAAGCTTTATATTCCAAAGCCTTTCATCACCATATAGATTGGATTCTTAAAAACTCTTCTATCTAAACTCTATATCTCTTTTCATTACTTAATAGGATATAGATGGTGCTTTATGTCAAAATTGCTTCCTAAATTGAAAAAAATAGGGACAGGATGAGACATAGGTTGTAGAATAAAATCATCATCTATAATGGAATACATATAATGGTTTTGGTCTGAATTCATTGTTCAAACATCCTCAAAGAAATTGAGGTAGTATTAAATGACAATGTTGAATTGTAACTGTTGCCTATAGTTTAAAATAATTAACTCTCATTATCTCTAACCACCATCCAATCATTCTCAAAATTATTTTAAGCACATTTTTTTTACTTTCCATTTCATTATAAACAATTGTGTTTTAAACTGCTAGCTATATTATAGATATTTGTAGCATATACAACTGTTGTTTACTGCCATCTTTTTATTTTTCCATTGTTGTCTAAGGTTATCTTAGTACCAATGTTAGCATGAGGAATTTGCACATTTTTAGGTTTGGGTGGAGGTTTTGGTGGTAATTTAGGTTGGGTTAGAATGTTTAGGGCTAATCGGTTTGTCTTGTTCTGCTTGTAGGTTTGTTATTCTTATTACACATTTTTGTACATCAAGTGTGGTAAATATTTTCTTATTATATTCAAATCTCTCTCTCTCTCTCTCATGATCTTGGTTCATTAGTTTTCTTTAACTTTTTTTGACCTTATATCCATCATGGATGAGGTATTAGTCATACCTCTCATTGTGTTGATTATTGTAGTAACTATAACACCCTGTTTCCAGAAACTCTAATTATAACTGATAGTTATGTGTATTAGTTATAATAATTATTTTAGGATATTTGATAATAAATATATTTGTTAATATGTGTAATATTATTATGACTTATTAGTTATAAAATTTAATTAGGTTAAAATATATTAGATGGTGATTTTTAAGTTTTAAACCTAGGTTGAGTTGTAATTGGTATTTGTTCTATAAAAAAAACCTATCCTAGTAACCTTAAATTCTACTAGATATTTTTACCCTAAATCTTTAGCTAGATTTTTACTCTAACCTATCCTTAACCTATGCTAGATTTCCTCTAACCATCACCCTACTCTCCTTACCCCCTGCACGCTACTTGTGTATCGTCACACCATCACCATACCTCCCCTCTCCCCTTTGTTTTGCTTTAATACCTTTGATCCTCATTTTACTACATGCAACCTCAGCCCATGCACTTCTTATACCCTCCTGTGTTGAGCCAAACACATTGGCCATTCTTCAAAACCTTGCCTCTCTTGACCTCCCTCCCTCTCCCTCTCCTACACCAAACTCTTCCTTTCTCCCCATCGCTACTTATTACTTTTCACCATTTTTATTTGCTGCAACATAACCCCCTTTTGCCTCCCTACTTTGCCAATGGCCACCTACATCGAAGCCCCATACCCTGCACTGGCCATCCATGCTGTAGCTCTCCTATCAACCATACACAAACCCTATAACCTCCCCTTCCTTATGCACCTTATCCGTTTTCCTTTGCCTTTGGATCTCCTCACCAAAACAACCATACCACCATAGGTCATTGCTACCATTCGTCCCCCTCTAACCTTGGTAATTCCAAATGTATCCATACCTTAAGATTTAGAAAATCTACCAAAATCTTTACCCAAGCTACATCCAAAACTATCGAAACCTCCACCCGCCTTTTCGCAAAAATCACTGAATCCCTTCCCCTTGGATTCGACCATTTGTGCCAAAACCAACCTACTTGCTACACCCTTCTTATTTGTAGCACCTTCCTTAGCTTTGGCCATTTTATCTGTTTGTACCCCTAGTAACGTACAACCTCACCATTTCTCTCCTCCCTTATTTGGCAACTTACATATGTTCCTCCTCCCTTTGGTTCGTGAGTTCCATTGTTGTGGTGTTGTTCCTTGTTTGGCTAGTTGGTTTAATTAATTTTAGGTTTTTTTTATATAATAAATACTAATATGTGTTATTAGGTGTTAATTTCTTGGGTAATCTTTAAGGATCTTGGAGAAGGTGGTTTTTTGTATTTTTGTGTAAGCATGGATTTAGGCAAATCAAATCACTCATAGGGCTGTAGAAAATTATGTGCGATCATGCTAGGATCAATTAGACATAGAATCATGCTAGGGTTTTTTTTCAAGTATTTTTTCATGCCCGATGAAATGATAATATGTTGAAAGGATGATATGCATAATTAACAATAATTAAGTTGTATGCATCGTAATATGTTAATTGTTTTACTTCCGTATGTCTATGATTTTGTTATAAATTCCATTGTTATCAAGTTATGATTCAAATCTCATGGTATATGCCTTATGAATTCTTATGAATGAACGTAGGGTTATGATAGTTCACATGGATACATATGCACATTATTAGGGTTAGCTCATGATAAATTATATTTCGCATGGCCTAGGATTAGAGATATAATCCTACTTGTAATATGATGATAATATGCCTATTTAAATGATGTTTCATGCTTTAAATATGCACGTGTATATTGCATGAAAGATGTGGTATGTGATAGTCACATGATTAGGGTTTTGGTGGGTACAACCCATTAAATGCATAAAAAGTAGAAAATATAGTTAATCATTAAAATGCAAAGATTACTTAGATGCTAAGATAATGTGAAATATTACCTCATTTCCTACTCTTGATAGATCTCTCATAATGATAATGTTTGATAACAAATGAGTAAAATGTGAAAATTGGGTTTTGAAGGGTATTTCAGTAATTTTGACCTAATGTATCATTTACAAATAAATGAATCCTAGGATGGCCATAGCTTTTTGATAAATTAACCTTAAATTTGAATTTTCTTGATATAGACCTATGACCTTAGGTTTTATCTAAATAATTGGAAATAAAGGGAAAAATGGTTAAGTATGGAAAATGGAATATTCTATGGTGTATGTCACTCATGTGATCACCTCAAAAGATATTCATTCTTAAAGTGAAAGCCCTCAAGTTGGGAATGGTTTCTATCTAGAAGTCGCTAAGTTAATGGTGGGGCGTTAGCCTTCATTTTGGTTCACTAGTGTGCCGCTATGCCCTAGTTTAAGGCTATACTCTACTCTATAGGTGACCTATGGGCCTTTTAGGAGTATTGATACTTAATGAATAAGTGACTGATTTTGGGAGAATACTGTGTTGATTTTAAGCTTTAGTATGACTAGGCATACCATTATGTCACTAGGTTTGAGGTAAGGGTATTGTGTTACTTTCGGGCACCAATATGACCGAGTGTACTGTTGTGTCCCTAAGTTGATTTGTATCCCTCTTGAATAAGGAAGTAAAAATGGAAATGGTTGGTGTGCAATAGAAGAAATGGATTGTTAGTTTGGTAGTTTCCTCAGTGCCCTACCTTGGTATTGTGATGGATTCTTGGTTTCGTGATTACCTTAGTGCGCTACCTTAGTTTATATTGGATTTTTTGATTTGGTAGTAGCCTTAGTGCCCTACTTTGATATTATTTTGGATTATTGTTTCGGTAGTTGTCTTAGTTCCCTAATACTATGATTAGAATGTATTTAACCAATCAAATATGACTTTATAATTTGAACTGATGAGAAGTGGATTGGTATATTTTGCTATTAAGTTGAGACTTGGACCATGATATATCTTTATCTTTGAGTATTGTTTCTATGGTTTATGCCTTGTGTTTATGAATGCTATTTAGTTTTTGTGTGGTTATGTGGAATTTGGGTATGCTGCCTCCTAAGAGCCTTCATTGCCTCCTGAATATGACCTAGGGCATATGCCCTCTCATGAGTCATCAACATATCTATCATCACATCACCTCTAAATAACTCCTACATAAGAATATATAACACCTCATCAAAGAGATGAGCAATCATCTCAGTACTACAACCTATCTTAAGTGCAAATTTAATAAACACTAAGAACTTATTGGAGTACTCCTTAACCATCATGATGCTTTGATGAAGCATTGGAAACTCAACATGCTTTGTATGATGAAATTGAAAAGGCTAGGAGTACTCCCTCAACGCTATCAACAACCCATCATAAGTCACCACTAGCTCTATAGCTCAAAGCTAGTATCCTCTCCACTAATCATATACCTTACCCTTTAGTTAATATGTACCAACATCCACCATTCTTCTCCTTTGTTCACTTTGAAGCGCTACAGGTATTCTCTAATTCCCTAATAATTATTTCCAACACTATCAAATCTTCAACCCCTTCAAACACTAGTGCGTGATGAAACTCGGTGTCCCTAAGCCTATCTTCAACCCTAGTAGTTACCAACGGTTACGGTGATAACTCTGACTCTTTCACTTTCTCAAGAATAGAAATAAGAAACACCTTATACACTTGAAATTTTTTTTTGAGTCATAAAATTGCATAAATGACAAACATGGATAGGGTTACAACCTTTAAACATCAAAAAGAAGATAAAATAATATAGATAATGAGTTATAGTTAATACATCCTATGTACAAAAATATTAAACAACATACAAACTAGGGACATAAGAGTCTAAAAGAAAAAAAGAAGGAACATAAAAGAGAACATCAAATGCTATACCACCAGTTTGTCCTCAATATTGGTCCCAAAGGATCATTCCTCAAAAAGAATGTCCTGCCATATATCTTATCTACACTTTTAAGCCTTGTACCACTCCTTAGCCCATACATAATTGTTTGAAAACTTCAGTATAAATATAATTTTCCTCATATTGAGTAAATCAAAATGCCTCTAAAAATGTTGCATACTCACACTAAAATCAGTCAAGCAAAAGTAATTAATCATGATCAGAACTTACAAGCACATTTAATAAAAATAATTAAGGACATTTATGATTATACAACTTAGCATATGATAATAGGTAACATGCCATATCAAGGGTTGAAACTTAAGGTGATTTCAATATAATATCAATACTTTACATTTCCAACCATGTTCTAATTATTCACTAAATTCCATGAGGTTACCTAATTTATTTCAGTTAAACTGAATTCAAAAATTAAGAGGAATACAATACCATAATATAAGGTAATGCTACTTGGGATGAATCAACAAATCAAACCATTAACCATAAAGACAAAAAGTCAAAGAAGTTACATGGCATAAAATTATGTATACACAATCTCAACACTTAGGTCCTTAAGTATACGTACCCCATATAGAGTTTGTAAATCCCTAAGAGAAAAAGTGATCCCTTTAACTTGAACGTTCAATTATGCACTCAGGAGTCTATTTTGAGACTTGATATTCCTTTCCAAAATTAATTCTTTTACTTAAAATTATTAGTATTTTATTCCATGTCCAATTATTATTCCATAAGAGATATTTTTATAGTTAACAATAATCAATCAGGCCAAACACCCAATCCATTTAAAGAACCACAAGGGTCACAAGAACAAAGCGACAAGGCCTATGATTATGCACCACACTATAACCCAAACATTTACGTAATACCTTGTCATTTGAAAACTATAAGGTAATTAGGATTTATATTATTTTGAATTAAATTTATCTTATTTGATATGGTTTATTAAATCCCTTACAAGAATAGAAAACCTAATTTATTTTTGAAACATTCCATTTACATTTTCTTGCTTATAGTTTTAACTCCTATGAGTCTTTCAAAATACTTTTGTCTATCAAAATTATTCCAAATCATTCTAATATGTTTATATTTGGATTCCTTATTTTTTTTTGAGTCTCTGAGGGACTTTGACAAAAATACAATTGATCAACCATTTTACTCTTAATCACATTTTAAGCCCTAAAATGAGCATTTTAGCCCACAAAATTTTATCTTACTTTATGGATTATATTTTTTCATAATTAATTTGAATTTTTTAAATAATTTTTGACATATTTAAATCAATTCATCTAATTTTAGGCATATTTTGCCCCTGAAACTGAAATTTATCTATACAAAACTTCATAAATATCCCTAATTTATTCCTAACTTCTAAAATATCTAAAATAAAGTTATAACACCTTATTTTACCAATTAAAAAAAAACTCTCCTCCTATATCCATTATTATTGGTTTTTTCAATTTTCTACTTTATTACCTAAATATCAAGCAAAAATATCCTACCTTTACCAAACCTTCTTCCTACTTCATTTTGCACCTTTAGATATTCTTATGCCCTTCCATTTAATGTATGAATTTATCCCTCTTCTCCCTCAATGAAAATTCTTTATCTTTCTTTAACTCTTGATGGTATTGTTTAGTTTTTACAAGTTTTTGGTGTTTTGTTGCTAGAATTTGAATGAAATTTTTTATTATCGGAAGAGGAGGATATATAGTTTGTTAAGGAGCTTTGGAATCATGGTAAAAATGATCATAATATGATTTTATAGAAACTTCTGTGATACTATGTGATGTTGGAGCATCTCAAGTTCAATATCAATCTTACTCTTGTAAGGATGAAGAACAAGAATTAGCATACTTAAAGATGGAATCCATTGTTCTTAAAAGTCCTAATGCTTTTAATGATTTGTTAGGTAACTCTTATAGGTAGTATATATGTTTGCAATAATATCAAGCTATAAAATATCTTTCACATACAATAAAATGGTATTATAAGAATTACAAAGTTGCATGGAAGATAAGGTTATAAGACACAAAGTGTGATTGCATATGTTAATTAATTGTATCACATATTTAGAGTTTGTGTAGCTTTGTTATTTTTTTTTTGTTTTACTTTGTAATGCTTGCAAATTATCATTATAAATACTATATACATATGCCTTTTACGTTGAAGGAATGAATAACATGAACATGATTTGAGTTTTAAAATCGACACAAAGAGAGAGTGTGCTATATTCTTCTTCTCTTCTTCTTCAAGGGCAAGTCTTGGAGAGTAGTATAGTGTTCTCTAGAAAAAAAATAGGAGATTTATATAGTGAAGGTAATTGATATTGGATTAGATCAACACCAAATTATAGAATTCATCAAGTTTAACAAAACTAAGTTGAAAGTGCAAGTGTTTTTTTGTAGGTTTTGCAACATGTAATCCAAAATTAAAGTTCTTGGTTTGTAGAAGATTGTATTTTGATGATCTTCCACATCAAATTTGTTATCAAAGCTGGATTTTTTGAGTCGACATCACAAGTATAAATTTAATACAAGATTTCGATAACAACAAATATCACCATTGATGTTCTAGTAAGATTCTTAATTCTTCTTGAATGAGTTCTTTGTATCTTAATGAATGTCTTATGAATCTTGATAGAATTTACAAGTTTTTACATGGTCTTTTCATGAAAGAGGGTATTGTTACATGAATCTTGAAAGTATCTTGAAGGAAAGTGAAAAGGAAAATCGACATAAGATAGGAAAATTATGGTCAAATGATTTCAATATTTACGTGCATTTTGAGTGTGTCTTCTTTTATCATTAATAAAATTTATTTTTTTAATGAAAATTTATGTTTTCAATATGTATTGTATGCTAGTTTATCACGCGTGGTGATCACCATTTAGTGTTAGATCTGACTAGTGATGTTTGGAGTGAAATATTGCTTAGTTGATTTTGAGTTAACTGAGTAGTGTGTGTGTTTTTTATTTATCTTTGAATCATGTGTTTTAAAGTGTTGTTTTCGAATATAGTGTTTCATCATTGAGTAGAATAAATTCATATTAGAATGTTTTCTTTCCATGTATAATGTTACACTTGAAACATTCCAATGCATGCATAAAGTTTCGTGAAGGTTTTCAAATTGTATTTTCATTAAATTACGGAATTCTATATCAAGAACTTAGCAAGATAAGTGTTAATTGTACTCATTTTTTTGTGTTATTATTATATTTGATTGGTTTTTGTGTGTTTGATTCATTAGACTAATTTTTTTTTGTAATATTCAAACAAGAATTATAGGGTGACTTTGAGTTGATTCTGTTTTATCAACTAAAGCTCTAAGTGGAACTCAAGTGTTGTTTAGTATAGAGGTAATAGAACCTTGGAGGGGGAATCAAATTTTTAAACAATGTTTGAAGCGATTTAAAAACCATCAACCAATATAGATGCCACTAATGCTCAACTTAGATAAATTCCTACAATACAAACACTATTACAAGGGTTAGAATCTAGATTTTCTAAACAAGAGTCAGTCCAAAACATCCAAGAACAAAGGAAGTTCTATGGAGACCAAATGGAGAGGGCAAATGACTTCATCTTAAAGTACTACTCAAGTAATTAAGCTAAAAAGTGGAGCGAGTACTTCAAATTCTACAAGTTTTGATAAAAATCAAGGACATAATTGAGAGGAGAAAGAAAAAGAATAAAGTTAATGAAGTCACTACAAGGTAATGTTTTAAATGCGGAGGATTTAGAGACTTTTATCATGAATGTTTTAGTCAAAGAGTATTATCCATATAAGAAATAGAAGCTATGGAGACATGTGAGGAAGATACTAAATTCAAGGCTATTGAGTAAATTTCTAGTGAGTCAAAGGATGAAGAAAATGCTTTCTATGTATTAGAAAGAGTAATTCAAGTCCAAGCTAGTGAGAAACCTAATAAATGATAAAAATATATTGAAGATTAAAGGAAGAGTGGTAGATATAGTTTATCGAGTTATCATCGATAGTGAATCTTGTACAAATATAGCCAATGAGAGAATGGTTAAGGATTTAGGATTGAAGACTACACCACATCCAAAATATTATTCTCTTCAATGGTTTAACAAGGATAAGGGAGTCAAGGTAACTAAACAAACCTTAATCTCATTTAGAATGGGTAACTATCATGATGATGTGATTTGTGATGTTTTACCTATGGATGCATATGGAATCTTGTTAGGTAGATAATGACAGTATAATAGAAATACTATTCATAATGGTATTACTAATGAATATATCGTTGAAAAGGATAAGAAAAATCATAAACTTAAACCTTCTAAATGTGATAATGAGAACATGAGAATAAAAGATATTTATTCTTACATGAAGAGGCTATGGTTAAATGTATTTAAGAAGAAGGTAGTTGCTATGCTATGATTATAACGGAATCCCTACAAGGGGATAAAAATAACAATAATCCTCAATTAAACAAACTTATTAATGAGTATCATGATTTTTCCCTTATGACTTACCACCTAGATTACCACCTAAGAGAGGAATAGAATATGCCATAGATTTAATACCCATTGTGTCTTTACCTTAGAGCTTGTTTGGAGTTGCTAATCAAAAGTAGTATCTATGATAATTACTTATTTTATAAATTTTTTTGCCTAAAAAGTTTTTAAAATAAGTAGTTATGTTAGATACCTAATTTTGATAAGTAGTCCAAACATGAACTTGTTGACTTGCATATAGATGAAATCTAGAGGAGGCTAAGGAATTAGAGAAACAAATATAAGAACTTATAGGAAAAGGGTATGTGAGGGAAAGCATGAGTCCATGTTGTGTGCTTGCATTATTTGTTCCTAAAAAAGATGGTATATGGTACATGCGTATTGACTCATGAGATGTGAACAATATAACTATCAAATATAGATATCCTATGTTAAGATTAGATCACATGTTAGATGAGTTATGTGGAGTACAATTATTCTTTAAAATTGATTTTAGGAGCGGATATCATCAAATGTGAATAAGAAAGGGGGATGAGTGAAATACTGCATTTAAAACAAAATATGGTCTTTATGAATGAAACGTGATGCCTTTTGGTTTATGTAACGCACTTAGCTCATTTATGATGCTAATGAATGAATTTCTTCAACCTTTTCTTGGAAGTTTCATTGTGGTATACTTAGAAAACATACTTGTTTATAGTAGAAATGAGCACGGTCATCTTATTTATTTAAGGAAGTTATTTGATAAGCTATGGGAAACTAACCTCTATAGAAAATGAAGAAATGTGATTTTTTGTTTTCAAGTATTGTTTTTCTTAGATATATTATGAGTAGTGAATGTATTAAAGTTGATCCCATAAAGATTAAATCTAATAAATATTGGTCAATACTTAAAGATATTCATGAGGTGAGGAGTTTTCATGGTTTGATAAGTTTTCATAGAAGGTTCATTAGGGATTTTTCAAGTATTACTGCATTAATAAGACAAATCATGAAGAATGGTGAATTTAATTGGTGTGAGGATACAACTAAAGCCTTTCAAACTTTGAAAGACAAGTTATGTAATGCACTTATATTATATTTACCTGATTTTGATAAATTATTTGATGTTAGGTGTGATGCAAGTGGGGTAAGGATAGGAGGCGTATTCTCATAAGAAAAATATGCCATTGCATTCATTTGTGAGAAATTAAGTGGAGCAAAATTTAATTATTCAATACATAATAAAGAATTATATGCAATCATAAGAAGTCTAGAAACATGGAGCTATTATTTGAGACCTAAGCCATTTGTTTTACATTCAGACCATGAAGTTTAAAATATTTGCATGGGCAAAAGAATATTAGTCCCAAGCATGCTACACAGGTTAGTTTCTTACAATTTTGTGCTTTTTGTTAAACATTATAATAGTAAAGAAAATGTCATGATAGATGCTTTATCTAGAAGATACATGATATTAGTTATATTAGATTTCAAATTATTAGTAAGGAATTATATGCTAATGATGAAGATTGTGTTGACATCTATAATGCATGTAAAAAGAATAATAGTTGTGGTAAATATGTGCTACAAGATGACTTTCTTTTCAAAATTAATAAGTTGTGTGTAATTTTTAAGGAAGTACATGAAGGGGGCATAGCTGGTCATTTTGATGCTCATAAAACCATGGAAGTAATTACTAGAAAACTTTTATTAGCCACAAATGATAAAATTAGTACAAACTGTTATCAAAAGATATGTGATTTGTCAAAAGAGTAAAATTTTCTTCCATAAAGGTTTGTATACTTCTTTACTAGTTCGTAATCAACCTCGGAAAAGTGTTAGTATGGATTTTATCTTGGATTTATAAAGGAAACAAAGGGGAAATGATTATATTTTAGTGGTAGTAGATAGGTTCTCTAAAATGCCACATTGCATACCTTGTAATTTTGATAATGCAACTCATGTAGTAGATTTATATTTTCAAGAGATAGTAAGGTTAGATGGAGTTTCCAAAAATATAGTGTTGGATAGAGATGTGAAATTCTTGAGCTCCCAAAAGTAAGGTTACATGAAGTTCCCAAAAGGTTTCATGGAGATTTATCTACCAAAGTGACTAATAGAACTTTAAAACTTTACTAAAAGGATTAGTTAATAAGAGTAATATGGATTGGGACATAAAACCTATACATGCTAAATTTTCTTATAATAGGAGTCCTTCTAGTATAACTCATTCGAGTCCTTTTGAAGTTATCTATGGGGTTAATCCTTATTTACTTATTGATATGTTGTCATTAAAAAGAAGAGATATTAAAAATTATGAGGCCAAATAAAGGTTCAAATTTGTTAAATAACTTCATGAAAAAATAAAAAAATAAACATATAAAAATCTAATGCCAATTGCCAAACCCAAGCAAATAAAAATAAAATTCAACATGTGTTTTCACCAGGAAATTTGGTATGGTGACATTTAATAAAAGAAATATTTTCAAATTTAAGAAAAAAAACATTATTCTAAAACCTGATGGGCTATTTAAAATCTTAAGAAATTTGAAAATATTGCTTATGAACTAGAATTACTTGAGCACTGTAGAGTAGTTTCTAGGACTTTCAACATTGGTGATTTATCTCCTTACTATAGTGATGCTAGTTTGAGGAAAAATTCTTCTTTACAAGGGAAAATTGATGTAGAAGCATCTCAAGCTCAGTATCAATCTTACTCATCTAAGGATGAGGAATAAGAATTAGTATACTTAGAGATGAAATCTATTATTCTTGAAAATCCTAATACTTCTAATGCTTTGTTAAGTAACTCTTGTAGGTATTATATATGTTTGCAAGAAGAACAAGCTATAAAATATCTTTGGTTTAAAATTGCATGGAAGATAAGGCTATGAGAGAGAAATTTTGATTACATGTGTTAATTCAATGAATTAAACATTTAGAGTTTGTTTAGCTTTTCTATTTTATTATATGCTTTGTAATGCTTGTAAATTTTCATTGTAATATATATATATATATTAGTACCATGCATGCGGTTAACTTTTTTTTAATAAGGTTGGTTATGTGGGCTTATTAATAAAGGGCATGTATGTGTACATGTATAAATATACCTTATGCATTGAAGGAATGTATAACATGAACATGATTTGAGTTTAAAAAAAACAGAGAGTATGGGATAGAAATAGGAGATTTCTCTAGTGAAGGTAGTTGATCTTGGATTAGATCAACACCAAATCACCAAATCCATCAAGTTTAACAAAGCAAAGTTAAAAGTGCAAGTGTTTTTGTGAATCTTTTACAATGTTTGATCCAAAATAAAAGTGTTGGGTTTGTAGAAGATTGTTTGTTGATGATCTTCCACACCATCATGATTATGTGTTAAAGGGTTAAAAATTTTATATTTGCTTTTATATGATTCTTAGATTTTGTGGTTGTTTCATGGGTTGTGGTTGTGTTTTGGACTGAATATTTTAGATTCATGTTCTTTATGATATTTAGGCCATTTTTATTTATTTATATCATGTTTGTATTTGATCATGTTTAGGGAGTGATGAAGTTTTAGGCTTAAAATATGGTATTCTTGTACTTAAGGTAGATTATGATGTTCTTGCTTCTTTATTGAACTTTTGATACTTCAAATGGATTTTTAGGTTGTTTTGGTATGATTTCTTATATTTAAATTACTTATTTGGATATAAATAATAAAAATATGATTTAATGAAGATTTTGTATGAAGAGGGAATTCTTGAACATTTACATGTGATCTACAAGTTTGCTAAACTCTTGTGTGTTATAATGTGTTCATAATATATTTAATGAATAGTATGAAAATTTTCATTTGTTACATCTTTGCATATTAGGAGTTATGGAATGATTGTGTTTTTTAGGTTTTAAGGGTAAAATAGTCTTTTTTTACTTGGTTGTCAAGTTTTCAGAAACAATGTTTATGTTGTAATGTGTTTTATTTGAAATAGAAATAAATTTGGAAAATTTTCATGATTTTTAGAGCATGTTGACTATGTAAATCAAATTTTGGAATTTTTACACATATTTAGAACATATGGGTCATTTTAAAAAAGTTAGATATCTTTATGAGATCTTTTGTAAACTTGGGATATTTTGTGATGTTTATAAAGATTTAGAGATATTTTGTGAAATATGATCTTATCTTGAATAGTATTTATTATGAATATCTTTCCCTCTTCCTCTTCTCTTTTTGTACTTCTATAGATATGAGGTCTTGAATCCAATTTTAGGCATCTAAAATTTTAATAGAATTCTATCACTTTTGTTCTCTCATCTCTCCTTTGAGTTTTCCTTTTGCGCTCTCTTAATGCTTAGTAATATTCTAATTTACTTAGAACCACTCTGTTCACTAACTATTTAAAACAACAAGTGTCATCTCTGTGGATCTCTTACAAAAAACTATGTCTCCCCTTAATCCTTCCGACTAACTTGATCATAATATTAGTGATCCTTCTAGGTAAGAACATCTAGTTACTATTTCTTGGGTTAATGTCGAGGTTCAAGCATCTATTCAGGTAATGGTTTCAAACATATTATTCCTCTTACACGTACCCTTTGGTAGCTGCTCCATTGTATGAATCAGCATCATCATGTTATAGTTTAACAACCTATTCATCAAGAAATGTAGGTGGAAGCTCTAGATCTTCTAGAAATATAGTTAAGAACTAGGCTCCATAGCATCATCTTCCAAGAAGAAGAGGCAAAGTCTATGGAATATGTGTAAGGTAAAAGGACTAGAAGTGAATTCAAAAGAAAAGTCCCTTATCCATTCAAGGTGAAGTAGGAGGAAAATGCATCAAATTACAAGTTATGATGTCATTAGAAATGGAGATGAAGTATACCAATGCCAAAATAGAAGGCATGATACCCGCTAGACTAACAAAGATGATGAAGAGGTTTGAAGATGAGATACCCACCGACCTAATAGAGGTGAAGAGGAGTTGATCAGTAAGATGATAGATCAAAGTGTATAAGAGGCATTAGAGGCTATGAGAGAGAAGAATTATAAAAATGGTGGTTTTATCTTGTAACACTTTTTTACAAAAGACATATATGAAAGTCCAACCTAAAGAATAAGAATCCTAACTTTTAAATCATTTGGTGGCTCGACTAATCTAGAGGACAATTTAAATGTATGCAAGAATGCTATGTTGCTAGCAAGGGTATGTGAAGAGTCTTTATGAAAATTATTTCTAGGAACTTTAAAAGGAACAACAATGAGATGATTTAGGAAGCAATGAGCTGAATTAATAATTTCCTTTTCTCTACACAAGTTATCTTTTGTTAAGTAGTTTGATGCATGCCTATTGCCCCAAAATTATTCTTCTTCCATGATGGGGTTCTCTCAAGAACCATTGGAATCTATTCAGTCATTTTTTAATCAATTTAATAAAAATGTCCAATAAATTGATAAGTTGGATAATGGTATCACTTAACCATCGTTCCTGTGAGGACTTACTAATAAATACTTAGTGGAAAATTTGTACTTAGCCAAACATAAATCTCACATTTCTTTGAGAAAACAAGTGCAGGAGAAGATAGATTCCAAAGAAATGAGCAAGGGGATGTGGTCAACGGCAAGAAGAGTGGAATCATATGTTATGACAAGATAAAAGTCAAATAAGGAGATGTATAGGCCAGAAATAAACTATGAGGGTCTAAGGTAGGCAATACACCTAATTGACTAATGGCGATCAATTAGAAACTTTAACAAATACACTCCCTTGGTGGCTTGCATCTTATATATATTTAATTTCAAATATTGACGGTAGACATTTTTGAGGCACTTCCCTATATAAGCCTACATGAATGGTAGAATTTTTAACAAGTTGTGTGCTTACTATGAAGACTATGGGAAGACTATAGAGGAGTGTTGGTCATTAAGGGATGTTGTAAAAGAGTTGGTGTGTAAGGGTCATTTGAAACATTAATTACAAACTCATTCGCTTGATAAGAAATAGGCACGATCTGACAATTTCCTTAACCTCTCAAAAGATCATTCACAATATTGTGAAGGGATATTCCTTTGCAAAAATAAGTAATGCAACCCTTAAGGTATACCTTCGAAAAGTTAACTTCAATAAAATGATAAGAGGGAAGGAATGGGTGAATGAGAAGTCAACTTTAGCACAAATGATGACAGATTGAGTATGGTTGGGCATCATGATGACCCTCTAGTTATTAAAGTGCAATCACAAATTCCATGGTGAAAATGATCCTTGTAGAAATAAGTAGTTCCGTTGATGTTATTTTTGAGGAATCTTATAAGTAATTAAACTGTTAGTAGGTTTATTAAAAACTAAAACTTGAACTGTAGTGGGCTACATGGGTAACATAATAAAATCAAAGGGGATGGTGGATCTCAAATTAAAAATATATCAACTTGGGTATTTTAGGAGCATTAAAATTGACTCTGTAGTCATTTCTTACTTGTCGGTATATAACATGATATTAAGACTACCATCCCTTAACAAAATCCAAACTAATGTTTTTATGGATGGATTATTAATGAGATTTATGGTTAATGAAGGATGGGGAGAAGTCCAGGGTGATAAGAGAGTGATGTGATAATTGTACATAATAGAAATAAGGGGTTCCTTAGAATAACTTAATGTTAAAAAATCGATGCGAGAGTCTAGTTGTGGAGGACTTAAATAATTCTAGAGAAGGCATCTATGATGATGTGGATATAGAAGAGAATAAATTAGAGAGTATAGAGCATAGGGTGATGATAGGTAAAGATAAAGTGAGACTGATAAAGAGGAGATACTATCTTTTCTTACAAGAAACAAAGATGTCTTTACCCGTAAGGTATCGAAACTGAAAGGAGTTCCTCTTGAAATAATTAAGAATCATTTCAATATAATGTAGGGATAAAAAATAGTTAAATGAAAGAAAAGGGTTGTCAATGTTGAAAAACATAAAATCATTTGAGAGGAGGAGGAAAAATTGCTTACCTTAGGGTTTATCACAAATGTGAAATATGCTAGCTGGATAGCTAACCCAGTCCTAGTGAAGAAGTCCACTGGTAAATAGAGAATGTGTGTCGACTTCATAGGCATTAGCAAGATATATCCAAAATATGGATATCCACTCCTTAGATAGATCAATTGATTGACTCGACAAATGAGTAGGAGAAATAATGTTTTATGGCCACCTTTTTTGGGTACCATTATATCAAAGTGGTCAAGATTGATTATGAAAAACCACTTTCATCATAGGCGACAAACTATATTATTATTATGTAATGCCTTTTTAACTAATGAATAATAGGGCTACTTTCAAAAGGCTATTGAAAAATATATTTAAATGATAAATTAGGAAGTGTGTGGAGGCTTATATGGATGATGTGATAGTAAAAATTAAGAAAAAGGAAGCCTATATACAAGAACTCTAAACTATTTTTGATATTTTATGAATGCATAAAATGAAATTAAATACTACCAAGTGTGTATATGGAGTTAGCATTAGAAAATTCTTAGGATTAATGGTTTCAAATAAAGGCATAGAATTAAATCTAGAAAAAATAACTACAATATTGAATATGTAGCATATGCTAAGAAATACATATATTAAGCAACTAATAGAGAAGATGGCTATGCTACATAGATTTTTATCCACTTGCACTGACAAGAGTTTTCCTTTATTGAGGTTTCTATGAGCAAAAGATAACATTAAGTTGATGGAATAATTCTAGAAAGAATTTGATAATTTAAAATCCCACTTAAGCATATGGCCAACCCTAATGGCCCCAGTAGTGGGAGAGGTCATGTTCTTTTATGTGGCATCATTGGTATTAGCAATTTATTCCATTCTTATCAAATAACACATAAAGATTGGGGCACATAAGCCTATTTACCACATTTGCAAGGTATCGATTGATGTTTAGCATTAATACTATAACTTGAAAAATATAGCTTATGCCTTACTTATTGCCTCAAAAAAGTTATAGCATTATGTTAATTCTCATTCTATAATTGTTTTCACTAATATTCTTCCAAGGATTATCTTACATAAACTTGAAAATTCTTGGAGAATGATGGTATGGGTCATTGAATTAAGCATATATGACATTCAATACCAATCAAGACCTACTATTAAAGGCCAATATTTAGGTGACTTTATTGTCAAATGCACTTTTGAAGTTGAACCAAATTTATCATTAAGTCTCAAAAAATAGGGAGATTGGACTCTATATGTTGGCAGGGCTTCTATAAAATTAATTACTAGATCTGGCCCGATCTTACTTGGCCTAAATGGAATAATGGTGTAATATCTATTGTGTTTGGCTTTGCTACCATGAGGGTGAGTACGAAGCTTCTTTAGCTAGTCTCTAAATAGCCCAAGGATTGAAGGAAGATAAAATCAAGCTATACAGTGACTTAAATGTAGTCGTAGGCTAATAAAATAAGTAGTATAAATTCATAGAAGACACCGAGTCTAGGGCACAAAAGTCTACATATTACACTATCAAGGTGCTAACTGATGTTGAGAGTCAGTATTCCAACTTGGAAATGATGGCTTATGCTTTTCTTATTGCCTCAATAAACTTAAAATCATATATTGATTATCACTCTATTAAGGTTTTGACTAATATTTTCATTAGAACTATCTTACATAAACCTAAGAACTCTAGGATAATGATGGTATAGGTCACAAAATTTAGTAGATGTAACATTTAATATCAACTGACGCCTTTAATTAAATGTTAGGATTTAGCAAAATTCATTATTGAATGCTTATTTGAAGTTGAGCCAAATCTATCATTAATATGAGGAGAGTAGGGGAATTAACTCTATATGTCAAAAGGGTATCCAACAACTTATATGTTGGGGTTAGCATGGTCTTAATTAACCCAAAAGGTACAATAGTTGAACATGCATTATCATTTGGTTTTGCCGACACTAATTATGAAGCTATGTTGAATGGTCTTAGAATAGGTCAAGAGTTAAAAGTAAACAAAAGCATGCTATATAATGACTCAACATTGGTCATCGGGCAATATAATGAACAATATAAAGTTAGGGAGAATATTAGGGGAAGCTAGTCAAAGTAAGGTAAAAACTCTTATTTGTTGAAATAGCTCAATTGGAAAGAGAAAATAATCAAATAGCTGATGCTTTAGCAAAATTAGTGTTGGATAGTACTTCTTCAATTAGCATAGTTGAAGTTGAGTAAATGACAATACTGTAACACTCCAAAATTTATGATTGAAATTTTTTATTTAAGTGAAGTATAAAATAACATAATTTGGTATTATTGCTATACTTGACATAAGTCTAGCTTATGATACCATCCTTACATCGAATACAAGAAAAATAATTAAACACTTAAACCATGGTAAAATTGAGAATAAGATGGATTTCATAAATGTAAACAAGAGATTAGAGGATTACTTTGAGGATAAAAGATAAAAAATATATATAAAATAGATACATTAGGAATTATGAGTCTCAAGTGATATTCATATCAAAAGCATCAACATGATAACCCGACTGTAAGTCTCATGCCCTGAAGGTAAAGTAGTAATTAATTCCAAAGTAGTGTATCATATGTAGCAAAGTCATCCAATAGATCCTCCATGACCTATACAAACTCAACTAGGCCCTCTGCTTGTAATAATGAGAATCACCTATGAAAAGGATGATCAAAACTTTACATACAGAGTAAGGTGATAATACATTCGTAGTTAGGTTACACAAAGTACATAAGTCACATACAGGAGTATGTGACCACAATCATATGATACAAGCTAATACTAATTCTAAAAATCCATAATTAGGTACAATCACAATCCATATTCTTATTTATGTAGAGCTTAGAGACCCCACTATTCTTAATTGAGTAAAATGAATTGAATCACCTCCTCGGGAAAAATGCTTCTAATCCACTTTTATCATTTGGTGGAATGGACCTAATATATATTAGGGAAACATGTTCTTGACTACTATTTTTAAACTGGTGGAATGGTTTAAAGAAACTCTTAGGGAAAAAAACTCTTAAGTCACTATTATTATCCGGTGAAAAGACACTACACCTCGATCTTGATTCATGTAATCTTTCACTTTAAGTGATTAATATCTTATCTATTGTTGCTTATCTCATGATAATATTTAGGCTTACTTTAAGCCTAAGAGCCTCACTATTCTTAATCCGATAGAATAAAATAAATCACCTCTAAAAAAAGAAGAAAAAGCTCCTAATCCACTATTATCATCTGGTGGAACTAACACACACTACCTTTACCCTATCTCACATAATCTTTCACTTTAAGTGCTTATGATCTTCATTATTGTGGTATATATTAAGGTCATCATGCATAAACACATGTAGATATGCAAGGAAATAAGTCCATCTTATCATAATCATTTGAAACACATAAAACACAATTTCATAAATATTGATAAATTTCCCAAGAAAAAGGCCATATGCCTCCTAAGAAACCCTTACTTCCTTAGTTAAATATAACTTCTCCCCTATTACATATTTTATCACTGAATTTAATGCATATCTTTTAAACATTATTATTAACAACATGTCCAAAAATTATGGTTTAACTCCTTTGTCTTATACATGCAGAATAACCTACCTTTAGGGTTACTATACATACTTCCCTAGAAAATCCTAATTTTATAAATTAATCATTCCATTTCCCATAAGATCCAATACTAAAATCTCATTCATAAAATTCCAATACTAACATCATATCCATAAATTAGGTTCTAGCTCCAACATTTCACACATGTGATAATAATCCCTTCTCCCATGTGACTATTCCTAATTTAAGTTATTTTTCTCATTTTATTAGCCTTAGAAAATTCTTAATTACTCCAAATTTTTTTATTAATTTACTAACAACATTTTTAGCTAATTATCACATTAAAATACCCACTATTTTATATTTAACCCATATTTATCAAATTACCTCTAATATAGCCAAAATACCCATATTTTCACAAAAAATCTTACGAGTCCCATTATGAATGCTTTTTTAAACTCCTACACATATCCTCATGAATATATATATATCATATCCCAATTTAGATGTCGCTTCATGCTAACCTTCATGGTTTGTAAAATAGACTTAACCAAGAATATGCACAATCATATGCCTTCATATCATTATCCATATAAAAATACCAAACATGATATCATATACAAATGTACAAAGTGTACATAAAACCCCTACCTATGATATATATACTTACTAAAAGTGTCTCCATCTTGTAAACACTTATGACCTATGACTCCTCCTGTAATACTACTAGAGTATAACCTAGAAAAAAATTATGATAATATTACACACAGGAAAATTTTCTAAGAAAAAATAAGGAAAAGGAGAGGGAGAAAAATGGATATAACCAAACAAGTGTAAGAGATCATTCAAAGGCTATTACACTTTGGAGGGCATGTTTATGCTTTAGAAGGGGACTAAGGTGCCATAGTTGGGAAAAGATGTACACAACTAGGGCATGTGAAGAAGGGAATGGGAACATCTAGGTTATTATGAAGGAGGGCATGACTTACAACAGTGATGGTTGGTAGGTATGGTGGTGGTGGTGTGGTGATAGAATTTGTGGCTAATGGTAAGCAAGAAGTGGTTGGTGGTGGCATTGGTCGATGGGTGCTCAAGAGATTGGATGATTGCAGGGGTTGATAGGTGTAACCTAAGGGAAATGGATGGGGCTCGGGGTATGGTGCGACAATAGAGGAAAGGGAAGAAGAAAAATAAGGGAAAGCTCATATGGTGGTGGTGTGGTGTGATGTAGAGAGGCAATAGATGGGATAGGGAAAAGAAGGAGAGTGATACACATATTCCAAGATTTTGAAGATTGACTTATGAATCATGATAGAGGGAAGCAAGGGTGAAATTTAAAGATAATTATTTACCCTAAAATGTATATATCATTGGAAAGCTTATTAAATTAGGAGTCCAACTCATCTTTTAGAACTCAAATTCGAGTTTTTGCCACAAAGACATGGCTATTTTACCATATGTGTGTCAAGTTGAATTTTTACATACGAATGGATAAAGTGTTATAATTAGCATTATGGATGTCATTATCTTCTCATATTTATTAGCTAGGGTTTTATTGAATTATTTGATAATTATGTTATGATATTAGTTACTTAACTTATTTCCATAATTGCTAAAAAATTAGATAAATTTTATCTTTTATCTTATAATATATCTTATCTTTTTAAGATTTTATTAGGATTTAATTATTATCATCATATGAGATTACTATTCACTTAAATAGTATTATAAATAGTGATTATATTATTTAGATTTAGTTTATCTTAGTATTGAGGAGGTTATAAGAGGAGGCGGATATTATCCTATAAATATCCTATGTAAACTCATTATTAGAGGATGATAGTTTAATTGAGTTATTAAATCGAGTTTTCTCTTATTGAAACCTTGTGTGAGTTTCTTTGTTTTATGTGTACGTTATTTGTGTGAGTCATAAACAATAATTCTCTCTAAATTATCTTACCTATGTGAGTGATAATTTAGAAACCATCTATACCTTTTTTATGTGGGTTTGTATAGAGTTATCTAGTAAAGTTTTTGTGTTTTTCTTCATTAGAGAATATTTGTGAGTTATTTGTGTAAGACTTTTAAAGCTATTTTGAAGAATTACTTTGTGTGATCCTTCATCCATATCCTTAGTTTAGAATTCATCATTCATTTATCATTATAAAATTACATAAAATAGAAAATTTTAGAAACCATTCATTTCATTACGCATTAGAGGGGGTCATCTAATCTTGTTTCTTATCGATAGAGGAAGGGAAGGAGAGGGTAGAGATGATGGTGCATGGGTTGGTAAGGGAAGAGGAAATCAACAAGGAAATACTTGTTTTGGGTGTGGTTAGGCAAATGGGTTTGGTGCAATAGGGTATAGAATGCATAAGGGAGCAAGAAGGGTTTGTATGGGTTAGTTGTGTAAGGGTTACCTACGGTGTGTAGGGGGATTGTGTAGGGTGTAGGCAGTCGGTGTAGGGAGAGTTGTGCAAGGGTGAGGGGTTGGTGGTGTGGTGTAGGAGGTAGTTGACATGTTTGTCTAGGAAAGGGAAGGGAAAGGAACATGTGTGCATAGGGAGAATGGGCATGTTTATCCCAAAGAGAAAAGGGAAGGGGATGATTGGTGCACTGGTCATTAAGGAAGAAGAAATAAATATTAGAAAGAAAAAGGAAAAATAAAAAGGAAAAAAGGGAAATAAAAGGAAAAATGAAAATAAGGAAAATAGGGTTTTGGGTGTAGAATTATGATTAGGTTTAAGTTAAAAATTTAGGGAATTAATCTATCAATTATCCAAGGTTTGTTTTAGGTTAAAGTATTAATTAATTAAGATAATGATTAGATAAAGTTTTAGGGTACTACAAAGAAAATCGGTAGAAATAGGTTGTAACATCCCAAGTCGACACGACCACACGGGGGCTACCTTGGAGTGCTTTCGGATTGATCGGCTGGCCCCATAGATCAACATGAGTCCTTTCAGCACGCTTTGTCCTCACTCACGCACTTCCCAAGAATTTTCAGAAAATTTTCGAAACTTCCTAGGAGGTCACCAATCCTAAAATTGCTCCACGGCCAGCACGCTTAACTATAGAGTTCTTAGGATGGAATCACCAAAAGGATGGTATACCATGTTGATATAAGTAGCCAAATCAATCCTTATAACACTCTCCTCAATTTGGGGTATTACATTCACCCCCACTCAAAGAACGCAATGTCCTTGTTGCGCCTCAACTAATGACTGTCTCAATACAGTTCATCCCAAGAATCGTCCCGCTAGGTGACTGACTGGCTCATCTAAGTTCAGTTCGCGGTCGCGGTTTCGCTCTGATACCATTTGTAACACCCCGAGTCGATACGACCACGCGGGGGCTACCTTGGAGTGCTTTCGGATTGATCGGCTGACCCCACAGATCAACACGAATCCTTTCAGTGCGCTTTTTCCTCACTCACGCACTTTCTGAGAAATTTTAGAACTTCCCAGAAGGTCACTCATCCTAAAATTACTCCACGACCAGCACGCTTAACTGTGGAGTTCTTAGGACGGAATAACCAAAAGGATGGTATACCATGTTGATATAAGTAGCTAATTCAATCCTTATAACACTCCGCACAATTTGGGGTATTACATTCACCCCCACTCAAAGAACGCAACGTCCTCGTTGCGCCTCAACCATTAACTGTCTCAATACAGTTTATGCCAAGAATCGCCCCGCTAGGTGGTTGACTGGCTCGTCCAAGTTCAAATCTAGGTCGCGGTTTTGCTCTGATACCATTTGTAACACCCCGAGTCGATACGACCACGCGGGGGCTACCTTGGAGTGCTTTCGGATTGATCGGCTGACCCCACAGATCAACACGAGTCCTTTCAGTGTGCTTTGTCCTCACTCACGCACTTTCTGAGAAATTTTAGAACTTCTCAGAAGGTCACCCATCCTAAAATTACTCCACGACCAGCACGCTTAACTATGGAGTTCTTAGGACGGAATCACCAAAAGGATGGTATACCATGTTGATATAAGTAGCTAATTCAATCCTTATAACACTCCGCACAATTTGGGGTATTACATTCTCCCCCACTTAAGAATGAACTTCGTCCCTGAAGTTTGAGCCTAATTGCATAGTTAGATACATCAACACATAAGCATGACATTGACTTACTTATATAACACCACATATTAGAATATATCAATCATAGAAGAAAAACCATGATAAATTAGAAATGAGGTAATATAATCTCGAACCCCATGGTATACCTATTCGAATAACTGAGGGTATTGACACTTCATGGCCTCCTTTGTCTCCCAAGTGGCCTCCTCTACCTTGTGGTTCGACCAAAGGACCTTCACCATAGGAATTGACCTCGACCTAGTCTCCCGAGTCTTAGAATCTAAAATTTTCACTGGCCGCTCTTCATAAGACAAAGTCTCATCTAACTCTAAATTCTCTGGCTGAATTACATGAGAAGGATCATGGACATATCGACGAAGTTGTGAAATGTGGAACACATTATGCACCCGTGCTAACTCCATGGGTAAGGCAAGACGATAGGCCACCTCCCCGATCCTCTCCAATATCTCATACAGACCAATAAACCTCGGGCTCAACTTTCCCTTTCTTCCAAACCTCATCACACCTTTGGTAGGTGAGACCCGTAAAAGGACCTTCTCACCCACCTTAAACTCATCTAATCTTCGCCTTTGATCTGCATAACTCTTCTGCCTATCTTGAGCAACTTTCATCTTCTCTTGGATCACTTTCACCTGCTGCATTGTATCCTCAATTAGCTGTGGCCCTAATACCACAACCTCACTAAGATCATTCCAACACAAAGGGCTTCTACACTTCCTCCCATAAAGTGCCTCAAATGGAGCCATTCCAATACTAGCATGATAGCTGTTGTTGTAAGAGAATTCAATCAAATCTAGCTTGTCGTCCCAATTCCCTTGAAACTCCAGCACACATGCCCGTAACATATCCTCTAATGTCTGGATGGTCCTCTCCGTCTGACCATCAGTGGCTGGATGAAACGCCGTGCTCATTTTCAACCTGGTACCAAATGCCTCTTGCAACTTTCCCCAAAAATGGGACAGGAAACGAGAATCTCTATCTGACACAATATCTCGGGGAACTCCGTGTAGCTTCACCACATATTTTACATATGCTCTAGCTAACTGATCCATAGACCACGTCGACTTCATCGGAATAAAGACTGCCGATTTAGTCAGCCTGTCTACAATAACCCAAATCATATCCATACCAGTCCTAGTCTTAGGAAGACCCACAATGAAGTCCATAGATATAGAATCCCATTTCCAAGCTGGTATCTTTAATGGTTGTGTCAACCCTGTTGGCCTCTTATGCTCAATTTTGACTTTCTGACAAGTCAAGCATTTAGCCACAAATTCACCCACCTCCCTCTTCATTCTTGGCCACCAAAACATCTTCTTTAGATCCTTATATAGTTTATCACCACCTGGGTGCACCGAATAAGGAGTATAGTGCCCCTCTTCCATGATCCTCTTCTTTAGGTTCCCACAACTCTGAGGGACACACCACCTCCCTCTGAATCTGATGCTTCCATCCTCATGAATCTGGAAACCTTCAGCTCTACCTTCTTTCATCTTCTGTCGAATTCTCTCTAACTTTAAATCTCCTGACTGACTAACCCTAATCTCATCAAAAATAGTGAGAGTGATGGTTAGAGAATTCAATCTTGTCTTTAGACTCCCACTCGTGATCAGCTCAATCTCCATCTCCTGCATCTCCTCATACAATCTATCTGCTATCACCAAGGCATTTAGCGAATGCGATGACTTTCTACTAAGCGCGTCCGCCACCACATTAGCCTTACCCTCGTGGTAGGTAAGCTCCATATCATAATATTTCACCAACTCCAACTACCTCCTCTGCCTCATATTAAGCTCCTTCTGTGTGAATATGTACTCGAGGCTCTTGTGGTCTGTATAAAACTTGCACCGCACCCCATATAGGTAATGTCGCCAAATCTTCAATGCGAACACAATTGCTGCCAAATCTAAGTCATGAGTGGGATAGTTCTCCTCATAGGGCTTTAATTGACGCGATGCATAAGCTACCACCTTTTTATTCTGCATCAGCACACAACCAAGTCCCTTCTTTGAGGCATCACTGTAGACTTCAAATCCTTCGGTTCCTGATGGGAGAGTTAAAACTAGAGCAGTAGTTAATTTCTGCTTTAGCTCTTGGAAAGCTGCCTCACACTTGTCATCCCATTGGAATCGTGTGGTTTTCCTTAACAAATTTGTCAATGGCCTTGCAATCTTTGAGAAGTTCTGTACAAATCGTTTGTAATATCCTGCCAACCCAAGAAAGCTTCGTACTTCTGTAACATTAGTAAGGGTTGGCCACTCCGAAACTGCTTGGGACTTAGCTGGGTCTACAGACACTCCTTCCTTGGAAATCACATGCCCTAGAAAAGCTACCTTCTCCAGCCAGAATTCACACTTGGAGAGTTTAGCGTAAAGCTTATGCCCCCGCAAAAGTGCAAGTACCATTCTCAAATGCTGAGCATGTTGGTCCCGATCCTTTGAATACACCAA
The DNA here is from genome assembly GCA_039764185.1 of Tamarix austromongolica. NCBI lineage: Eukaryota > Viridiplantae > Streptophyta > Magnoliopsida > Caryophyllales > Tamaricaceae > Tamarix > Tamarix austromongolica. The sequence goes on along the minus strand of CM077809.1, from coordinate 140,268,660 downwards.
TATATCATCAATGAAGACCACTACAAACTGATCAAGGTAGGGCTGAAAAATTCTATTCATAAAGTCCATAAAAAAGGCCGGGGCATTAGTAAGACCGAATGGCATCACCGTGAATTCATAGTGGCCATATCTGGTCCGAAACACTGTCTTGTAGATATCCTTCTTTGCCACCTTCAGCTGGTGGTACCCCGATCGCATATCAATCGTTGAGAATATTCCTGCACCTTTTAGTTGGTCAAATAAATCATCAATCCGTGGTAAAGGATACTTGTTCTTGATGGTCACTTGGTTCAACCCTCGGTAGTCAATACACAACCTTGAGCTGCCATCCTTTTTCTTCACGAATAATACAGGTGCTCCCTATGGAGATATACTGGGCCTGATGTACCCCTTCTCCAGCAACTCTTCTAGCTGGGCTTTCAACTCCTTCATCTCAACTAGAGCCATTCTATATGGTGCTTTAGACACTGGTTCAGTCCCTGGTGCCAAATCAATTGTGAACTTCACCTCTCTATCTGGCGGTAAACCAGGAATCTCTTCCGGAAACACATCCGGGTAATCTCTCACAACTGAAACACCCTCTAGCTCTGCCACGTCAGCATTCAAATCATGGGAACTACACAAATATAATGGGTACCCCTTCTTTACTAAAGACCCCAACCTTATGGCTGAGACAAGGCGTGTTGTGGGCTTCGGCTTGCAAGCCCAATAGGATACTCGAATTCCCTTTGGCCCTCTTAAAACCACCTTCTGTTGTGCACAATCTAATTGTGCTTTATACCACCCCATCTAATCCATCCCAAGGATGATATCAAACTCCCGCAATTCTATCTCAATAAGATTTATAGCAAGCTCAACACCACAGACAACAAGAGACGCTCTACGATACAACTTAGTACAATGCATCGAATCCCCAGAAGGTAACATAATGGTAGTGGATATAATATCAGGATGAACTAAGCCAATTTTTTCCACACAAGATGTAGCAATGAATGAATGCGAAGCTCCAGAGTCAAATAATGCATATACGGGAGTAGAGAGGATAGTAAATGTACCAGTCATTACATCCCCTTGACGCTCAGCTTCTGCTTGACTTATAACATTCAATCAACCTCCACTCTGACCACTGGACCTTTGCTGCTGAAAGTTAGGGCGATGTTGCTCGATCCCGCCCTTAGAATCATGACTCCCATTACTGCCCGGTGTCCTTTGTACAATCTGAGTATTTTGTTGTTGCTGAGATTGTTGATATTGTTATCTTTGTCCTCCATTGAATTGTTGAGCCTGACTCCTCTGAGCAACACTATCTCCACCACCAGATCGGCACTCAAAAGATCTATGTCCCATCTTGCCACAAGTGTGGCATTCCACTAAGTTACCCCCACAATCCTTCCCAGGATGATTCTTACCACAACGCTTGCAATGGTAATGCCTCTCCTGAACCCGTCCCCCACCGCGACAGACTCCTGACTCTCCTCCAGCAGAACCCACATATCCTCCACTTGTCTGGGAACTTCCTCCCTGACTCTTACCTCCATTATGTCCCCTTTTTCCTCCTCCAAATCTTTGTTTGCTCTCCAGCTTCCTCTTCTTAGCCATTTGTACCTTCGCAATACCACAAGCTCTTTGATACACAGTCATCATATCTGTGAAAATAGCTCCTCCAAATAGCTCTTGGATACGAAGGTTAAGCCCCTGCTCAAACCTATGAGCCATCATTTCCTCTGTGGCTACCACTTCTGGTGTAAAGCGAGCCAATTCCATGAACTTCTTGTAATAATCCTCCACCGACATCGACCCTTGCTGTAGTGACAAAAACTCATCATACTTCGCACGCTTAACTTGCAAAGGGTAAAACTTAGCCCTCACCACCGCTTGAAACTGCTCCCAAGAAGCTACTGGGCCCTCATATAACTGGCGAGCTTGCCACCAATCATCTGCTACCTCCCTCAAAAGGAACACTGCAATATCGACCATATGTTCCGGAGGGCAACCAACCACAGCAAAAATCTTGTTAAGGTTTTTGAACCAACTCTCCAATATAACCGGGTCTTCTTGACCTTCAAAGGTTGGTGGATGATGTTGCGTAACCCGCCTCAACCAGTCCTCCTCATGAACATGGCCATGAGCCTGAGCTTGAGCTTGAGCCTGTTGTGCTTGCATTTGCTACTGAGTTTGTGCCATGTAAAACACGATTTGCTCTAGCTATGTCATCTGCGTGTTACGAGTCATTGTGCTACGAAACAGAAGTAATGTTAGGTTAAAACTTAAGGGTTATCATACTACAGTACCAAATACACGTGAGAAAACTTCTAACTTAGATGCCCGTATGATAAAAAAAAACACATAAAAGATAATCCTAGGGCACATTTTCTCTAAAATATTACTACTTAACGTCACATGTTGCTAATAATATACACGACAAAATCATGCACATATACACCCCAACCCTTCTTCCTCACTTGGTGACGTTCCAGGCTTTAAAATAAATATTCTTGGTGATGAAAAAAAATGAATACCATTCTTTAAAGATCATTTTGAAACCAACTTTTTGAAAACCTCGCTCTGATACCACTTTGTAATACCCCAAATTGAGGAGAGTGTTATAAGGATTGATTTGGCTACTTATGTCAACATGGTATACCATCCTTTTGGTGATTCCATCCTAAGAACTTCACAGTTAAGCGTGCTGGCCGTGGAGCAATTTTAGGATGGGTGACCTCCTGGGAAGTTTCAGAAATTTTCTGAAAATTTCTCGAAAAGTACGTGAGTGAGGACAAAGCGTACTGAAAGGACTCGTGTTGATTTGTGGGGCCAGCCAATCAATCCGAAAGCGCTCCAAGGTAGCCCCCGGGTGGTCGTGTCGACTCGGGGTGTTACAAATGGTATCAGAGCAAAACCGCGACCGTGAGCTGAACTTGGATGAGCCAGTCAGCCACCTAGCGGGACGATTCTTGGGATGAACTGTATTGAGACAGTCATTGGTTGACGCGCAACGAGGACGTTGTGTTCTTTGAGTGGGGGTGAATGTAATTCCCCAAATTGAGCGGAGTGCTATAAGGATTGATATGGCTACTTATATCAACATGGTATACCATCCTTTTGGTGATTCCATCCTAAGAACTCCACAGTTAAGTGTGCTGGTCGTGGAGCAATTTTAGGATGGGTGATCTCCTGGGAAGTTTCGGAAATTTTCTGAAAGTTTCTCGGGAAGCATGTGAGTGAGGACAAAGCGTGCTAAAAGGACTAGTGTTGATCTGCGGGGCCAGCCGATCAATCCGAAAGTACTCCAAGGTAGCCCCCGCGTGGTCGTGTCGACTCGGGGTGTTACAAATGGTATCAAAGCAAAACCGCGACCGTGATTTGAACTTGGACGAGCCAGTCAACCACCTAGCGGGGTGATTCTTGACATAAACTATATTGAGACAGTTAATGGTTGAGGCGCAACGAGGACGTTGCGTTCTTTGAGTGGGGGTGAATGTAATACCCCAAATTGTGCGGAGTGTTATAAGGATTGAATTAGCTACTTATATCAACATGGTATACCATTCTTTTGGTGATTCCGTCCTAAGAACTCCACAGTTAAGTGTGCTGGTCGTGGAGTAATTTTATGATGGGTGACCTTCTGGGAAGTTCTAAAATTTCTTAGAAAGTGCGTGAGTGAGGACAAAGCGCACTGAAAGGACTCGTGTTGATCTGTGGGGTCAGCCGATTAATCCGAAGGCACTCCAAGGTAGCCCCCGCGTGGTCGTATCGACTCGGGGTGTTACAATTACCTTGCTCAGTACGCAGCGTACTGATCACCCTTTTTATGTACTTTTTATGGGACTGAGTGTTGATCATGGGCTTGGTTCGATGATCAGAGCAATGTGGCCGGATTCTCTCTTATGTCATTCTATTTCTTTATGATATTTCTTTTCTGTATTGGATTTTTCTAAATTAAATATTAATGTTTGTAGACATTATTCCCTCTGAGGAATTTTGATTTCGTACCTTGAGATATATAACTTTTTACGCGTACTCTGATTTCCATGCTATGACTATTCTAGTTTTTTCTTTTTTATGAACTCTTTGTTTGAGTATTAAATTAAGTTTGATGATAATTCATTTGTCCTTAGCACTTGGTACTAGAACGGTAGGAGTGAACTGGTCTGGTACTAAGTGTGGTAGTAAAATTCTCGAAATTCACAGGTTCTGATTTAATTTATTTGCTTCTATTTTAAAAAAAATAGTGAATTTTGGGGGTGCTACATAAGGTGTGAATGAAAAGGTACGTTATCAATGGGCTGAATGAATTGATGGTAAACCAAAAATTATGCCCAAGAAGGAGAAAGGGGATGATAGACTTAGTGTAGTAGGGAGGAATTTTAATTGATAGAGGTATTGTCAATGAACGTGGGAGAATTAGGTTTGAGTGCAAGAATTGCAAAAAGGACACAAGGTAATGCATAGGTTATAAATAAAAATAAGAACATGCTCAAACAATGATGTAAATTATGAACTAAGTCATAATCTAGTCACGGATGGTTAGAAGGTAATTTTCATCACCATCAATAGTTTTAGGATATATAAATTAATTTTAATTAAGGAAAGATAAATAAATAGGAATAAAATAATAAAAATATCAAATGGGTCGTAAAAATGTACCAAATTTTATGGGAATGTGTAAAATGAATTTTAATATCTATGTATATATATAAATATTGGGCATATGAACAAAATTAATGTAAAAAAATCACAAAAATGCACAAGATTGCTCAAGGCTAGTCAGTCACCTATCTCAATCGGTTAACCACTGGTCCCCTTGGTTATACACACTCTTTAGAAATCTGGTCGATCGATTGGCAATTGATTGCTGATTTGGGCCAATTGAGTATTTATCTAAAAAATATAATTATATGGAAATTTAATTCTAATAATTAATTACCTAATATTTTTACACAAAATAACGATAACAACAACAACAACAACAACAACAACAATAATATTAATAAGTGGCAATCAGATAGGGTGGGTTGTTTCGTTCTCAAGTCGGGTTATTTGTGAATTAATTTTCTTTGTGGGCCAGTTTTAGGTTAGGTCAGGTCATTTTGGGTAGCCTTATTATTCGAGTCAAGGTGAATTCGAATTCTGTTCATTGTGTCTCCAAAGTGTGTAGGGTTAATTTATCAGATTGGATCGGGTTTGGATTGAGATGGTTTAATTTCGAGTCGGGTTAGGTTCGAATTATTTGTGATTAGCTTGTTGGGTCGGGTTTAGGGATGTAAATGGGGTAGATTTTACCCAAAACCTGATGTGTTTTATTCTTCTAATACTTCAAAGAATATGGATGATGGAAAAAATACACATAGGGTTCAGGTACGAATACAGTTATAAGATATCCATATTCATACCTGTACCCATATATGTATGCATATCCATACCCATTTACAAGATATATAATAGCCCTTTTACCCTTAACTTTAAAATAAATATAGTATAAATTAAGGTTAAAAATGTTATTTGTTTCAACTCTAAATGGGTTTATTTGTTAGGTAATGGATTAATCCACCGGATATTATCCATGAATAAGTAAATAAATTATTTGTCAGGTAACAGATACCTAATGTTTACAGATAATAATGTGTTAGTGGATACCCATTTAAGGTACGGGTATACATGTGGGTACATATTTTCTTATTAAGTACGAGAATGGGTATAGGCATACCTGCCCTGAACCCGCTCTGTTTATATCCATACCGGGTCAGATTTTGGCTGAGCAAGCTTGTACTAAGGTGATTTCATATTTGAGTTAATTTGAAAGGTTCGGTTTGGATTAACTTGATGAATTGAGTCTTTTTAGATTTTGATGGGTCAAGTTGGGTTTGGTCCAAGCTAATCCTTGATCAAATCACTTTGGATTTAGGTTAAATCAAACATTGAGTATAACTTCATAGGTAAGAATTAAGTATAACTTCATGTAAGCATGTGATTAATAATGTGTTATTAATTATTATTTATTTATAATTATAACTTTTTAATGTTGTATTTTTATACAAAAAAATTGGTAAAATTAGAATATCATTGATGAATAAGTAAGATCACAATAAAAGTAAGAAAAATAAGTAATAGTATATTTTTAAAAGCTTTAAATAAATAATAATACATGTTTATTTTGTTATTATTATAATTAGTTAATATCGAATTTGGTTTTGTTGAGTTGGGTGTAGTCGGGTTGATAACAAATTGGGTTGATGGCATATCGGGTTGATATTAGGTTTGGTTGATATCGAGTTATGGGTTAGGTTTGGGTTGGGTCATTTATATTTGGGTTAATATCGGGTTAGGTTAGTTTCGGACCGAGTGTTTTTTGGATTGAGTTGATGAATTTATCGAGTTATTTTTGGTTAAGTTGTGGTGTAGGTCGGTCAGGCAAGTTAGGTTAATTTTTTCCAACTCTAATAATAATGAAAATGATGATGATGATTATGATGAAGATGATGATGATTTTGATCATGTTGATGATGGTGATGATGCGTTACTAAAAAAGAAAGTGTATGGTTGCAAGTCGCTCTTAGGGTTCCATATTCATCCCCATGGCAAGAAACAAGAGGAAAGTTATAACACCCATAACCTAAAAGTTTTGTATAAATGGAAAGTAAATGCAACTATATAAGTGTTACCCCCACATCCAATATAGATAGGTATGGATAGTACATAAACTATGTTGGGTGCACATATAAGAAATAACTTATATCCAAAAAGATCAGGTGTTGCTATCACCTAATCCCAAATTAATATGATATCACAAAACCACTGGAAGAATACAATTAACATAACTAATATTAGAGAGATAGGTATAACATAGTGTATTGACAAAAGGAAATATAGACAAGTTTGGGTAGAAAAATAGACTATGAATATCCATATTCGGATATCAAAACAAAATCCAACATATTGTATATGATATTCATATTTTAAGCCAAACCTTCAAATAAACATTGCAAAATCAATGATTCTTGCCATTTACAAATGTTTAAAAATGGAAATGAGAACAAAATTAGGATAAGACATATTTGAATATGCATAGGCGAATGAATCTGATAAAAGTTGCTAAAACATGAATTATGGAACATTTCATTAAAATCCTATATTCACAAGATTCATATTTATTCCTTACTATATATACTATTCACACTATTTATATCTATTAATACCATTCATCAAAACCTTAGAAGTCATATAAACACTTAATATAATACGAAAATCTTAGAATCTGATATTGAACAATAAAATCACGGAATGCACACATAGATGAGGTCTACCAATTATTATGTTCCTTATTTATGTTATCATATAATCGACCAAAATCTATATTTATCATCCTACAATACTTTCAACTATACTGAAATAATACTTTTTCACATTGTCAGCCTTCTATGCCCTATGGACATCAGGTATCTTATACATGGGAACTATTTAACTATTATGCCTCATGGACATTGAATTTGTTCCTCTTTAATAAGTAGCTAAAGGAACAATCTATCACTATTTCTACTAAAGGATATAAAGGGTGATCCTTGATACAAAGGAAAATGATCCTACTAAACATGATCTCATGTGCTACAAAAGCAGCGGGTAATTATCTTCTATGCTACTAAGGTATCAAGCAACTATTCTAAAGTGCATATGGCATATTTATCTTTTATCTATTCTAATAACTCTTTCATTAAGTGTGAATATCCTTCATTGGTCTTGTAAGTTACCTATGGAGTAGAAAGAAGCCTATCTATCATTATCTGAAATGAACACCTAGAGGATATCTATTGCCTATAACTCATGGGCTACAAATGTGATCCTCACTACAAGAGCAATGGGTCCTAATTTCAATATAATCTATCACTTTTAAAATTTCCAATTTATTAGATATACTTTTAATCATCACTCAAAAACAAGTCCATACACCATTTTAAAGAAAATTTATTATTCATGAGAGATTCTATATATATTACCGAGAATTGTCAAAAATTACTAAGAACCTAATATTTAAAAAATTATCCATATATTATCATTGAGATTCATTATTCATATTAATTGAGTATTCCAAATGTTATGTCAAAGGTCAAGATTAACAATTGACCTTAAAATATAGAAATAAGGCATTTAGATATTAAATTACCAAATTAACCCCAAATGCCCTAAACTTGTAAATTATGAGTAAAAAATAATTATGGTAAAAAATCATGAAAATAAATGATCATCGTTATTAAGCAATAATTAACATTTGATAACATAAAAAATTACTTAAGAGTTTAGATTTGCATTAAAAAGATTAATATGTCCTTTAACTCTAAAACATTAAAGATGGGTAACTTATAGCATAATAAGATTTAGCACCCAAAAATTTTCACATTTATCACTAAACTCTCTAAGAACACATTATAATAGTGAGAATCACAAATATCACACTTCATGTATGTAATGTCTTAAATACCCCATTATATGGTAGTATTCAAATGAAGATGCATGTATGAAGAATCAAGAGATGCCTATAAGAAACTTGGAGGTTAAAATGAGATAATCAACTTATGTATTACCTAAGAGATCTCAAGAGATCTTACCTAGTGATACCAAGAAAATTCTACAAGGACCAATGCCAATAGTTGTGTGTAGCAGCAAGAAAATTTCAATATGATAGCTTAGAGAATAATGAAAAGGAGAAGGTGAGTGATGAACAATTTAATATAGCAACTGAGCCTCATGAGGAGATAAGTATGGAACCCACATTTGGTGAGAGTTTCAAGATTGAGGGAAAACCTTATCAACCTCGCATTCCATTTTTCCACTGTCTACAATAACAAAATTTAGATAATCACTTTTTGAGGGTTGAGTTTAATTTACCTTTTTCTATTAAATATCCTCTAAGAATCCATATTGTAGGATTGATGATGCATCTTAGTTAGTGGAGGAAGCTCTTTAGATATATTATTTGATCATATGAAGTAATAATGTTATCACAACAACATCCTATAAGAGAGAAGATGGAGTGTGATATTGAGACCCCTCTTTAAAGAGGAAGAAAAGTTCTACCTAGTAGAACTTGAGACTCCTTATTCAATCCTCAAGTATCAGTTTTCTCTTCCTAACACTACATATCTTATGGAGCAAGAGTTAAGGTTGCATGTTTACAAAAGTTCCAAGGTTTATAATTAGAAAAGTAAAGATTTGAATAACAGGCATGTTCATATGTATCTTTTACATTATTGTTTGAAGCTCTTTTATGTTATTAACCAATTATTGTGGTGTTGTGATAACAATGGTGTTACAAAGCTTAAGATCATTATCCCTCTAACTGCTATTACCTAGTGAGGTTGGTGTTAAGCTAATGACTTTAAATAAGTGATTCTTTGAAGGCAACACATGTTTTCATTTTTTATTTAATTTTTTTATTTATAATAACTCATGGACTTTAGAACATTCTATGATCGTACGTGGTGTAGGTAAATCAAGAATGATGGGAGTTTACATAAAAAATAATGAAGCTAATGATTTCTATCACCACTGATACTCAATATTAATGGATCTTCGTGGTGCTATAACATATGTACTCTTAGCATATTAGCCACCCTAAACTTCCACCACCACCACCCACCGAGTAAAGATGATATGTGAGTTGTTCTCTTCCCCTATACCTTATTAGAACATAAGGGATGATGTGAATTATAAGCATGGGGAGATATTATATGGATATATTTTACTTTTCATACTTTCCTACATTATGCTTTTAATTATGCATTTTTTTTAGTTTAAAATATGAAAATGGCAAAAAGAAAACAATAATATTTTTTAGGGAATGACCTTTCAATGATGATAGTATAAGATTGTTTAGAATGAGGTTGCATTGAGTTGAAACACTACTCATTCCCATGCATAATCTATCATTCCTCAACATCTCCCAAACATATCTATCCCTCAGATCACGTCAAAATCCTTAAGGTCCATCTCAACCAAATTAAAAATGAAGTCTACCTTACCTATCTCTAAGACAAATTTTGGGTAGAGTGTAGAACAATACAACCTATCTACATAGGGAAAAGCAACAAGAATAGATATGATAGCAGATGGAGATAGTGCAAATTTAGCAACAAAAGAGGTAAAAAAAAGATAAACCACCTAAATCAAATAACACATGTATTGGAAACCAAAGGAGGAAGAACATACCATTGACTATGTATTATTCTTGATCAAACTCTACCTGAATGATGATGTTTAAGATCCCACAAATTGACCTCCCTTGTATCCTCCAAGATAACCTCTATCACTTTGAGCCTATCATCCTCCACCGTGAGGTAATGATCAATGCCCTTGTATCCTCCTTGAACTGAACACTAGTTGAGGTAGGTGCCTTCTTTTATTGCTAATACTATCATAGCTAAAAGCTATACCATTCATTATCCTACTATTATGGCACAAGTAATCCCCGTTATTGATATTGATCCTTCTATCATTGTGGAAACTTGAAGACCTTATAACCCATCGATCAACAATTAGACAATGAACCGGCTTGCTTTGATAATCCTTTTCCAGATTATCTAACCCTCAATGATAATAAAAAAACATTATCTATTACCTTTGGAAGTTTAAAGTGACCACCCATTTAACCATATGTTGAAAAATCAAAGATCTAACACCTTGATTATAATACCCCAAAACCCTAATTTAGAATATTATGATAAAATAGGGATTTATTAGTGAAATTAATTAAATATATTATTTTAAAAAAATAATGGAAGTAATTAAGAAAATATAAGGAGGGAAATAATAAAGAATTTAATTAGAGAAGATTAGGGTAATTTACTAATTAAAATAGAATTTAAGAGGATTTACCTAAAAAATTTCTAAATTAATATAAAAAGGAATTTAATTATTACCTTACTAGTTTTTTTATTTTTAAATATTCAAAAATATGAAAATATCCTACGCATCCCAACTAACCTATTTTCCTTTTTCTTTTTTTCCCTTTTTCCTTCTTTTTTCTTTTTTCTTCTTTCTTTTTCTCCTTTCTCCTTTTCTTTTTCTCCTCTTCTTCCCTTGGTTTGGCCTTGCCAGTGCGGCCCAACTCTTCCTCCTCTTTTCTCTCCCTCACGTGGCCCAACTAGCTTCGTCTTTTTTTCCTCCTTCGCCTACCCAACTCTCCCCCTGTTTTTCCCTTTCTTTTCTTCCCTCGACCAGTTAGCCCAACTCCCTCTTTCTTCTTCCTCCTCTAGTCTCCCCGTCCTCGCATTTTAATTCACACCTAAGACTTGCCACCGTCCTTCCCCCTACCACCGTACCATCCGACCTACTCCTCCTCTCTCTCACCCTTCCTTTTCCTTCCTATTTTGAGCTAAAACCCCCTTACATGCCTCCCGTATATGCTCCCCTTCCTATCCTTTTTTTCTCCCCCACCTACCACTTAGACCTTACCATTCACAAGCTCCTACCAGGCTGCCACTGCCTATTGGTGAGCTCTTGCCATGTTTGCCCCTTCTCCCCTTCTTTCTTTGTCTTCTTCTTCCTCCCTTAGCCTATAAATACCCCATACAGACCCCAGCATTTGCCCTCCTTTGCTCTGCCTAGAAATCTTAGCCATTTTCAATGCTGGGCAATGTCGTCGCCCAAAACACCACCCAATCCCTTCCTTATGTCAGCCTCCACCAGACCAAACCATACACCGTCCTTGAATCCCCCTACACAAACCACCTCGATTGTGCAAAGTTGGCAACTTGAGCTGCCCTTTGCACCTCATCCTTACCCCTCTTTCCATTGTGCATCGCCTCCTTTGCCACAATCACCACCTCCCCTGCCACCCAATCAACCTAGTAGACCCTCCTCTACCTTCCGCTACCCTTCCTTCTCCCTTTCTCCCTCTCTTTCCTCCTCCCTCCTTCTCCACCGCCCTTGGCTACCACAACCACCACCACATGTGCCGCCACCTTACTACACCACCACCACCACCACCACTACCACTACAACCCTCTTAGCCTAGAGATTCCACCACCCCCACAACCACCATCTCACTCTCTCTCTTCCAGCCCTAAAAGATCCACCTTCCCCAAAAGCACCACTTCCACCATGGCCGTGTGCAGCCTTCACTAGGTTGTGCCCTAACCCTTCCTAGCCCTTAAGTATAGTTTATTTGGTATAATTATTATTACCATTAACTACTATGACCACCTAACCCTATTTTGGCTAATAATAGCATGGTTAACCATTTTAAGTATAATACCTTTATTTTTACTACTAAAGCTATTATTATTATTATTATTATTATTATCACTAACACTAGTTCACAATATAGGTAAGTAGGAAATAATGAAAATTTTAATAAGAGGGAAGTTAACCCTAGTGTTTCCCCTCTTATATGTGAGCTATGTCTAACCCCTAAGGAGGTGTAGGAGCGTATTCGATGTCATTTTAAGTAAGGATGTGGTGAAAGAATAATATGTGTATTGTGTGTATTATATGTTATGTGTAATGATATATTTGTGTACTTTATGTGGTTAATAACTATGTACTTATATTGCAGCTTGCTAAGAATGGACCTAAGCTAAGTTGTATGTGTTCTCTTTATGGCATGTGTAACATGATAATGGGTCTTGTACTTTGTGGTTTTTAAGTAATATGGCCCTTTAGGACATGCATACTAGGAGGCTTTAAATGATATGATGTGGTGGTGAAAAGATGAAAGGGGTAAAGGAATTGAGTTGACTAGAGGGAATTAAGAATGGCCTAAGTATCTCATAACTTATAGATGGGCAAATAAAAGGATAATATGAATAAAATAAGAGGGTGAAATGAATCTTGCATGGGGAATATAGGGCTTGCATATGATCGATATTCTTTGCATGGGGATTATCTTTACATGGGATAAGTTGACTTGAGGGTTAAGTAAGGTGAGATAAGATCTATTGGGGTAATTGGAGTCCATAGGCAAAAAAAAGTACATGGGTTGGTATAAGGATGCATCAGGGACTTGGCTAGGTTTTAGGAGGAGAACCTTATGTGGGGTAGATTATGGAAGGGAGAAATAATGGGAAGCATTGAACTATGGGGTGAGAGTGGAAGGATGTCACGTGAAAGTGAATGTGTGTTATGTGGAAGAGGGATTGGTAAGTAAGAATGATGGAGGGAAAACATTTGAGAAAATAGAGGCACTAGGGTTTGACGTGGCCAACTAGGGTTTCATGGCCACACATTCAAAATGGGAAGTAAAATGGGATGTTTGGGGATGGATCAAGTGAGGTGATGAGTTGGGGACAAAGAAAGTAGGGGTTGTGTGTGAAAGAGGGAAGTGAGGCCATATAGGCCAGATTGGGGTTTCTTGGGAAAAACCCTAAAGGGCGATAGTGAGTTGACCCGGAGATATGGGAAAGTGGGCCTCAACCCAACCACATAGGAGGTTGGTATTTATGGTAAGTAAGAAAAAGGTGGAAAGGACATCTGGATGTACTATGAGGCGTAGAAGTCCCAAGATATAGGATGGGCCTTTCACCAGCGAATAATAGTGGTCAGGTGCGTTGTGCCCTAGAGATTTTTCCACCGGCAAATAATAGTGGCTAGGTGCGTTCTACCCTAAATGTTTTCCTATCCATCGATTATTATAGTGGGGGATCCGAAGTTTAAAAAACTAAACCAAATGATGATAAACCATGGAAATGTACTATTTACTTACAGTAAAACACCATACGAGTTAGAGCCAGACCGATCCACTAGTGAATAATAGTCGCCAGGTGTGGTATGCCCTGGGTTTTTTTTGGTCCATTGGCTATAATAGTGGGGTTCCCATACTCGTATGGATTATAATGAGAATGGTGTGAAACGGGAATAATGACCACAGATCTAATGATTATGTCTATCCAGGCTGAATCACTACGTGTACTACATGTCTTTCATGTATGGCTTTTTTTCATGATTACCTGCTTGTATTACCTATCTTTCATGTCTGGCCTTAGCTGCATAGTTACCTTACTCAGTACGTAGCGTACTGATCACCCGTTTTATGGGTGCTACTCATTCCCATGAGTAGAGGTCCCTTCTGAGTTGGTGCAGATAGGAGACATTGTGTTTGATTCCTATGATGCATTCAAGGCGTCTGGCAAGGCCGAGTGTTGATCTTTTGGAACTTGACATAGGGCCTAAGAGTGATGTAGCCCAAATTTTTTTTCCAACTTTTGATCTATCTTACTATTGTATTATTCTCTCCCGTTGGGGGCTATGACTATGTAACTATTTCCATTTTGTAATGACTTTTAATTACGCACTCTGATTTTCTCTTTATGAATATTTTGGATTTTTACAGTTCTATATACTAACTAGTTTAATATCTTATGAAATTATTTCATAGAGAAATAGCTGTGTGGTTCGTGCAAGACTCGTCGGGGGCCAGGCTTGTGCTGACCATGGCGGTAGCACCCCCTATGCTTGTGTATGTTTTTAATTAAACAAAGATTTTCGACTGTGATTTTTGACGATGTTACATTGATATTGAATTTTTTTCCCTAGAACCATACTTCTTGGGCTTTATCTTGCCTATAATGGAAACCTCCTCTTGTATAATGGTGGCAATTACCTATGCTTGCTCATATATCATAGCTAGATTTTGGAATAAAACTGCACTTAAAATCTTCTAAATGTTTAAGAGGAGCCCCTGTAGGAATTAGAAGACTACTATAGTCTCACTCACTGCTATGCCTTGGGTGAAAATTAAGTGCTCCATGAAGTGCACATGATACTCTTGTATTGTCAGACTTCCTTTAGTCATCTGCATGAGCTCCTTAAGCTTATCCTTTATAAGTCTCTTAGGAAAAAATCAAGAGTAGAATGCTATCTTGAAATCCTCCAAGGATATCATAAATCCTCCCTGAGTGTGGTGACTCGTCCACAAGGTGTCTACTAATCTACATAGGAAGCACGCAACTCTACTTACCCCTAGTCTCTAGTTAGTGAACTACCTTAAAAGTACTATTAGAATTACTAATCCAACCCTCTAGAGCATCAAAACTCCCCCCCCCCCCAATTGTATGAAGACAAGTAGTGACCAGATAGCTTTAAATGCCAAAGTTCTCTGATACTCTCCTTTCATTAACACAAAGATATTGATGGAGGTATTTGAGGGTGAGGTGGTGGTAGAGAGAGTGTGGTAAACTCAATGAACACCTCAAAAAACTCTTATAAATACCCAATGCACCCATTTAGAGCCATAAAAAACTAACTACAAGGCATAAAACATGTTAGGGTAACCAATTCTATAGAACAAATCCTGTAAAGCATATAACCAAATTCAAAAGCAAGACAAGAAATCTATTCTCAATTCCTCAAAAGATAATGTGTGTTTTGTGAAATATAGTTTTAAGAAATAAGAAATAGATTGATAAAATCTAATAAGGGATTAATTTATAACCAAGTTTTTGAAAACTAAACACGATAATCAAAACTAAAGCTCTAATATTAACTTGTATCACCCCCAAAATTTACTATTATAACATTTGATTTTTTATGAAAATTTAATGTAAAATAATTGGTTGTTATTATCATACCTATCACAAGTCTAATTTACTATATTATTATGTTATCAAGTATAAGGTAAAACATAATGAAAATTAAAATATTATCAAGATAAAGTAAGAAAAATTTCATAAAATAGAAACAAAAGTTTGGAGATAAACTCTGAGTACAATGCAAATCAAAATATAATAAAAGGGGACTTATCGAACTAATAGTCTGTAAGATATCCAGAGAAAAAATATAATTGTTGCATATCCTAGAGTTTATGTACACAACACACCAAATCACTCTTTAAAAGGTAGAGCATCAAAGTTAAAAGAGTTTTCGAGCAAGTCATCAAATACCTACATGTAAAAAATAGGGTCATATACTGGTAGGGATGAACAACACCCAAAAAAGGATGACCAATAATTATATATTGAGTAAGGTAAAAAATATTTATCACTAGGTTAAGCCATGTAATACATAATATCACCTTAAGATAAATAACACAAGCTCCCTACCCATGATTAAGAAACTATCTAAGAGATGCAGCCACATTAAATACCCATAATTAGGTGATCAAGGAAATTATGTTATTAACACATAAGGTTAAAGGAATAGTTAGTAACCATACTCTTCTCTTTCCCAATAAGGGAAGAAAGGTAGCTAACCTCATAGATGCTTTCACATCAAGGTTAAAATATGTTTGGGCCACTTATAAACTTATATTCCTTGAGTATGCATACCCCTTATAAGTCAGTGGATTTGTTAAATAGAGTAGATTGGGTTACTCTAGTTCCTTTAGGACCAAGAAATTAATATGAATAATTTTAAAGTACTTGGTTGTGACTCATCCATTCTTCCACTTTAAGTATTATTATCAAATTAGTACTTTAACCAACACTTACCACATAACAAATGCATTATTTATAATACTTAAGACATTATACTACCATTTTCATTCTTATAGGCTTATTATGTGGTCAATTGTTTATCATGATCCTGATTTATTACAAATTTACTCAAACAATTGATAAAATCCAATCACTTAGAGTGTATTAATGATAACACATTTATCATGCTATAAATTAAGGTAAGACATAGGCATACTTTTTTTGGTAGGACTATATTTAGAGTACTTAGTCTCATACATGCATTTATACAATATAGACAAAATCACTTCCCTAAGGGTAAGCCATATGGGATGATTTATGCCATTAAAATACATGTATTATGCTCTTATAAAATGTGAGCTATCATAGTGCCATAGAGACCTTAAATAATCTTTCTTCCTTGAAAACTATTTAGTGTTTTTTTGCCAACACATGCATCTTACAGAGCCACTTTTTGATTGCTTATATTCATCCTAATGTAGAACGAATAGGTGTGCAAAGATTGTGAACAAGAGAGCTCTCATGGAATAGGTGAGCATCGTCTTCAACAACATCGTCACATACCACACATTCTTAGGGGACTGTAATACCAAATTAAGGAATCCAATTCTTAGTAGCAAGGTTTTTTTGTATAGCCAAAAACAATATTGGTTGGTGCTTCAAGCCAATAAAAGAAATCCACATAAACTTCACCCACTAAATAGGATGTTTTTTTTCCAAGACAACATGTGAACCTTTTTAATATTAAAATCCCCATCCATCTTAACACAATCACCTTAAAAAATAGCTGCTTGAATTGGCTTCAAAGCGATAAGGTTTTGAGGAAAGGCTAAAAGAAAAATGATTTTGGAATAAAAGTCCAAATCGATTCATTCGTCAGGTAAATTAAGTGCACCTAATATACCCAAGGGTTGTCCTTCTTATTCTTAATGTTCCATAACACACGATCCATAACACATTTTTTCGATATCTAAAAATTGATAATGCCTAAACCACCCTATAACTTGGGAAGGTGTAATTTATCCCAATAATCAAGAGTTTCTTACAAGTATATAACTTATCAGACCACAACAAGATCCTCCAAATGGAATGAAGTTGGTGTATCACCTTAGATGAAAGCATAAGCACTTGGGACCAATACATTTGGATATGGACTAACACTAATTTAATGAGTTGCATTCGCCCTATGTAAAAGAGGAATTTGCAGATCTAGTGTTTTAGAGGAGCATTCATTTTCTCAATTAGTTTTTGCATTTGCACCACTATGATTCTTGATCTAGAGAAGGGAAGTCCAAGGTATGAGATGAAGAGAAGACCTTCTCCTAAAGAAGTCAAATCAAAGATTTAGAATTAATGTCCTCTTTAACCTAACCAAAAAAGGCAACACATTTGTGGATGCTAAAGGTAAGAATGGATGTCCTGGAGAAGCTATTCATGTAGAGCATGAGTTGTATAGCCAAACTTGTGTCACCCCAACAAAATACTAGCAAGTAATCGGTAAAGGAGATGATAATGATGCTAAGGTTTTTGCACCTTGGATGGTCATAAAACTCGGAGTGAAGCCATATATTCTTTAAAAAGTGAGTCAAATATTCCATTACATTAACAAATAAGTATGAGGATAAGGGGTCCCTTTGCTAAATACCTCTTTTCCCCCAAAAAAAGGGGAGGAATAAATACCATTTAGGTGGACGGAATACAAAACAAAAGTCACACATCCATGATCAAAAAGATAAATTGTTGCAAGAAACAAGACATATGAAGTATAAATTGTAAGAAGTTCCAATCAATCAAATCATAGGCTTTATGAAATCCATAATTGTCATGCAGTGGGGGGAAATATGTCGAAAAATATATTTCCTTACAAGTTCATGGACCGTCAGAGTGTTTTCCCTAATTTATCTCCCTTTGTCAAATGTGGATGAGACACATCAATAATGAAGGGCATGATACGTTAACATCTTGGCTGTGATAATTTTAGACACAATTTTGTACAAAACTTAGCAACATGCAATGCGATGGTAGTCAATGACCCTATCTACATTTGGTTTCTTGGGGGATAAAGGTAATAGATTTGGATTTAATGGTGTGAGGGATGAAGCCAGTTTCAAGAGCTCCTTTTAAATAAATCATAAGTAATAATATCCCAAGCCTTCTTAAAAAAGCAATAAGAGTACCCATCTCTACCTGAGGCCTATGTATCCTCTATGGAAAAAAAACATCCTTAACTTGTATGATGGAATCGCCAACAAATCCTAATAAGATTTTTATAAAACTCAAGGAAGGTATCATAAATGGAAGAGTGGTTAGTAAAAACTTCACCCAGATTAGAAATAATCCTGAAGAAACCATTCTTTTGAGTACAATCCTCTAAAAGGGTAAAGATATACTTGTGGTTACTATCACCCACATTAAGCCAATGAACTCTAGCTTTTTGTTGGAGAAAGGATTTAAAATAGTACAAGAGGTGAGCATAAGCATTTATAGCTTCTTTTTCCTACATTCTCAGTTTAGTAGTTGCTTAAGTATTCATCAGTTGTTGTTGAAAATTACCAAGGGTAGTATGAGCTAGATGTAATTTGGAATCCAAAATACCATACTTGTGAAATTTAGCCTATTAAAATAAGTATTCCTATCTAGTAGGCAACACCAAACATGAATTACAATATTCCCTAATTGAAATTGACTCCAACCTTGTGCAACAATAGGTAAGAATGCATCTTCAAGAGTCTAAAATTAAAATATTTCAAAGGTTTTAACTTATGTTGACTATCAACAAGATGATGAATTATAATTGGAAAATGATTTGAAATCAAGGGGAAGGAAATATGCATAGGAATGAATCTAGGTAGATAAGCATGTATGTTTATGTAACACCCCCAAAATTCACTATTGAAAAATTTTATTTATTAAAAGAATTAGTGAAAGAAAAGAAAATAAAACTATGAATTTCAGGGATATTACCGTCACACTTAGTACCAGACCGGTTCATTCCTACCATTCTAGTACCAAGTGCCAAGGCTAAAAGAATAAAATACCAATTGCTAGAAATTCAAACCATATTAAAAATCAGAATAGCGTAATAAATAATTTACATGAATAGCATCCACTAGTAGTGGTTACAAGAACAAGGAATACATTTAAAACAGGAAGTAAAAGAGAAAGAGGGAAACCCTAAAACTCTGGATAACCCTTACGGTCTTTCTTGTTTCCTACTTTAATAGCACCTGAAACGAACTTGCAAAGGACATTTCCCATTGAATAAGCAAGAGGCCCACGAATGGAACCCTTCAGTACTATGGTACTGAGAGACCCTTTAAACCACAATAAAAAGCAAGCCCACAATGCAACACATGATGCAAAACTATAAATACATGTAATAAGAGATGCACACACAATGTCCACATGCTCAATAAATCCATCACATATTAATAGGTCATAACGTGAAAACAATAATTTTGGGGCCTTAAGCCATTAATCAATCATTATTCAATTATCTCTCGAATTATATCAAGGTGAGTGCGGGAATCCCACTATTATAGTCTGTGGACGGAACTACATATAGGGAAAAATGCTCCTAACTACTATTATTGCTAGTGGACTAGTCTCTAGAGCAGAACGCTCCTAGCCACTATTATTCTTCAGCTGACCAGTCTATGTGTTAGATCTATCACCCAATTGAATAACAACACAAGTTTCCTTTAAAGGACCTAGACTTAGGGTATTAAAGATAGATAAAGGCATGACATTGATTGAAGCACCTAAGTCAAGCATGCATTTTTTATACCTCATGTTTCCAATCTTGTAAGGTATAGTAAAAATACCTGGATCCTTGCATTTCGGTGGAAGCTTTCTTTACAAAATTGCTGACACATTTTCTCCCACACTTACCTTTTCATTTCCCTTCAGTTTCCTTTTGTTAGTACATAAATCCTTAAGGAATTTTTCATACCTTGGTACTTGTTTAATCGCATCAATGAGAGGGAGATTAACTTCTACCTTATTAAATATGTCAAATATCTCCTTGTCATAGTTCATCTTCTTGTTTCTGGCCAACCTGCTAGGAAAAGGAGCAGGAATTTTAATAGGAGAATGTGGCTTAATTTTTGTTACTTGTTGTGACTCTTCACTTATTTCTTCTTCAACAATTGTTTCATCTGACTCTTTACTTATGCCATCTTCCTCACTCGCTTTTCTTGGATCCAACAATTATTTCCCACTACGAGTTGTGATAGCACTAGCATTTTCCCTAGGATTTCTTTCAGCCTGGCTAGGGAATTTTGAAGATCCTTGTGCATGTAGTTTTCCAAGGAAATCTTCCAGTTGACTCACTTGATTCTCCAAATTCTTGATACCATTTATGGTCTCTTGTTGAAATTGTAATGTATTGGTAGTCAAAGATTTCACCAAGTCTTCTAAAGGCATTCCCCCTGATTTTTGTGGAACTTGCGGTGGAGGCATTGGTTAGAATGGTGGTCTTTGGTAATTTGGTGGAACTTGGAAGAATCTGGGAGGTGGATTTGATCCTTGTTGATTTTGATAAATATGTGGTCGGAAATATGAATTACCACCTTGTTGAGTGTTTCTATACCTTAGATTTGGATGATCCTTCCATCCAAGATTATATGTTGGGGCAAATGGATCATTTCTTTTTGGTAATTGTTGTCCTCCAATGGCATTCACATGTTTTTCTTCCTGCAAAGTAGGACACATGTCAGTTGGATGCTCGGTAAAAGAACAAATTCCACATACCTTTGTAGGAATAGTTTCACCTACAACTCTTTCAAAAAGAGTTGTCAAATTCGATAATTATGTTTTCAATTCAGCAATATTGGTTTCTTTCACCTGTTGAGACACAGAAGTATTACCCTTATTACAATATTAAGAGTTAGATGCCATATTAGCAATTAACCTTTTAGGTTTGATGGGTGTTTTATCAACCAGAGCACCACCACTAGCAACATCTATCATATTGCGATCCATAGGAGATAAACCTTCGTAAAAGTATTGTATTAATAATTTTTCACTAATTTGATGATTAGGACATTTACCACACAATTTCTTGAAACGTTCTCAATATTCATGTAAGGATTCTCCTCCATCTTGCCTAATACCGCATATTTCTTTTCTTATATTAGTTGCTCTCGATGAAGGAAAATATTTTTCAAGGAAAACCTTTTGCATGTCAGTCCAAGTATTTACCGACCCCGCTGGTAAATCATATAACCATTCCTTAGCAACATCAGCTAAAGCAAAAGCAAAAGCTTTGAGTTTAAGTTGTTCTACACTTACTCCATTCGGTTTCATACCAGAACAAGCTATATGGAATTCCTTGATAAATTTATTTGGATCAGTGAAACAACTTGAACCCATGGAGTTGTTGTCTCTAAAACCTGTAAAAATAAGTAAAGCGCGTATTAATCCAGGTTTGATCTCACAAGTATCATTATCAGCAGGATAATTAATGCATAAAAGATTAGGGTTGAAGATAGGAGCAGCTAGCTCCTTGAGAGTTCGATCTTCCATAGGTGGATCAATGTGGCAAGGTATACTAAATATATCCTTTATATGGTCTTCTCCCAAATCTGTGGAACTTCCTTCAAAAGGTAATGGAATATGACTAGCGTGATCCAATTTCCTTCTCGTTCGGGTTGCAATTGGAGAGGAAGAGTTTGGATCTATGGATGGAATAATTTGTCCTTGATGCTCAATTGCAAATGATCTCAATTGCGAGTGCCTGAAGATTTCACACAATTAAAGAATAGATGAGTACACTTGGAGAATTTATTGAAAACTAAAATACGAAACAACACCAAAAACAAAACTAAAGACTATAATTTCCATTCCCCGACAACAGCACCAAAAATTTGATGCATTGTCGTATGTACAACAAATTTAATAAATAAATCCTAATTTCCAAATACGTAGTATATGGCAAGAAGGAGTCGAACCCACAAAGAATGACGTTTTAATTACTAATTTTGCAATTGATGTTATAATCCCGTTTATAAAATTTCATTGATTCTACAACTAAATCTAAATATACTAAGTTTTAATCACTATTTGATAAATAGGGGAGGAATGAATTGATGATGGAATCAGAATATCAAATACTCGAAGAAGAAGAATGATTCTATACGATTTAATGTTAACCTTTGGAAATTCATAATAACACATTCCTTTACTTTCTCTCAACCTTAATAAATTGAATATGCTCTCAATTTATTTCATAACCATTTAATAACCTAGGTTACAAACACTAGATTCAATTAATGGTAGCTTTATGAATGGAAATCATCCAACTACAATCATAACCACATAAACTCGGATTATGCAATTGTACGAATTAATGGATAAGATTAACGATTAATCTTCTTGCTACTATAGACAAATTAATTAACAATTACGGGTTAATTGCATTGTCTTAGCAAAGATCACGCTCTAAACTAAATAGGTGATCAATCTAATTAGTTTAAATTCTTAATCTATGATACGAAATCATTCAATTTGATCCATTAATTGAATTAAATTTCATCTAGAATCAAACATTCAAAATATGCTATTGTATTTGAGACATAATTCCATCCTCAAATCATCCTACTCTGTTTGATTTACTCTAACATCTGCATATTTAGAAAACACATTATTACATATAAAGATTGAAAATTAATGCCAACAACACATTCACAATATCCAATAGTAATACAATAAGATAATAATAGAACAAACAAAAGTATAATTGCAGATACTTTACTTATATTAAACCAAAATGGAGAGACTGCAATTTATAAATGAATAGAAAAGACTTATCAATTGAAGTGCAGATTGTCAATTCATTACTAGAATTCAAGAAGATAAAAGAAGTTGGAATTGTGCATTACATGTATATTCTAAAGGGAATAGAGGAAGAGAATACATTCAAAAAATGTTTTAATATCTGAAAAAACTCCCTCGAACCCTGTTTTGATAGAGGATATATCAGAAACAGGTCGCGCGAACAGTTACAATTTTTTAATGGAAACATGGGACCTCCTTGTTTTCCTCCAACTGCTCTGCCGACCGATAGATTTCAAATCAATGCTTGAGATATTTAACACGGCCCGTGTTTAAGAAACACGAGGGTAGCATGTTTTCAGGTCTTCCACTATTTTTCTTTTGCAATTTCAGCACAACTTCTCTTGGTGTATTTGCTTCATTTCCAACTTTGCTCCCCTTGATTCAGTGTTTCTTGATGTGCTCTTTACTTGATTTCTTCTTTTCATTGATTTCTCCTTGAATTTCTTCAAAAAAAATTTCCTACAGAATCTACTCAAAAGAGAAAAACTTGACGAAAAGATTAAATCTTATAAAATTAATGAGGGATAAATGACATTTTTATGCATGAAAATAATCTATAAATCTCATCTATCATGCATACATCTACTCAGTACCCTAAAAATAAGGATACCTAATCCATAAATATGCATACTCCCTAAATAGGTCCGTAGAGCTAGATAGAGTAAGATGTAGGGCCTAGATGGGGCACAATGGCACACAAGCAAATACCAGAATAACCGTGAGCTAAACCACATCTTTAGGGTAGAAACCCCTAAAGAGCCACCATTTCTAATCTCAATGTCTTTCACTATAATTATTAGTGTCTTAATTAAGGTGATCATGAAAAGCACAGCAATTAGGTGCTTATTCACTTTCAATCGTTCTAATATCAATAGGTACTTCTTATTCATACAATTATTCAAGATAACTTAGAGGAATCATAAAGGCCATCACTATCTTATCCAATTCTGATTTAGGATTTGTTCTCATGATACTTACTGACTATCAAATACCCTTATCTTGCTATTCAATGTTACTTGAGTCTCTTTTTTTTTTGTAATTAATAATGAAATTTCATTAATACCAAAAAGGAGTCAGTACATCAACCGCAACTAGAATACACAAAGCTCGAGTGAAACTATCACAGTGATGCATAAAGCTCCTATAACCCTCCTTCCTGCCATATAAGTGCAATTTAATAAAGAGTCTCCTAATAATGTCCTCCATCATATATATTAGATTATGGGAGAACCCTTTGAACACAGAAGAATTCCTACATTGCCAAATACTATAAATCACAACTCTAAATATCACGTTCAAACCTTTAGCCCTACCATCATGGCTCTTCATGGCCTAGATCATGTGCTAGATCAAGGTATGCCAACTTGCCCTCTGAAATTCCATCCCAATCCAATCAGAAATTAGCTTCCATATATTTGAAGCAAATTCACAATGCATAAATATGTGGTCAATGGTTTCAATATCCTAAGCAAATTTGCCACAATCAGTGGGAACTTGAAAGTTCCATTTGCTCAGTCTGTCCCTGGTGAGTAATCTTCTATGGCAGGCAAGCTAGGTAACAAATGAGCAATGAGGCATACCAACATGATTCCAAACAAGAGAAGACTAGTCTTTCTTCCCCTCTCTATATATCAGCACATCATAAGCTTTATGAATCTTATATTTATTAGTACCACAATGGCCATTAATAATATGTTGTAACAAAGAAGGTCTATTCTTCATGATACTTTTAAACAACCAAGAGTGATATGGATGAATAATAACAGCGGAGATGTCACTGTTCTTAATATAAATTCCATGCACCCATCTAATCTAGAGGCTCTCTTTATTGTGCACAATTTGCCAAATCCATCTTCCCAAGGTAGCTTGGTTCTAGGCCTTTAGGTCAATCAAGCCAAGAGCACCTTCATTCTTTGGAAGACACATTGTCTTCCAAGCTACCATTGATTTATGCCCCTTTGCAGAATTAGACCAAAGGAAACTCCTGCATATCTACTCAATATGTGCGATCATAGTTGTAGGAATAGGGAGGATTTGAGCCTAGAATCTTGTAATCTCTTGTAGAACAGATGAAACCAACTAGACTCTACCTACATAACTAAGATATCTGCATGTCTAATTCCTTATCTTAGCAAGGATATTATCAATGAGAGCCTGATAGTGTTGAATCCCCATATAAACTATATCTAGAGGGATACCTAAATATTTGAAGGGAAAAGACCCTTCAGGAAAGCCAAAGATGCCTAGAATATCCTCCTTCACCCTACCATATACTCCAGCACTAGAAAGAGAGCTCTTGCTGAGGTTGAAAGTCAAACCAAAAATGTTTGAGAAATGGGTAAGAGCCTCTTTAAGATGCTTTTCAAACCCTACATCACCTTTACAAAAGAGAAGGAGGTCATCTGTAAAGCTCAAGTCAATGAGCTTCATACTTACAACCAAGGTGACCTTGGAAGTCAGGACAAATCCATAGCCCTCTCAACCTTCTATGCAAATACGCCATGCAGATAACAAAGAGATAGCGAGAAATTGGGTCTCCTTACCTTAGTAATTTTCTACTTAGAAAAGGCTTGGTAAGAACACCATTAACATTGATAAAGATTTTGACAATAGAAATGCATTGAATAATCATATCAATAAAAGTCCAAGGGAAGTGCATAGCCTCTAAGACCTGTTTGATGAAACTCCACTCAATAGAATCATATGCCTTTTGGAGGTTCACCTAAAGTAGGATCCTAGGGCTGATGTTTTTCCTTGTGTAATGCTTCACAATCTCCATAGCCATAAGCACATTTTCATAAAGCATTCAAACTTTAACAAAGAAGCCTGAGAGGAATCAATAATATCAAACAATACCCCTTGAATCTTGTTAGCCAAGACTTTGGAAAAAATTTTATACAGGATATTACAGCAAGTAGTTGGCCTAAAATCTTTCACTTTATTTGCTCCAGGGACCTTAGGGATCAAAGTAATGGCAATGTTATTAATCTGCTTCAACAAGTATCTTGCCTGCCAAAAGTCTTGGATAGAAACCACAGCATCCCCACCAATGATATTCTAAGCCTTCTTGTAAAAATAAGCATTAAAGCCATCAGGGCTTGGAGACTTACAATCCCCCATAGAAAAAATAGACTACTTAATTTCAGCACTTCAAGGAACAATAATAAGAGAATTACTTGAATTTAGAGAAAGAAAAGGACCTTCATTGCATACTTCTTTACTAATCCCCTGTAGGGAACTAGAAGCATTTCCAAGAAGTCTTTTGTAAAACCTCATAATTTCTTCTTAAATCTCATGATCACTGGTAAGGTCCTAGTTAGAATCACTAACCAGTTTGTGGATTTTATTCCTATTGTTCCTTATTTGAACATTTGCATAGAAATATTTAGTATTTTGGTCATCCAACTAAACATACTGAATATGGGCTTTTTGTCTGAAATAATGCTCTTCCTCTCTATCTCTTCTATGCCATTCTATTCCGACTTCCCTTTCTTTGTTAATGAGATCATTATTACAAGGTTCAAGCATTGTGTGACCCTTATATTCTTGCCAGGCAAGCCAATCTTGTTGTACCTTAGTAAACACATGCCCATTTTGCTTATCAAACTGTTTAAGTCTCTACTTAAGGATCTTAAGTTTAGACACTACCTTATAGGTTTGGCTGCCATTAATATGGGTACTCCAACAATCCTTAACAATCTGCATGAAGTCATCTCTGTTAGCCTAGAAGTTAGTAAACTTGAAAGGGTTCACCTTAACCAGTTGATGAATACAAAGATTCAAGAGAAGTGGATTATGATATGAGGTTGGATTATGAAGGTTATCCAAAAAACCCTCAAGATAGGATTCCAGCCACAGGTCATTTTCAAGGATTCTATCTAATTTGTAGTAGATTCTCTAATCAGGGTTTTGTTTATTACACTAAGTGAAAAGGCTACCATTAAATTGAATATCATCAAGACCACATCCATGGAGGCAGTTAATAAATTCCTCAACATCTCCCATATCCAGTGTTCTCCCTTTTTCTCTTCATCCATGCACACCAAATTGAAATCACCAAGCACAATCCATTGTGGCCTTACCTAGTGTCTAATGTTCTTCATCCAATCCCAAAGATATTGTCTCTACCGACCTGTGTTATGTGCATAAACCACAATCATGTAGAACTCAGATTTAAGGGACTTCTTGATAACAAAACAATGGATCCCCTGCTCCATAGCCTCTACTAAAGTAATGTGATACACATGATCATCCCAAATAATCCACACATGCCCATTCCTATGATAAGAATAGGTATGTATCCAATTCTACTGTAATCCAAGCTTTCTTTTAATGATCTCAGCTTTATCCTACTTTACATGGGTTTCAACAATGCCTAAAATACTAATATTCTGGTTAAACATAAGGTTCCTCACTTCTTTGTGTTTGAGGGTTTTATTTAACCCTCTAATATTCCAAGATGTAATATTCATAGAGCCCTTGGTAAGGCCCCCAATCCTCCCCTATCCACATCCCCTAATATCAATTGCTCAATCAGTTCTCTATCAAATTGGACTGATCTAGTAGGGGCTTAGGGAGAAGAATGAAGAGTAGACTCCCAAACCCTTTCTTTGCCTTTACCAACTACCAAACCAGTTCTTTTGATAGCAATTAACATAGGTTCCTTATTAATAGCCCCACCCTGAGGAGGGGTATGAATTAGATCCTCTCCTATGGTCATCATCTTTATGTAGACATATTATAAGGTAAAACACTATCTGCATGAAGAAGTTGTTTATTTTTCTCCATCAAAAAAGGATCATCAGGATGTTCATCATATACAATTGCGGATTTCAGCTGATCCTTCTTGACCTAGATTTATTTGATAGTCCTAACATGGGGTTTTGATTGGCATGAATTACTATCATGACCCATTTTTCCACAATGGATGCAAAAAGATGGTTTCCATTCAAACATAACCCTTTGACACCTTGTTGTCCCATCAAGCATTAGGAGTTCCACAGTTTCAGGTATGACTCACATTCACTTCCACTAGCAATTTGGGATAAGAAATCCTTTCCCTAGTTGCAGTAATGGAATCAATATAGATAGTCTTCCCTATAAGGCTACCAATCCTACTTAGTGAATTCACAACCCATAGATGGAGGGGTAGCCTAGGAAGAGTAAGCCACAATGGCATAACATACCAATCAACTTTAGACATTTGAACATTAGGACTCCATTTCCTCAGTATCATAGGTATAAAAAAAATGTTCAGTAAGGTTGTGCAAGCACCCTTTGCATATCATCTATGTTCTGGAATTGAAATAGAAAGTAACCAACGTCATGGCTCAGCACTTCAAGAGATTTAAACAGTGAGGTCCATTGTTTTGAGACAAATCACAGCATTTGAGTGTGTAAGGGAGTTGATCCAGCCACAAAACCAATCAAAGTGTTATGCTAGTGGTTTTCCTCCTCCTTCAAATCACTCTCATGCAATTGTGCTTTTGAAACACCATCAATGATAATAGGAGGTGCATACTGTAAGGTAGCCCCCTATGCAGGTTGATGGTTCAACAAAACAGTATCCCTCCAACTATATTTACTCCCTGAATCAATAATATCTAATGAATCAGTTTTACTCAAGTTACTCAAGTCATCATCTTGATTGGGCATATTATCTAAGATACGTAATGGATTCACACATATAGGGTTTGATGATTGGGAGCATTCCGATCCCTATTGAACATGGCCATCAATAGAGTCCATATTATGTTCTTGTTTGTTTCAAGCAGAATCCCTAATCCCTGAGTTCTTAACCTCCATTATCCTATTCTCTATCGCCGCATCACTATCATTCTTGGATGGAGAACAAATGGCAGGAGAAGAATGTGCCGAGATGATTTGCTTTGTTTTCACTTGCTTCTTTTTCCCTAAATCTGGTGATTATCATGATAGTGCTTCGATCACAATCAAGGGAGGGAGGCGCGTGCCGCGCATTTTTTCCCCATCGAGTGATTTACCCTTAATTTACTTGAGTCTTATTATGAAACTTCGTTATCCCAACGACATATTAGATGCGAATTACTAATTTACCCCTTTCATCTATACAAAATTATCGAATTACCCCTTACTTGAATAATTATTAAGCCATCCCTTCTTTACTTGTCAATTTACCATATTACCCTCCATATTGCATAATTACCAAGTTATCCCTTACTCGGTTTAGGTTACCTAGTTTTCTTTCATACTTATTAAATCACCAATCACCCTTCATAATTGTTACACTTATCAGATTTTCTATTTGGTTGATTAGATTACCAAATAGCCCTTATCCATTATTATAATTACCAAATTGCCCTTTAGTTGGTTAAATTACTAAATTGCCCTTCTCTATTATCATAATTATCAATTTGCCCTTTAGTTGGTTAAATTATCAAATTGTTGTTCTCCATTATCATAATTACTGAATTGCCCTTCTCCATTATCATAATTACCAATTTTCCCTTTAGTTCTTCTCCATTATTATAATTACCCAATTGCCCTTCTCCATTATCATAATTACTAATTTACCCTTCTCCATTATTATAATTACCAAATTACCCTTCTCTGTTATCATAATTACCAAATTACTCTTTAGTTGGTTAAATTACCAAATTACCATTTTTCTTTATTAAATACCATTTCATCCTTCATTTATACCAAATTACCATTTTACCCTTCTACTTTATTAAATTACCATTTTACCCTTTCCTTACACCAAATTACCATTTTACCCTTATACTTTGTTAAATTATAATTTTACCCTTCCTTTATACAAAATTATCAGTTTTACCCTTCTACTTACAAAATTGCTATATTACCCCTTTACTTACAAAATTACCATTTTACCCCTTTCTTCCAAAATTACCATAATACCCTTTTACTTATAAAATTACCATTTTTCCCTTTACTTTTAAAATTGCCATAATACCCTTTTACTTACAAAATTACCATTTTTCCCTTTATTACACCACTTTTATTAAATTACCATCACTACATAAAATATTGATATCAATACTTCATTCTCATCATCTAACTCCACCAACTATTATTATTCAATATAATACTCATTAGCACCCACACATATTAGGCCACACTCTTGCATAAGACATACTACTAAAGTGCCCCAAGGGCTCACAATAATATTATTCATGCATCAATGGTCATAATAACATAACATATCATAGATAAGTACTTAACATTTTTATTAATAACAAAACTCCTTCCTTAAGCATTATTCCTACACATGGCACAAAAAGTAGCATGCTTTCATTTTTATCAATCAATATAAGCAACTACATATATCATACTAAACAACATATATCATGTATAAAAACATATTAAAAACCCTAATGTGCTAGCATACATTTATCCATGTGTTTAAGTGAGGTTTAACGATTACCTTAATTTCCACAAAAATTGAACCTTGCCTGTATCCCAGTTAAAGATTCAAGATTTGATTCGCAAAACCAATACCTAAAAATAATATCAATACTTATCATATTAGAAATGAGAAAATCAAAGTATAAGACTTTATAAAATTTAATTAATGAAATACTTAACTTAAATATTATTATACCTTAAAACATATTAACCAAATTAGACCAAGGCATGCAGCATGAGCTACATGCAAAGTAGAGGAGGAAAGGGTCGAAGGTGGTGGAGGAAAGGAAGGGAAAGACTAATTTCAGGTTAGGGTATTGGGGCTAGGAAATAGGGCATGTGGGGGAGGATTTAGGGCAAGGGAAGGGTGCAGGGGCGGAGAGGGGATGTAGGTGGTGGCGGCGGTGGTGAGGCCACGAAGGAGGCTGTAGAGGTGGAGGTGGCTGAGAAGGAAGGAAAAAGGAGGAGGAAAATGAGGGGGTGAAGGGGTTCATCTTGGCCAAGAGAGGTAAGGGGTGGTAGGGGAGATTGCAGGGAGTGGTTTGGTGGCTTGGTGGAGGCGTAAGTGGCGGGACGATAGAGGAAGGAGGAGGAGCAGGGTGGTTTCCAGGAAGGGAGGAAAAAGAAGAAGAGAGGAAGGAGGGGTTGTAGGGGGCTTGAGGGTGGTGTGGTGGTGTAGGATGGGAGTAGGAGGTGGCTAGAGGTGGCGCAGGCGGTTGGTGTGGTAATGGAAGTGGCAAAATGGGGCGGTGGTGCAAAAATAGGGGAGAGGGATGAAAGGAGAAAAAAGGGAGAGAAAGAGATCGGGAGAGGGAAGGAGGGATCGAAAATAGGGCAGGAAAGGGCTAGTGAGGAGAAGAAAAAGGAGAGGGAGAAGAGGGGGACAAGTGGCCAGCCGGGGCAGGCGGTAGAGTGGCAGGTGGCTGGTCAGGTGGTAGGGAGAGGGAAGGGAAGAAGAGGGAAAGTAAGTCATGCGTGGTTGGGGGGTGTAGGGCTGGTTTGGGTCCGAAAAGGGAGGAAAAGGATAGGGGAGAGAGGGAGAGTGGCAAGGAGGCAGGTGGTTGTCGGGATGGCAGCTACATGGCAGCTGGCAGGGCATGGCTTGGGTGGTTGGGAATGGACGATGAAGAAAGGAAGAAGAAGAGAAAGAAAAGAAGGCAACTCAAGTGAGGGAAAGGAAGGGAGAGCGTGGGTTGGCCCGGTCGTGGAGGGAAGGAAAGAAAAGAAAAAAGGCTGGGTTGGGCTAGTCATGTGGGAGAAGAAGGAAAGAAAGGGAAGGGGTTGGGCTACGTGCATAGGAGAAGGAGAGGAGGGAAGTGGGCCGGAGGCCCAGGAGCGAGGAGAGGGAGGGCAGGTTAGCCCGAGGGAAGGAAAAAGGAAAAAGAAAAAAGGAGAAAAAAGAGAGAAAAAAAAAGAGAAAGAAAAGGAAAAAGGGAAAAAGAAAAGGAAAAATAGGGAAAATAAAATAATTTTATTTATAAAATAATAGAATATAATATTTTTGGTGGATAAATAAATTTAATAATTTAATTTAATATAATTGAATATATGAGTTTAAAAAAAGGTTAATTTTAGTAATAATATTGGTTTGGAAATTTATTTAAATAAAATGAGTATGATAAAATAATAAAATATTTATTTTAATTTATCAAATATTCCTATCCAATTTTATATACTCAAAAATATATAAAATAATTAATTTAATTTAATTTAAAAGCTAATTTATTTCAAATAAAAGCTATTTATTAACTTCTGGGTTTTTTAAAATTTTGGGGGGATAACCGTTTACCTAATGTGCAATCTAGTTTGCAAGAGATCTTTACACCATCTTCCTTCTTATTTATCCACGTGAGGAAATAACTAGTTCCTCTCAAACCTTGAAGGCCATTTTAGTGACATGAGTGCAAGAAATCAATGATGTCTTGTTGTTTTGGGGGCCTACTTCATTTCTTATCCTTCATAGATAACAAGGGATTAAAGTTACCTATGATTAACTAAGGTCGACTACAATTAGTAGAAGATAGCCAATGCCAAAGATCATGTCTTTAACCCCTCCATTATAACCATAAATAAAAGATACCATGTGATGGAAACTAAATTAGGTAGAATGAACTTCACACAATATGCCTTTATCACACCTGTTGATAGGACTAACACTAATATTAAGGGTTCCATAAGACCCATATTAAACTATTGTGATGGTGAGAAAAGTTATGGTAAGTACACTATCTTGGTGCAACATTATTTAAAACCTTTTCCATATTTATTTCTTGTACTCTAGTTTCAACAAGACTAACAAGCTATAAACCATTCTTCATAATCTAATCGTTGACCTCTTTTTGATTCATTAGATCATTGATTCCTCTCAAATTCTAGGAAATTTGCATAGGAGTCCAGGATCGGATAAAAAGTTTCTCCTAAGAATGCATTCTAAGATAGGGATATGGTTAATCATAGTATCAAAAAATGTATACAACACATCAAAGGGATTGGTATCATCTAACTACCTATGATACCAAAGGAAGATGAACTTGAAATGCTCCGAAAATTCAAATTTTATTACTTATTATTAAATAAGATTTTATTTTGAAAATTAATTAAATAAGTTATTTTTTATATAAAAAAAAAGGGAATTAGTTAGGGCAAATTAAGAAGGAATTCACAAGTATTTTAATTTGAAGAAATTTTGGTATTTTAGCTAATTAAATATTTTATTTTATAAATTAATTAAATAAATTATTTTATATAAAATAAGAAGGAGAAAATAGTTTCAAATTAATATGAATTTTATAAATAATTTAATTGAAGAAAATTAGAGTAATTTGCTAATTAAAATAGAATTTATCGAAAATCTTTTAAAAATCCTAATTTAGTCTAAAAAGGGGTTTAAA
The DNA here is from genome assembly GCA_039764185.1 of Tamarix austromongolica. Classification (NCBI taxonomy): domain Eukaryota; kingdom Viridiplantae; phylum Streptophyta; class Magnoliopsida; order Caryophyllales; family Tamaricaceae; genus Tamarix; species Tamarix austromongolica. The sequence goes on along the minus strand of CM077809.1, from coordinate 140,235,128 downwards.
TATTATTTTATTTAAATATTATTATTTTTAAATATCCCAAATATTTTAATAAATTTAAATACCCAAAATAATTATTTTTCTCTTTTCCTATTTAGTATTTCCCCTTTTCCTTTTCTTTCTTCCTTTTTCTTTCTTTTTCTTTCTTCTTCTTTTCTTTTTCTTTTTCTTTTCCCCTAACTTGGGCCAGCCTAGCAGCCCAAGCCCATCTTTCTTTTTTTTTCCTTTCTCATGGCCCAAACCACTTCCGTTTCTCCTTCAGCGCAGCCCGCCCCGAAGCGCCGCGCTTCGCTTCTGTTTCCGTCAAAACGCATCGTTCTATTTAAATGAAATTAGTTCGCGCCGACCACTCGGTCTGCCTCCCTTTCTTTTCTTTCTTTTTCTTTCCTTGCCGCCCGGTCCAGCCCCTCCCCCCCATCTTCTTCTTCCCCAGCCCCGTTCGACGTCAAGCATCTGCAACATCGCCGCCGCCCGCCCTGGTTTTTCGCCCTCGATCTCACCCGATTTGATTGGCATTTTCCTCCCTTTCTCTTCCCCTTGTTTTGGCAGCCTCATAAACCCAATCAAATCCCCTATTCCCGTGCATTTTTCTCTCCCCCAGCCGACCACAACCCTTGCCCCGAATTTTATTTTCGCTAGCTTTGTCGCCGCTGGTGACCATAACCCTACCTGCCTTACCCTGTAGCCGACCCACAAAACCCTAGCCTCCCCTCTAACCCTATAAATAGCCCCCATAATGGCCCTGTATCGAGCTCTTGATCCCCAACCCAGAATTTCCCGACCTGCCACCGCCACTCCTTTAGATGCCATCCCTGCCGCCTTCGGCCAACGTCGCCACCTACTCTGCCTACCAAACTCTTCCTTGCACCTCCCTCTAGCTAACTAAATCATCCATACCCCTCGATTTTCCCTACACAACCCACTGAGGCTGTGCGAAGTAGCCTCCTCGACGAACCTATTTCTCTGCCTCTGCTACCCTTCGAACCACTATTAGCCACCTATTATGCCGTTTACACCGCTTCTTTCACCTCCCATTATATTCTGTAGACCCTCCTCTATCTTCCTATATCTTTCTTTTCCTCTTTCTCCCTCTCCTCCTCTCTCTTTCTTCTTCTCTCCCATTCGGCCACCGTCGCCGCCTTTGGCTGCGCCACCACCTCGATTATGTCCCTCTCCCTCTGGGAATCTCTAAAAACCTCAACTCCCACCTTAATTCTCCCTATCTTTTTCCCAGCATCCAACTTTTACCCTTTTCTTCCCTTTTTCCGGCCACCGCCGCCACCTCCGTGCACCACCGTTGGTGCTGCCTATCCCTGCCAGCCTAAGGTTGAACCCTAGACCCTCTTAGCCATTTTTCCTATTTTTATAACCCTTAAATTATTTTATTTCAATTATTTGCATATAAATACTATTATTATTATTATTATTATTATTTGAATATGTATTATTCTTATATTATTAGTATTAATGTTTTTATTATTATTTATGTTGAGGGCTGAAGCCCTATTGTATTTTTAATTCAATTTTATTATTATTCTTATTATTATTTCTATTATTACTATTATTAATATTAATATGTTATTATTATCATAATTATAATTATTTTATTTTTACTATTTTGAATTACTATTATTATTATTTCATTATTAATGTTACAACTACTTTACTATTAGTTTTGCTACCATTATTATTATTATTATTATTATTATTATTATTATTATTATTATTATTATTATTATTATTATTATTATTATTATTATTATTATTTCATCATTATTATTATTACTAAATTTGATTATTTATTTACCTAATATTATTATTAGTATTATTTTGGTAAAGGGCTTAAGCCTTTATTTTACTTTGTTTTTGAATAATATCCTTTTTATTAATATTATTGTTACTATTATTATTATTCTTATTTATATTCTCATTGATATTATTTTTAGTAGCATTATTATTATTAGGGTAAAGTCTTTAACCTTATATTATCAACTTTTATAATATTTCTATTATTTCTATATCTTTAGCAAAGTTAGAATTTTATTAATGTTATTTTTATTAGTATGTTATTATTTGGTCAAAGCCCTAAGGAGGCGTAGGAGCGTGCTCCAAGACTGGTGTCGTTTCAGGTAAGGGGTGCTAAGGCATTTTGTTTGCTTATATGCATTATGTGATTCGCATGCTATGTATCTTATGTTTATCATTATTAATTATTTCATATGTGGTATAACGTGGAGTTGGAGTATATATGTTTTTGTATGGCATGTGTACTATGTGTATGTGATGATATGTGTTGTGACCCTGTAAGAGATGCTTGTGAGGATGTTGATGTGTTTTGTGTGGGAGAAAGGATGAAAAAGGAGGATAGGTAAAGAGGTTGACCAAGGGAGGTGAGTTGACCTAATTATTTTAATTGTTCATGAGTGGAAGAATAAAATGGAGAATTTTAGGGTTTTGTGTGGGAGAATCTGATTTATGATTTTTATGGTTTCGTGTGGGAGAATCTGATTTATGATTTTTATGGTTTTGTGTGGGAGAATATAATTTATGGTTTATATGGAAGATTTTAATTTATGGCTTTATATGGAAGAATCTAACTTATGGTCTTGTATGGGAGAATCTAAATTGTGATTATGAATGGGAGAATCTAATCAATTGTATTATATGGAAGAATCTTTGGGTTTTATATGGAAGAATCTTTGGGTTTTATATGATTTGAATCTAGGGTTTGGTATGGATGGATATTTGGTTTTGTATGGATGTAATATTGTATGGTGGTATTGGGGTTTACATGATGGTATTAGGGTTTGTATGGTGGTATTAATGATCTCATGGTGGTATTAATGGCTACATGATAATATTAATGATCGTATAGTGGTATTAGGGTTTGTCTAGTGGTATTGGGGTTTGCATGGTGGTATTAATGGTTGTATGGTGGTATTAATTGTTGTATAGTGGTATTAGGGTTTTCATGGTGGAGTTAGGGTTTTACATGGGAATTAATGATTACATGGGATTTAAGGTTTGTATGAAAAGTTCGAGAGGTTGCATAGGATGTGTAAAGTTTGCATGGGAGCGAAATTTACGTATGGAAGGTTGATTTGGGATACAAGGAAGATAATGTAAGTGTTATTTGGGTGTTTGAACATTTTAGATGGAAAATAGTACGTGGAGCATTATAAGGGTATGGAGGAGACTGAATTAGGGTTTGGAGTGATTAACTCTGGGTTGTTGTGATTAACTAGTGTTGAAGTGGCTAATTGTGATTTTTTGTGGTTAATTAAGGTTTGGAAGGGCTAATTATAGTTGTTATGGTTAAATAGGGTTTGGAGTGGTTAACTATGGGTTGTTGTGGTGAATTAGGGTTCGATGTGGCTGCTTAGGGTTTTTATTGTACTATGTGTACTTGGTGATTAAAGAGTAATTATGATGTTGGAATTTATGATTTGTGATGTGTGTTGATTCATGCATGTCCAGGGCAAAAGCTTTTGAATAAGATACTTAAACCAATAATCATTTAAAGTGGAAGATTATTGAGCCGGGTCTAGACCGATCCACCGGTCAGAAATAGTGGTTAGGACATGATGTCCTATGTGTAACCAGTCCACCGGTAATAATAGTGGTCAGGCTTTGTACCTGAGCATTTCCGGCCCACCGGCAATAATAGTGGAGTGACTCGAGCTCAATAAATACAAACTAGAGTTTGCTAAGACACTTAAAAGATACTAATTACTTACAGTGGAACACCATGTGAGCAGGAACCAGACCGATCCACCGGTCAGGAATAGTGGTGTGGACTATTGTCCCGCAAGTGACGGATCCATCGGCGAATAATAGTGGTGTGGACTTTGTCCCGCAAGTGACCGGCCCACCGGCTAAAATAGTGGGGTGTTCCTGTACTTAAATGGATTTGATAAAAGGCATGGTGTGTATCGTTTTCCGATAAAAGGTTAATTAAATAATTAATCTGGACTAATTGGGCCTTTATGTATGTACCCGAACGATTGGTCAATATTATGATATGATGATGATCTTTATGTTCTTTTATTCTTATGCATGATTTTATGTGCTTATGTGTTGGCCTTAGTGCTCGGTTACCTTACTCAGTACGTAGCGTACTGATCACCCTTTTCATGGGTGCTGCTCATTCCCATGAGTAGTATGCCCTTCTAGCTTTGTGCAGGTGGGCAAGACATCAGTCGGGGCTGAGTGTTGAGCATGTTTGACTCGAAGTTCGAGAGAGTTGTGGCCATATTTCACTATTTATGTAATTCTATTTCTTTTTGTTAATATTTTATCGGTTGTAAGCTATTTCTCTTTTTAATTTGAATAATAATTATTTATGCGTATTCCGACCTTTGTTTTACAACCGTTTAATGCTTATTTGGAATTAGAATTGTATTGATTTATAATTGATTATTTCCTTTCTTTAGCCTTAGCACTTGGTACTGAAACGGTCGGAGAGAACCGGTTTAGTACTAAGTGTAGCGGTAACATCCCAAGAATTCACAGGTTTTAAGTATTTCTATTTTAATTACTTCCGCTTTAAAAAAATAGTGAATTTTGGGGTGTTACATAACTAGCTTCAGTACTAGATGGCTCCATCTATTGACAAGGTGCACCATTGGGGGCCATAGGAACCTTCTATAGGGGTGTTGTGATTAGTATAGGAGCCTTGTGCTTATTTTATCATGCATAATAACCCATTCTCCTTTTGGCTTTTTGGTATGCTAGGTAAATTACATAAAGTGTAACACCTCCATTTTTCACTATTGATAAATTTCATTTTAAAAAACTTATGGAAATGGAAAACTAATAAACACTTGAAAAATGGGGTGTTATCATAGCACTTAACATAGGATAGGCATCACCTGCCCATACCATATTAGATACAAGGTTAAGAACCAAACCAATCAAAACAAAAGTAGAGTGTGCCAAAATACATTATATAAATAATGAAAGTAAGGCTTTTAATTACATGACCTTGAAACTCTACAATATTTAAATACATAAAGAACATTAAGTCAAATTACATAAACAAAAGTAGGTCATAGCCCTAAACTCTAGTAAACCAAGGACTACTCCAAAGTCTATGGATGCACATACTCTCAAAACCCATGCCCAACATGAGGTTGGCCGATTACTAACAATTAAAAAAAAACTACACCTGGACCTCTACTTTTGAGAATGAGGAATTAGTCGAGAAAATAAGCGCATTAGTACACTTTGTACTAAATTAGCCAAGTTAGCTCCTCAATGGAGTCACCAGCACATAAAATTCCAGCATAATATAAAATTTATACTAACATATTTTGTGAATATTTCATATAAATAGGATACATACTCTATCATATCCACATAAGGCATATGAATCTCATGCCATACATAACTAATCATGATTAACGATATAGCACAGCATCATAGGTGATAATATGCAAGATATAAAGTAGAATGTCCAACTAATATTAAGGCATCAATGATCTAGACATATAATTTCACTATAGGCCATTTCCACATACCTAATTTAATAGGTCATTAATACATATATAGGCCATTATCTCATTTATTATTCTTTTTCTATTTTTTATCTTTTCGTTTAGTCACATTCTTATTCCAAATTCTTATCCAATTACTCATTTAATTTATTATACAAATAATTTTCCCATTTATTATCAAGTGATAGATTGTATATAACCCTATGGTTTCATATACCATGGATATATATCCAAACCTAAGGACATAAGGTACAACCGAAGTTAAGTAACTACGAATGAACATAAGTTTGGTTTGAAGCCATAAACCACCTAATCAGTATTTTGGTATGATGTGATGATATATTTTAACCAGTAGATCAATTTGGCGTACTAGTTTATTGTTCTACCAACTAATAGATTAGTTTGGTTGAGTAAAAACTATTTAGCTGAAAGTATAAACTAGTCGATTGATCCATCTAAAAATTTATTTTTTTCCATTTCTAAAACTCATTCAAATCCAACTTTACCTTAAGATTAATATAAGTCCTAATCAAAATCAAACATTATCAAATTTTAATAAATACTATAACTATTCATTCAACAAACTTTAAATACAACACTACCCCCTTAAAGAGGTTACATCCCCAACGTCTACTAACCAAGGTCTAGGCATAGTATAAACACACACAACAATTCATATGATAAATTCAATAAAATAAAAGGGTACTAACCCCTTAGAATAAGGACTGCACCATAGACATCACACGAAGAGAACAACTCATGGTACTTTGCTCAAATGTCTACCTTGGCCTCTCATATGGCCTCCTTGGCACCATACCATGACCAAAGGACTTTTACTAGCGGAACACTCTTTGTGCACATCACTCAGGTCATCTTATCTAGTATACTTTGTGGTCATTCTTTATAATTTAGAGACTCATCAAGCTCTAATGACTCCAGCCAGATGACATGCGAAGGATTCGCTACATACTTGTTCAACTATAATATGTAGAAGAGAATGTGCACATGTAATAATTCCACTGGTAGGGCTAAACGATAAGCAATCCTGCCAACATAATCTATAATCTTGTACAGTCCAATGTACATTAGACTAAGTTACGGTTTCAACTAAACTTTATGACTCCCTTGATGAGAGAGGCCCCCAAAAGGACTCTATTTCCCACCTCATACCCTTTGGTTTATCTTTTCAAATATGCATAGCTCTTATATTGATCATGGGATGCTTCCATAAAATCTTGAATTAGTTGGATCTATCTCGTCATCTCTTTGATCATCTCTTTTCCTAACAAAGTTTCCTCACTAATATCATTCCAGTGAAAGGAACTATGACAATTTCTTTTGTACAAGGATTCAAAAGGTGTCATCTTGATACTAGTGTGACAACTATTATTATAGGAGAGATTAATCAAGTCCATGTGGTGCTCCCAATTACCTCCAATATCCATCACACATGCTTGAAGCATATCCTCTAAGGTCTGAATGGTCATGTCCATCTAACCATTTGTGGATGGGTGAAAAGTAGTCCTCATCATCAACTGAATCCTAATGTAAACTTGTAACTTTTTCCAAAATTTTGATAAGGATCTAGAGTCTCGATATAATACAATTTCCCTAGGGACCCCATGTTATTGTATAACTTGCCTCCTTTTGGTGTTGATTAGTTGCTCTATACTCCACGTCGTCTTCATAGGTATGAATACTTCTGACTTAGTCAGGTGCTCCACAACAAAGTAGATGGAATCAAAACCATTATGGGTACTCAGAAGACCCACCATGATGTCCATCATTATACTATTCCATTTTCCTTCTAAGACTTCTAGTGGTCGTAACAACCCTACCGGCCTTTTATGCTCCATCTTGAACTTTAGAAAGATCAACATCGTGTAACAAACTCTACTACCATTCGCTTTATACGAAGCCGCCAATATACCTTCTTCAAATCCTTGTATAAATTATCCCCTATAGGGTGGATAGAATAAAGATTACAATGCCCTTACTCCTAGATTTTCCTCTTAATCTCTACACATTCATAGGGTATACACCACCTACCATGGTATTTGACACCACTATCTTTGTGGAGTTGAGGCTCTCAGGCTCTGTCTTCTTTAATACCCTACTTGATCATGAGTGTAGTCATTCTTACCTCCAGACTACTGGTGGTGATCAGCTTGATCTCCAATTTCCTAATACGACATCTTCTAACTAAGGGAATCTCCCACCACATTAGCCTTACCCTCAAAGTAGGGTTAATTCTAGGTTGTAATTATTTACCAACTCCAACCATTAGTGCTATCTTGAATTCAACTCTTGCTGCATGAAAATGTACTTAAAGATCTTATGGTCAGTGTAGAGCTTGAACTAAACCTCATATAAATAGTGCCTTCAAATTTTAAGAGTGAACACTACTATGGCAAGCTCTAATTTGTGTGTTGGGTAGTTCTGTTCATGTTGCTTTAATTGTCAAGAAGCATACTCCACCACTTTCCTATGTTACATTAGTACACAAATTAATCTATGCATGGAAGCATTATTGTACACTTCAAAACCATCAAATACACATAGTAACATGGACATTGGGGCTACAGTTAAACAATTCTTCAACTCCTCTAAAGCTTCACCACACTTTTGATCCTATTAGAATAGCATAGCCTTCTTTAATATGTTAGTCAATAGATGAGATATCTTAGAGAAATCTACAACAAACCTATATTAGTAACTGGCTAATCCAATAAAGTTTCTCACCTCCTTAATAGAGGTTGGTGTTGGCCATTCAGAAAATGCTCGAACTTTGGAAAGATCCACTATTACCCAATCCTTGGAAATTACAATTCCAAGAAAATCCACTTGATCTAGCTAAAACTCATACTTTGAAAGTTTGGCATTCATCTAGTGCAACCTTAACTATACCAAAGTCTATCACAAATGTTGTTTGAGCTTTTCTCAATCACTGAATTACATGAAGATGTCGTCTTTGAACACCACGATGAACTAATCTACAAATGGTTAAAAAATTTAGTTCATGAGGGACATGAATGTTGTTGGCCTATTAGTGAGTCTGAAAGGCATTATGAATTCATAATGGCCATATATTATCTAAAATGCAATATTTGGGATGTTCTACTCTCTTATCCTCAATTGATGTAGCCTGATCGAAGATCACTTTTGGAGAATACCTTTGCTTCCTTGAGTTGGTGGAGCAGGTCATCAATCTCTAGCAAGGGATAATAGTTCTTTACCATAACCTAATTCAACCTCAATAATCAATGCCTAATTTGAAGCTGCCGTTATTTTTCTTAACAAACCAAAATGACATACTTGGTTGGATGTAGCCCTTCCCTAATGACCCCTATAACTTGGCATTTATCTTTTTCATCTCTACAAGTGATATATGGTAAGGGGCTTTAGATATTGGTTCCATCTCTAGAAATACATCCACGGTAAACTTGACATCCCTAATAGGTGGCTTTTTTGGGATCTCCTAAGGGAATACATTGAAATACTCACGTATCATTACAATTTGCTCTAATGATGTCTCAAATGTCTTAATATCTCAGACACTATACATGAAGAGAGAATATCCCTTGCAAACAAGGTTTATCATCATGATTGCGGACATGACCTTTATTGAAAAGATAGATTCACACTTCTAATACGAGACCCTAACACCCTTTGGTACTCATAGAACCACATAGTCTTATGCACACTATATTATCGCTTGGTACTTCCCCAACATGTCTATTGCAACAATTACATCAAAGTCACGCAATTCTAGATCTATGATGTCTAAGTAAAACTCTACTCCTCCAACTATCAAGGCTATCCTTCCGTAGAACATAGATCGTGCAATACTATCCCCTAATGGTAACATAATAGAAGTGAAAATGGTACTAGATGGAGATAAGGCAACTCTAGTTATGAATGTAGATAACATGATAGAATGTAATGCACTAGAGTTAAAAAATACACATGCTAGAAAGGTAGAGAAAGTAAGCATACTTGTTACTACACTAGTCTGACGCTCTGCTACTAATTGGCTAATCATATTTATGTGTCCTCCTAAAGGAACTCCTATGGTATTAGTTGATCCCTAACCTTGCTAAAAGTGTGAGGCTTCTAATCTTTGAGAGGACTAGCTTAATTGGCAACACTAGTTGGTGATGGAGGAACCCTCCAAAATCTATGGTTACAACTACTAAACAAATATGGTGCTCTAAGCTTGAGTTTGACCTCTCTTAACACTACTACCTCCAACAGCAACCATACTACACCATGGCAAGTCATTGTGTTGCTACCATAATCTACTCAGCACATCCCCCAGACTGACCTCCAACTTGGGGTACTAATCCTATACTCTTACCATACTTAAGAGGCATGCTACCACAAGAGTAGGCCTTCTTCATATCACCGAGATTTTGAGACCTCAAAGTTCCTTTTACACCCAACTAGACACTCTCAACTTAGATGACTTAGGAAGCCTCTAAAGCCTATTCATACAGTCCCACCATGTCATATTGAGTAACTTCCACTAATAGATCTTAGTATCTGATCCCTAGGCCAATCTTGAAATCTTAGACATGCATCATCTCATTAGTTTCTACCTCACGGGTAAATTGGACCAAATCCAAGAATCATGTGTTGTAGTCCTCTATCAATATACCTCCCTATCGAAAGAACGTGAACTCATCGTAATTCTCTGTATAAAAATGAAAGAGATATAAACTGGCATGAAACACCTCATGGAATGGTCCCTAACCCACAGGCTCACTGCCTCTACATTGGACAAGCCTCTGCTAGGTGTCTGCTCTTCCTCTTAAGTAATATGCTGCCACATCAACCCTCTTATCCATAGGGAAACGACATGTGGTGAAGGTCTTATCCATGTCTCTAACACACCTCTCCATAATGTTAGGGTCCTATTGGCCCTCAAAGATCGATGGGTGATGATACCCAACCCTCCTAAGCGAGCTTCCAAAACTAGTGCAAATACTAGAACCAGTGGTGGTTGTGGTGCTCGGATCTAGCCTTCCATGTAGGATCTAATGGTCTTTATGAATTCCTCGATACACTTATAATGGTGGTTAGCAGCCATTGATTCCTAAAAATTAGGATTAATTAGAAATAATCTATTAACTAGTACTAAGACCCGCACAACAAATCAACAGAAATGCTATATGCACCACATTCCCCTACCCACTCTCACTCATGGACATTTCAGGTTTGAAAAAGCTTAACTTTCAATTAAATACATATAGAACTTAGGAAATCGTTTAAAACAACCCATATATCAGCTCAAATGGTTTAAAATGGAAAAAAAAAATCAAATAAGTTCCATTAACAAACCTGTGTTATCTGTTAAAATAATTTAAGAGTGAAAAAAATGTTAGAAAAGCTCTTATACCAACCATTAGAATCATATTACACAATTGGGAATTAGAGAACATTTTTAAAGAAGCTTTGATACCAACCTGTAACACCCCTATTTTTTGCTACTAAACCTTGCAAAAGCTGAAAAATAATAAATACTTAGGGAAAATAGGGTGTTACCATTGCAAATAACATAGGATAGGTGCCAGTCACCCATCCCAAGTTAGATATAAGGTTGACAACCAAACCAACTAATGCACCAAAATATAGTATACAAATATTTAAAGAAAATCTATCAAGAACGGGATCTTAACAGTTCGCAATATTCAAATACATAAGGAAAATAAAGTTAAAGTATATGATCTCAAATTATAGAAACAAAAGTAGGCATAACTCTAAACTCTAGTCTATCAAGGAATACTCAAAAGTGTATTGATGTCCACACTCTTAGAACCCATGCCCAACATTAGGTTGGCCAACTACTGATCATCCCTAAAAACCTACACCTAGCCCTCTACTCGTGGGAATGAGGAAGTGACTAAGTAAACAAGCACATCAGTATGCTTTATACCAAGTAAGCTAAGTTACCTCCTTAATAGAATCACTAACACATAAGATTCCATCATAATATGAAAATCATACTAACATATTTATTGCATATTTCATATAAATAAGATACATGCTCTATCATAGTCACATTAGGCCTAGGAAGCTCATGCCATGCATAACTTATCATGCTTGACAATATAGCACAACATTGTAGGAGGCAATATTTAAGCTACAAAGTAGAATTTCTAGATAATAGTAAGTCTTCATTCATATAGACACATAATTTCAGCATGGGCCATTTCCATGTACCTAATTTATTAGGACATTCATACATATATAGGCCATTATCTCCATTACCATTCTTTTCCTTTTACTTTTATCTTTCTATTAAGTCATACTCTTATCCAATTACTTATTCAATTTATTATATAAATACTTGTCCTAGTTATTATCGAGATATGGATTGTACACTACCCTATGGTCTCACACACATGGTTGTCCATCCAAACCAAAGGTCATAAAGTTTGGTCGAATTTAAGTAACCATAAATGGACATAAGTCCAGGTTGAAGCCATAAACCACCTAGGTAAATAGATCATTTAGTATCGATACCCCCTAGTGTATCATTTGTGTGTAAATTAGGAAATTCATTACTAGAATCCATATAGAAGACAAAGCTTGTGGGCATCAATAAACACCCAAAGGTAGATTAACACTCAGTAGCTAATCAAGGATCGGGTAAGATATAACCATAATTAACTTGATCATCTTTTGCCTTAAGTGATTAGTATATTATTCTCAAGGTTACATGATCATATAAGGCCCATACAATATTTAAGCAAGGCATTCAAATACAATGCCCATTGACTATGCTGTGAATGATGATCCATTTAATCCATCCATTATGTTATCAATTCACATTAATAGATGTATTTCATTTGTTAAACAATCATATAGCAACATTAGGTATGGTCTCAAGACATATCCAAGTCAAACGATAAAAATTACACTATTTGGTCAAACCCATCAATTGATTTAGCCTAACTATTCAATTAGTTTTTCCTACTATTCAATCATTTGGGCCAACGAGTCAATTAATATAGGTCGGCCTCTTAATTGGTCTAGCTCAACCAAACCTAAGGTTCCCTAAAACCTGTTGATTGATTTGGCCAAACTAGTTAACTGTTCTAGGACTAGTTAATTAGTTATGCTAAACCACTCAATGGATTTAAGAAGAGAGCAAACCAAGGTCACTACAGACCTACCAGTTGATGGGTTTGGGCTAACTAGTTGACTATACTAAGGACCAATCGATTTTTGTTCCCTCAACAACATAGATTAAACATTTTTCATGCAAATCATCCTCAAAATTCCTACCACATCCAAACCAAAACAATCGAGGTATTATACCAATACTTTTTTAGCTCATAAACTTAAGCACACCTTACATTTAATCATATTGACCTAACTTCCCTAAAATCATGCATTTTTATCAAGATTCATAAGTTAATCAATATGCATCATTCTAAAGCCAATTTTTCATGCAAATTTATAAAATCAAGGAATTAAATAATACATCACATCAAATGTTTAATTGCACCACATTTCAAAAGTAAGAGTGATTTACTTGGTGCAAGAAAAACATTTCCACAAATAAGAAAATTTAACTTGGAAGATTTTTGGTAGCTAAAATAAAAATGTGTGGAAAGGTGATTAAGTTTATTTATAGCTAATAAATTGGTACAAGAATGAGTGGTTATGTTCATATAAAAAAACTAATGTTTACTATTCAAATTAGAGTTGAATGGGTGGGTTTTGCCAAGGATAGGTTAACCTCCCATCCAAAGCTAAAATGGTGATTTTAGGAGATTTTAGAGGTGTGTAGAGTAGAGAGGTGGAAGAAATCATATATGAGGTCATATTTTCCCTCACTTTTCCAAATCGAACCTTCAAATCAATTTGAGGCAGAAGCTTGGGCTTAATGCATGGTAAAAACTGTTATGATTCTTTAAAGAAAAACTTGAAATGGGATTATCAAGGCTCCATTTTAGTTTCCTATAAACATTGAATTTTAAAAATGTAGTCAGTTCAACAAACCAATTTATCAATTTAGCCTACCAATCGACTATTATACCGACCAATAAATTGGTTTGGTTGAGTAAAAACCCCTTTAGCTAATATGACAAATCAGTTAATCAATTCATAGATCTGGTCGATCGATTTATCTGAAAACTCATTTTCATCTATTTTTAAAATTTATTCAAATCCAACCTCCCTCAAACTCAATTATAGTTCCAATAAAAATCAAGCATTATCAAATTTTAATAAAAACCATAAATTTTGATACAACAAAGTTAAAAAAAAAGATAGGGTATTATAATATTATTGGAATCTTATGATGAAAAATGAAGAAGTTTGTTGCTACAAGAAACGTGCATGTGTGTGTTTTTTGTAGAGCCACTTATGGTCTAATTTGGAATCCTAAGATTATTTATATGTTATATTTTAATTTCTAGGATTGTCTCACAAAAGATAGGATAGAATCTAAGTATAAATGATTGAATTTCATAAACTTATTTTGCTTGGAAATAGAGATTTTATCTTGAAAAAAATTAAAATAAAATATTTTCAATTCAATTTTAGCCTTATAACATCAAAATATCATAATAAAAATAATAAATTAATAAATTTTAGGTAATTGAAAATATCATTTTGATATAAAAAAAACACAATAAAGGCTAAATAAAGCAAAAATGGTGCTTTTTGTAGAACCCTCTATTTATCATTTTTTATAATGACTAGGAAGCTCAAAAAAATATAAATAACTCAAATATGATTAATTTATAATAATATAGTATGAGTTATCTTGCCAAAATTGGCTGAGAAAGTCTCACAAAATAGAATGGGGAGGGATGTTACTAATAATGGTACAAAACACTTTATAAATGTAACTAGGGTTATGATTTCCTTTCTAGATGTAATAAAATTTTAAATAACATAAATTCCTCATTTTTATATTATAAAATATATTTTAAAAAGTAGGGTATTATGATTCCTTACAAAACATCTACTTATATGCCCTGACTAGCAGTATAGAATTTTAAAAGACAATCAAATGATCTTCTAGGTCAAACTTGCCATCAAATATCTCCATATGAGGCATCCATATGTTTTTGGATAAATCCTTAGTGATTCTTTTAGTAAAAAGGCTAGCCTTAATTTGATGGTGATTAGCACAAGACCATAACTTCTTTTTCTCCTATGCATATCTTGTTAAGGAGGAATTAGGGTCTCCCATCATCTCATTCACTTCATACTCTTTCCTTTGAGGTTGTTCATCAAATATGCATCTTCTTGTTGAATCTATGAGCTTTAGAGACTGCTTCTTGGTCCTCTTTTCTCTAGAATGCTCCATTCCTGATCTATTCCCTCTTACAATTCATTCTTGATACCTAAGTAGAGGGGGAATTTATGATTTAGGTGTTAGGGGTAGTATATTGAGTGTTTTGGCTAGAAGAGAGAGCATATTAGACATTGTCTAAAGTGGTGATATTCTGAGCTTTATGTTAGAGGCTTTTAACTATAAAATGGTAACCAATTTGTCCTTATTTAGGGACATTGAGAGATATACTATGGTGGTTATTAGATTGTGTGGTAGACATGGATTTTTGTAAGACTCGTTGAAAATAGAACATATTTTGTATATGGAATGTATTTGTGGGTTATTGATGTTAATTTGGGATTATTTTAAGGTATTTATGGAGAAATGTTTCTCTATACTTTCTATTCTTTTTATGTGGCATTGGATTATTTCAGATATGAAACCTTAGACTACTTCTAATTATCTTTTAATAATATAATTATTTAAAAAATTTATCATCCACAATTAATATAGTTCTTTATGTGAGTGAATAGTATTGGGCCTTTAATGGCATAAATTGTGTTAGCCTTTATATCTCCATGAATAGTGACTTATACCTAGTGTTAAGCCTTAATCTCTTATAGATAAAGTGTGGTTGTTAATAGTTTGGTTGTTAATACTTGTAATACCCTAGTTTCATGGAAACCTTGTCTTATTTAAAATTATTTGTATTTAAAAATAAAATCATATTATTTTAACTATTTTATTTCATCCTTTATCAAATTGGAAACTCTAGTTTCATTTTTGAAACATTTTGTTTTCATTTCTTAACCCTTCCTCACAAGTTCATTTCTAAGATATCTTATAAGTCACTTTTGGCTATTAAGATTATTCTATATCATCATAGTTATTTAAATTTTGAAATCCTTATCTTTTCATAGTCTTCTAGGCCATCTTAAAATTTTATTTGGAGATATCTAAGAAAAAATATTATTCATGTCCTAGTTAGCCACATACCCTTTTAGCTATCCAAAATTTATGCAACTTTTTATGTGACAAAATTTTAGTGTTGTTAATATCAAAATGGTTTAAAAATGCTATATAATTAATTTTGTAATTTTTTTTACTACATTAGATTTTTTTAGATGTCATATATCGTCAAACTTGATTTTTCTACTTGAATCCTATCCTTAACTTTAGGAACTCAATCTCAACCTTAAATGCATCAACCTTAGCCAAAAAATAGCCAATCTAATCCACGAGGTTGTACAATTCAAGCCACACACAAACACAAAATATCTTAGTAGGTACAGTTACCCTTGATATATTTTACTAAAATACCCCCATATCTCTACCAATTGATCATTTGATCCTACCTATTAGCATCATCATATTTACCTTCTTTCTTCCCCTCTTGTCCATTAAACCACCAGCCGCCACCATCATATCTTGCGCCACCCAAAACACTGCCTTCATCATTTCTTCTTCTTTTCTTCTCTCTTGAATCTTAGATTGATTCATTGGTATTTTCACCTAAATAAAAGGGGATTAATCTTATAGGATTAGGATAATTCCACTATTTATTCAAGCTTTTATTATCTTCATTTTTCTTGAATGTTAGCTAAGTTAAACAATTATTCATTATAAGAAGATATAATTTTGGTGTTTGATATGTTTTATTATGATAATGCCATGTTTGGTTTGATCTTAAAGATTTTGAAATTTTAGTGCTTTTTTATTCATTTTATATGTGTTGTTAAATTGATGATATCATATTAATCTTGGTAATTAGTGGATCAATTTTGGTGCATGATATGTTATGATTTAATAATCCAAAGTATATTTTATTTTTTGTTGAAGATTTGGATAATTTAGATTTTTTTTATTCTTTGACTATATTATAAAGCTGATTATAACACTTTATAGATTGTAATTTGTAAATGATTTTGTCATATAGATCATACTTTGATTTGAGTATGTTTGAGTGCTCTATTTTTTTTTTATTGAAATTCATGAAGGTTTAGGTTTAGTTCTTTATGATATTCAAAGTGTTATTGAGTAATGATGCCCTACTTATCCTAAGTAGGGTTGAATCTTTCAATGATGTATTTTCTAAGATAATTAACTAAAATATGATTAAATTACCTCTAAAATACTTTTATTGACTTTTATAGTCAATTGTTGACCACAAAAGGTAACATTTAACTATATTCCCTTATAAATAGTATATTAGTATGAATAGTAAACCATTATAAATAGTAATTTGCAATAATAATTTATTTTTTAGCTTTTTTTTAAGCTTCTCATTATAAAACTACATTTATGTCGCACTATGATTAGTGATTATCATAAGTAGTGACTTTTTCAAGTTTGTTATAGGACCTTAGATTGACTTGAATAAGCTGATTTTAATTGCATTTTTTCTTAATATTGGTCCTAAAAGAAAAAAAATACTTTTTGCATTTTTTTTCTTTATTTAGGGTTATTTGAACCCATGAATTAGGTCTTTGTAGTGTGTTTTAGTCATTGAATGACTAAATCGATGAATAATATGATAGGTTGGACTTTAGGGCCTTATTGATTTACGTTTAACTTTTAGTTGGTTTTTAGTACTCTTATTTGGTAAGTGGTGCATCAATTTTACTTTCAAAAAATTATTTCTTAGGGCCTCGTGTCTTTGTTTTAGGATGTTTCCCTAAATAGTTTTGAGAGATCTTATGATCTATGGTGATATTTTAGATCAATTGTTTTCATGATTTTAAATAATTTTATGGACTTTCTTTAAGGCTTGGTGTTAACCATAAATACTTATGATATGAAATGTTATTGTTATCATTTAAAATCAGTGAATATGTGTCTATGATGTGATATGTTATAATAATCCTTTAAAACTAGCAGAGTTTATGATAATCCTTTGAAATCTACAAAGGTTGTAGTAATCCTTTAAATGTAGCAAAGGTTATAGTAATCCTTTAAATCTGGAAAAGGCTATGTGTTATCATTTTTATCCACTTCTCTTCTTATACTTCAAAAAAAAAATCATCTGTACAACACCCTCATAATTCCTATCTACCACCATTTGGGGTTAACATGAAAAGGTTATCCCTAAACCTATACATTGAACATAGAAAAGCTTAGATTCAACTTCAGGTTTAGGGTTTCAAATTATAAACCCCTTTACCCTCCATTTTCCACCAAAACCCTTCACTATTTACAATCAAAAGCCTCCCTTTTCTCCCTTTTTTCCCAACCTATGAGTCTCCCTTATTTTCTCCATATTTGCATTGACCCATATTCTCTCCCTTTGCTCTTCATAACTAAAATTTCTTCCCTATTTTATTCCTCCCTATAACTTTTTCTTGCTTTTCTCTTAAACAAAATAGGGATAGATTTGGGAAAAGAGTGGGGTTCTCTTTTCTTTCTTGATCTCTTTGTTTCTCTTGAGAAGGTTGATTATTTATATTTTTTTCAAAAGAAAGGAATATTATAACATTATGAAAATTACATCCATGTCTATAGAATTTATCTATATGACCTATGAAACCACCAAACTTAGCACGGCTACTAGAGTGATTACAAATAGAGGACAAAATAAAGGAAATTTGAAAAACTATCATTTTCAAGTTCCACCTAATACCTGAGAAAATAAAAGCATTCCTAGCTTTTCAAATCTCATAAATGCTAATAGCATAGAAAGCACATTTGATTTGGGTCTTAGCCACTCCTCTACCTTGAAAGCATGACATAGCTCTCAACATTGCAGGCCATGAACAATAACTCCTTTCTCTAAAAATCTTTCTAATAGATGCCCAAATCTGCTTCAAGACTGGACAATGTACCAATAGATGACTAATACTTTCCTCATGATGACAAAAAAAGCATTGTAAGCTAATGGATGAAGAAAAATTTTCCATAAGATCCTTTGTAGGAAGCCTAGATTGTGCTGCAAGCCAAAAAATGAATTTATGCTTTGGAGAGGCAGGATTGCACCATACTGATCTCCACCAAAACACTTTTGGAGCTTTAAATCTTATGGCTTCATAAACATCTGAGATCTTATATGAATAACTATCCTACATTTGCTAAAATATAGGAACCAGCAGAGGCCTTAAAGCAAATATACTATGCAGGATCCAAGAAGCAGTACAAGGAAGATGATAAGAATCTACCTCCTACCGCTTGATGTAATAAGAGTGAATCCATTTAATCCATAAAGAATCCTTTTCCTTGCACACATTCCATAGATTTTCCCCCATTGTAGCTACATTCCATGTATACATATCAATAATGCCAAGGCCACCTTCTTTTTTAGGTAGGCATAACAATTTCCATGTCGTTAGAGCTCTTTTGCTAAGAGCAGCCTTACCTACCCGAAGAAAAGATCTACACAAAGCAATAATCTTCATCAAGAGCTTTTTGGGCAGTAGGAACAGCTGACTCCAGTACATGGTGATGCCAAAGATGACATACTTCAGCAATTGTAGTCTTCCAGCATAAGACAACAACCTATTCGGCCAATGTTGTAACCGACATGTGACCTTCTGAACCAAAGAAAGCATATCAACAGACTTTAGCTTAGAAGCATCCAAAGGGACCCCTAAATATCTGAAAGGGAACCTCCCCTCCTAGAAGTGCAGCTGGGATAAAATTTAATGTTTCACATCCAGAGAAATGCCTCCAAAGAAGATAGAACTTTTCTCTAGACTGATATGAAGCCTGGAAGCAGTAGCAAAATCATGAAAAATATCTTTGATAGCAAGCACATAGGGCAAATCAGCCTTGCAGAAAATCAAAATGTCATCTACAAAAGCTATATTAATAAGCTTCAATCTTTCACACTTAGGGTGACCATAAAACTCAGCCTTCAACTATAAGGATTACAACATCCTTCTTAGATACTCCATAACAATGACAAACAAATAAAGGGATACAGGGTCTCCTTGTCTTAATCCTTTTTCCCCCTGAAATGGAGCATGTAGATCATTATTAATAGATAAGGAATAAGAGACATTTGATACACAGACCATAATCAGCTTTACCATATGGAGTGGAAAATGCAAGCCAAGCAAAATATTCTCTAAAAAACTCCAACTAACCGAATCATAAGCCTTCCTTATATCCACTTTGAGCATACACCTTGGTGAGGAGTGTTTTCTTTTATAAAGGTGAATTAGTTCATGAGCCAACATAATATTATCACCAATAAACCTTCCTTTTACAAAACCAACCTGAGATGCATGAATAATAGAGGGCAGAATATGTTGCAATCTACTAGCTAAAATCTTGGCTAAGATCTTATATAGAACATTGCAATAAGCAATGGGTCTAAAATCTGTCACACCTTGAGCTCCAGCAGATTTGGGTATAAGAGAAAGCTTAGTTTGCCCCAAGAAAGTAGGAACCACAACAATTTGGAAAATACTCTTCATCTGATGTCAAATGTCCTCTCCCAACAATTCCCATTTAGCCTTAAAAAATCTAGTTGTGAAACTGTCAGGTCTAGGAGCTTTATACTACCCAATAGACCACAGGGCATCTTTGACCTCCTGCTTGGATACAGGTCTCAATAACTCCTGTTGATGATCCACTGACATGGAAGGACCCAGCAAAAAATACTCCTTAGAAGTAGAACCAAAAGCTGGACTACCAGTGCCCAAAAGATCTTTATAAAAAGATAAAAAAGCTTGACTTCATAGAGAAGAAAAGGTGAGAATTTGAATCTCCCAAGTTTAACCATTTAATGCCTGACTTCTTCTTTAAGAAGCTCTCTTCATATAATGCATAATGCTCATACTGTTTTATGCATATTCTCTCCTCCTCCTACAAAGCCGGATTCTGGGGTTGTAGATCAAGCTGAGACTGAATCTTGCTTATCCTTGATCTGACCTCCTACACCCTTTTAGAAATTCCTCCAAACTTATTCCAGTTAAAATTGTTGAGATGAACCCTTACCTACCTGAGTTTGCTCTTAAAAATACCATGTACAGATCCAAAAAAAGACCGTCTCCAAACAGAAGCAACTAGAGGAAGAAACTCAGGATCCAAAGTCCACATATCAAAGAACTTGAAATGTCTCTTGAACTGATGATTCCTTATGAAAAAAGACACCAAAGCTGGAGTATGATAAAAAAAATAAAGAATCCAAAAACTCAGCCGATGATGATGGAAACTGAGAAGACCAGTACAAATTTACGAAAACTCTATCCAATTTAGCCATAATTATATTCTCTCCCATACTTCTATTTGACCAAGTAAATTTCATTCCTAAGTAAGCCAAATCATGAACCATCAGAGAATTAAAATATTCTCTAGCATCATTAACATCATTGATATTCACTGCATTACCTTGAAACTTCTCATCAGGTTGCCGCACAACATTAAAGTCCTCTAGAATAATCTAAGCTTCTCTTTCCACCTTGTTCTCACACAACCAACTCCAAAGACTTTTCCTACTATCCCCATCATTAAAAGTATAGACAAACATAGCATAAAAATTAATATTAGTATTTAATTCTATCACAAAGACATGAACAACCTATTCACAGCTTGCAGTAAGCTGAATATCCCATGCATATTTATCCCAAATACACCAAATCCTACCATTAGAATGATGATCATAATTGCTATACCTCATCCATTTAAGCCCTAACCTTCCACAAGCTTTATCAGCCTTATTACTCTTAATCTTAGTTTCAATCAACCCCATAAGGGACACTTTATGCACTAATAACCAATGCTTTAATTCCTTATGTTTATAGGACTTATTCAAGCCCCAAACATTCCAAACCCTTATCATGTAACTGATCCAGTATAGAGTGTAAAATAGTAGAATCCTCTAACAAATAATTATCTTTCCCTTTTTGAGAAACAGGCTGTTGGAGGTATCCCAAGTCTCCTTCTTGCAAGCACTTTTATCTGTTATCAGTTGGCACTAAGTCCTTCTTCCCTGCACCAGACAAAGAGGTATCAGCAGTAGTGCTATGATTTTGATCTTGATTCTCCTTGCCCACTAACAATTGAGAAGACTCCTTTTGAACCTTTCTCCACTTCTAACCCCCCCAATTCCTAAGGTCACCCTCTTTCTGATTAACATTCCTAGTTGGCTGACTTTTAAGCTCTCTCACCCTTCTGCAATTATCTGTTGAATTTCCAGATTCACTACAAGTCACACAAAAAGTAGGCCTCCAATCATATACTATCTTTTGGCTCAACACCTCACCATCTGGATCCATAATTTCCACAAAATCCAACAGCTTCTTAGAGACATCCACCTCTACAAGCATACGGGCATAAGATATCCTTTCACCTACAAAAGTGATACCATCCAAATACAATGGCCTTCCCACTGCACTACCAATCCTGCTTAAATAATCAATATCCCAATAGTCCAATGGCAGGTTTAAAAGTTTAATCCATAACGGCAAGAATTGAAATTTTTCTTTCGAAAATTGAAATTTTCTATGCCATTTTTTTACAATGAATGGATGGTTTTGAAAGCACCCAATCCCTATCCTCCTTAGATTCAAATTTGAAAATAATAAACCCTTGATCATGCAGTAATACTTTTGGTTCCTTCACCCCCTCCTTCCAGTTTCTCTAGGCAAACCCAACCATTTGCCCCAGGGTAGGCCTATACCTAATAATATATCCCACAATCGCCCACTTCCAATCAGAATAATTGAGATCAACTTTCTCCCTCTGTAGATTCACATGAATTTTATCCCTAACAATCGAAGGAGGTACATAAAGAAGCTAAGATCCCATAGCAGGTAGTCAATTACCAACAAGTTTGTCTCTCTAGGAAGGCAAGTCACCTTGTTGAAGATCAACCGATACATTACATATCAGTTCTTGATCAAATGATAAAGCATCCTTTATACCCCCGATTCTCTATTTCTAACCCATCGCTAGACGACAAAGGCATCTTAGATCCCTGTCTTGATTCCAGAATATGATCGACGTCCAACCCTGCATGCTCCATGCATGCACTATCAGAATTCTTCGCCTCTAAAACCTGCACATCCTCAACCACCAAATCTCCAACCCGATCGACAACCCTAGATTCAACACCATCATTGGAAGACCTAGCATATCCCTTTGCCACCGATGCTACTCTCCTCGTGCGAGCTATGGAGGAGGAGAGAGGAGAGAGTGGCTAGGGTTTTTTTAATCTATTCAAGGATATCCTACTATGGCCTTATTATTTATAATTTTTCTCTCTAATATTTATTTTTCATTTTAGTTATTGTTGGATTTTAATTGTTTTAATAAGTTTTAATCTTACCTTTTTAAGGTGTTCAAATTTTAAGGAAGACTTTTTCTCTCTTTTGGTGAGTTTTGTGAAGTTTTCTTAATGCAAATCTTTATCTTCCATATGTTGAGGGAAATGGTATGAGTGAATGAGGTGTATGTTCTATGTTTCTATAAAAGCATGAGTATTAAATATGAAAATGTGTTTGAGCATATTAGGGTTGATGGAATGAAAGAGTGGGTATAAAATCCTGACTTAAAATCTTGTGTGCATTAACCTCATAAGTATGATTTGTTTTATGATTTATACATTTTTTTTTGCATAAAGTTATAGTATGAAGCAATATGATAAATGACCCTTTAGTTTTCTGAATGATTTTTATAAAGGTGTAGACATGATTTTAATATGCTATGGAGATTCTTGGTATGATTTAGATACTATATATGTTAATCGATGAAAAGTACTTGTTAAGAACCTTATATGATCTATGATTCATGATCAAATTGAATGTTAAAAACTTGAACTCCATTGTGGGTGAATGTGAATGGAAATATCTATTTTTTCCCTGACTGATTGCTTGGTTTAGAATACTAATCAAATAATCACCATGACCCATTGACTTGTCTTTAGGACACACTGGTTGGTTTAGGAGAATAATACATTGGCCAACCTGTGACCTCATTGGTTTTAGCCTCAACATAGACCCATCAATTATTTCCTAGAATATTCGATTGATTAGGTTAGTCGATCTATTGGTTCACAACTACTATAAAGGTTTAGTAGTGCCCAAAATAATCGATTGGTTATCATGATCAATCAGCTATTCCATGGAACCTATTCACTAACCTCAAGCAAAACTTTAATTCTTGTTTGTTTTTGCTTACATTTTATATCTTGAGGTTATTTTATACTTAGATGGTGACCTGAGATGTTTGTATCAATAAGTTGACTCGGATTAATTGAATTTAACTTATGGATTAAAGTTAGTAGAAATTAACCCTAGGTTGAACAAGTTTGACCATAATCTAACACATTGGCCTTTCTATTTATTGCAAGATTATTAGATGATTAGATGGCTAAATATAGATTTTTCCATGGCTAGTAACTAAAAACAAACTCTAATAGTGGTTGATGGTTCTAGTAACCTATACCTTAGCTTTAAAGTGTGGAACCTTGTAAGTTTGATTATCTAGTATGATTAGGGTAAAAAATAGCATGGATATATAGATGGCTTTAATCTGACCCTACTTTAATCTTAGTTAAAAATAGTAATAGTCACTTGGATATTTAAATAAATGAACGAATAATGTGAATTCAGGTTGCACTTGAATTCACCTATATTTGAACATTTATCCTTAGAGATTTACTTGGAATTTTCTTTAATGAATGGTAAGAAGATGGTTGAGTCATGGAACCATGATTTTGGCCCTACTTGTAGGCCCTAACCTAAACTTAAATTATGAATAGAGGGAAATAAATGGAAGTGAAATGGTGGCTTGGACATTTATTACTAATATTAATATTATATTTCCCCTTTTTGGATAAATGATTAACGAAGTTGCCATTTCAAAATACCCTTAATTCGAATAATGGATATTGTGAGAACCTTATTTTTTTGTATTTAGATTGAAATGGCATGATATGATATGTGGGCCATAGTGTGATATGAAATCTCAACCTAATAACAAATTAATTACTTAAAGTGAAATGGACATTATGATGGGTATAGGTTATTTGATCCTCAATTTGCTATTGAAGGTTAGTCTACCTTCATGAATTTTTATTATCATTATCATTTGAGGAATACGGGTGAGATCCTAGTTAATCGTGGTGCCTTTCTTACTCTATACACCAATGATGTATTAGGGAGTATTGATATTAAAAGGATTAGTTACTATGTTATATTATTTAGCTTAGGCCGGTCATATGTCCTCTAGTTTTCTTGGCTTCTCCTATAATTTATGTCAATTCACTTATTTCGTGTGACTTCATTGGATATTTAAACACCGTGGGGGATAATCCGACCTATAGCTCAAGAAATTAGTGTAAGGGAATTCTATGGTATATCTAATGTAATATAATAACCGGTTGGTCCAAAGTATATTATATAACCTCCTTTATTTTCCTTAAATTTTCCATTATGGAAATATTTCTTAGAATGCATAATGCAATTCTCTAGTTCATACATACATACATACATACATACATACATACATATACATACATACATATATATATTCATGTTATTCCTCTTATTCTTACATGTTTCCATGAATTATCATGAGATCAACATTATGTGCAATCATGATCATCCTACTATAAGAAACCATGGATGAAGTGTTGTATGTGCTACTACATTCTCATCACTCTATGAGCTACACCCTACGCACTATTGTAGTGATATTCTAAGTGATCCATGTTTTCTCAGGAATATGATATATAAGTTTGAATATGTTATAGAATATATGGTCCTATATGTCTGCATAATTATGATCAAGCAAGTTTTAATATATGCAAGTATATTCAAGCATGACCTTATGTAAAAGTAAGTGAAGGGCATAATAGGAGTATTATATGCACGTCTTGATATATTGTGGCATGAGAATGTTATGTGGGACTTGCATGTATCATAATATGCATAATAGTAGTAGATTGGTTTGCTTAGTATGAATGCATATTTTTGGGGTTATTTTTGCAATCCCTTGCTCAATCCCACAAGAAAGAGATTGTATGTAAGTTTTTTATGGATGAACAATGAGTAGTCTAACCTCTTCTTCAAGGATAGTTAGATTATTTGATCATAAGTATTTTTGGAGGCATTTTCTTTTGATGATCCTTGAGTAGTCAAGACATCTTAGATTTTTTTTTGTAGTGAACAAAGGTAATGCAATAAAATAATATCAAAGCTTTTAGTTTTGAAAAATGTGATTTATTATGAAATAAATTTTCACGATACTAAAATTTCTTTGATATTTTGTGTTGATTTCTACTTTGGAAACACCTGTAACACCCGAAATTATACTATTAAAAATTTTCATTTACAACGGAATCATGATACCAAAATAGTTGGGTGTTATCACTGTAATTAATACTATCCCACCTTACTAAACCATCATCATGTAAATCATATAATAAAATAAATAGAATGTAAAAAATAAAATAGAAAATTAGAGAAAGACTTTATAAATGCTAATACAAGATGGAGATTAACTTTGATTACAATATCTAAAATATAGATAAAGGGATACTATAGATCTAAGAGTCCAATAAGGTATATGGGTAAAACCTTGATACAAAAGTCACTCCACCCCACATAAAGTATCGTATGTAGAATAGTTATTCACTAGGTCCTCATTGACTTGCACATAAACATTTGGGTCTTCTACTCATGGGAATGAGCAACACCCATGATAAAGATAATCAGTAGACTATAATACTAATAAAGATGACAATACAATTGAGTAAAGGGGTACACATATTTACATGCATTCACAATCAAAAGTAAGAACACATGAGAGATACATAAAAAAAGTAAGGTAATTACTATTCCAACTCTCATTATTAGATATAATATATTTTATTCTTTTATTTATATTGAGTTCAAGGGTCCTACTGTTCTTAATCTAATGGAACAGACTAAAGCACCTCTTAGGGACACCATACTTGATTCACTATGATTTTTTGGTGGAATGGACCCAACACCTCCTAGGGAAAACACATCTAAGCTACTATTATTAAACGAATGGAATGATTTGGAGCACCTCTCAAGGATAACATATTTGAGCTACTATTATCGTCTAGTGAAATAGATCCAATACATCAGTCTTCACTCACATAATTTTTCACTTTAAATAATTAATTTTTTATCCATAAGTTAGTTATCTCAAATAATATTATCATTCATGTTAATTTTAGGGCCCCACTATTCTTAATCTAGTGGAATGGTCTATTACACCTCTTAGAGAAAAATATACATGAGTCACTATTATCATCTAATAGAATGAACCCATAAAATAGCTCAGCCTGAATCACGTCATGATTTACTTTTAATTTCTTATTCATTTTATGTTTGATAGGAATAAATCATAAGCGAAACACATAAAATACAACCATATAGTTATCAAGGTCGTCATCATGGAATAGGTCCATAGTCTCCTTAAGAAAACCCTAATTTCAAACTTTAGGCACAACTTCATCTCTATTGCTCTTTCATCCACCAAATTTAGTATCTCATCCTCAAATGTTATTCTTATTAACATACCCAAAATTCTAGGCATGACCCTATTGTCCTACACATGTGATAACAGCCTTATCTTATGTGTTACTATTTATGAGGCTTGCAAAACCCAAATTCCACAAGTACATCATAACTTTTCCTATAAGGCTCATATAAATAAAAAATTCAATATACATTCCTAAAATACCAATATAATATCTTAAAAGTCTTGGTCAAACTCCAAATTTTTACATATGATAATAAAATCCTTGTTTTAGGGTTATTATTCCCAAATTAAGCCATTTTATTATTTTATGGGAATTATGCCATTCATGATTACTCCAAACATTTCATATGATCTCTTTAGAATATTTTAAATCATATACATATTACCATAACTTTTATACTAAAACCATATTGACCAAAATACCCTTAAAAATAACTAAAATCCCTTATTTCACAAAAACATTATATGCTTGGTATCATTATTTCTAATTCCTCCATTTATCACCACAAATATTACATATAATAATTTTCCCACTTATCATAACGATATCGCATGATTCTCAACTTACTCATTTTTATCACATAATATCATATTATCATATCATAGCATTAATAACATGCATTATCAATATAATAACGCTAACATAATAATGCACATAACCATACATAATACTTAGCACAAAAAACCCTAGGCTACGACTTGTATCCTTACTGAAAAATGTATCGATCTCTAATCACATATCCTATCCTGTCTCTTTCAAAACTTATGGTAAATCACCTAAGGAACAGTAAAAAAGAAACACTAATAGAACTTCATGATATAATTATGGAAGAGTTAGGGTAAAGAAGAGGGAATAAAGGGAGGAAAATTAAACTAAACTAAGGTAGGTGCTTCGGTCGAGATGTGTGCAATAAAGGGAGGGGATCAATAAGATATATGAAGGATATGGAAGGAGCAAAGACATGCTATACCATTGCTAAGGGGTATACACCATTAGGAAAGGCTGAAGGGGTGGTTGGCCAAGGTGGAAATGGCTTGATGAAGGAGGAGTGGTTCAGTAGTTGGTGTCTAAGGGAGGTAAGGTTTATATGGTGGGTGTTAAGGGAATAGAGGGAACAATGATAGTTTGTGTCATTACTAAGGAGTAGGGAGAAGTAGAGAAGGTGGAAACCATAGATGGTGGGGATGTTGTGGTGATTTTAGCCTAAGGTAGGGGTGAGGGAATGGTGAAGGATGCCAAAGGTGGTGAATGGTGGAGAAAAGAGGAGGCTTAGATTATTTTTGCTAAAGGTGGTAGGGGTGTTTTGGCAGAAGTTGTCAGTTGCATGGGTGTGGTTTTGGTGGGGTTGCCAGTGTAAGGGATGTAGGTATATCGAGGGTGGTTAGTGGTGGTTTGGGGGCTGTTTGGCAACAACAAGATAAAAGGAGAGAAGGGGGAGAAAGCTATGTTTGGTGGTGTAGTTTTTGGATAGAGAATAGAGGGAGAAGGGAGGTTTTTCACTACATTAAATGTATTATATATGTATATATACACATGCATATAGTGAATGAAAGAGACAGATGATGGGGCAATATTTTCAGCAAAGCCCATCAATGTAGGGTATTGGAGATGATGTGATGATGGGATAGGGTATAGATGATGGAGAAATGGTAGGGGCAAAGGCATAGTTGGGTAAAATTTTACGCAAGAGAAGGGATAGGAAAGAGAAAAAGAAAATTGAGTTTAACCGATAGGGAAATGAGAAATAAAGAAGAGGAAAAGGAGAAGGGAATAAGGAAGAATGACATAGTGAATAAGTGTGGGTTTAGAATTATATTTAGGTTAGAATAATTTAGGTTAGGGTATTATGATATTTAATTAGAAACCTTTTAGGGTTATGTTAAGGTTAAAAAATAAATATCAATATCTGAAATAGGGATTAGGGTTAATTGAAGAACTAAGATTATGGAGTTAGGTAAGCTAGAAATATTAATTTTTTGATATTAGAATTAGGTTACGACACTAATTACTCATGATTAGAGTTAGCTAAAATTTGAAGTATTACAAAATTGAAGTTTTTTGAAACAAATAAGTGAGTGGGGGTTAGGAAATAATTATTATTATTATCTCTATTGCTAATATGGAGCTTTTTTGTTAGCCTTGTGAGTATTTAACTTGTTTTTATTTTTATTTTTAATCATCCCTATGTTGGGAGATCTACAACAGGAAATAGTCAATGTATAGAGCGTGTTAAGAAATACATGAAAATAACTATGGACTACTTAGAGAGGCATATGTAGAAAAAGGAGGACAACCACCTCTAACTAGAATCACGACACTAACCCTAGAGGGTCGGTTGGGAAAGGTCTTATATCATGGTATTTTGACATTTGAGGGCTATGAGGTCCCGAAAACCTTAGATGGATGGATCCACACCTTTCACCATTTATTTATCATGTTAAATTTTAAAAAGATGATACATGTAATTTCTTAATAATATAGTTAACAATCACAAAATAATAAATATTCATTTATTTAAAATAACAAATTTTTCTCTTATATAACATCGATTTGTTATTAATTATTCTTGTTGCTTTACCTAAATTGGTTTTATATTGTTACATCTACTTTCTTCTAACCATCTTATTTCTTAATATTACTTCTCATTAAATAATTAATTATTAAAATATTAATTATAATTGCATTTTAAATATCTCCATGCATAGTATAGGTGATAATCTAGTTATCTGCATATAGTACTCGATCTTTTTGCGTAAAGCACCTTCGATTTGAAAATCTCATTTCCTCTGCTACCGAACGTGTGTCACATTATTTTCGCCTCCCTTAACCCTAGCATCCCGTTGCTTTTGTCTTTTCCTTGCATCGCTCGTCGTTCCTGCTCACCAGCTCTCTCTTTCCGCGATTCTCATGCTGGTACTTCTCTCGGTGCTCGAAAGTAAGTTTTAAGCGATTACTGGACCTCTTCGAACGAAGCTGGAGAATTTACCTTTTTCTCGAGTTTAAGCCGTCGATGATCGAACATCAAGGTCACCAATCCATCCCATTCTGCTCTTGTTTTCAATTATTTGGTACATTTTGTAACTCGACATTTTGCAGTCCATTTTTCCTTAATTTTATATTTGCGCCCGGATTATTATTATTATTATTATATTTTTATTATTATTTTATATTGAAGGTGTTGGCATATTTGGTTGATTTCTGATCAATTAACGCGTTGGACACTTTCTCACCAGCGTATCTTTGTATCAATCTGTCTCTGTCATCAAGAGGAGGTGGCTGTTTTGACATTCGTTTCTATCATTTTACTTACTCATTTCGCTTATGTTTCTATTGCTATTCAAGGTAAATTTCTGTTTCTGCTTTTAAAATTCGAATTCTGGGTTAGCTGACGTGGCTAGGTTTTTCCTTCCTGCACTCAGAGCGCAATGGTGGAAGATTCAGCTTCACCATCACCTGATATTGTATGTACATTTACTGATCTGCTTGCTAGATTGCATTTATTTGCTTCCTTTACTCGATTGTCTCCAAAGCTTTATCTATTTTTGTGGAATTTTTTGTGGACTCTAACTTTTGATTGATCTCATTGCTGTTTGGGATATTAAGGTTGCTCAGGCGTTTGCGCGACAGTACTATACTATATTGCAGCACTCGCCAGGACTGCTTTATTGTTTTTACCAGGACACAAGTAAGTTTGGTCGTACTGAAGCTGATGGCGGGATGGGCTTGACCACTACAATGGAAGTATGCCTCATAAATCTTACTTTTGCGGCGCCGAGTTAATTTGTTTAATTTAATGCCTGACTTGAGTCTTTTTTGCCTATATGCACATATGGCTCTGCTGTTCACCGATTCTGTTTGCGTGTTTATATAAGATAAATTATATATGGACATTGACATTTTTGTAATTTTATTAAAATTTGTTTTAAACATAATAAAGAAAGGATTTAGAAAATACACATTTTATGTCTTAATACACATCTTTTACACATGCTTTTTTGTTCAAATGCACATTCTTCTTAGAAAATGTGCCAGACACGGTGATATTTTCGAAAATTTATGGATATAAATACACATTTTATGGAACATCTTATTTGTAGACATAGTGATATATTATGGATATTTGTACACATCTGTTGATAAGATGTGTATTTATGGATATAAATACACATTTTATCTAAAACTTCTTAGCAATTATGGTAGATACTGTTACATTTTTGTAAACTTTCTTTTAAAACAATACACATCTTATCTAACAAAATACACTTCTTTTGGATATAAGTACACATATTCCTTGTTAAAATACATATTTTATCTAATACAATACACATTTTAGCTAACAAAATACACATCTTTTGGATATAAATACACATATTCCTTGGTAAAAATGTGCATTTGTTAATATTAGATCCGTATTCACTTTTATAAAGTTATATTTACAATCATATGTACATTTGTTGATATAATGTGTACTACTATAAAAATCGCTTTTATAATGCACTTTGTGCTAAAAAAATGTGTATTGTTTCCAATAACATGTGAATTTATAACACTTGTATTTGTCCCTGTTATTTTGTTGATAAATGATGTGTATCTATATTTGGAATATATGTATTTTGTTAGATAATATGTATTATTCCTATATTGTATGAGATGTGTATTTTCAAAATATGATGTATGTTTGCGACTATAAAAATATGCATTTGTCCTATAAAGATTTGTATTTGTAATATATGTATTCCTTATTGTTTTATAAATAAATAAATGATGTGTATTTATATCTAAAAAGGTGGATTTTCTTGGATAAGATGAGTATTTTATTGGAAATGTATATTGTTTTAAGAAAAAGTTCAACATGTTTACTGTGTCCACCTAGGGGAGATGTGTATTTATGCTTGAAATATGAGATGATTTATATATAAACAAACTTCAATTAAATTATAAAATTCCTACTGTCCAAAACACCATAATTCGTGTTACATGTAGCAGGATGAAAATTGTGAATTATTATATGGGTCTCTATTGTGATGATAATATGTTGGATGTCTCTGTTTGTGAGTTGAACCATGAAGTTGCCACACTATCTTATTTTAGGATTTATGTTATTTACATAATTGAAAGAAGTTGATGAGAATATATTGCAGTATTCATGGTGCTTCTCATATATTCTCTGCTTGTCTTTTTC
Organism: Tamarix austromongolica; assembly: GCA_039764185.1. Classification (NCBI taxonomy): domain Eukaryota; kingdom Viridiplantae; phylum Streptophyta; class Magnoliopsida; order Caryophyllales; family Tamaricaceae; genus Tamarix; species Tamarix austromongolica. The sequence goes on along the minus strand of CM077809.1, from coordinate 140,202,705 downwards.
TGATGATTAAGAGGACTATTTGCTGGAATTCTCTTAATTTAATGCAAGGCTGCAGAAAATACTGAATACTATATGCGCTTGAGTCTTAAACTCCGTTTGTACTTAAATATTCCATCAGTTCTCTCTCATTGGTTATGCTGTGTCTGCACGTATTCAGGCTATCAATGAGAAGATACTGTCTTATGGAAGTTTGAAAGTTGATGTGAAATCTGTTGATGCTCAACCATCATACAAGGATGGAGTCATCGTTACTATAACTGGGGACTTGATTAACAAAAATGAATCAAGACGGACGTTTGTTCAGACTTTCTTCTTAGCGCCTCAACAAACTGGCTACTATGTTTTGAATGATATATTTAGGTTCATTGAAGAGAGTTACTCTGGGAAGTCATACCTTGCTAATGGCATGGTGCCAGAGTCTTGTGCAGATAAGGGTAATTTGATCCTATTGTCATATTTGAGATGCAGATATAGGGTTGTACTCCTTGTAATGCAATCGCTTGTTCATCTCCTCATACATTTTACTTTCTTCTGACAGCTCCATCCCTGGTGCTTGAGAATACCATTTCTGGGCAGACTGTTGAAGTGAACCACCCCTCTGAGAATGGTGAAGCAACTGTTGAAAAAGAAAAGCCAGCAGTTGACGTGTTTGATGATGGTCCGAGTGAACCACATGTGATGATCAAGTCGGTGCCAAAAGTTGAGGTGGCATCAAAGAAAAATCAGGAAGAGATGCCCCAAAAGAAGGATGATGAGGGACCAAAGAAGCAAGAGGAGGTACTGAATAAATCATTTAAGGAAATCGCAAAGCCAGATGAGGAGATGCCAAAGAAATCATATGCTTCAATTGTAAGTATGTTTTCTTTTATCTTGTGTTCGCGGGACTGTGATTAGTATTATTACCTTAACAGGTTACATGTGGGCATGTAGGCTTATAAAAATATAGTGAAACTATAATTTGCTTTTGTTGTCTGGAAGCATGCTGCTGTAGTGTTTCTGGTTTTATTGAGTGAGCATGCCTTTTTACTGAATTGTTTCTCCTCTGAATAATCCAAACTTTAAATATTTTTCCTTTTTAGGTATATCATGTAATGCTATGCTAATGTTATTAACTTGCATATTCTTTAAATCTATCATTGAAATTGATTATATGGTGGTCCCTTGTTTACAATGTTTCCATAAATGTGGTTCTGTATCGTTAGGTTATGTATGTATATGATGTCTGATGTTGAAAGTAAATCATTAACTCGTGGTTGTCTCACAACATGTTTAGATTATTATGGAGTTAATTTGATACTTGCATATTAGGTTCTGGTTAGCACTGTTCAAGCTCCTTCTCCAACTTCTCCAGAGTCCTTCCCAAAGATTAAGCAGCAGCAATCAGCAGTGGCTGTCACTTCTGTCCCTGTTGTGGATACTCCAGTTTCTGGCTCTATTAATGTTGAGGATGGAAATCATGAGAGGGCAGCTGGTACACTTCACTTATACCTGGTCCTTTCTGATTTTAGTACGGATATTTGAAGACCTGATTGTCCTTTAATAATATGGCAGGTGAGGGGCATTCCATCTATCTGAAGAATCTACCCCTTAGTGTTACATATCAGATGATAGAGAAAGCCTTCAGTAGGTTTGGGCCAATAAAAAATGGCAGCATTCAGATACGAAAGATTAAGGTGTGCATCAAATTGTGATAAATTTGATTTATTCTTCTTTTATCATGTTAGGTGCTCAGTGCTCACTTCCCATTTTCAGTACCAGAGTTATAGTCTCTTATTGATGTAGGGCTTTTGTTTTGGCTTTGTGGACTTTGAAGTGCCCCATGCTGTGCAAGATGCAGTAGAGGTAACTATCTAACACTGGTCACACTTCTTTTTGTTTAAATTTAAGATCCTTTTCATATATTGGCAGATAAATATTATGAACCTGGATTTGTAGATTTGTTAGCAAGATTTCCTTGCATCATTTCCTTGCTCATTTTGAAAGGAAAAATAAGATATTACCTTTTCCTTTGCTTGCTCTTTATTTTATATTTTTGGGGTGGGGCATAGGTGGGTGTTGGGGTTAAGTGGAGATTGGGGTCCAGTGGGGAAATGTCACATTTCTCTGCTGATTACAAGTCATTCAGAATTTTCAGCCCTTTTTTTGTGGATATTCTCTTATGTTAACATCTTTCAATATGAACGAAAAAGAAAGAAAATGAGAACATTAAACCTTCTCATTGCTTTTCCTTTGCTCTCTTTTTATACTTTTGAGGTTGAGGTGTAAATTGTGGTCACATTTACAATTGTAGTCACAATCACCTTGTTCCATACAATTAAATTGTGGTTCCACTATAGCTTAGCGATTGCTATTTAGCAGTTTTTGGATCGACCATGAAGGAAAATTACCGATATTCTACAGTTTTAAAATTTCACATTTATTGGTTGATAAATCGCTGGTAAATAAGTATCACTAATAAATAAAAAATATATTGGCAATAAATCGGGATAAATTTCCAATAAATTGACAATTTATTGGAAATTCTTAAATCTATTGAAAAAAGCATGCATGATAATTTTTTCTCATTCATTTACAATATATATATATATATTAAACCAATTTACTATTGAACAATAATAAAGTATTGTTATTTGTTACATTTACATGTCCAACTAAATAACATGTCTTTTTTTTTAATTCTAGGGTTATTAAGGACAATTTAGCATATAATGACTCACTTAAATAATTCTAATATTTATTAAATATTTATATTCAAATAATTAATAAATAATAATTAGAGTATAGTAAAATAAAAATAAAAATTCATGCTGCGATGACCACGGCACATAATTTATTGTTCATGACGCTCCGATACCGCAATACTGCGACCGCGATTTTTTTTCCTGCCTGTTGTGTTGGGCTGCTGCCAATGATATTTTATACATTGCAATTGCCATGGTTCTATTTTTCATCTTTTTGTTCACAATAAATTTGGTAAAAATTGTTATACTCCAGCAACAATTGATAAAATCTTGGGATGTGTAGGAATATATAGCTTGAAATGTATCTTCTCAGTTGATATATATGTGATCTTATCTATGCATTGAGTATCAAAACATTTCTTGTATTGGCAGGCTAAAAATCCGGTAAATATGGGAGATATATTATATGTGTATCAGATGAGATTTTATTCCATGGGATGGGGTGGGTTAGGGTTGAAGAATGTCATTTGTATGCTGGTTGCTAGCTGTTTCACTATGAATAAATAAGAGAATTGTGCCATCTGGATTCTTGTTGCTCAAGTGGTGCATGTGTCCCTATGCCGAGTTGGAGGGTTTGGGGTTCAAATCCCACCTGTGGATTGACTATCAAAAATAAAGGGGGAAAAAAAGGGAATTGTGCCTACTCTCCCCTTGCTTGTGAGTGCAACTGGATTTTCATTTGTGCAGTTCCAGTCCCCATGAATCAATTTTAGTAGACATCATCAAATAAACATTTTTTGGCTATCAAGGCAGCTTATTTGATTGTTTATAAAATGGCATTGATCTGCATTCTGGTTTCTCTGCTCTGTGCTCCTCTGTGATGTTTACCTTTGATGATAGTCTTTCATCTGGATTGCTCTTTTATAGTATATGTTCTATAAGAACTGTTCTTGTGACATTTCAACATAGATCTGTTCTGACCATTATTAGTGGTAAGCTGCAACATAAAGCTGTAAGCTTATCAAGTTATCAAAAGAAATATGGGCAAAAAATAAGCTGTAAGCTGCATTCAAATGTGAAACTATTTGTCTTGAATCTTATGATGCTATGATTTATTTTTATTTTTATTATATATATATATATATATATATGGCACAATTGAATTTATGGCCATTTCATATGCGCTGAATTAAGAGGGTAGGAGTAGGACTGTAGCTTTATGCAACTTTGAAATGGATGAAATTCTAATTAAGTGGTTTAAGTCCGTCCTGTTGAATATTGAATGGTAGTGTTGAGTGCTAGGGCTTGAGTGAATCCTCCGGCATGATGAAACTATGCTGCAAATTAACAAATAATTTCCTGTTTGTATTTGATTTTGGCTGTATAGTTTTTTCCTGAAAGTCATCATTTTTGGATGTTTCAGGCTTCACCCATTACTATTGATGGTCATCCAGTGGGTGTCGAGGTGAAGAAGTCTACTGGTTCTCGAGGTAATCTGGATTTCATGATGTAATATCTGCTGCATATGTTAGTATGCTCAAACGGATGAAGGGAGTATCTAGGCTTCTTACCTAGGAACTATTTAGGGCAAAAGTATTGACCACCTGATTGCCTTGCAATTGGAACCCCTTTTCATTTGCGACATTTTTTTCGTTTGTGCTTGACTGAATTTAATAGCTTCGAGAATGCAACTACATCCTTAGACCATGACTAGAAGTTTAGTGTTGTAGGTTTTAGTTTGAGTAGATTTGCCATAGCTTTTTAAATATTTATTTTTTGTTCTGTATTGTAATTAACTGAATTCAATTTGCAGCTGGCATTCGTGGTCGCTTCTCTTATGCAGGAAGAGGTGGTTACCGAAATGACGGAGGCAGGGCACGTGGAAGTTATGGTGGAAGAGGCTATGGTCGAGCTGATGGCAACAGAAATGATTTTGCAAGCAGGGGTAACAATCGTGGATACCAGAACCGTAGTAGTGATGATGGTTACACAGTGAATGAAAGTGGACATGCACACCGCTCTGGAGGATCGAATGCCAACACTATAGCCAGGGTGCAGCGGTTGCCTGCTCCTGCTTGAGGGTAGTTGCATCAGATTGTTAACCGCAAGATGGAGATAGCCAGGTAGGGAGGCCAAATATAAGATTTTAGGTAATGTTGGAAGTAGCTTTATATAGTGTTAGAGTAGTCTGGTTGAATATTATTTGCCTGGATTTTTCGGTGGTAATTATTGATGCCGAGCTATTCTTCTTCCTGTCTCAGCGTTCTCTCTGGTGGGTATAGCTGACTGATTATTTTAGTACCCTTGTTGAGTATGTGACGGAAAAAAAGGGGTGCTCCTGCAGATTTTGTTGTGCGTCCTTATGATGTAAGAACAATTGATTGATGCAGAGGTAGTTTTGTCAAATGTTACGTTGAAATTAATACAGATCGGTTCAGGTTGATTTGTGGTTATTTGAATTTGACTCAACGAACTTGTTCTTCCTACTGCCCCTTTTTATTTTTCTTGGTGGGTTTCTGTTCAAGCATACAGGTTCTTTAGTTTTTCATTGTTGGGGATATAGGGGACAACATATATGGTTGGTTATGTGCAAACACCCCATCCTCCTCTCTTTTCCTTTTCCGTGGTTTTATCTTTTCTTGGCTTCTCGAAATTTTGCCCCCGGGCGAAGTAAATTAGGGTGCATAAATATTTATGGTTACTATGACGGTACTTGTAGATCATGGAAATAAAAGAGAAGTGTTTAGGCTTCGTTTGTACGATGAATTTTAAGAGATTTTATTTTAAAAAAGATTTATAAATTTTTCTTGCATAAATATTTTATTTGAGTATTCTAATAGTTTGTTTGGATTGGGATAAATAAGAGTATGGGTAAACTTAAAATTAATATAGGTGAATTGTGGTGATTGGTGAATGATTTATAATATTGTTTGAAAATATTAATTTGACTTGTGTGGATATTATTTTAATTTTATTTTAATTGAGGTGAAAAAAATAAAATAATAATCAAAAGATATTTATATTTTTTAATAAAATAAAAAAAATTCTTTTGTTAGAAAAGATACTTTTATTTTCAAGATTTATTAAGTAATAGAATCATTACAATTTAGTTCCTAAAATTTATCTAAACAATGCTTAACATAGAGACTACTTATTCTTATATGGAAAGTCAAGTGCTTAATTAAGATAATACAAATAATTTTCGTAATGAAATCCTTCTATGTACAATTGATTTTTGAATTTTTTTTTTGAGTTTCTAACACGTCAACATTTATATATGTATGCTGCATATAAGATGCAGGCCAATTGAATCTTCTTTTTAGACACCTTTGATCTTTGAGCTAGAGTTACTATTATATTAGGCCATCTTTGGGTTATACCTTTCAATCCAATAGAAGCATAAGCATTCTTTAATAGATCCTTCATTTCTGGACATGCAAATAGAAGATGGGAAAGAGATACATTGGCATCACAAAAGCAGCATGTTGTATCCTCCACATTTGATTATCTTTAGTGGGGAGCCTGTTATGAGCATCAATCTATAGGAAGAGCTTGTGTTTAGGACTAGCATTGTTCATCCAAATAGATCTCCACGAAGACTGATGTGGTTTTATCAAAGTAGCTAGAAGGTTGGATCGAAGATTGTTAGTAGAAGATATCACCCATGAATTGATGCAAAAGAAACGAAGGAATTAGCAGGATTACAGTCGAAGAAATCGAGTTACAAAGAAGTTAGTCTCGGCAGGTTTTTAATCAGGTTTCAAAAGGTGTCGATGTTGAGTGCAATGGAGGAAGGTAATGTCTAGATTTTCCTTGCTCAATGTCGACTCAAATGAGAAGGATAGACTTCAGCTAATGTTGTTCAAAGTTTGATTAAAATTCTTATTCAAAATCTACCTTACAATTCATGTGCACAAGTATATATATAGGAGAGGAAGTAGTCTAGTGGTATCATGCTGAAACCAACAGATTTATTCCCTTAATCTAAGCCCACTTATCATGGTTGAATTAAGCCCATATAACACTCAATCCTAAGCATAATATCATTGGTTAAATGATATTAAGGATTAATATTACCAGGCTATACAATTAACTAAGATACATACACGAAATTATATCAAACCATAACTTACATAAAATACATTTAGAGTTAGGGTTTACAACAAGTTAATACAACTAATGAATATCATCACTATATCTTCTTGTTGTAAAGTATCATCACATGTATGTCATAGTCTTGCATGCTTTGAATACTTGTACACATTAAAGTGTATTAACATCTTCTTCTTACAAATATGTGACATACCTACAAGAACAACTTGAATGTTTTTCAATATCAAGCATATAAGAATTATCAATAATATTTAACATGATAGGCTCCAACATTAAGAAAGATAAATCTTCCTTATCTTGAGAATTAATATGAACATGACCATCATTAGGTTCATTGGATGCTCTTGCATCATTGTCCCCAAGTTGAGAAGAATTTGCCCTCAAATTTTCATCAGAATAACAAGAAGACAAATCACCAACATTAAAATTTCTTGAAATTCCACCATAAGAATCTAGAAGTTCAAGTTCATAAGCATTATCTCCAAACTTTCTTAGTATTTTAAATGGACCATCTGCTCTTGGCATTAGTTTATTTTTATATAAATTAGGAAATCTTTCTTTACGCAAATGTAACCAAACTAAGTCACTATGAAAAAACACATAAGAGTTTCTATGCTTATTTGCTTGAGCTTTATACTTGGCATTGGCTTTTTCAATATTATTTTTAATTTTCTCATGAATTTGTTGAAAAAATTGTATTCTATCTTTAGCTTCATAATTTTGCAATTCACATTTTTTCAACGGAATCATGTTAATAGGCATGTGATGATTCACACCGTACACCACCTCAAACGGACTAGTTTGAGTAGTACTAGATAGACTACGATTATAAGCAAACTCTGCATGAGCTAACTTAACATCCCAATCTTTAGTACTTTTATTAACTAAACATCTTAATAATGTACCAAGAGTTCTATTAGTTACCTCACTTTGACTGTCAGTTTGCAGATGATGTGAAGTGCTAAATAACAATTTAGTACCAAGAATATGCCATCAAGTTTTCCAAAAATAACTCATAAACTTGATATCGCGATCAGAAACTATGCTTTTAAGTATTCCATGAAGTTTAACAACCTCTCTAAAATACAAGTCAGCAACATGCGTGGCATAATTGGTTTTATTACATGGAATAAAATGAGCCATTTTAGAAAAATGATCTACTACCACAAGAATAGAATCTTTACCACGTTGCATTCTTGGTAACCCTAGGATGAAGTCAATACTAACTCCTTCCCATGGTTTATCAGGAACGGGTAAAGGTGTGTATAATCCTTTATGAAAGTAACTTTTACTCTTTTGACATGTAGAACATCTACTTATCATAGCTTGTATAAGTTTAACCATTCTTGGCTAATAGAAAGTTTCTTGTAATAATTTCATAGTTTTATGTATACCAAAATGTCTTGAAATGATACCTTCATGTATTTCCTTGATTAGCAAATCTTGAATACTAGATCTAGGAATACAAAGTTTATTTAGTCTAAAAAAAAATCCATCTTATATGACATAATTTCCATGGTATCCAATTTCTTTACATGCACTGAACATGTCCTTAAAATCTTTATCATTAGTATATAAGTCTTTTATCATTTCAAAACCTAAGATTTTCGCATCCATCATAACAAGTAATGTAGATATACAAAAAAGAGCATCAACGACTACATTTTATTTACCATATAAATGTTTGATAGAGAACACAAAGGATTGTAAGAAATTTACCCATTTTGCATGTTTCGGATTAATTTTCTTTTGACTATGTGTGTATTTTAAACTTTCATGATCTGAATGTAACGCAAAAGGTTTTGGTCTTATATAATGACTCCATGTCTCTAGACATTGTATGATGGCAAATAATTCCTTGTCATAAGTCGAATAGTTAAGTTTGGCTCTATTCAACTTTTTAGAGAAAAATGCTATAGGTTTCTTTTCCTGGGAAAGTACTCCTCCTATTCCAACTCCATTAGCATCACAAGTCACTTCAAAAAGAAGGTTAAAGTTGGGAAAGGATAGAACAGGGGCATGACAAGGTTTATCTTTGAGGGTTTCAAAGGCTTGAGTAGCTTATTGTCCCCAATAAAATTCACCCTTTTTCATGAGTTGAGTAATAGGTTTAGCTATGGTAGAAAAATCCTTAATGAATCTTCTATAGAAACTAGCTAATCCATGAAAACTTCTCAAATCATAAACATTCTTGGGGATAGGACATTCTTTTATAGCCCTAATCTTATTAGGATCTACTTTAATACCTTCTCCACTAATAATATAGCCTAGGAAAACTACACTTGGAAGCATAAAATAACATTTCTCAAGTTTTCCATATAGTTTAGCTTTCCTTAGCTCACCAAATAATTTCTTCAAATGCACTAGATGATCATAACTATTTTTTCTATACATAAGAATATCATCCAAATATACAACAATGAAATCATCAAGGAAAGGTCGGAGAACTTCATTCAAGTCTCATAAATGAGCTAGGTGCATAACATAACCCAAAAGGCATAACCATCCACTCATAGAGACCCTATTTTGTTTTAAAAGCAGTTTTCCATTCATATCCATCTCTATTCCTTAATTGATGATATCCACTTCTCAAATCAATTTTGGAAAATACTTGTGCAACACAAAGTTCATCAAGCATATCATCTAATCTAGGCATAGGAAATCGATATTTAATAGTAATATTATTCACTGCCCTAGAATCTATACACATACGCCAAGTACCATCCTTTTTAGGCACTAGTAAAGCAGGAACACTTTAAGGACTCATACTTTCTCTTACAAATCATTTATCCATAAGCTCTTGTATTTGTTTTTGTAATTTATTAGCTTCTTCTGGGTTACATCTATAAGCCTGTTTATTAGGAATAGGCATACCAGGAACAAGATCAATGGCATGTTCTATACCTCTTTTAGGTGGTAAACCAGGAGGTAAGTCATAAGGAAATACATCATTATACTCATCAAGTAAATTAATTAGATTAAGATTTTCAATTTGTTGTTTTTCAGGTTTAGAATCTTTAGAAACTAAAGCATAACAAATTCCTTCTTCTTATATGCATTTCTACATAGCCTTTTCATGTAAAAATAATCTCTTTTTGTCATCACTTAGAGGCATATGATCACATAAAGAAGGTGTTAGTCTATACAATTGATTTTCTTTTTTCACCACATATTTATTAGTTACTCCATCATGAGTTGCTTTTCTATCATATTGCCATGGTCTACCCAAAAGTAATCCACAAGCATCCATAGGCAAAACACCACATAGAACTTCATCATGATAGCCTCTAATAGAAAATGTGACTAAAGCTCTTTTATTTACTTTAGCTCCTTTATCCTTATTTAGCCATTGTAAATAATAGGGTTTAGGATGATTAGTAGTTTCCAAACCAAGTTTCTTAACCATTGCCTCACTAGAAACATTGGTACATGAACCACTATCAATTATGAGTCTACAAACCATGTCACCTATTTTACACTTAGTTTTAAAAATCTTCTCTCTTTGAGTAGGTGTAACACTAGGTTGTATTTACAAAACTCTTTGAATTACAAAGCATGGATCTACTTCTTCCTCTTCCATATTTAATATTTCATTAGGATATTCAACTTCTAATTCATCATCATCACTACATGGTTCTATGTTTTCTATTTCATGTAAGGTTAAGGCTCTTTGGTTAGGACAATCTCTAGCAAAATGTCCATATCCTTTACATTTGAAACATTGTTTATTTGCCATTTCAAATACCTTATTTTTACCTTTATCATCTTTATTATTATTTTTATCATATGAAAATGTTGATTTAGGTGTAAAGGTGTTAGAATAGGGTTTAGTTGAAGTGGAAGCATTAGACTTAACATAAGCTTTAGTTGATTTGGTTTGTCTTTCAATTTTCATAGCCAATTTAATCAATTCATCATAAGAGTCATAAGAGTACATATCAACCTTGTCTCTTATTAAATTATTCAAGCCACCTAAGTATCTAGCACATTTTTGTTCTTTTCTTTCATGAATATCACAAATAAGGGCTAGTCTTTCAACTTCTCTAGTGTATTCTTCTACACTAAATAAACCTTGCCTTAGAGTAGTCATTTTAACATACATATCTTGTTCATAAGCTCTAGGCACAAATTTATTTCTTAAGTGCTTTTTAAGTTTTTCTTAAGATTTTATTTTAGACTTATCTTGTCTTTCTCTTGTTCGCTTTAAATTATCATACCAAATTTGAGCAAACTTTTTAAACTTTAGAGTAGCTAATTTGCACTTTCTCTCATCATCATATTCTCTAAACTTAAAAATAGCCTCAATCTCATGCAACCATTCAAAAAATGACTCCACATTCAAATCACTATAAAATTCAGGAATGTCAAGTTTAATACCTTGATCTTCATGGTATGGATTTCTTACATGAAATGTAGGTGCTCTTCTTTGGTTGCTTGAGCCAAAAGAATTTATCTCGTCTTCTCCATATTCATGATGAGACATATTTAAATTTCCATGTCTACTCTTGGCATGGTACATAGGCTTTATTCTCCCTTCCATATTATCATGTGTGGTTTCCATGTGAACTTGCCATGGTTTATGCTTCTCTTGTTCGGTCAACTTAGCTTCCACAATTTGGAGTTGATGTTGCGGTGTGTTTTGAGTTTGTAATTGGAAATCCATGTGTGTGGTGAGGCTTTTGATGGACTCTACCAGGGCACGCACCTCTTCACTAGCCATGGTGAAGATTGACACACAACCCTACTTGTTGCACACAATATATATCTAAAAGTGTAGGTGCTGGATTTGTTTTCCCTACAACCAAACAAGGCATAAAATAATTGCTAATTCACAAAAAAATTATAATCACTGCCTGAATTCCTTGTTTAGGCACAAAGGAGATATTTTATCCCCAAGAATAGCCACTGCACGCAGGTACACACAAAAATGAGAGGGTCTTCTATAAAGGATGTGAAATTCAATCACATAAAATCATAGAATATCAATTTTATGTCTTCAACAAATGCATGTCGTCCAGTGGGAGATTTGTAATACCCCGTATTTTTAAAATCCAGATTTATTAAGTTTAATGATTCTATTAGCGTAATTTGATGTAAATAATTAATTATTTTAATTTCGATTCGTTTTACGGATTTATCGATGATTTTGAATTCATAATTGAATGTAATTAATCATTGTCGTTGCGAACCATTCTAGACAAATTCGTTCACGACAATGATTTTATTATATTCTTATGATTTCGATCTTCGGTTAAAAATATATATTTCCATTCTTTCTCGTATTTTGGTTTTTAATATTTTAATTCGTTTTCGATTATATCTTCGTCATGTGATTACGACTTTGTTTTGAAGTTATATTTTGTCAACGAAATATATTATTTAAATTATAGAATTTCTATTTAAATAGTTAAATTTATTTTAATAATTTTATCCGTAGAAAATATTTCCGACTTTAAATTTATATGTTTTTGGTAATCGTTAATATTTTTGGAAAGTTTTAAATTAAAAAGATTTTCGGAGTTTATTTATGAAATTCTTCCTGGAATTAATTCTCTTTCGTTTTATGCTTTTTGGTTTACGGAAAACCGATTTCGGAAATTATTTAAATTAGTCTTGGTTTATTCGAATTTGACTTAAATATTTTAGTATATGTTTTTAAATAATTTTTCGGGGTCTTATAATGTGTTTTCGTATATAATATAAATTTTAATGTTCGTTGGTTAATTCTTTCGAAAATGTTTCTGAAATTCTATATATGGTTCTTTTATTTATTTTAAGTGTTCGGATCATTTCGAAATAATTTTTATTTAATAAATTTTAGATAAAATCTCCCAATATTAATTTTTAAGTTTTTAATATTTTATTTGATACTTGTTTTCGTAAAAAAAAAAAAAAAATCGGTGCCCGACCGAACCCCCCCCTCTTCTTTTTCTTTCTCTCTTCCCTACCCCGACCCCTCTCCTGTGCACCCCGTTCTGCAGCTCGAAGCCCTAGCCAACCTAGCCTCCCTCATCGCTCCCCAGCTCCTCCCTGCTCCGGCCAACTTCGCCAGCAACCGTCGACCACCGCCACAACAGCTACCAGCAGCAGTAGCAGCAGCCGCAGTAGCCGCGGGCGACAGCAGCAGCGCAGGAGCAGCCGCGCACAGCAGCAGCAGTAACGCAGGCTGCGTCGCCACCGTCCGGCCACCGGCGAGCCACGCTAACCACCGGCGAGCACTGTTCGACCTCCAGCGAAGCTTCCCCGGCCTTCCTTTGCCCCGATTTGTCGGTTTTTCGTTTGGTATAATTTCTGAAAAACCCTAACCCTTATTTTGGTTAATTGGGTATGAATTAGCTTATAAAAAGCTAAATTGATTGTTTGTTTATGTATGTATATGCTGTAAGATTGATTTGGATAGGTTAATTGTGTGGTTGTGTTGAGATTTTGGAAAAATTGGATTTTTAGCCGGGTTATGCCCAAATTTTTCGGATCCACTCGTTTTTGCGATTTCGGACAAATTGATTATACAATATGTTTTAAAATGTATCCAATTTCATTTTGGAACCGTCAATTTGAGAAATTTATGCAGGTTTTATCGGAATTTGATTCCTAGGTCAAATTTTGGGTGTAATGAAATTGGGTCGTATAATTGAGCTATTCCACTCAATTGATTTTATATTATTGTTTAAAATGTATTTAATTTTATATTAGAAGTGTTGATTTGGGAAAATTGTGCGTAATTGACCGAAATTGGATTTTTAGGTCAAAATTCCCGCGGGTTTAAATTGGTTTGGGTAATCGGGTTATTTTATTCAATTTACTATATAAATTACATTAGAATATGTTTAATTACATTTTCGGACCGTCAATTTATATGTTTTGCCAAGAATTGATCGGATTTGCGTTCCGGGCCCAAAAACCCTAATTGGGCTAAATTGTGTATTTCTTTTACTAGTTTTGAGCAATTGATTATTTGATATGTTATAAAATGTGTTTAATTGCATTTCTAAACATTCAATTTGATTAAATTTATAGAATTTTAACGAGTTGTGTTTTCGGGCCTAAAACCCTAAATTTCAAGTTGTATTGTTGTTTTTCTAAAATTGAATGCATAGAAATAGTTGAAATGGTATTAATTTCTTTCTAATACCTTTAATTTGAACTAATTAAATGGAATTACTTGAGTTTGTGTTATGGGCTTTGAAACCCTAATTTTCGGGGATGATTTTATAAAATTGATTTTTGCTATGTGTATTTTATCTAATCGAATTCTATATTTGGGTTTTAAATCATTTAAATTCTGTTTTAACCTAATCGGGTTGGATTTGGTTCTATGTAAATGGTTAGATTACCTATTTAGTTGTAAAACCTAATAAATAAGTTATTTTCGATAAATTAACTTATGATCGATTATTCCTTCTCGGGCTTTCCAAATTAAGTTGAAATGTCCCGAATGATATTTATATTAATCAGTTTTGATTTAGTTTTAACCTTAAATCTTAATAAAGCTATGCTTTTAAGTTCTAAGTTTTGGACACGTTTTCTAAGAGAAATCATTTGTGTCGTTTGTGTGTATTTAATTAGAATATATGGATTATTGATTGATAGGATAGTTTCTAATTTAGTTTTGATTTCTATCGGGTCTAGGAAAGCTTTCTCGTGGACCCACGAACTAGGGATCCCTCTCCCTCTCATTTCGCTTAGCTAGCTTCGGATCCAGGTAAGTTCTCTACTTACCTCTACTTATGGGTATTTCGTAAGGACGTAACTAAGGCCACTTGGGTGCATCGCATGATTTACCTGTCTTGTATGCTTTGTGCGGTTGTATGCTATAATCCTGTGTATTATCTGTGTATTTATGTAGCGCAGCATGGAACCGAGGTACGTCCCCGTGTTCTCGTCTTTGTGTACTAATATGTTGTGGAACAAGAATGATGTGATGTGATGTGATGTGACCCTATGACATGCATGCGGGGTTATGTGAGGAAGTGTGGTGAAGTGGGGACTTGAAAAAGAAAAATAAGCAGTTAAAATAACCAAAGGGAAGTACGTCGGCTAACATAGGTATGGATGACCTAAGGAGTTCACCATTTGTAAGACGATGAGGGGAAGGTGGAATTAAATAAACAAAAGAGTGGGAATAAATTAAGGTTGCATGGGGGAAATTAGGGATTGCATGGTGGTATTAGGGTTTGTATGGTGGTATTAGGGTTTGTATGGTGGTACGTGTGATTTCACGGTGGTATTAATGGCTTATGGCGGTATTAGGGTTTGCATGGTGGTATTATGGTTGTATGGTGGTATTAATGTTTTGATGGTGGTACTCGGGTCTGCATGGTGGAATTAGGGTTTTGCACGGGAGTTAATGATTGTATGGGATTTAGGGTTGTATGAAAAGTTCGAGAGGTTGCATGGGATGCGTAACGTCTGCGTGGGAGCAAAATTTACCTATGAAAGGCTGAATTGGGGTGTAAGGAAGGTAATGCAAGTATTATTTGGTTGTTTAACTATTTTGGACGGGGAATAGTGCGTGGAGTATTATAAGGGTTTGGAGAAGACAGAATTAGGGTTTGGAGTGATTAACTCTGGGTCGTTGTGATTAAGTAGGGTTGGAGTAGCTAATTGTGAATTGCTGAGGGTAATTAAGGTTTGGGATGGCTAAGTATGGTTGTTGTGGTAACATAGGGTTAAGGCACGGTTTGGTGTGGTCAATTAGGGTTCGTTATGACTACTTAGAGTTGTTTGGTGTTATCATGTGTATTATTGATTAAGTGTAGTTATGAATGTGGAATTTTATTGTTTGTGATGTATAAAGTATGAAGTGAATGATTTATGCATGTCAAGGGCGTGATGTGAATTCAATAAGACACTGATAAGACATTAATCACGTAAAGCGAAAGATGTCGAGCCGAGCCTGTGATCCGGTCCACCGGCTATAATAGTGGATCAGAGGTGTTTTGCCCTGTGCGATTATTTTCCGGTCCACCGGCTATAATAGTGGATCAGAGGCGTTCTGCCCTGTGCGATATCTTCCGGTCCACCGGCTATAATAGTGGGGGATCTCGTGCTCGACAAACCAAACGTATAAGTTAATCCATAGGAAAGATACTAAGTACTTAAAGCGAAACACCATGTGAGTCGGAGCTGTGATCCGGTCCACCGGCTATAATAGTGGATCAGAGGCGTTTTGCCCTGTGCGATTATTTTCCGGTCCACCGGCTATAATAGTGGATCAGAGGCGTTCTGCCCTGTGCGTATATTTTCCGGTCC
This sequence comes from Tamarix austromongolica, assembly GCA_039764185.1. Classification (NCBI taxonomy): domain Eukaryota; kingdom Viridiplantae; phylum Streptophyta; class Magnoliopsida; order Caryophyllales; family Tamaricaceae; genus Tamarix; species Tamarix austromongolica. The sequence goes on along the minus strand of CM077809.1, from coordinate 140,186,659 downwards.
ACCGACTATAATAGTGGGGCTCCCGCGCTCACATGGATTATTAAAGAATATGTGCGAAATGAACATATTATTAATGAGAATAAAGAATAAGTCTAATTGGACCATGGCCAGCTTTTATTATATGTATTACCACATGCTGTTTATGTGCATAATGAGTCACTTATTATTTCGGTTATACCACGCTTATATGTTAAATGGGATGTTGCTTATGTTTTATATGTTACTATAGTTGTATGGTAAGGTTCATGCTGTGGGTTGGGAATATGTATGATATTGTATCAACGTGTTGTACCCGGATTTAATATGCACTTGATGAAATCCCTCCTATAAGGTAGGGTAGCGAGACTTACTCAGTATTGGACCCGTACTGATACTACACTGGTTGAATGGGTCCTGTGATGATCCACCAATGGTGGGGAGCAGACCTCTTGTGCAGGTTGATACTGAGTTGGGGTGGAAGACTTGCCTTGAGTGAGTAGGCGATCCGGATTTTTATCCTTCGGGATTTGTTTGTTTAATTGTATTCTCCTTTGGAAGTTGCAAGTATTGTTTTCAGATTTCTAAGGGTTTGTAATTAACTTTAAATTTCTCGTACTCTGTTAAGTTTTTACTATTCGGATTTAATTGTTTGACAGGTTTTAGCCTTGCATCTAACATGAGATAGATGGTTGACATTTATCTTGTGTTAGATGTGGCGGTAACATTTTCCAAATTCGCTCCTAGCTTCCGCTTTATTCTTTCAAATTTTTTTTTTCCGGAGTAAAATTTGGGGGTGTTACAAGATTCGTGTTGGTTTATTCATGGAAGATGTAGAGGATATCTATAGGGAGAGGAATGAATGATTCCTTGAGGGAAAATGAGAAGAAATGGTTCAAATAGAGGGCCTGCAACTTCCTAGTCTATTCGGTCGGACTGAGGTGATGTCCAGGTCTTCGACTCTTTTGTTGCCTTCTCTGTTTGATGCAAGAAGTAAAATTGAAATGGGTTGATTCACACTTGATCATGTACCAATATAGAGTATAATGAAGGAGGAATGAAGTGCTTGGGAGGCACAAAATCGTGGCACACAGGTGACACACCAACTGCTGCACTTCTGGAAACCTGTCGATATTTTATGTGGGAATGGCTAGGAAAACGCAACAAGATTGTTGCAAGATTGCAAGAACTTCAAGCAAGAACTTCAAGAAAAATCCAAGAAGATCATAAATAATCAATAATTCAAGGAAAAGGTTGAGTAGCCGTGGAGTTCTCGATGCAAGAACATACACGCGATTTTCTGGCCTGCAGGTTACTTGTTTTGCGACAACTTCAACAATCGAAGCTTTGATACCAAAAATGATGTGGTTTTATCAAATTAGCTAGAAGGTTGGATCAAAGATTGTTAGTAGAAGATATCACCCACGAATTGATGCAAAAGAAACAAAGGAATTAGCAGGATTACAATTGAAGAAATTGAGTTACAAAGAAGATAGTCTCGGCAGGTTTTGAATCAGGTTTCAAAAGGTGTCGATGTTGAGTGCAATGGAGGAAGGTAATGTCTAGATTTTACTTTCTCAATGGCGACTCAAATATTCCTAGTCTTCATAGTGGAAAAAAAGAAATGGCTGTTAGAATCACCCAGTTGTAACCACTTGATGCCTGGTTTTTGTTTGAGGAAACTCTCCTCACATTTTGCATAATGTTCATATTGTTTCAGACATTTCTTTTCCTCAATCTTTAAGCCGCTACATGTAGGATTAGATTTTACTCTTTCTTGAATAGAAGCAAGCCTTTGTCTCTAATCAAAAACCCTTTGCATGATGCTACCATATTTAGTTCTATTTAAATCTCTACACTAGTATTTTAGTTGATGTATAGCATTTTTTATCTGGTAAATACTGAGCAGTTATGATAACTGTGCCAAAATTTAGTCACAATATTAAGAAATTTCTCATCATAGGTCCACATGTCAAAGAATTTGAATCTCCCCTTTGGATGAGGCCTGATATGATTCAGACATACAACAACAGGGCAATGATCTGAGAAGAGGGAAGATTGGAACTCCACAATTGAATTAGTGTAGCTATCAAACCATTTGATGTTTCCCATAACCCTATCAAGCTTGCACATGATTTTAAGATCACCAATCCGTCTGTTAGTCCAAGTGTAAGTATGCCTAATATATTGTAGATCATCTATCATAATATTTTGCAGACTCCTCCACGTCCCCAACATCAATTCCTGCACCTTGAAATTTCTCATTGTCATTCAACACCACATTGAAGTCCCCTAATACTAGCCAGGGTATATCAGTGATGGTAGTGGATTCTAACCACTGCCATAAATCTCTTCTATCACATCCCTGATTGTGTGCATAAATGAAGGAGACATGATGATTCTCCTAATGGATATGCAGGTAGCCTTAACTTGGATACCTTGAGCATGAGTACTAAGCAAATGAACCTACCAAATATTTTTGTCCCATAAGCACCGAACTCTCCCATTATGATGATGACTGTAGTTATCTACTGCATGAAACTAACTTCCTAACTTCCTCCTTCTAGAATCAACTTTGGAGGATTTTATTCTAGTTTCTAATAAGCCAATTAAGGAGACCCCATTAACTTTGATCTAATACCTTAATTTCCTATATATAAAAGGTTTATTAAGACCTCGGATATTCCATGCAATGGTCATATTAATAATGAATCAGGTAAGGTGTCCTCAACACCTTGTTTACCCTTCTCTTTTACCCATCTTGGATCAATATCCAGTGAACCAAATCTGTTGATGAGAGGTATATTTGAGACTGGGTCCTCTTTTTTTTGGTCTTACATTGTAGGTTGTTGTGAGGATTGTCCAGCCTCCTGTTGAGTTTCTATGGTCTCCACACAGATTGCTTATGGTATGCTTTAGGGAATGATTTGTTAGTCCCCATAAGGTAAAGATAATTTTATTTGGTCATATATAATTTTTTTTAAATTTTTTCTTTCTCTTCAATTACTACTAAATATGGGGCTAATGAAATGAATGAAGATGAATTGTTTATCCTAATACTTCAGATCTCTTACCCCCCTAAAATGTCCATGAGTGGTGTGAATTAATTTTTCCAACCTAATTCACTCTAAACAAAGAAAGCACAAAAATATAATTTAGATATTTTTTAGATATTTTATATTTATGTTAAAATTCAATTGAATAAAGTTATAGAATGAGTTTAGAGTGTCCATAGTCTTATTGGTAAAAATAAGATGAAATATAAATACTTTATTTTAATTTTTATATATAAAAATATCTAATGAAAATTTAAAATATTGTATTCAAATCCCTTATCCAAATAATATATTTATTACTATAGAATTTTAAAAGTGAATTAATTTTAAAGTGTTAAATCATTTTTAAAATTTCATTATTTTTTAAGTTTTCTATCCAAATGAAGCCTTCTTATTTCTCTACTTCTACCTTGCCACATAATAGATTGGTTGAGTTGTAGATATGTAAATTAAGTTTCAATAAACTTTTACTTTCCAAGCTTTTGTTCCTTTCTCCCCCTAGTGGTTTTATTATCTACCACGTATGTTTGTTAGACAAAAATATATTAAATGTTATAAATGTTTTAAGTTTGTTTTTATAAAGATAAATATTTTTTTTTATTTTTAAAGGTTTAATTATGTAGACTTTGTTACAATTAATGTATAATATTTTAAAAAATTTAAATATTAAGTAATTTTGGTCACTTTCATTACATCTTAATGTAAATAAAGTTAGAATATTTATACCTAAATGAGAATAAAGTTTAAATGTTTGTGTCTTTAACAATTTTATTTTTAAAATTTTTATGTCTTAATAAAAAATAAATTTTAAATATTTGTGCCTTTAAGAAAAAATAAAAAATATTTATGTCTTTATGAGAAAAAACCTAAAATATTTATATATTTAAATATATTTTTTTTCAATACTTATTATTAATTTTTTGGAATGATTATAAAGTATAGAAATTGATTTCCATTTTCGCCCTTTTTTTTAGAATTCTTGTGATTGACATGTCATATCAATTAAGAAGTATAAACTCTATTTTATCAAAAATTTGGTATATGCAAATCATATAGAATTAGAAACCTATTTCCATTTACTATTCCAATTTTAATTGATTTTATGCCAAATAGGCTCTTTTTCATTGTTTGGGAGTTAAAGTTGCATATATGGTTGGTTTTATGCCCCTTCTTCCTTCCTCTTCCATGGTTTCCCTAGCTTCTCAAATTCTACCCCAAGCGAAGTAAACTAGTGTGCATACATAATTTGTGGTTTCTATGACACAATAATTGTAGATTATAGAAATAAAACAGAAGCTAATTAAATGGACATCCATAAGTTGATCCATTCCTATTCAAACTTGATTCATTTAAAGACAAGATAAGTTGAACTAAATTATTTTCTAAACTTGTCTAATATTAATGTCCAAGTTCATGTTGTAAGTCATCTCAATTGGTTTGATCATGATCTTTTCTAAGTGCTAACTTATTTGAAAAATGAGATGAGTTGACCCACTCCTTTTCAAGCTTGATTCATTCAATAAATGAAGCAAATCAAGCTAGTTTATTTTCTAAATGATTTGTTTCATGAGTCTAATATAAATTTTTAAGTTTGGGCGATAATTCTTCTCAATTCATTTATTATTGATTATTAATTTGAGTCAATTATACAATTTTTTTCAATTTAACTTAAACTTATCATAGAATAATTTTTTTTAAATCTTCTAATTCTATTATATTTTGATGATTTATATATAACACCATATTTAGTTGAAACTAATATTTGCAAATGAATGCGTAACTATTAAATACACATGGTGGAATACTTTTAGATGTGATTTTAAAATCCATATAGACAAGTCTTAAACAAGCTTATGAATGAATTAACTTGAAAAAAATGATATTGTCGTGGGATATTTGTGAGAGTGGGGGCTTAGGTAAGAGTGTAATAAAGAGTGAAAGCAGAGATAAGGAAGGAAAAAAATGAGAGTGTTATTAGTTGTCATAAATAGCTAGTGAGGTCCCCTATTAATAAGAGGAGTTATAAGAGGATATATAGAAAAAAAGGTATGCCTCATGGGTAGCATTGTGTTTATGCTCTAATAGATGACTTGGTAATCTCTTTATGCCTTAGGCTATTGGGCAACTCTAATTTGGTCCATGGGCACCCAATCTCTAGGCTTAGTTGTTGGACTTGTCCAATGTAGTTATGAGTTGAGCCAAATCACCATTACCTTTAAAAACCTACCTACCACATTTAATAGTATATAAGATTGGTGTGGTCTTAAGATTGGCTCAGTGTGCTTCTAAGCATAGCCATATCATTATTCCATTAAAAAATCCATCGACTACATCTAATAGTCTCATAGTTTGACTCCATACTCCTATGTAACAAAGTAAAAAAGAACGAGGGATGAGTTGGGGGTTATCACCTCATAGTTTTACTCTTTACTGTTGATTAGAAACAAGGGGGGTTGTACAATACCTTACTTTTTAGGTCCTTTAATGTGCATTAATTAATGTGTTTGATTGTGATTTAAGTATGTATAATTGTGGTTTAGAGGTATATTTTGAGTTGGGTTTCTAAAGAATTTAAGAGAGAGCTTGAACTTTTGATATGGACTTGGTTTACGTGGAAACAAGTTAATTAGTTATCATGTTCTTGAAATTTTGCAGTTTGGAAGAACTAGCTAACTGGTCTTGATAGACTAGCCTAATAATGAGACCAATTTACTGGTTTTGTTAGACTAGTTAGCTGATTCACTTGACCAGATTGTTTTCATGCTTGATTTCAATTTGAATCTTTTTCTAATAATGTTGTAACTTTGTGATTTAGCTCAGGATTTGTCATAAATTATTTTTATGCATTTAAAGAGTATTTTATACTAATATTTTTGGAATTAAATTGATTTAAGGATTAAAATATCAAAAAATAACCTTGATGACCTTATCCTCCTTATCCTCTTCTCTCTACTCTATATTCAGCTGTACTTGTGATTTTCATGGGTGATTTGTGTCTAGAAGTTAGCTAGAATGATGACTTGCTACATGACCATCCTTCTATCCCCTTCATTCTCTCTTGTATATGTTTTGGTTATCCTTAGCCTCTAAGTTAAGAACTCACTATTTTGGGTTATGCCCACCTTATCCCCCTATTTTCCTTCCATTTCTTTTAGCTATTGATCAACTACATGTTGGGAGAAAAGGAAATTCATGGGTCATCCTACTTATCCCAATTCCCCTCATTTCCAAGTCTAAAACTCCACGCATTGAGAAAGCTCTAACATTTTCTCTTCAACTCTCCCTCTTTTCCTCTCCTCTCAACCAATCCTTCTCACTTACTTTGCTCCCCACTTCTTGTCATGCCCCAAATTTTAGAAATAAAAATTTTGATTAAATAGAAGTATAAAACAAACATAAATGGATGTTACTGCCATAATCAATTACAAGACAAATACTTTTAGAACTTAAAAGATAACAAACATAAAGTGATGAAACTTTTGTAAATATAAGTAAGAGTTTTAGAGGCTAAATCTATTCAAATACATAAAGGAAATATCTTGGAAAAATAACTAAATGGGTATCTAAGTTAAAACCAGAACTAGATAACATCACTCTCCAATTCACAAACCCTATACATGAGATATAATCACTCTGCCCTAAATAGAGAGTCATAAGCAATATAGTCATCTAGCAAGTTTGGGTTAGACCAATGTAGACTAGGGGAAGGGGGAAGGAAAGAAAAGAAGAAAAAATTGGGGGTAGGCATAGCCTAGGGAATGAAGAGAGGAAAGAAAAAAAAAGAAGAAAGAAAAAAAAGAAAGGAAAAAGGAAAAAAAGGGAAAAAAATTTGAGTTTAAATTTTGGATTTAGGTTTAGACATATATTTTTAGAAATTAATATAAAATTTTATCTATAAATTTTGGGGTTTGGGTTAGACTAAAATAAAATAGACTTGGAAATTTATAATTTAGATTATGTTAAAGATGTTGATAAATTAAGATTAAAATTTTATAAAATTTTAGAGTATTACGTCACTAACTCCTTAAAAGAAGACTTCGTCGTCAAAGTCAAAAGTCAAGGTTGGGCATGTAAGGAGAAAGGATTTGAGGAAAATCGATCTTGGTGGTTAATCCTAAAGGAGTTGGTATTAAGCTACCGAGTGCTACTCCCTTAAAAGGGAGAGAACCCCAAAATCTATACACATATGATGAAGAGCTCGGGATGTGCCTCACACATATCCTTCTTTATTTCATAAGTTACCTCCTCTTCTCCATGGCATCACTAGAGGATCTTCATGAGTGGAACCAAATTCGTTTGAGCCTAATGTATCTTGGTATCTTTCTTCATAGGATAATAAATCGTCAAGCTCTATCTCATTAGGTCTAATCATGTAGGAAGGATCTGCAATATACCTCTTTAGCTATGAGATGTGGAAGGCGTTATGAATTCAATTAAAATCTTGTGGAAGTTACAAGATGCACAAAACCTCACCAATTCTGTCGAGAATATCATAGGGACCAATATACCTTGGTCTTCACTTTCTCTTCTTACCAAATCTCTACACCCCTTTGGTGAGCGATACCATCAACAGAACTTTGTCTCCTATCTCGAACCCATTATTATAATTTTTTGTAATCCTTATAGGTCTTCTTTCTACTCTACCAAGTCATCTCCTCAATCATCTTCGCTCAAAGTACAATTATCTCGCTGATATCACTCCAACATAAAAGTATCCGGCACTTGCATCTATATAGCACCTCAGAGGGTGCCATCCTTATGCTAGAGTGATAACTATTATTGTAAGAGAGCTCCACCAAATGTCGATAATCCTCCTAAATGTCTTAGTAATCCATAATACAAGCCCATAGTATATCTTTGAGTGTGTGGATCATCATCTTATTATGCCCATTTTTAGTTGAGTACGTTGGTACTCATCCCAGAATTCATACTCATAGCCTCATATAACATCACCCACAAGTACAAAAATAATCTCGAATCCCTGTATGAGAATATGTTGGTAGGTGTATAATTCTTACTCACCACAAACCTCATGTAAGTATCGACTAACTAATCCATGCTCCACTTTGACTCTATCGGAATAAAGATTGCTGGTTTAGTTAAGTTGTCCAATGACCTATATCGTGTCGCACCCACTTTGAGTCCTCAGTAGCCCGCTCATAAAATCTATGGAGATGGAGTCCTACTTCCATCTGGACACATCCAATAGCTAGACTAACTCTATAGGCCTATAGTACTGTATCTTAACCTTTTGAAAAGTTAGACATCTCAACACGAACTCTGCTATCTCTCACTTCATGCGAGCCTACCAATAAATGTTCTCAAGGTCCTTGTACAACTTATCTTTCTTGGGTGAACATAATAGGGAGTATAATGACCTTCCTCTAAATTTGGCACTTCAGATCAATGCAGCTTAGAGATACATATTAGCTACCTTTGTAGCAAATGCTACCATCCTCATGATTCTATAAACTCTTGGCTTGACCATCCTATATCTTTTGCTGGATCCTCTTGAGCTTAACATCTCTAGACGTCCCAATATGACTCTCAACAAACATTGTTGGTGTAATCATCAAGGAACTCTTCTAAACCTCCAAATCACCATGCTAGATTATCCCTACCCCTATCTCACTGAGCTCCTCAAGAAACCTATTAGCCACCACATAAGAATTCAAAGAGTGTGATATCTTCCTACTCAAGGTATCTACAAAAACGTTGGGCTTACCCTAGTGGTATGTTAACTTAATATTGTATTCCTCTCCAACTCTAACCGTTTCCTCTACCTTATATTCAAATCCTTCTAAGTGAATATATACTTGAAGATCATATGGTTGGTGAAAAATTTGCTTTATGTCCTATACAAGTAATGCTTGTAGAAATTCAACATGAAGATGACCCCAACTAACTCCAAATCTTATATTGGATAGTTTTGCTCATGCTACTTTAATTGACGGGAAGCATAAGCAACTACATTATCATATCACATTAACACACAACTTAATCGGTTCTTTAATGTGTCACTATATACCTCCAACCCTTTTGATCCCAGTAGTTGGGTTAAAATTGGTGCTATAGTTAAATGATTATTCAGCTCCTAAAATACTCCCTCATAGGTACCATCCTACTAAAACCTAGTAGTCTTCTTCAAAAGGTTTGTTAAGAGATAAGATACTTTTTAAAAATCCTAAACAAATAACCTATAGTACTCAGCTAAACCCATGTAATTATGAACCTCGAGAAGCAAGTAATTATGAAAAAATGGTGCGTAAGTGGTGCTCATGCTCCTCACTACTCCGAGAGTATATAAGAATATTTTTGATGAACACAACCACGGATTGATCAATGGACAACTATAAAATCCTTATCATCAAGTCCATACAGATGACAAGCACATTGGTGAGCCCAAAGGCATCATTATAAGCTTATAGTGCCTGTATCACGTCCTAAAGGCTATCTTCATGATGTTTGCATCTACAATGCGCAACTAGTGATAACACAACCTATAATCAATCTTTGAGAAGATTATAACACTCTAGGGTGGATATACCCATGAGCCATCAATCCTCTAACTAAGTCTTCAACTCCGATAACTTTACCGATTCCATCAAGTAAGGTACCTTTGACACTTGCTCCACTAGTGGTACTATTACACCACTATTTTTCACTACTAAAAATATATTTTGAAAACCTTATGGAAGTAGAAAACTAATAAACACTTCAAAAAAAAGTGTTACTGCTCCACCTAACATAGGATAGGAACTAACCACCTATCCCATGTTAGATATAAGGCTAAGAGCCAAACTAACCACAATCAATGTAGAGTGTGCTAAATATTATATAAATATAGGACCTTGATGGTCAGTTATGTTCAAATACACAAGGAAATTAAGTCAATGTGCATGGTATCAAATTAAAAAACAAAAGTAGGGTATAACCCTAAACCCTATTTGTCACGAACTTCTCAAAAGTCTCTAGATGTGGATGCTCTCAGAACTTGTACCCCACCAAGGTTGGAAAACTATTAACTATCACCAAAACCTACATATGATCCTCTCTTCTCTTGGAAATGAATAGGTGATCGAAAAAACAAGTATATCAGTATGCTTGGTACTGAGTAAGCTAAGTTACCTCCTCAATGGAGTCACTAAATCACAAGATTTCAACATAATATAAAATTCATACCTACATATCTCATGCATATTTCAAGTGACAGAATATATGCTCTACCACGATCTAATCAGCCATTAGAAGCTTATATCATACATGACTCATTAGGCTTGACAACATTGAAATACCCCAAAAATTCTAATTTAAGAATTATGGCAAATAATGATTTATTAGAGAAAATTTAAGAAAATAGATTACTTTATTAAATAAAGAGGAAATTAATTGAGGAAAATAAGGAGAAAATAATAAATAAATTATTTAGAAAATTTTGGACATTTTACTAATTAAAATGAAAGTTAAGAGCAATTTATCCAAAATAGCCTAACTAATTTAAAAATGGATTTAATTATTATAATTAAAATAATTATTATTAAAATTAAATATCTAAAATAAATATATAAATAAATAAAGACCAATACCCCCAACCCAACTTACTTTATCATTTTCCATTTTCCTTTTTCTACTTTCTTTTCTTTTTCTTTCTTACTCCTTTATTTTTTTCTTCTTCTTCATCTCCCGGTTTGGGTCAGCCCACGGCTCAAACTCTCCTTTCCCCCCGTCTCGCGCGACCAGGCCCGCTCAACTCCTTTGTCGCTCGTTGCCATGCTATGCCATGTATTATATGATTTGTGGATAACTTATCTCATGTGTAGCGCAGCTTGGAGATTGAGGTATGTTGTATGTGCTTCCGTGACATGAGCATGACATTTATATGTATGATGTTTATGATATATTATGTTATGGCCCTCTAGGACATGCATATTAGGATAAATGGTAATATGAGTTGGGAACCATCATGGGAGTCTTGAAGTTTGTATGATGGTATTAATGTTCTAGGGCGGTACTAATGGTTCGTATGGTGGTATTCGGGTTTGTATGGTTTTATTTGTGATTTTATGGAGGTATTAATGTTGTATGGTGGTATTAGGGTTTGTATGGTGGTATTATGGTCGGTATGGTGGTATTAGGGTTTGCATGGTGGTATTAGGGTTCGTATGGTGGTATTAATGATTGCATAGTGGTATTAATGGCTTATGGTGGTATTAGGGTTTGTATGGTGGTATTTGTGATTTTATGGAGGTATTAATGTTGTATGGTGGTATTAGGGTTTGTATGGTGGTATTAATGATTGCATAGTGGTACTAATGGCTTATGGTGGTATTAGGGTTTGTATGGTGGTATTTGTGATCTTATGGAGGTATTAATGTTGTATGGTGGTATTAGGGTTTGTATGGTGGTATTAATGTTCGTATGGTGGTATTAATGATTGCATAGTGGTATTAATGGCTTATGGTGGTATTAGGGTTTGCATGGTGGTGTTATGGTTTGTATGGTGGTATTAATGTTGGTATGGTGGTATTAGGGTTTGCATGGTGGAGTTAGGGTTTTGCATGGGAGGTAATGATTGTACGGGATTAGGGCTTGGAGTGATTAACTCTAAGACGTTGTGATTAAGTAGGGTTGGAGTAACTAATCGTGATTGTTGAGGATAATTAAGGTTTGGGATGGCTAAGTATGGTTGTTATGGTAAAATAGGGTTAAGACCGGTAAACCACGGGTTGGTGTGGACAATTAGGATTGGTTATGGCTGCTTAGAGTTGGTTGGTGTTATCATGTGTATTATTGATTACAGTGTAGTTATGGATGTGGAACTTTATTGTGTGAGATGTGGAAAGCATAAAGAGAACGAATTATGCATGGTGAAAACCTTTTGAATAAGATATGTTAAGACACTAACCTCTTATAGAGAAAGATGTTGAGTCGGACCCAGACCGGTCCACCGACAAATAATAGTGGCAGGGTATGTTACCCTCGTGACCGGTCCACCGGCTATAATAGTGGCAGGGCATGACCCTCGTGAGTGTTCCACCGGCTATAATAGTGGGGGATTCCGCGCTCAACAAACTAATCAGAATGATGATAAGACCTGGGAAAAATACAAACATTTACAATGGAACACCTTGTGAGTCGGGGCCAGACCGGTCCACCGGCAAATAATAGTGGCAGGGTATGTTACCCTCGTGACCGGTCCACCGACTATAATAGTGGCAGGGCATGGCCCTCGTGACCGTTCCACCGGCTATAATAGTGGAGTTCCCGCACTCACATGGACTATTAAAGAATATGTGTGGAATGAACGTATTATTAATGAGAAATGAGGAATAGGTCACAGAAAAGTATTCAGGCCTTATCTTGCTGGTTATCGCATGTTGTCTATATGATTGTGCTACGTATGTTATGTTGTATGATTGTATGCTTGGCTTTAGCACACCTGCGCCCTTACTCAGTATTGGACCCGTATTGATACTACCTTGATTGAATGGGTCCCGTGGTGATCCACCGATGGTGGGGAGCAGACCTCCTATGCAGGTTTGATCGGTTACTAATTGTGGGGTGGAAAGCTTGGCTTGAGTGAGTAGGAAATCTGGATATTGGTCCCTCGAGATCTATTTTATTTAGCTATATTTTGTACTACGCTTCTTGTTTTGAAACCGTACTCTTAAGTTGTATTCCTAAATGATATTCTAACTGTTGTTGACTCGTGTTTTCGTGAATGACCTATGTTAACTACGTACCTATATTTTGATGATTCTTACTTAATGGTTTTTTAGTTTAGCCTTAGCACTTAGTATCGGAACGGTAGGAGTGAACCGGTCTGGTACTAAGTGTGGCGGTAATACCCCCAAGTTTACGGTTTTAATTCTTTCGCTTCCGCTAAACCTTTTGATTTAAACAAAATTTTTCAGTAGTAAATTTGGGGGTGTTACAAACATAATACAATATCGTAGCTTAATATAGGCATTCTACTAAGTATATTATCTAGCTATCATTGAGGCTTCATTCTTCCATGTGCATTATTCCAACATAGGCCATTTTCCACTTTCCTATTCCATAGCTCATATATATATATAAGCCGTTTTCTCTATTACCATTCTTTTCTTTTACTCTTATTTATTTTATTCTTTTCTCTTTAACCACACTCTTTTTTCTAATTTCTTAATCCAAATTCTCATCCCAATTATTATCCAAATACTCAATCCAATTATTATTGAGTGATGGAGTACACATCACTCCATGGTCTCACATACCATGGAAGTTTATCCAAACCATGGTGAGTAAAATTCATACAGAAGCCAAGTAACCACTAATATAATTTTAGGCCGAAGCCAAGTAACCACCAATGGACATAAGTCTAGGCTGAAGCCAAAAACCACTTAGGTAACCAGACCCTTCAGTATCAATACCCTATAGTACATCATCACTATTTAGAGAAGGTAAGGCACTAGGATCTATTAGGATCCTACTCGAAGGCAAAGCTTGAAGGCACCAATAAATGCCTAAAGATAGGCTAAACTTGGTAGCCAATCAAGGATCGGGTAACCCATACCCTTACACAACTCGATTATCTTTCGCTTTAAATAACTATTATGTTATTCTTGAGGTATGTGATCACACAAGGCCCATACAATATGCAAGTAAGAAATTCACATACTTATTTCATCTTAACCATTACCATCCCCTACCATGTGTGGGATTTCCATTAATGATTACTAAACATTAACCAAATACCTTAGAGTGATCCATTTTAGGCTAAAATTCAGATTACATTACCCCTTTAAAGCCATAAAATATTTATTTGGGCTTACCCATTAAGAGATTTACAACACCCATTAAGTATGACACAGATCATGTTTAATCCATCTTTTAGGTTGTTTATCCATGTCAATATATGTATTTCACTCATTAAATGGTCACATAGTAGTGTTAGGTATAGTCTTAAAGAATATCCAATCCAAAAGATCAAAACCACACAATCTAGATGAACCAATTGATTAGTTTGACCTAACAAGGTGATGGATTTTACCAATCGATTGATTGGTTTGGGCAATTCAGTCAATCAGTTAGGCTCAGGAAACCTAGAGCTCTCTTGAACCAATCAATCAATTAGCCAAACAATCTATCAGGTTGCCCCCAAAAAATGCAGAACATACATTTATCATGCAATTTACCCTATAAGATCCTATCACATCTGAGCCAAATCATATCATAGCATCATTCCAATGCTTACTCAATTCATAAATTGAATCATACTTTACACTTAATCAAATCAACCTAATTTGACTAAAATCATGGATTTTCTTGGGATTTATAAATAAATCAACATGCATAAGTATGAAATCAAATTCTCATGCATCCTAACATAATTAGGACTTTAAAGATTACACCACATCATAGGGTTAACTAGGTCACATTTTAGAATTAAGGACTTGGTGCAAGAAAAACTTTCCCACTATTAAGAAAACTCATCCTTGAAGATTTCCAACTTCCAAGCCTTAAAAACACAAAATAAATCTTTATAAATTTAATGAATAATTTTATAAATTATAATTTCAATTAGGAGAAAAAAACTTGCCAAAACTAAGAAGAAAATAGAGAGAATTTATGTTGAAAGAAAGCCTCAACTTCCTCCTAAATCTAACCCTCCCTTACTTAAATATAAATAAGAAAGAGCTAGAGAAAGAATCAAAAGAGTGGAAAGAAATAAAACTAAGCTCAAATTTGAGATAAAGAACACTAGGTTAGAGAGAGTTCAATATTTTGGTGGATAAAAAGAAAGATGAATGGAAGGGGTGATTATAGCCAACAAATTAGCACAAAGACAAGTGTGGATACGGTCAGATAAAAAAAACCTAGTTTCTATCATTCAAATTTGAGTTGACTTGGTGGATTTTGTCTAAGATAGGTTAACCTCCTTCTAGAAATAAAATGGTGATTTTTAGAAATGTGCATGTTGAATTTTCCCATAAATGTCAAATACAAAAGGGGAATTGAAAAATCAACATGTAAGGAATCTCCCAACTAAGCAAATATAGGTTTAGGAATCAAATATTTAATACCTCATCTTTCTGTAAATGTGTTGAATGAGAAATTATGCCATTTTTTATGTTTGATTTTTCTTTAGAACTATTATTTGGTTTGAGGTAAAGTTTGATTTGAAATGAGGTTGAAAAAACTAAATTAAGCAAGTTCATAGACAGACCAATCGATTGTTCATTTTTGAGCTAGATATTTTTTACTCGAATAAACCAATTGACTAGTTGAGGAACTTATTTACTAATTTGTAGAATAGTCGAGTGGTAGGCCAAATCGATTGGCTGGTTTGTTGAGTTGAGTATATTTTCAAAACTTAAATTTTTAGGAAAATTTCTTATACTAAAATGGATCCTTGATAAATCCATTCTAAATTATTCCTAAAAGATTTTTAACCTTACATATGATGTACTTCGCTCAAAATACTACCTCAGATTAATCTAAGGAGTTAACTTGGACAATTAAAGAGGGAGATGACTTCAGCTTTATCTTCTTCCACATCTCTCTTCTACACACTTCTAGGATCATATCTTTGATTTTAGACTCAATTCTACCTAGCTGGGAGATTCTTTCCACACTGACCTTCCATTTTTCCTCTTGTGTTTTGCATTTCTAGAAAAATTGACCTGCTCTTCTCCAAAATCATCATTTGAGCTCTAGAGGATAGATCATCATATATTAGATGAAATATGCCCATTGAACTCCAATTTAAATGGCAAAAATTAGGATTTTTGATCTCTTCCTAACCACACATATGATATGTATCTATTTGTTCGCTATAAATAACCCTAATCGCCCATTCTATTCACCTTTCTTTTAGCCACCAAAAATACTTTAGCTCTCTAGTACTTGCCTTCTCCCTCTCCACTTTAAGCTTGCATTCAAATTCTTTTGCTTTTCTAACCCTTTCTCTAGCTTTTTCTTATTTAATTTTTTAATTAGAAAAGAGTTAGATTTAGGAGAAAGTTTAGTTATTTAGAATAATCTTCCTTTATTATCTGTTGGGTATGGTATGTCCATTTCCCCCTTTTTATTCCAATTTTACATTTGAAAAATTTATTCAATGATTTTTGAGTTACATTTTTTGTTTTTAAGGTTTTAAAAGTTGGGGAATTTCATAGGTTGAGTTTTCTCATTTGATTAAAGTTTTGTCTGCATCAAGTAAGTCATTCTTACTTCTAAAATGTGTTTTGATTAAGCTTGTATGCTATATAACCTTTAAAGTTTGATGTTATATGTTGGTATGAGTATATCACTTTTTAGAATTGGTATTGCATGGTTAGGCTATGCATCTTGAGAGAAAAGCATGAGTTTTTGAGGAAAATTAGGTTTTGATGATTAATGGTGAAATATGCAACTATTTTAAGCTAGAAATGTGTCATGTGATATTAATCCATGTTTTAATTTGGTGTGATAAAGACATATAAGCATGATCTGTATAAAAATGCCTACTTTTGTGCTATTTGAGGGAAAAATGATCAAATGGTTAGGTCTAACTGATTAACTTGTTCCTAGAACATTCGACTGATTAACCCAACCCATTGACTAGTAAGCTTGTAGAGACTTTGGCCTTATTCTCTAATTAAATCCATCTAATGGATGGGCATAACTAATCAACTGGTATATGAATAATTGACTAGTTTGTCCAAATTGATCGAATGGTTTGAGGGAATCTTAGGTGTGCTCGAGCCAAATTGATTGACTAGTTGACCTAAACCGATGGGCTGGTTTGTATAACCAATCGACTAGTTTGACTATACCGATCGATTGGTTCAGCTAGTTTGTGTGATTTTGATTTATTGGTTTGGATGTGCTTTGATAATGTGCATGTGAATATTATATGACTATTTAATGGGTAAAATACATATGTACCATGGATTAATGACCTTATGAATGGATTTAATGAACCATGATTCATGACATACTCAATAGATGTTGTAAAGGCCTTAATAGATAAACTAAAAATAAAATGTGGTGGTTTTGGAAAAAGGGTGATGAAATACGAACTATGTCTTGGATGGATTAATATAATGGATATGGTTAATATTGAGAAAGCATAAATGAAAATCCCACACATGGTTGGGAATATAAAGGGTTAACATGGAAGACATATATGAATTTATTACTTTTATAATTTTTGGGCCTTGTGTGACTAATTAACCTCAAGAATAATGTACTAATCATATAAATCGAAAGACAATTGAGTTGAGCATGGTGTGGGTTACTCAATCGTCGATTAGCTACTAGGTTTAGTGTGCCTTCTAGTGCTTATTGGTGCCTTTGGGCGTTGCCTTTGGATGGGATCCTAGTATATCCTAGTGATTTATCTACTGTAAAAATTGATGATGTACTAGGAATTATTGATACTAAAGAGTCTGGTTATCTAGGTGATTGGCTTTAGACTGGACTTATGTCCATTGGTGGTTACTAAGCTTCGGTTGGACTTATGTCCATTGTGGTTATTAGCTTTGGCGTGGAATTTATGTTCTTTTTTGTTTTATAGGCTTTCATGGTATGTGAGACAATGGGGTGGTGCATATTCCATCGCTCAATGATAATGATAATAACTAGAATGAGCACTTGATTATAGTTGAAATGAGCAATTGGATAACAACTAGAATGAGTAACTGGATGATAATTTGGATAAGTATGTGGATAAATAATTGATTAACTACTTGGATAAGAATTAAGTGAGGATTTGGTTGTGGAGGAAAATAAAATAAAAGGAATGGACGTGAGAAATAATGACTGTAAATGATTAACCTAATTGATTGAGTAAGTTGGAAAATAAATATGAAAAAAAATCATGTGAATGGATGGTGGTAACCCTCGTTGTCATTAGATAACCTGCTTAGTACTTGTATTTGACTATATATGGTATTACACTATGAAGACAAGCATGATGCACCTTTAATTGCCTAAGTTGGGTATGATATTAAATTCTGATGCATTACCTAATCATGATAGAGTTGGTACACTTAATTATATGGCATTGGCATGATGCATGTTAAGTATGATTTTCATGACATGATAGAATCTTAATTATAGCATATTGATGTGTCCATTTTCTTGGTTACCTATTCATTCTCACTAGTAGAGGGCCATGTGTAGGCTTTTGGGGGTGACCAGTAGTGGATCTACGTTGTCTTTGGTTCAAGCTTGAGAGCCTATACATCCAAAGGTTTTTGTGCGGTCTGTTATAGACCAAGGTTTTGGGGCCATGCCCTAACTTGTTTTCTACTATAATAACCTTTTATTTTTAGTTAATAATTCTCCCTATATTTAACTATGTTTGGGATTATCAAGGTCATGTGGTGTAAAAATTTTCTTCAATTATTTATGTATCTTGTTTTTATGCATTGTACTTTATTCTAGTTGGTTTGGTTTTTATGCCTTGTATTTAACATGGGATAGGCGGGTGGTGTCTATCCTGTGTTAGGTATGGTGGTAGCACCCCATTTTTCCTAAGTTTAGTTTGTATTTTTTGCTTCCACAATGTTTTAAGATGAACTTTTTGGTTGTAAAAAATGGAGGTGCTATAGAAGTAACGATTCCAGAAGTGTGCATAGGAGAGAGGTGGAAGAAGAAAAAACTAAGGTCACCCTCCCCCTCAATTGTCCAAATCGAACCCTCAAATCAGTTTGAGGCAAACACTCGGGCTAAATGCATGATAAGAAAGGTTAAGAATCTATAAAGGATAAATTGAATGAAATTATCAAGGTTCCATTTTGGTAAAAGAAGTTTGCCTAGAAAAATCTAGATTTGAAAATTTACACACCTCGATAAACTAGTTGATCGGTTTGGCCTACCACTCTACTATTCTATGAACCAGTCAATTGATTCCCCAAACTAGTCGATTAGTCTGATTGAGCAAAACTCTTTAGCTGAAATGATGAGCCAGCTTATTGGTCCACCTAAAAACTCATTTTATTCAATTTTCAAATCTGATTTAAGTCCAACTTTTCCTCAAAGTCAATTATAGTTTCAAATCAAAATAATAAATTATCAAAGTTTAATAAATACCATAAATTCTCATTTAATAAACTTCATAAAAAGATAGGATATTATATATACTAGCTCAATGGTGAAGTCGATATCGCACACTGACGTCATACTAGGTATCTCCTTTAGAAATACATTTTCGAAGTCTCAGGAAACTAGAATATCTTTTAAGGCTACCTCATCCTTTTTCAACTTCAAACACTACATAGATACATGGGGTGACCTCTTAGCACCAAAGAGTACAATATATGTGCATATATAACCTTTGTCATAGGCCTAAGATAGCATTTCGTATAGGATATCCTAGCAACTTGTGGTCTCTGAAACACTACACGCTCCTATGCACAATTTATCACTGCCTAATATCTCCCTAACATATCAATCCCTAGTAGGTTCATCTCAACCAACTACAATAGGAATTCTAACCACCTATCTCTAAGGCCACATCCCTAGTGTCTAATACAATCTAGTCTATCCCTAGAGGGTAAGGTCATAGATATAGCTACACTAGTAGATAGAGATAAGGTAGCCCTAGTAATAAAGGCGGTAGATACAAGTAATAAAGAAGTACCTAAGTTAGATAATACATGTATTGGTAATGAAAGGATGGTTAACATACCAATGAATACATCTAATAGCCAATTAGCCTCTCCTTGGTTGATAACCTTTAGGCACCTGCCTAACTGTCCTCTTTGCTATCCTCTTCTATACGCTCTAGTAATCTAGTTCTATCCCCCTCTATGAGGAAATGAGTGAGGACCCTATAATCTTACCTTCGACTCCCTAGGCTAAGCATTGCCATGGGCAAGTGCCCTTTGCTAAAACTACTACAGCAGTGGATAGTAATTCTACTGCTAATAAGCCTACTACTGTGGCATCAATAGTCCCCTATGCTAGAACTAGCCACTTTGCGGCTAGAACTGACCCCTCTGCTATGGACACTCAAAATGTTGGGTTTGAACCACCACAAATTTTACAATGGAAATTCTACCCTTGTAGTCTCACCTTATATGATCTCCACCACATCGTAAAAAAAAATGTCTCAGCGGATCCTAATATCTGACAAGAGTGTGAGACTGACTCCTCTAGTGGAAAGCTGGAGATTTACCTCCTTGAAACTTGATCTTACCTCTAGAACCCTACTTCTATGGATTCCTATTACTTAGGATGGAAGCCTACTTGTGGACTATCATAGTGGAAACACACACCTACTCATAAAAAGGTGGTCAAGTCCTAAATGATCACTATACCCATCAACTTACGAATGATAAAATGGAACCCATACTCAAACTGGTAGACCATTGCTGACTCATTGGCTTCTATGCCTAACGTGAATATTAGTAGCTCCGTGAACTGGGTGTGGTATTACCTTATAGTAATTCTTCCATGAGTAAGTTGCATGAATTCCTTTAGCTTGTTCCTCTTGAGGCTCAGTAAAACTTGGTATCGATTACCATCTTGAATTCCTCCCAGGACATCAATGGTATTCCTATGCACGATGACCTACCCATCAAGTATATGCTACTTCATGGAGAAAGAACATTGCTATTTTCACCTTGCGAGAAGCTGGTTAGTCGACTGCCTTGTTGGTCTTGTCCATATCTTAGATTTTTCCCTCCAGGATGACTAGATCCTTATCACTAGCATAGATTGGAGGGTAGTGTCTAGTAACCCTCCTAAGCTAGTCTTCTCTGATAACCTTATGGGAGTAATGTGGAGGTGGTGGTACCAGTTGAGGCTAAAACTGAGGCCGAGGTTAATGCTGTACAAACTCCATAAAAGCCTCAAATGCCTCCTCTAAGTGTTTGACTCAACTATTATTATCAAGGTGAGCTATCAGAAAGGTAGAAAATATGTTAGGTGAAAACAATCTTAGTTTACTAACATATATTACACATAAAAAATTAAAAGTCCACATAGGCTAGTTGTTCTTGATTTATCACATGTTAATGCAGTTTTTGAAGAATTAATATTTTTAAAATACAAATTAGATTGATAAAATTTGAAAATAGGATCATTTGAAAACTATTTCTTTTTGGAAAACAAAACATGCTAATAAAAAAAAAAACTTTTATATTAACTTGTTACACCCCAAATTTTATAACTGAAAAATTTTATTTAATAGGAAGCTTAAAATAAATATAAATAGGTGTTACCATCATAATTAACATAAGTCTAGCTTACATGCTATTCTCGAATCAATTACTAGACAAATAAATTTAGAATGTGAAACATAATAAACATAAAGTGAGGAAACTTTCATAAACATAAGTAAGAGTTTTGGAGGCTAACTCCAATAAAATACATAAAGGAAATATCCTTAGAAAAATACCAAAAGGGTATCTAGGTTAAAACTAGAACTAGATAACATAACTCTTTGATTCAAAAAACCCATACATGAGATATCATCACCCCACACTAAATAGAGCATCATAAGTAGCATAGTCATCTAGTAGATCCTCAATGACTTGTACAAACTCAATTGGGTCCTCTACTTTTGGGAAAGGACAAAACCCATAATAAGGGTGATCAATACACTACATACTAAGTAAGGTAACAATATAGTCAAATAATATCACGCAAAGTCTTATATAATAGATAAATATGCATACAGAATAATAGAAAGGTACCATTCATTTATTAAATTTTGTGCTATATAATAGTAATGGTATAATCATTATCCATAATTTTATTCATGTTTAGTTTAGGAACCCCCACTATTCTTAATAAGTGGAATTATATCAACAATATAAAACCTAGGAAAAATTATCTTGACCACTATTTTTTTTTGGTGGAACAAGTAGGTACAACCCATAGCAAAATGCTTCTCGCTACTTTTCTCGTTTGGTGGAAGGAATAGGTATAATGTGTCCTGACTCACATGGTATTTTATTTTAAGTGATTAATATCTTATCAATGATTTTGGTCATTTAGATGATTTATTTTATTTGTGTTAAAGGACCCTACTATTCTCATCTGGTGGAACAGTATCATATATATACAACCTTGGGCAAAATGCTCTTGGTAACTATTCTTGTTTAGTGGAATGGATATCTACAATGATCCTTAATCGTATGATCTTTTAATGCAACTGGTTAAAATCTTATTTGTTCTTATTTATTCTAAGGTCATCAAACAAAAACACACATAAACATGTAAGATACACGTCCTAATACATCCTCCTAATCTATGTTCCCCTAAGAAACCCTAATTTCACAAGTTTAGTATAACTTCTCATTTGGTACTCATCTTATCACCAAATTTCATACCATCCTTAAAATATTCTTATTGACAACATACCTAAAAATTATGGTCCAAGTCCCATGCTTTTCACATGCAATAATAGCCCCATTTAGGGTTACTATTTACCTTTTCTACTAAACCTTAATTTCACAATTTAATTATAACTTTTTCCTTGAGACACATTTGACTCCCAAATTATATATATATGCCTAAGATACTAACATCAACATTATAACCAGATTTTTATGGTTAAATTCCAACATTTCTTATGTATGATAATGAATCCACCCCTAGGGTTTACTATTAATGCATATATCCATTTTTCTCATTTATTAGACTTAATCCATTTATTGTCACCTCAATCATTCCATATAATATACTCAATCTATTTGTAACCATTTAACACATTAAAATATCTAATATTTCATTTTTAAACCATATTGACCAAAATACCCTTGAGAGAACTAGAATACTCATTTTTCTACCAAAATGTCATGATTCTCAATATGAATGATTTTTCAACCCCCCACGCATATTATCATCATAAAAAAGCATACCTACAATTATATATAGATGTTTTATATCCAAAATTCATCTCAATGAAAAATATACACAAAATTATGCTTTAATAATACCACATAATATGTAGTGCCATTATCATAATATTAATTTTCATCCAACAATTTCCAAGTATTATACACAAACAAAAATAAACATTTTAGATAAAATAAACATAATTATGACATTTATCCTTATTGAAGTAGCTCCAGTCTCTAAGCACGTAATACCTACACTTCCTCTTCCATTATCACCTAGGTATCACTTGGAAGTCAAAATATAAAAAAGTTAGACTTAAGAATTTAATCTAAAAAAAACACTTACGCAAGGGAGAAAGAAGAAAAATAGAGATAACTGAAAGTAGGAGGCTTGGGCAAGATGGTGCACGATAGTGTTGAGATGGTGGCCATGATGATGGTATGGTGGTTAAGGTGTTAGTAAAGGTGGTATTTAAGGAAGGGGTGATGTTTGGCAGAAACGGTGGAGGTAATGGCGGTGCTAAAATCAGTAGGAGTTGCTAGCATAGAGTAGTGGTAGTGATGGTGGTAGATGAAAGATGCTAGTGTGGCTAGTGGTGATAGAGGCTTATGGTGCTAGTAGTTGGTGGTTAAGGATGGAAGAAAATTATAGTGTAATGTGGAGCTAGTAGGTGATGGTAGGGTAATAGCAGTGGAATGTAGGTGATGACTAAGAGATAGAAAATGAGGAAAAAGGGATATGCTAGACATGATGAGGGTGTGGTTGGGTTGAGTAGGTGGAGAGGAGAAAAGGAAGGTAGGGAGGTGAAGGTTCTAGGTGGTGTTGGAAACAATGATAGTGGGGTAAGAGAGAAAAAAATAGAGAAAGGGCTGGCTCGTGAGCTTTGGTGGGAGGAGAAAGGAATAGGAAGAAAAGGGAGAAGGGGGTGGTTCTTACATGCATGTGTGTGTGTGTATGCACATAGCATATGGCTTGAGAATTGATGAGAAGGAGGATGGAAGGGAAATAAGGTAGTGGTAGAGGAGGGCTGGCATGCGTGGTAGGCGAGGAAAAATACAAGGGTGTAGGGACGGGGTTAGTAGAAGAGTTGGTGGTGTAGAGGGTAAGTGGCTCAGGTTGTGTAGGAGGGCACTACATGTCCTAGAAGAGTAAAGGAAGGTAATTTGAAGGGTTTTGGGTAAGGCTCTATTTAGGCTAGAAGTGGAAAAGGGAATAAAGAAGAGGAAGGAGATAGGGGTAGGAGAGAAAGAAAAAAAGGAAAGAGGGGTTTGGGATGGACTAGTGTAGCTTGAGGGAAGGGAGGGAAAGAAAGGAAAGAAAAAAATTATCTTGGTTGGGCATAACTTGGGGAAGGAATATAGGAAATAAAAAAAAGAAGGGAAAGAAAATGAAAGGAAAATGAGAGAAAGGGAAAAAAAAGAAAAAGGAAAAAGGTAAAAATTTTTGGTTTAGAATTAGGATTTAGGTTTAGGTTTAAATTTTTGGAAAATTAATCTAAAATTTTAACTATAACATTTTTGGGGCCAGGGTTAGGATAAATTAAAACAAAAAGATCCAAACATTTAGAATTTAGAATAGATTAAAAATTTTAATGAATTGGGATTAAAATTTATAAAATTTTATGGTATTATACTGCTGCTCTCTTTTCCCTTCTTTTGATCCTATATCTAACTCTCATTTGTTTTCCTTAAACAAAAGGAGGTTATATTAAGGATAAATTTGTTTGGGCTTGATATATGAAGGCATTGGTAGAAAATTTAATACCCATATTTTTCACTACCGAAAAGTTTGTTTTAAAACAATGCGGAAGAGGAAAATACCAAACACACTTAGGCAAAATAGGGTGCTACTACTTTACCTAACATATGATAGATGACCACCACCTATCCTATATTAGATACAAAGCTAAAACCAAACCAACCAATTTAAAATAGAGTATGAAGACTTAATTTACATAAACATTTAAAAGATCCATTACAACAAAGGACCTTGATGGTCCTCAAAAAAGGCAAATACAGGGAGAATGATAAGTTAAGGACACAAGGCTATATTAATAGAAAATAAGATTAGGGTGTGACCACAAAACTAAAGGTGTTCACAAATTTGTCTAGATAGGCTGGTCATTCCAAGTTGTGTTCCAAGATTGGATAGGTATTCTGGTCTCCAGTCTGGGTTTCAGTCCTAAAGTATAAAAATTTTAGTCCTTAATAAGCTCTGGTCCTATTCAGTCCAATCTTTTGATTTGATCTAGAATCTCATTAATATTTTATCTAAAAACAAATATTTTAATATAATATATGTATAATTAATTATTATCAATCTTAACTAGTTTGGTCCTTGGTACTAGCTTAAAAAAAATCTAGTCCTTAACCGAGTTCAGGTCAGGACTAGGTCCATCCAATCTGGCTAAGTTTTTGACTGGTGCACACCCTTACCCAAAAACATAGTCTGTCATGGACCTTATAAAAAAAACATCCAGATTTCCACGCTCTCAAGCCTTAAACCCAAGTTGACATAGACCCACTACTAACCATCCCTAAAGGCCTGCACATTACCCTTTGTTTGTGGGAATAATTAGGCGTCTGAGAAAAGGGGCACATCTATATGCTACATATTAAATAATTCAAGTTGCCTCCTCAACAAAAGTTACAAGCATACATGTTTCTATCATGACATGGATATCATACTTAACATGTGTTATTCCAGTTTCATATAAGTAAGTGTAATAATGCATCGTGGTTCACTAACTTACATACTCAGGCAACTCAAAATTTATCATGCTCATTATCATAGTACCATATACTAATATAAGTCATCATTCCAGTCAACCAATTCCAATTATTAACTAGTTATTTTTTCTAGCCATTATCCAAGTATTCATTCCAACTTTTACCATTATTATCATCTAAACCATTGGTTCCAATAATTATCCAATTATTCATCATTGAGTGATGGACTATGCACCATCCCATGATCTCACATACTATAGTAGCCTATCCAAAACAAGGGATATAAATTCTAGGTTGATACCAACCAATATGGACATAGGCCCAGGCCAAATCTAACCACCTATATAACTAGACCCTTGAGTATTGATACCCTATAGTACATCATTAGTGTCTACAGTAGGTAGTGCATTGGGATCTAGTAGGATCCCACCTAAAGGCAAATCCCAAAGGCACAAATAAGTACTTGAACATAGACTAACCACTAGTAGCTAATAAAGGTTTGGGAAAACAAGAACCATACATAACTTGATTGTCTTTTGCTTTACGTGATTAGTACATTGTGTGTGAGATTAAGTGATCACACAAGGCACATACAAAGAATAAGCAAGAAATTCATATATATCTTCCATATTAATCCTTTCCATCCCCCAAACATGTGTGGGATTTCCATTTATTTTTATCCAACATCAGTTGTGCCCATTATTTTATTTCATTCAAACACATTATATGCTTCATTACTCTTTTCTCAAAACAATCACATTTCATATGAGGTGTACCCATTAATTACTTACAATACTCATTGAGTATATCATAAATCATCGTCCATTTAATCTATTCATTAGGTCATCAATCCATGATAAAATCAATATTTTATCCCTTAAACAATCCTATGAATATCCTCAAATCATAACCAAACCAAAAGGAAGAAAATCACACAAGTCAACCGATCTAGTCGATTGGTCTGGTCTAACAGATTGATTAGTTACACAAACCAATCGATTGGTTTGGCTCGAACAAACCATGTTTTTTCTCAAAATGATAGATTATTTTGGGCTAACCAATTAATTTTTCATAGACTAGTTGATCGGTTCTGCCTAACTTGTTGATGGTTTTAAGCAGAGAGTAGGATCAAGGTCCCTGTAGGTTTACCTGTCAACTAGTTGGGTTAACTAGTCAACTATTCTAGGAACTATTTGATATGTTTGACCTAAGCAGTAGATCAATTTTCCCTACTACAACACCAAACAATTATTTTCATACAATTCATGCTTATAAATCCTTATCTTACCACATTAAAACATGTTCTAACGTTAAATAACACATTTTAGCCTACTTTAAGTTGCACATTTCATCATTAATCATCACAACCCAATATTTTCTCAAGATTCATGCTTTTCACTCAAAATACCTCCAAACCAGTTCTATAAGTTATATATTCATGCCAACATGCAATATAAAACTTAAAGAGTCCCATAACGTGCAAGATTAATCATAACCCATTTTAAAAGTAATAATAACTTACTTGAAGTACGCAAAACTTTCCTTATACAAAAGCACTCAACTTATAAAATCCTTAATTTTTGAAACCTTAAAAATAATAGTTTTAACTCACAAATTTATGCATAAATTTTATAAATTCTAAATAGAAATAGAAGGGAATAATGAACATACCACACCCAAAGAAAAACATAAGATAACTCAGCTAAACCACTTAACCTTCTTCCTAAATCTAACTCTTTCTAGCTTAATAATTAAAATAAGAGGGATATAGAGAAAGGATCAAAAGAGTGAAAGGAATTTAACTACAAGGTTATAGGTGTAGAGGGAGAAGCTGGATGCTAGAGAGTTAAGTATTTCTGATGGTTAAAAAAAGGTGAATAAAAGAAGTGATTAGGGCTCTTTATAGCTAACAAATTGATACGATCACAAGTGTGGTTAGGAATAGACTGAAATCCCTAATTCTTACCTTTGGGTTTGAGTTAAATGGACAAATTTCATCTAAGATATGCCAACATATCCTCCAGAGCTCATATGGTGATTCTAGAGGAATGCAGATCAATTATTTTAGAAATGCAACATACAAGAGGGGAAAATAGATGGTTAGTGTGGAAGGAATCTCCTAGCTAAGTAGAATTGAGTATGAGATCAAAATAATGATATCTGAATGTGCAGAGGAGAAAGGTGATAGAAGCCAAAGCTAAGGTCATCTTCCACCCTTAATTGTCCCAATCAACTCCTCAAATTGAGTTTTGGCCAAATGCATCACAAAAAGGCTAAGAATCTCTTAGAAACAATTCAACATGGGTGAAAAAAGTTCCATTTTAGTATAATAAAATTTTCCAAAAAATTGTGTTTCAAAAATATGCCCAGCTTGACACACCAATCAATTGGTTTGGCTTATCAGTCAACTGTTCTACAGGCTAGTGGATTAGTGTCCCTAACAAGTCGATTAGTTGGGTAAAAACCATTTTGTTATAATGATGAACAAGTTGATTGGTTTGCCTGAAAAACCTATTAAATTTAATTTCCCAACATCATTTGAAATCCAACTTTACCTCAAACCATATCATAATATCAAATAAAAATAAAAGACCAAAATTTGCATAATTTCTCATTTAGCACTTTACAAAATGATAGGGTATTACAAAAAAAAAATGAAATAGGGTTTTAAGTTCACATGTATGAGGTTTAGCTTTTTGGGTTAGTTAGATTCGTGGTTTTTATTAATATTTTTATAATTTCAATAAGCATTTGTATCATGATATAGAGGTTGTTTTACGATAAGTTATAGCCTAAAAAATCATGACATGTGCCTGTTTAGTTATTTTGATGATTATGACAATGTATGAGCAAAATTTGATGTATCTATGAGATCCTTACTTTAACACTGCCAATTTTCCAAGCTAATTTTGCAAAAGTGTTAATTACTAAATTACTAGGTATTACCACCACACTTGGCATAAGTCTAGCTTCCTTGCCTTTCTCATGCCAAATGGTGAGGCTAAAACAAACCACGACCAACATAAAATGACAAAAATAGAATAATACATAAATAGAAGTTATGGATACATGTTGTAGTATAATTGTATAACCAAAATACAACAAAGAGCATAAGAGTCCAAAATAAAACTAATCATAACAAAAAACTAACACCTAAAGGCATGAAATTGGCTTGCCCTAAATCTTAGACCCAAAGGCCCACTCTAAAAATGGAATCTCTTAACAAGGAATCTACTTGTCCTTCTCGTTCTTATATGCTTTATGCCACTCCATGACTCTCACATAATCATTTGAAATAGCAATATTAGTATGACTTATACTGAGTAAATTACAATAACTCACAAGAGGTAGCATACCTATATTTCATATAGCCACACAAAATATGAAAAGCATACCTAAGCACAAAGCATGAACCATAACCACAAAAGATATTCATGGAGCAACATATATAAACATCTAGTTTCAAATTCAATAATAAAATAGTTTGGTTAACTTCTCTTCATTTCAAGGTACAAGGTTATATTAGATTAGTTAAATACATTTTGAACATAGGGTTAGTCATTGAGACAATTGCCAAAATGACAATCTAAAACAATACTAGGGTAGGGCACTAAGGTGTTTATAGAACTAGTAAATCCAACACAAACCAAGGTGGGGTGCTAAGGCGACTACTGAACCAACATATCCATTAGAATATTAGGGTAGGGCATTGAAGAAACTACCAAACCAAAAAATTGATTTATTTCATTTTATTACACAACAAATATTTCCACTTTTAGTTTCTTACTTGAGGGAGATATAAATCAACCAAGGAACACAACAGTACACCTAGTCATATTAGCTCTGGAAAGCAACACAATACCCTTAATTCAAAACCAGAGACACAACAGTATGCTTGGTCATACTGGAACACACAAGTAACACAATATCCTCCCAACCTCATTCACTTATTCCTTAAGTATTGATATTCCCTATATAGCTCATAGGCCACCTATAAAGTTGAGTAAAACCTTAAACTCAGGCACAATGACACACTTGTGAACCAAAATAATGAGGTCTAAGATCTCACATTTAAGGTAGTGACCCCTACAGAGCAACCATTCCCAACTCAAGGTCTTTCAATTTAAGTATTAATATTTTATGAGGTGATCATATAAGTCACATACGACACAACAAATTTCCATTTTTCCATACTTAACCATTTCCCTTTTAATATTAATTATTTAGATAAACCATAAGGTCATAGGTCTATGTCAAGCCAAGTCAAAGCTAAGGTCAAACTATCAAAAGTCTAAGGCCATCCTTGTATCAAATTATTAGTAAAAGTTGCATTAGGTTGAAATTACCAAAATGCCTTTCAAAACCTTAATTTCACTATTTTATTCATTTTTTCTCCAAACATTATCATTATGAAATATTTCATCAGCAAGCAAAAGGTAATATTTCACATTATTTTAGCATGTAGGTAATCTTTTCATTTTGGCGATTAACTATAGTTTCAACTTTTTATGCATTTAGTGGGTTGTGCCTACCAAAACCCTAATCATGTAGATCTCACATACCACATCTTCCATGCAGCATATACGTACACATTTAAGTCATTAAATATCATTTAAATAAGAATATTATCATCATAGTACATATAGGGAACAATCTCTAACCTTAAGCTATGTGAATTGTATTTATTGTAAGCTAACCCTAGTCATGCACATATGCATCTATATAAATTATTGTTACCATAATATCCATGCATAAGTAATCATGAGGCATTTACCATGGAATTTGAATCACAACTTGATAAGAATGGAAACCCTAAAATCTTAGACATGCAGATGCAAAATATTTGATATATTACCATGTATAAAACTCAACTATCAATAACCATGAATATCATCCCTTCAGCATATTATCATTTTATCATGCATGCTATAACACTTAAAAAGCATAAAACCCTATATGATTCCAGGTTAAAAAATTCTAGCATGCTCTCACATATTTCTACCATCTTATGAGTTATTGATTTACCTAATCCTAGCTTACACAAAAATAAGTCTTTTCCAAAGTCATCAAGAATTACGTAGGAATTTAGTATTCAAACATATATGTATATGCATATAATATTAAACAAAAATAATCTATATGTACTAAATTAATTTAAGGATCACTAATCAGTCAAACAAAGTAAGAGAAAGGTAAGGAAACCTTGGAACAACCAAAGGGAGAGGATCTGTTGAGGTTGTCGAGATGGAGATGGTGGCAACGGTAGACTTTATCTATGCTAGGGAACAAAGAACGATAGGTAAGTTCATTGATATAGAGGAGAGAACATCCAAAAAAGGTGCAAGAAAGGGAGAAGAAAAGGTGTAGCACAAAGGGTCGATAAATAGGGGAAGGCTTTGGTGAAATTGGGTATAACACAAGGGAGGTGCTTTTGCCAAAATGGTCGAAGGTGGGATATGTTAGCTTTAGTGGGTTAAGGTGTTGGTTAGAGAATGATTTCGATAGGGATGGTCAAAGGTGAAGGAGGAGGAATGGCTAGGTCAACTAGTGGTGTTGTGGTTGATTCCATGTGGAGTGTCGAAGGCAAAAGAAAGGAAAAGTTACATGAGGGAGAGGGTTCATATGGGGACGCCATGCATGGATTATGGGGAGGCCACAACAAGGGCTACTGGTGTAGGGTATAGAGGATAGGTGGTGATGGGCGGTGGCAGGGTAAGGAGGTTAATGGGGATTGGAATTGCAACAAATAAAATGGTTGTGGGAGGAGAAAACGATGGAGAAGAATGGCGATGTGATTTTTTATGCTCGAGAGAGAACGAGAGAGGTAGGAGAAGTGCAGGTTTGCTTGAGGATTGACAAAAAATAGGAGGGGGAGAAGTGATTAAGAATGGTGGTGGTATGTTGGGAAGAGAGGAGGAAAATAAGGAGACAAAAACATGAGGGATAGGGG
Organism: Tamarix austromongolica; assembly: GCA_039764185.1. Taxonomy (NCBI): domain Eukaryota; kingdom Viridiplantae; phylum Streptophyta; class Magnoliopsida; order Caryophyllales; family Tamaricaceae; genus Tamarix; species Tamarix austromongolica. The sequence goes on along the minus strand of CM077809.1, from coordinate 140,155,127 downwards.
AGGTATGGTGTAGATGGTGTAGGGTGATGGTTCGTAGGGTAAGGTGTTAGGGTAGAGGGAGTAGGGTGATGGTAAGGAAAATCTAGAACAAATTAGGTGTTAAGTTAGGGTAAATTATAGGTAAAGACTTAAGGTAAAATATCCTAGTAAAATTTATTGAGTTACTGGGTTAGGTTTATTTGAGGAAACATATATTGGTTAAGACCCATTACAGGTTTAAAAGTTTAATACAAATCTTGTAATATATGCTAACCTAATTAAATTTTATATCTAATAATTCATAATAATATTACACATATTAATAATATATTTAATGATTATTACAATTAATACACATAATTACCATTTATAATTAGGGTTTCTAGAAATGGAGTATTATACTAACCATGAATTATTGTAACATCCCCAAATTTACTAATGAAAAAATTTAATATTTGTGGATACTAACATAAAATAATTTGGTATTATTGCCATACTGAATATGAGTATTGTGCCATTCTTGTATCTATTATAAGGTACAACATTATAATCATTAAACAATATAATGAGAGAATAAGAGACATTTCTTGAAACATTAAAGAGACTAGAGATAACTTTGAGTGCAAATATAATCAAAATACATCAAAAGGGAGTCTTATGGAACAAATAGATTATAAGATATCCGAAAAAAATGCTAGCTATCAAATAACTCAAACTCTATGCCTAAAAATATACCAATAAGTCACTCCTCCACATGAACTACATCAAACTCATTAGAGTAGTGATCATAAATCTACACATCAACAACTAGGTCATCTGCTCATGGGAATGAGAAATACCCAACAAATAGATGATTAATTATGTATTTAGTAATTTAACAATACACATCACAATAAGAGAGCATGATTAAATCATAATTTTACATAAAGGAAGATTATAGATACCCCAAATTCATGATACAAGATGATTCTAAGAAAATAAGATTAGGGTTCCTTACTAGATGACCATATATTTTTATTAATTTAGTTACTTGAGTTTAGAGATATCACTATTATTTTTTGGTGGAATATATAGATATAACTCTGAGGGTAGGACACTCTTGATCACTATTCTCATATGGTGAAATGGGATGATATAACTCCTGGGTCTAAAAATTCATGACCACTTTTCTCATCTCATAGAATAGACTTGTACAACTCAATCCTGAGTCATGTGATATTAAACTTTGAATATTAATATCTTTCTACATAGATCATTACTTATCATCATTTCATGAAATACCAATATTTCCAACACTTAATTAACACGTGCACATATAGAGTTACATCATGGTTAACTAAATTGAACATGCCAAAATTATATAGTATAACCATAAGGTATTAAGGAAGAAAAACCAAGTCAAAAGGGGAAAAAGTGCTAATAAATATACCATAATGTCTTTCTAAGACCCTAATTCACAAATGAATCCTAACTCCATCCATACGCCTCACCAATTTACCAAATTTAACTCATTATGCCAACATACTATTATACAAAATATGTCAAAAAATGAGGATTTGATTCTAGTGTTTTACATTTAAAATACAAACTATATCCCTAGGGTTTATAAGTTCATTATAAGCCATTTTTGCATGATAATGATACTTTTTTTAAACACATTGACTACAAACTAATCATATATCACATTTTAAGTTTAATGATATTTATACAACCTCAAATTTCTAAAATTAACCTAAACTAACCATTTTATCCTTAGTTCATTTAAATACCTTAAGATTTTATTTTATCTTAATTTGATCTGCACTCAAACAAACCCTCACATTTTATATATCAAACTTTAAGTATACATTTCCATACTTATTTCTTACAAAAACTCATAAGTTCACCTAAATACTCCTATGACCACAATTCTTCAAATACACAATAAACTCCACATGATCTAAACATTACCAACACTTCCAACCTCATCATTTGTTTTAAAATATTAAAAATTATCATATTTAAATATACCCCACCATAAATTACTAAACCAAAGTTCACCAACATGCTTATAAGTTAACATAGCCTACCAAGGCCAACCATATAACTATGTCCCAAAAAACCATGACCATATATAGAAAGATATTTTTTTCTTACCAAGTAATACATATATAAGTTGTAATGAAAACTAAACCTAATTTCTACAACAACAAGAAAACATGGAATTTATAATAGAATAACAAATATCATTCAATCCTTAATATAGATGACATATATCTTTACCACAAAACAACTCCATTCACTAAGAAAGAAAATTAAATAACCATTTAATCACCCAATTCTAAGACCATATGATCATAAAAAAATTCAAGAAAATAATAGGCTAGCACAAGTAGATAGAAGAAAGGAATGATAAGGTAAAAAAGGAGGAAATTGAGGAAGAAAAATAGAAGAAATTTTCATGATGAAGTAATGCAAAGAGGGGGGGGGGCTTGCATGAGTTTTTCATGTTGGTAAAAGGGTAGTAACATGAGCTTCTCATGTTGAAAAGGTGGAGTAGCATGGGGCAGCGATGTTGCAAGGGTATGGTGGTGTAAAAGGTTAACAAAGGTGGTGATGGTGTCGCTTCATGAGTGACGGATGAAGATAGGGGATAGTGCCACACAAAGAGGGAGGTAAAATGAGGTATAGCTTTACATAGCTAGTGCAACGTGAGCTAATAGCATAGATGGTGGTGGTGTAGCATGGGAAATGCTGAAAAAAGATGAAGAAAAGGTATTGTAGTTTGAACATAAATAATGATGAATTAGGGGAACAACAAAGGGAGTTTATAGAAGAAATAAAAGGGGAGATTTCTATTGATATAGTACCCCCATTTTTTATAACCAAATTAAAAAAAATAATTTCAATGCATAAATACTAAAATATGCCTACAAAGGAAAAAACTAGATGCTACCGCCTTAACTAATACAAGGTATATGTCTCCCCACCTACCTCACATTAAAAAAAAGGCTAAATATCCAACTAACCACAACATAGAGGAAAATCCATAGTGTATAAGAAAATAAATTAAAGACATGAAAGTTAACGTTTACATTCCAAGGTTATGCAAGCCTTAATCTAATATAGAATACACAATGAGAAAAACATTAACCATGGGGAAGGGAAAAAACTATGAGGGATGATGTCTCAATCACTTAAGGACTATATGATAAAACATAGTAGGAGTTGGTTACACTTGGAGTACTCGACTATACTAGAGAGGAGGTTATAATACTCTCTAACCATCCTTAGAAACCTACACAAAGCATCTTGCTTGTAGGATTGAGTAGGGGATTGCAATAACAACCCCATCAGTATGCATACATAGTGTGAAAACCAATCTACCACTATTATATAGGTCATAATGTAGGAAAAACCTCATAATATGATCATTATATCAAAATGTACATACAATACTTCTACAATGTTGATCTCATACGATCATATAAGGGTATATTGGGAATGAACATATGGACATAAGCATATGAATCTTAATCCATAGATTATTATAGTAGGAGGTTCATGGCCATACTTTAATATAGATTATATGGTAAATCACAAGAACATGCTTGAAAAAGAGAATATGTAGCCGCACCCCACTCTAGGAAAATGCATGGCATCATGTGTTTTGTGTGTGTCATGATGCTTTATTGAAAAATATGCACCGAATGGAACACTTAGCAATATTATTATAATACCTCATCCTAAAATCTTTCAAAATATGTTTAAATTTATGTTGATACAAGAAAAAATATTCATGGTTTTGGAAAGGGCTTGAAATTCTAATAAAAATGTGAATTTCAAGTATTCTAGTTTATTGATTACCTAAAATAATCAATCGGTACACTCAAGAACTGACACATTATTCCTTGATAAACTAGTCGACCGGTTATCCTACAATTTCAAATATTTTTATAATTTTGATTTGAATCTCTTTCCAATATTAATTAAAAAAAATTATAATTAGAATCTATATGTGTTGATAAACATATTTTGACACTTTGGGATTATTTTTATATTATTTAAATCATTTCATGATTTTATGTATCTAATTTTTTCCCAAATGCACTTTTATGATACTCACCTTTTCTCCCCCCTTATATTTCTCTCCCCTCTAGTAGCTATGGCCACATGTCTGGCTTCCTACAATTATTTACCTAACTTACCAACCCTCTGTAAGGCCTCCTTGATTACACTCTACCTCCTTCACCACATTATGTATCTCTCTTACACTTAGGTACCCACACTCAATCAAGTTAGTCTTTTTCTCTCCCCCCTGTGGATATTGACCAAATCTCTTCTATACACTCCATTCCTTTTACATTTTCTCTCAAGTCCCTTTCCATTTAATAAATTTTTCTCAGTATTGAAATATCCTTCATTTTTCCTCCCTTTTTTCTTCATTGTTGGGGAAAATAGAGGTTTCCCATTTCCTCATCATCTTTTGGTCGAATTATTATCTTTTCTTTCTTCTACCAATCTTACCTTAGTTCTACATTATTTCTCTTAATCAAGGAAGGACTAATGTTCTAAGAAAGGTTGAACATATTTATTTTCCCTCTTTGATTTTAATTCTAAGAAGAGTTTGCATTATACCATTTTTATTCCCTTTCTCCTTCTAATTTTGTTTCATTATGTTTTGAAAAGTAGTTCTAATAGTTTTTGTTCTCAATTATTTTAAAGAAATTGAGGCCTTGATGGAATCTATCAAGTTAGGAGTATTTTTTTAGTAGAATATTTTATTAGAGGTAAGACACCTTTTCTCAAATGTGGCGAAGTTATTATGTAGCTTATTATGGTTTTGTATTTCGGCATTTTCTATGATTCGTATGTATTATGTTGAGTGTTTGGGTTCGACCATGTCACAATATTTTAATTTTTAAAGTTTTATAGCATGCTTAAGCCTTTTGATATTATGCATGAGTTTATCGAAATTCAAGCATGACCTTATTGAGTATTGATTCCTACCATAATTTATGTGAATTAATGTGTAGAGTATGTTTTTTTTTTTTGTGTTTTATGACATAGGAGCATGCTAGGCTTAATTTGGGAAGTTTAGTGAATTTTTTCAAAGTCCATATTTTGAATCTAGGTACTACTTTGCCTAGACAAGTCAACCGGTTTGCTATAATTGATCAATTGGTTGCGTGAATAATCACTTGGTTTGGAATTATGAATTAGTTGGTTGTGAGAACAATCAATTAGTTTGATGAACCATTCGGCTAATTTCCAAGAGAATTCGATCATTTCTCCAAACCCATCAACTGGTTGTTTTGTGACCAGTGCACAGTTGTATGTATAATAAATTTAACAATTGAATCCTAATCCCAAATACATAGTAAATGATAAGTAGGATTTGAACCCATCAGAAATGGTTTATAATCAAGAATTTAGTAATTAATTTCAACACCCCATTTATCTAATAACATTGATTTTTACCACTAAATTATATGCAACTGACATGTACTAAAATGGTTTACTCATTAATGAATGAATATGGATGAGAGATAATCAATTATGGATTTAGGGTATCGAATAATTGATGCAGGAGCATCCATTGAACATAATGATTATCATATTCATTCTAATCCTCAAGGTAAGGAAGATGATTTAGCTTTATTAATGTTGGAGCCTATCATGTTAAATATTCTTGATAATTCTTATATGCTTGACATTGAAAAACATTCAAGTTATTCTTGTAGGTATGTTACATATTTGCAAGAAGATGATGTTCATACACATTGATGTGTACAAGTATTCCAAGGCATGCAAGGCTATGACATACATGGGATGATACCTTACAACAAGAGATAAAGTGATGGTATTCATTATTTGTATAAACTTGTTGTAAAACCCTAACCCTAAGTATATTTTATGTAAGTTAGGGTATGGCTATAATTTCATGTATGTATCTTAGTCTATTGTATAGCTTTGTAATATTAATACTTAGTATCATTTAACCAATGATAGTATGCTGTGGATTAAGGTTAATATGGGCTTAATTCAACCATGATTAATGGGCTGAATTAAGGGACCTAACTTAGTTGGTTTAAGCTAGTCACCACCGAGCTTATTCCTTCTCCTATATATACCTCCTTGTGCGCAACATTTGTATGCAGAATATTGAATGAGAATTTTAATCAAAATTTGAGAAAGAGAGATAAATTCTAATCCTCCCTTTTGGGTCTACATTTAGCAAGGAAAATTTGGGATTAATCCTTCCGCAATACTATCTTCAAGTCGACACATTTGAACACCTTCAAATCTGCTGAAACACCTTCATCTTGTAACATCAAGTTCTTCGTCTATAATCCACCAAACCACTTCATTCTTTTTGCATTAGATTGTGGGTTAAAGCTTCTACTATAAATTTTGATCCAACCTTCCATTACTTTGATAAAATCCACATCAATAATTATCTAGAAAAAATTAATTCTAATTGCTCTAATATTGACCTATTAAAGCTCATAATAATTCATTTCCTTCTTTTCCTTTAATTCTAGTAAATTGAATAAATAATGTAGTTTAAGAATACTAGATTCAAGTAAGGGTAGAATTACAAAAATAAAATGATAAAATACAACCATAATTACATAAGCTTGGATAATGCAAATGTATAAATTAGTGGACAAGATTAATGATTAACCCTTTACTATTCTTGTGATGATAATTAAAAAATACATATTAATACCATCATCCTAGCTTTAAATGGAATGTAGACTAATGAAGTGATCAATATAATTACTTCAAATTCATAATCTATGATACAAAATTGTTCAATTATGTCTATTAATTCAATTAGATTACATGTAGAATCATAAATTAAAGTTGTGTTTCATATCCGAAACCCTAATCCTATAATTGATTCTTCCTATCCTCTACTAATTTACACTATCATCTTCATATTTATAACAACAAAAAATTTAGTTCAATACTTCATAATTAATATCAATAATTAATAACACAACAACAAATAATTTATAAATTTTAATTAAATAATAATGGAATAAAAAGAACATTCAAACAAAAATAAGGCTTTAGTAATTGAGAGATCGATGAAGAATAACTTATCGACTTGAATTGTAGTACACCAGTAGTACAATCGAATAAAATGGATAACAATAACGGAATTGAAATTGTGAAATATTTCCAATGTAGATAGAAAGAAAGAGTGTAATTTTTGAAAAAATAAAAAAGATTAACTCTCAATACATGGAAATAGGAAAATTATAATAGCGAGAAGCCCACATGAGCAATTACATAATTTTAGAGAAACACGGTATGTGTTTGCAACACTAGGGGTACTATGTTCTTTTTCATAAACTTGATATAATTTTAAAAATGAAATTTCTTATTTTGATGGAAAATATGTCCCCCAATATGAATAAACATGGGCGTACTATTTTTCTTCCTCCTTTACTTTCTCTTCTTGAAACTTCAGCACAATATCTCCTTGGATGTTTATTCTCCATTTTTGGCTTTTCTTCCATTAATTCCAAGTTTTATTGATGTGTTCCTTGGTTATTTTCTTCTTTCCTTTGATTTCTCCTTTGAATTTCTTTATTTTTATCCTTTCGTACAAAATCTATCTAATAGAGAAAAACATAAGAAAATATCAAATATTATAAAAATAATAGGGAATAAATAACATTTTTACATTAAATAATAGCATATAAATATTATACATCAAGTACCCCAATGATTAGATCATTTCTTGTCTATAAGCAACAACATCATATCTTGTACAATAGAAACATCAAGAAGTACTGTAATACCCCATTTTTAGAAACCTTAATGATAAACGTTAAATATGTGTATTAGTTGTAATAATTATTTAAGGATATTTGATATTAAATATATTGTTAATATGTATGATATTGTTATGAATTATCAGTTATAAATTTTAATTAGGATAAAACATGCTAGAGGACGTGTATTAAAATTTAAACCTAGGTTTGTATCGTAAACTGTGTCTGTGTCATCAAATAAATCTATTCCGATAACCGGATAATTTTTACCTGGATATTCTACCCTAAATATTTACCTAAATAATTTACCCCTGCCCTATACTAAATCTACTAAACTCACCCTACCCTCCCTCCTTAGTACAATCATCCCTCATGCCACTTTCCTGCCATGCGCGATTCCCTCCCCTTTGTTTTGCTCCTCCTTTCCCTACACGCCATCCTCTTATTAACACCCGCACTTTGTGTTGAAAATTAACCCCCAAACATCCCAAACTTTCTTTATTACCCAATCTCCCTTAAGCAAGAAAAAAACCCCATCGTCGCCAATATTTTTCACCATTTTTACCCTATCAGCAACTCCCCACTAAAACCCTCCACACCATCACCAACTTCTACCGTTCCTACCTTCCCTTTGCTGCATCAAGATATACCGTTACCCACCTCCAAGTTGCATAAAAATAACCAAAACTACCCCCAAGCTATTGCAATTTCTACCAATCCTATACCCCCACCTCGGCTAAGCTTGTCGATCCCCTTCCTTCTCCTTTGGAAATTTGTGCCAAAACTCTAGCACTTGCTACACCTTCCCTTGTTGTAGCCCCTACCCTTGACGCAGCATTTCCTATAGTTCCCTCCTTAGCAACACACAACAGCACCATTTCTCCTCCTCTCCTTCTTGAAAACTTTTTCCGGTTGTTCCTTTCTTATTTTGTGACTTTTGGTTAGTTTCCTTATTGCCTTATATTAGCTAGTTAGTCATTCTTGAGTTAGTTTAATTAATTTTGAGTTAATGTTATATTAAACCTAAATACCAAGCAATGATAATCATGGAATACTTATCATGGAATTTAAATCCTCACTTGACAAGCATACACCCCTAGAAATACCCTATACATGCACAAGTAAGTGATGCAATATATTACTCATGCATATACTTCGCTTTCGATAATCCCATGTACCATTTATATAATATGTTATCATTTTACTATGTCTGACATAATACTTGAAGAATTTAAAACCCTAGCATGATTATAGGTCTAAACAATCCTATCATACTCACACATAATCGCACCTAAGACCAAGCTCACACATAAAGCACCAAAAACAATCTTCTTCGATATCCTCAAATGTTACATAATAAATGAATAAAAACATATACACATGATTAGGGTTAGACTATGATAATTGTTATTCGCATGTTTTAGGATTATAGATTTTTCCCTACATATACCATGATGATAATTACCCTATTAAATGCCATATTATACTTAAAATATATACGTGCATGCTATATGGATTATTTAACACGTAAAGAATGCATAATTGAGGGCATAACTCAATAAATGCATGAAAAGTGGAAAATATAGTCAATCGCTAAATCGTAAAAATTGCCTACATGTTAAAATATTGTGAACAATTATCTTTTATCCTTTTAATGATAAATTGCTCATAATAATAATTTTTGGTATGGAATTGGATAAAAATGATGAAATTAGGGTTTTGAGGGCATTTTGATCATTTTTGACCTAATGCACATAATGTAAATAACTGGACATAGAATGGCCTTAGACTTTTTTAGGTTGACCTTAGTGTTTACATTGACTTGGACATAGGCCGATGACCTTAGGGTTTATTTGAATAATTATAAATAATGAAAAATGCTTAAGTATGGAAATTAAAATGATTTTATGGTATGAAATGTTTGCGATCACCTCATAAAATACTAATACTTAAAGTAGAAGATCTCGAGTTTGGGAATGGTTGCTCTCTAGGGTTAGCTACCCTAGAGATGAGGTGTGATCCCTCATTAGATTTGGTTGAATAGTGTGCCTCTGTGCCCCAGCAAGTCCCATATCTACTATAGAGGTGACCTACAGGCCCTATAGGGGGTATCGATACTTAACGATTAAGTGACCAATGTTGGAGGATACCATGTTACCTATGTGCATTAGTATGACCAAGCATACCATTGTGTCCTTCTATTCTAGAATATAGGTATTGTGTTACCTTCGTGCACCATTATGACTAGGTATACTTTAGTGCCCCTAGGTTGATTGTATCCCCTTGAGTTCTATAAATAATAAAGGAATATTTGTTGATGGCCTTGGTATGGATTTTTAGGTTTGGTAGATGCCTTAGTGCCCTACCTCATTTTTGGTATATATTGGATTGATGGTTTGGTAGTTTCCTCAGTGCCCTACCTCATTTTTGGTATATATTAGGTTAATGGTTTGGTAATTACCTCAATTTCCTACTATGTTAATTAGAATTGATTTGATTAGTCAGTTTCGGCTATAGATTTTGATATGGTTATTGTGTACCTTGAAATGACATGACTTGGTTGAATATGGTCGATTGTTTAGCACAAGACTCTACTGGTATATATTTATAAGTATGTATTGATCTATGATTTATTATATATTATTATGGCATGTGCTTGTGTTTTGAGCATGCTTTGGATCATTACGTGATTATGTGCAAAGTAAGTATGTTACCTCTTGTGAGGTATTATGATTTACTTAGTACAATGATGTCATACTAATACTACATTTGTAGATGACTATGTAAAGGCCATGGAGTGGCATGAAGCTTATAAGAGTGGCCAGGATAAGTGGAGCCCTCAAGAAGAGGTTCCATTATTAGAATGTGCTTATAGGTCTAAGAGTTAGGGCAAACCGGTGTTGTACCTATGGGTACTAGTTTTTGTTGTATCGATTTTCCTTAGACTTTATGTCCTTAGCTGTATTTTGATTATCGTTGTTGTATAGAAAATATTTATCTGTAACCTTTATTTATGAAATCTCTCTTACTTTCATTGATTTCGTTTTGGTTTGGTTGGTTTTAGCTTTAGCACTTGGCACAATAAAGGTGAGGAAACGAACTTATCCTAAGTGTAGCGGTAACACCCATTATCTTTGGTAATTAATGCTTCTGCAAAATGAAAACTTTAAGGACTAAAAATGGGGGTGTTGTAAGTACAATTGAAATAAGTTTTTATAAATAAGAATGATAAGATTGAATTTATTTATTCATCAAGGTTAATAATACAATGGGATTCAAAACATTTGTAAAAATCACAACATAAAAAATGTTTGAAAATGTTTTAGATCACTTATCTAACAAACTATGGTTAGGAATGGATAAGCAATACAATTAGCCTCTCATTCAAAGCTAGATTAAGATCACCCATATGTTTTACATTACTCTCAATTCACCACCTCTTAAGAGAGCTAGAGTATATAAGAATCATGAGGTCTTAAATTTTGTTCTAATGGGGTTAGAGTTCTAAGGTAGGGTATAATTTTGGGATTGTAGATAGCTAGAGGAGCAAACTCTTTCTTTCAATCTCATTTTTCTTTTAACTTTTACTCATTTCTTTTCATTCGTTTCCCCTTTTAAATAGTTCAACTCCATTATAATCTCAACCCCCCTTTTTTTTATTCAACCAAATTTCAAATAAAAGGCCTAAATTTTTTTAAAATGTTTTTGAGAAGAGCTTATAAAGGTATTAAAAAGGAAATTCATGTCTTTTTAAAAATTTAGCTACTCCATTTATTTTTTCCACAACACCAACACCCCCATACTTAGATTTTACTATATTAGCAAAATAAAATTCTTCTTCAAACTATTACAACACTAGCTATAGAGTAGAAAGGAAAATACACATGGATAATAGTTTCTAACTTAGGTTAGATCAATCGAATAAGTTTTAAGGCTCAAAGGAATCATACAATCGAAAATAATTTCAAAGGCATGACATTTGGTTCCTATATAGAAGAGAAATAAATATGCCTCTATCATTTTTAAATATCATAAAGTATTATAAGGTCTTGAAGAGAACTAATGGAAAATTTTAGTTTCACAAACCAATGGAGAATACACGCATAGTTTTTTTTTTGGATAAACAATGTATCCAATAAATTAGCTCAAACGCTCACAGAATTATGCCTACTAATTCTAAACCTTATTTCATCTCAATCTCAATTAATTCATGGGTTGATTACTAATCATTCTAACTTTATTTCCTTCACCACTATCAAAGTCTCAATTTCTATTTTCAAGGTTTTCAAGATGGTGATCAAATTAGTTCATTAAAATTTTTAAAAAGCATTTATGAAAAGACTCAGTCCCTCTACCTTGATTACCCAATGAATAAATAAAAATAATATGACATTTCTTGTTTATAAAGAGGTTTTTTTATATAAAAATGAAATACACACCATGAAATGCCCCGAAAATTTATAATTTTATAAATTATATTTAAATGAGATTTTATTAGAAAAATTATTTAAATAAATTATTTTTATTAAAATAAAAGTATAACTAATTAGGACTATTCAAGAAGAAAATAATACATAATTTTTAATAGAAAATTTTTGGTATTTTAGCTAATTAAATATTTTATTTTAGAAATTAATTAAATAAATTATTTGTTTAAAATAATAAGGAGAAAATAGTTTCAAATTAATAATAATTTTATAAATAATTTAATTAGAGAAATTTAGGGTGTTTTGCTAATTAAAATGGAATTTATGGAAAATCTTTTAAAATTCCTAATTTAGCCTAAAAACGGATTTAAATATTATTTTATTTAAATATTATTATTTTTAAATATCTCAAATATTTTAATTAATTTAAATACCAAAACTAATTATTTTTCCCTTTTCCCATTTTCCTTTTTCCTTTTCTTTCTTTCTTTTTCTTTCTTTTTCTTTATCCTCCCCTTTTCCCCGTTTGGGCTGCCTCTCCCGCAGCCCACTTCTCCCTTTTCCTTTCCTTCGGTGCGGCCCAGCCTGTGCGGCCCCTTCTTTTGACTCCGCCACGCTGCATTTTATGCTTAATGTCACCAAAAGTCGTCGCTTTATTTAATGAGCTTAACCCGCGCCCGACCGCCAAGTCTACCTCCCTTTCTTTTCTTCTCTTTTTCCCAAACTGCCCAGCTTTCCTCCCCCATCTTCTTCTTCCTTCGCAACTGCCATCGACGCCGCCGACCTGCGCCACTACCGCCGCCCTTGTGCCCTGGTTTTTTTCCGCAGTTGACCGGCCGTTTCGCTCCTCTCTCTCCCCTGATGACCGTCGACCTTTTCACCCAACCAAATCTCCCTCATTCTCGCGCATTTTCCTTCTTTTTTTGCGCCGCCAATCCATACCCGAAACTCACTCCCCCCGGCCAACCTCGCCGACGGTAACCCTAACCCTACCTGCCTTACCCCGTAGCCGACCCACAAAACCCTAACCTATCTTCTAAAGCCTATAAATATCCCCCATAATAGCCCTGTATCGAGCTTTTGTTTCTTACCCAGAAATGCCCGACCTTGCCATTGCCGCTACTTCAGACACCTCGTTCGTCGTCTCCGGCGAACCTAGCCGCTATCCCTGGCTACCCGTGTCATCCTTGAACCTCCCTCTAGCTAACAAAACCATTCATCACCCTCGACTCTTTCTGCACAATCCTCCCCGACTGTGTGAACTTCCCTTCTCGACCAACCTGTTTTCCAGCCCCCGCCACCCTTTGCGCCGCCCTTAGCCACCTCTTCCGCCATTTCTGCCTCTTCTTTCACCTCCAAAATCTTCTGCAGACCCTCCTCTATCTCCCCATACCTTTATTTTCCTCTTTCTCCCTCTCCTCCTCTCTATTTCTCCTTCTCCTCCAATTGGCCACCACCCACCGCCGCCGTGCGCCGCCACCTTTGGTTGCGCCACCACCTCTATTCTATCCCCCTCCTTCTGGGCAACTCAAAACACCCCAGATCCCATCTTAAATCTCCCTATCTTATTCCCAGCATGCATCTTTCCCCTCTTTCTTTTCTTCTTTCGGCCACCGCCGCCGCCGCCGGTGCTGCCTATCCCCACCAACCTATGGTTGAACCCTAGACCCTCTAAGCTATTTTCCCTATTTTTATAACCCTTAAATAATTTTATTTCAATTATTTGCATATAAATACTATTATTATTATTCTTAATATTTATATTTTTAATATGCATTATTATTATTATTATTAATTTTTTTATTATTATTTATGTTGAGGGCTGAAGCCTATTGTATTTTAATTCGATTTTATTATTATTCTTCTTATTATTTCTATATTTAATATTATTAATATTAAAATGTTATAAGTATAATTATTATTATTATTTCCTATTTTGAATTTCCATTATTCTTATTCCATTATTATTAATACAAATATTTTAACATTAGTTTTGCTAATAATGTTGTTGTTGTTGTTGTTGTTGTTATTATTATTATTATTATTATTATTATTATTATTACTATTATTATTATTACTAAATTTGGTTATTTAATTTACAAATAATATTTTTAGTATTATTTTGGTAAAGGGTCTGAAGCCCTTATTTCACTTTATTTTTGAGTAATGCCTTTTTATTATTATTGCTACTATTTTTATTATTTTTGTTAATACTAATATTGATATTACTTTTGGTATTTTTGTTATTATTATTTTATCAAAAGCCTATTCTTATGTTAAGTTAGTGTTTAATATTATTTTTGATAGGAGGGAGTCTAATTTTAGCTTTTCTCTCATAATAGGTAAAACTAGTCAAAACCCTAAGGAGGCGTAGGAGCGTACTCCAAGACCGGTGTCGTTTTAGGTAAGGGTTTACTAAGGCCATTGTGTGCTTATATTCATTATGTGCTTCATATGCTATGCATTCTATGTTTATGATTATTAATTATATCGTATATGGTATGACGTGGAGTTGAAGAATGTTTTTGTATGGCATGTGTATTATTTATGTATGATGATATGTGTTGTGACCCTGTAAGACATGCATCTGAGGATGTTGATGTGGTTTGTGTGGGATAAAGGATGAAAAAGGAGGATGGGGAAAGAAGTTGACTAAGGGAATTGAGTTGACCTAATTTTATAGTTTTATAAGGAATAATCTAATGTATGGTTTTATGTGGAAGAATATAATTTATGGTTTTATGCGGAGAATATAATATATGGTTTTATTTAGGAGAATCTAATTTATGATGTTATATGGGAGAATCGAATTTATGGTGTGTTCGGGATAATCTAATTTATGATGTTAATTGGGAGATTCTAATTTATGATGTTATATGGGAGAATTGAATTTATGGTTTGTTTGGGAGAATTTAATTTATGATGTTATTTGGGAGAATTTAATTTATGATTTGATTGGGAGAATCTAATTTATGATTTGTTTGGGGGAATCCAGTTTATGGTTTTGCTTGGGAGATTCTAATTTATGATTTTATGTGGGAGAATCTAACTTATGGTCTTGTATGGGAGAATCTAATTTGTGGTTATGAATGGGAGAATCTAATCAATGTTAAGGTAAGGATGAATCTTCGGTTTTATGTGATTTGAATCTAGGGTTTGGTAAGGATGAATATTTTGTTGGTATGGATTGAATGTAGGGTTTGGTATGGACAAATCTTTGAGTTTTATATGGTTTGAATTTAGGTTTGGTATGGGTGAATCTTTGGTTTTGTGTGGATTGAATTTAGGGTTTTGTATGACGGAATCATGGTTTGTATGGTGGTTTTTATAGTTGTATGGTGGTATTAGGGTTTACATGGTGGCATTGATGGTTGTATGGTGGTATTAGGGTTTGCATGGTTGAATTTAGGGTTTCACATGGAATTTTAGGGTTTGCATGGGGAGACTAAGGTCTGCATGGGTATGAAATTTACGTGTGGAAAGTTAATTTGGGATGTAAGGAAGGTAATGTAAGTGTTATTTGGGTGTTGAACTATTTTGGACGGAAAATAGTACGTGGAGCATTATGAGGGTACGGAAGAGACTAAATTAGGGTTTGGAGTAATGAATTCTGGGTTGTTGTGATTAACTAAGGTTGGAGTGGATAATTGTGGTTTGTTATGAGTAACTAAGGCGTGGAGTGGCTAATTATGGTTGTTATGGTAAAATAGAGTTTGGAGTGGTTAACTATGGTTTGTTGTGGTTAATTGAGGTATGTGGTGGCTAATTAGGGTTTTTGTGTTATCATGTGTATGTGGTGATTTAAGTGTAATTATGATGGTGGAATTTTATGATTTGTGATGTGTGACGACTTATGCATCTCCAAGGTGAAAGCTTTGAATAAGATACTTAAGACACTAATTATTTAAAGTGGAAGATCGTTGAGACAGGACCAACCGATCCACCGGTTCGGAATAGTGGTTAGGGTTTTTACCCTATGTGTGACCGATCCACCGGTTATAATAGTGGTTAGAGCAGGATGCTCTATGCGTAAACCGATCCACTGGTTATAATAGTGGGGGTTCCCGAGCTCAACAACCGCAAACTAGTGTTTTGCTAAAATGCATAAAAGATACTAATTACTTACAGTGGAACACCATGCGAGCCAGGGCCAACCGATCCACCGGTTAGGAATAGAGGTTAGGACGCGTAGTCCTATGTGCCTCCCATCCACCGGCTATAATAGTGGTTAGAGTATGATACCCTATGTGCCTCCGATCCACCGACTATAATAGTGGGAGCTTCCGTACTCGCATGGATTTGATAAAAATCATGGTGTGAAACGATTCCTGATCAGAGATAAATTAAATAATTAATCCATATTATAATTGAGCTTTTACGTATGTACCCAAATGATTATTCGTTGTTATGATATCATGATTGTCTTTATGATCTTTTATTCTGCATGGATTATGTGCTTATGTGTTGGCCTTAGTGCTCGGTTACCTTACTCAGTACGTAGTGTACTGATCACCCTTTTCATGGGTGATGCTCATTCCCACGAGTAGTGTGCCCTTCTGACTTTATGTAGGTGGGCGAGACATCAGTCGGGGCTGAGTATCGAGCATGTTTGGCTTGAAGTTCGAGAGTTGTGGCCATATTTCAATATTTATCTGATTCTATTTCCTTTTATTAATCGTTTATCGGTTGTAACTATTTCTCTTTTAAGTTGAATAATGATTCCTTATGCGTACTCTGATTTTTGTTTTACAACCGTTTAATGCTTATTTGGAATTTGGATTGTATTGATTTATAATTGATTATTTCTTTTCTTTAGCCTTAGCACTTAGTACTGAAACGGTCGGAGATAACCGGTTTGGTACTAAGTGTGGCGGTAACATCCCCAGAATTTACGGGTTTTAAATTAAGGATTTCAATTACTTCCGCTTTAAAAAAAAGTAGTGAATTTTGGGGTGTTACACACCATCCATTTTAAACAAACCAAACACATAAAAGAATACCACATACATAGAAAAAAATTTGAACAAATAGAAAACAAGATACACTAAACATACCAAACAAAGTGAATCACTCTTTACTTAGATTGTGCATTATCCTCAATGTACTTATCCAAAAAACATGAAAATGGAATGAGAAGGAATTTATGAAGGTAGAGGAGGTGATGGATCCCTTAACCCAATATGAAACTCATAAAGAGTTTTCATCATCCCCATCATTTGATCTTAGTTAGTCATAAGTGTAGTCATTTGAGAGAATACCTCTTGAAACTGTGAGTTGACATGAGTTTAAAACTGGAGATGCCAATTAGAGATAGAAGATGATGAAATAGTATGTGAATAGTGATGATGAGGGGAAGGAGGTGTGCTTATTCACAAGGACGGGGAAAAGGTTTCTCCATGGTGTGAGGAGTATGATCAACATTGTTATTTGAAGGTTACCATGTCTTGTGGTATAAAGGATTAGTCTTATCAGGATTACGTAACAGAAAGTATGCACATCCTTGGTAGTGAAGATGCCACACATCATTTCTATGCTTAATTAAATGTACTAAACAAAAACTTTCAATGTCGATGTGTAAGCTCATTGCTTCAATTGACCCGTCATTAGGTATGATAAGGCTTTAGTGGTAAACAAACTACCTATGACAATGTCTCCTTGCTTGGAATTTCTTACCCACTTAAAGTAATTATCTAGAAAATAAGCTATGTCAATATGTGCATGATCTAACTTGGAGTCAATAAAAAAAAGCTCAGTGGTCCTAATCAAACTAGTACTATACCCCTACAAAAAACAGTGCAAGCTAGAAGGTGTTGTAAATAATGTAATACAAGATTGTAAATTATCCAAGGCTTAGCTTTTAAAATTTTGAAAGCGGTTGAGGTTGGCATGTTGGAAGTGTCACCAATCTTAGAGAAGGAATAATCCACATTAAAGTAAAGGGGTATAACATGAAAACTTCCACAAGGCAAAATAAAAATGTTGTATAGCTCATTTAAAGTGATTTTAACATTAAATAAGCATCATATTCTTGCGTATAAGGGTTGACATGTAATTCACAAGTTCTAAGGAACTTTGGAGTTAATAATCTATACTTATAATTAGTGCAATATACAAAGTTGCGCATACCAACACTTCTAGCAGTTTTGTAGCTTGTTCATGAACTCCTAGTGTATTGAAAAATCCATCATCCAAATAATGTGCGCCTATGAGTCACATATGAGATAGATAATCGTACCTTTTTTATTAATCAATTGTAGTACCTAGCTCATTTTTTGGATTCCATTAGTTGCCTTATCTTAATGGTGAGTTACACTACCTAGAAGAATTGCCTCCGGTTCTCTAATTCTTTTTGGGCCATTCTAAAAGGAAAGAAAACAACTCTAACTCAATTTCATTTTCAAATAATCATTTAGTGAGACTTTTATGAACATCCCTATTTAGAAATTAATTTTAGCATATACTAAATGTACGATTGCTACTTGTGCATTAAAACTTTCACTTGATTACCCAAAGTTTGAGAAAACATCTTAGTAAGTTAGTTGTTCCAAGTATTCTCACAAATGAAGCATACATTCACAAATTAAAAAAAAATACATAAGTATGAATATATCAACACACGTTTGAACATATTAGGTGTAAATTACACTTATCCTTTACTTGAAATTGAATTAATTTTCCAAATATACTTAGAGAATGATTTATAATTGAATGAGACAAGAACCCTAAACTAATTAAGTGAAATTTTTACAAAAATTGATAATGGGATGTAGTTAGGGCTCACAAAAATTGTCAGGGTTTGCTCAGATAAATGAAAAAATTATAACAGAACTAAGTGTTGAAATAGGTAGCACGTTGATTTAGTGATTAGACTAAGTATTAATGAAGATTCGAATGGTTCTTGGTGAAGAAGAAAATGGAACTGGAGAGTAAGAATTTTAGAAGTAGAGCATTGTGAATGAGATAAATAAAAACAAAGCTTCCATTTACTAAAGAAGAACATGGGGTGCTGAGAAGAAAATCACAAAATCACATATTATGTTTTATAACATAGTACCCCCCAATGTTATATTTTTTACTCTTAGCATTATAATTTTTTTTTCTGAAATAAAAAATGGGCCATGTTTTTAAACACGGTAGGCCCGTGTTAACTTCTTTGCTCTTGGCTTTATACAAAAAAAATTCTGAAAAGAAACACGGAATGTGTTTGTAAACACGGTAGCCCTGTGTTAAATTCTATGCTCTTAGTTTTCTATAGAAAAGAAACATGGGGCATGTTTGTAAACATGGTAGCCCCATGTTAAATTCACTATTCATATTATATATATATATATATATCACACAATCACACTAAAAACATACAATTACTATAATATATAAACAAAACAAAAAAGTACTTCTCTATAACAATTAGGAGATATCCTAAGTAGTATCCTCCCTATGCTCTCATTATATAGAACTAGGAGTAGTAAGATCAACCACTTCCAAGTTTCTTACATAGTGTCCCTCGTAAAAAGGTTTGAAATGGTGTCCATTCATGTAATATCCCAAAATCCTAATTTCCGAAATTATGGCCAAATAAGGAATTTTTAGGAAAATTAATTTATTAAAATGTAGAGAGTTAATTAAGGTAGATTAAGAGGAAAATAATAAAGAATTTAATTGGAAGAAAATTTGGGTATTTTTCCTAATTAGCATGGAGGTTAAGGGAATTTATCTAAAATAGTCTAAAATAAGCAAAAAGGAATTTATTTAATATTTTATAAATATTAATATTCTAAATAAACCAAAAATACCCCAATTTCCCCATAAGTTATTTTAATTATTTTTCCATCCTATTTATTTCCTTATTTTCCCTTTTCTTCCTTTTTCTCCCTTCTCTTTTTTTTTCTTTCTCTCCCCCCGACTAGGCCGGCCTGCGCAGCCCAGACCCCTCGCCTTCCCTCTCTCTACGCGCAGCCCGAATTCCCTGCCTCTCCTTCCTTCTTCTCGCCCGCGGCCCAGCGAGCCCAGCCGCTGTGAAACCAAACGCTGCGTTTCGTCTCTATAGTCATCGAAACGCCGCGTCACAATAAGGAAAAAAGGTGACCGTTGCCAGACCGACGAGGACGTTGCGTTTTGCCCAAAACTTTCCGCAAAACGCCGCGTTTCATTAATAGGGGAAATAACCGCCACCAAACCGGCCGGTTCCCCCTCCCTTTTCCTTTCCCCTGGACCGCCGGTCCACCCCCTTTTCTTCCCCCTTCTTCTTCCCCATGCAGACGGCAGCAGCAACGCATGCCTGCACTACCGGCGCGCCCCGACACCGGCGAGCCTGCCTCTCTCTCTCTCTCTCTCCTATCGTTTTCTTTCCCCGTTTTGGCCCCAACCAGCATTGTCCTCCCTCCTGAGCAGCCTGCAACCCTTCCTTTTTTTCTCTCCTGCAACCGCCTGGCGCCCGCACCCCCTTGTCTTCTTCCCCTTGGCCTTGCCCGACCACCCTGCCTATAAATACCCCCATTGATCACCTGGATTCGGGATTTGGAACCCCGAAACCCTGGGTTTGCTCCCTCTCGCCGCCGCCTCATCAGACGCGTCGACCGCCGCCCTCCCCCAATGCCGCCGGTCGAGCGCCGCCCAGAACCCCACCTTGCACCACCCTCCACCTAACCAAGCCCTCCTTAGCCCTCGATTTGCCTTGCACGAGCCACCCCAAGCCGTGCAAAATCGCCACCCCGAGCAGCCCCTTCCAGCCCGTCGCCGCCTTGCACCACCTTCTGCCGCCTTCTCCACCGCTACCAGCCACCCTGCCACCTCCCAAAATAACCGGCAGGTCCTCCCCTACCTGCCCATACCATCCTTACCCCCTACCTCCTTCTCCACCAGCCTCCACCATCTCCCACCACCTTCTTCCACCTTCGGTCGCCGCGTCCACCACCGCGCGCCGCCTCCTTTCTCACGCCATCACCCTCACTCCACTCCCCTTCACCTGCTGCTTCTCCCCCCACCTCAAACTTCTCTTTTCCTCCTGCCATCCAGCCCCCACCTTGATCTTTTCCCTTCCCTTCCTCCTCCACCGCCGCCGCCGTCGCCGCCACGCGCCGCCGCCGGACCACCACCAACCCTAGGTGGTTCTCCACCCATCCAAACCCTAACCCCCTTTTTATATAGCTGCTACTATTTTCTACTAATATTAATACTAATATACTTACTATTATTATTATTATTATCATTATTATTATTACTTTTATTATTGTTATTACTATTATTATTATTATTATTATTATTATTATCATTATTACCATTATTACCATTATTATTATTTTTATTATTAATGTTCTTATTTTCTTACTAGTACTAACATCCCTTTTAAACCCTAACCTATATTATACTTAACTTTGGTCTTATTTTTATAATTATTAGTATTAACATTTTTATTATTATTATTTCTATTATCCTTACTATGGTTATTATTATTATTGCTTAACCTTACTTGGTTGTACTATTATTATTATTATTATTATTATTATTATTATTATTATTATTATTATTACTATTATTAGTATTATTATTATTACTATTATTATTATTGTTATTGTTATTATTATTATACTTAACACATTTGTCACCATTGTTAATAATAATACTACCTTGTCTTTACCCATGTTACTTAACTCAAGCTAGTAAATATCATTTGGTTGTTAACTAAGAAGAGTACTTGAACCTTATTACCATACCATTTAACATTAACCCTAACCTCATTACTATGACACTATTATTAACTATTACTATTATTACTACTATCACTACCTTATTGTTGTAATCAAAAGCATTTGAACCCTTTTATTATTCAAGAATATACAACTATTATCATTATCTGTAATACCCCAAAAATTTCGAAAACCTATATTTTAATAAATTACTTTTATTTGGAATAGAATTACTTTTAGATTATTTATTTTAATTATTTTATGGATTTTAGAGTATGTAAATTTGGATAAGAGTATTTAATAAATTAAAAATAAATAATTTGCTATTTATCATATTGTTTTATTTAAATAATTTTCCAAAACTAATATTTTACCAACTTTATCCTTTTTAAACTAATATATTAGATTATAATAAATTAAATTATTAAATTAAATAAATTATCAAGAATATTACATTTTATGATTTATAAAATTTATTTAATTTATTTCCTCTATTTTCCCATTTTTCCTTTTTCTTTTCCTCCTCCTTTTTCTCCTTTTCTTCTTTCTTCTCTTTTCCTTTTTCTCCCCCTTGGGCCGCCCGCCCGGCCTGCTCTCCCCTCTCCCCCGCCCGTTGGGCCTTCGGCCCGTCTCCCCCTCCTCTCCCTCGCTCGCACGCCCGTCGCCCAAGCCCCGCACGGCCGACCCATCCCTCCTTCCTCCCCCAGACCGGCCGGCCAGCCCCTTTTCTTTTCTCCCTTCCCCGACCGGCCTGCTCCCTTATTTCTTCTTCTCCCAACGTCATGACTCTTGACCCAGCAGCTCCTCGACTCGTCGCCATCGCCATAACCGCCTGCCATGCCCGACCACCGAGACGCTGGCTGCCACCGCCTGCACCCATCGCTGCCACCACCTGCCCTCCTCTCCCGTCATTTTCTTCCTATTTTCGAACCCATCCAGCCCTGCAAACCATCCCACAACTCTGTTTTTTTTCCCCCTCTTCGTCTCCCCTCCCTGCCACCCTACGACACCCTGCCACCCTAGACGCTGCCGTCGATCAGCCCCTGCCCCCTCTCTTCTCCCTCTTCTTTTTCTTCTCCTCTTCAACCCATTTTCTGCCCATCCTCTCGAGCCTTTACTCCCCGATCCTCCCATCTCTCTCATTTTCTTCCTCTCCCGTTTTTCCCTGTTTTTGCTCCACCGCCACCCTCCGCCGCGTACACCGCCTAACTGGACCCCCAGAGCCGCCTTATGCCACCGTATGCTACCTCCCTGCACCGCCCCAACACCACCCGAGCCACCCCGCAACTCCCTCTTCCTCCCCTCTTCCTTTTCTCCCGGTTTTTCACCCTTCCCGATAGCCCACCTGTAACGCCGCCGATCGCCGCCTTCCGGCCGCCTCTTCCGCCACCCAAGGCACCATTCAAGACCCTGCAACCCCCTCTACAACCGCCATTCATTAGTTAGCCAAAAACAGCCCTTTAACCCCTCCATTTTTCCCTCTCCTTTTCCTTCCTTCTCAGCCCCTCGCCCTCGACCCTGCTTGGCAGCCAACTTCGCCGCCCCGCCGCCGCCGTCTCCGCCGCCCTACGTCGCCGTGAAACCACCCTTAGCCTCCACCTACACGCCCTCTACACTTTTGCACCATTCCCCTGCCTTAGAACCTCCCCTAACCACCTTCTTTTCTAGCCCAAAGACCCTAACTCGAAAATGGTTTATTTTTCTCCCTTCACCCCCTTCGAACCCTTTTCTCCCCATAATTTTGCATGAGACTCACGCTGTTCATGCAGCGTGAGCTCCCCTACATTTTAAAAATAGTTTGGATAATTTTAAAGGTATAATGGTATTTTATGTTAAGTGTTTTACTAATTAAATTTTATAAAGTTTTATCCTTGTTAACTTCTTATTTCTAATAAATATGATGGATATTATTTTTAGGTGTTGAGTTGCTAATTATGCTTGGTAAGATTGATATTTTGCGGGATTAAGGTAACCGTTAATCCTCCCTTAAATATATGAAAAACGCATGCTAGCACATTTAGGGTTTAGTATGATTTTATGCATGTTTTGTATGCTTAGCATGATATGTTTATGGTTTCTTATATTGTTGTTAAAAAGAAATAGCATGACAACTTTTGTGCCATATGTAGGTGTTTTGAATAAGGAAGGAGTTGGAAATATGGACAGAAATGTTAAATGCTTGTTTATGACGCACCATGTTGCTAATACATGAATAATGTTATTGTCTAAGGGTATTTTAGTAATTATGCTTATGAGGTATGTGAATCAATGTATATAGTTGCTAATGAGTATTATGTTGAATAATGATAAGTTGGTGGACTTAGATGACAAAAATGAAGTATTAATATTGTTATTTTATGTAGGGTTAGTAAATTCATAAAATGTTGAATAAAGGGGTTGAGTGGAAATTTCACAAGTGAAAAAGGACATTTTGGGAATTTGGTAAACAAAAGGGTATTTTAGTAATTTGTAAAATAAAAGGAGTGTTATGGTAATTTTATAAATAAAAGGGTATTGTGGTAACTTTGTAAATAAAAGGATATTGTGATAATTTGAAAGTAGGGGTAAAATAGTAATTTTGGAGTCAAGGGGCAATATGGTAATTTTATAAGTAAGTGGTAAGAATGGTAATTTTGGAAGTAGGGGTAAAATTGTAACTTTGGATGAATGAGGGCATTATGGTAATTGTTCAAGTAAAAAGGGCATTATGGTAATTTTGGAGGTAGAGGGGCAAAATCGTAATTTCATAAGTAAAGGGTAATATGGTAAATTTTATAAGTGAATGGCGAAGTGGAAATTTATAAGTAAAAGGGGTAATATGGTAAATTGGAAAAGACGGGCAAAATGGTAATTATGTAAGGAAAGATAAAGATGGTAATCTTGGATGTGAAAGGGTAAAATAGTAATTTGTAAAGTAAAGGATGTATGGTGGTAATTTTCATAAATAAAAGGATATTATGGTAAAATTGGATGTAAGGGGTAGAATGGTAATTTTGTAAATGAAAGGATATTATGGTAAACCTGGGAGTAAGGGGTAACTTGGTAATTATGATAACGACAAAAGATAATTTAGCAAGTAAATTATGATTGTAGAAGGGCAATTGGATAAGTATGATACTATAGAAGGGTAATTTGGTAAATTAACAAATTAAAGGGCATTATGGTAATTTTAATAATGGAGAAGGGTAATATAGTAATTTTGATTATGAAAAAGGGTAAATTAATATTGGTGATTATGAAGAAGAGTAATTTGGGATTTGTGATAATTAAAAAGGGTAAATGGCAATTAAAATAATTGAGAGGGGTAAAATGGTAATTATGATAAAGGAGAAGGGCAATTTGGTAATTTGTTCAACTAAAAGGGTAATTTGGTAATTTAGCCGATAAAAGGGTAAAGTGATAATTGTTTAACCAACTAAAGGGGCAAAATAGTAATCATGATAATGAAGGAGGGTAATTTAGTAATTTATCCAACTCAAGGGTAATTTAGTAATTATAACAAAGGAGAAAGGCGATTTGGTAATATAACCAACCAAAAGGGAAATACGATAAGTATAGTAATTATGAGGGGTGAATGATGATCTGAAAAGTGTATGAGATAATTTGGTACCCTAAATCGGACAAAGGGCAATTTGGTAATTATGCAACCTTAAGGGTAATGTGGTAATTTATCAAGTAAGGAACGGATACTTAACAATTATATAAGAAAAGGGCAAATGAGTAATTTGTACCTAATAGGTCCTTGAGATTGTGGAACATTAATATGATTAAATAATGTTGATTAGCCAAGTAAGAGTATCTAATGATTAGTATGGCCTTGATGGTTTCTCTGTGACATCCTGGATAATCCTCTGAATAAGAAACGATTAATGATATTGAAACGATTGAAAGTGAATAAGTATCGGATTATCGTGCTTTCTGTGATCACCTTAATTAAGACACTATTACTTAAAGTGAAAGACCTCGAGATCGGGAATGGTGACTCCTTAGGGGTCGCTACCCTAAGGACGTGGTTTAGTCCACGATTATTCTGGTATTTGCTGGTGTGCCTTTGTGCCCCAGCCAGGCCCTATATCTTACTCTTCCTAGCTCTACGGACCTAGTTAGGGGGTATGCATACTTATGGATTAGGTGTCCTTGTCGGTAGGGTACTGAGTTAGCTTTATGCACCAGTACGACCAGAGTACCTTTGCGTCCTTGGGTTCATGGTTGAAGGGTACTGAGTAGCTGATATGCACCGGTACGATCGGTGTACCTTTGTGTCCCGGGTTATCGATCTCCCATTCGAGGCAAATAAATATGATTGATGTGCTGATTAAATAAAGGAAAGATACTATTATTGAAAGTGGAATATTAATGAGCCGGGCCCAGATGATTATGATATTGCGTACCGGTCCACCGGTTATAATAGTGGTCTAGGAGCGTGTTGCCCTGGTATGTGATATTGAGTACCGGTCCACCGGATATAATAGTGGTCCAGGAGCGTGTTGCCCTGGTATGTGATATTGAGTACCGGTCCACCGGATATAATAGTGGTCCAGGAGCGTGTTGCCCTGGTATGTGATATTGCGTACCGGTCCACCGGTTATAATAGTGGTCCAGGAGCGTGTTGCCCTGGTGTGTGATTATGAGTACCGGTCCACCGGTTATAATAGTGGCCAGGAGCGTTGTGCCCTGGATGATGAGTTATCTGTATTCCGGTCCACCGGCAATAATAGTGGGGGTCCCGAGCTCAATAAAATCAGTTGTGTATGGGAATAAGATTATGGAAAAATACTAATCACTTATAGTGGAACACCATGTGAGTCCGGGCCAGACCGGTCCACCGGCAAATAATAGTGGTCAGGTGCGTTCTGCCCTGTGTGTTTATCTTTCGGTCCACCGGCAATAATAGTGGTCAGGTGCGTTCTGCCCTGTGTGTTTATCTTCCGGTCCACCGGCAATAATAGTGGTCAGAGGCGTTCTGCCCTGTGTGTTGACTTCCGATCCACCGGCTATAATAGTGGGGCTCTCGTACTCACATGGATATAAAGTATGATATTGATGGATTAATGATAGAATAATGGCTTAAGGCCCAAAGTATCGATCGTGAATTATAACTTGTGTTACATGTTATTGTTATGTATGCACCTCTCATTATTTATGTGCGTGACTTGTATTATGTGCCGTATGCGGGCCTGTCTTTAAGTGTGGTATTAAAGGGTTACTCAGTACCGTAGTACTGAAGGGATTCCTTTTATGGGGCCCCTGCCTATTCAATGGGCAGTGCCCTTGCAGGTATTTTCAAGTGCTACTCAAGTGGGTTATGGGAAGGAGAGTAAGGAATTTTCCGGTATCATGGCTTTTTCTCTTTCTCATTTAAATTCTTGGTTTTAAATGTTAACGTTGTTAAAGTAACCACCATTGGTGGATTTTATTCCTGAAAACGATTTGATGCGCTACTCTGATTTAAATATGTTGAAGCTTGCAATTTACTCTTATTTATGCATGTTGAATGTCTTTCGAATTGTATTTCATTTTCTTAGCCTTAGCACTTGGTACTGGAACGGTATGAGTGAACCGGTCTGGTACTAAGTGTGGCGGTAATACTCCCAAAGTTCACGTTTTATTTATCTGCTTCCGCTATTATCTTTTAATAAAACGAAATGTTTCAGTAGTGAATTTTGGGGGTGTTACATTATCACCCTTAGGAATAGTTACTTGTAATATTGTGACCTTATAATAATATTATTTCGAATATGACACCATTAGTAGACTTAGCCTTAAAAATGCTAGGGTTTCTCTCACTATAAACATTAGTGTCACTAGCATTAGTTTTATTATTATTTTTATCACTATTTCACTATGACTAGTGAACACTAGTATTATAAGAATGGAACCAATGGGCTTAATAAAATAAGTGTAACAATAAGTATCACAAATAACTATATTTTGAATACTAATATTTAGTATACTAATTCTAAGGTAAAAACCCTAGTTTTTGTATAAAACCCTTTTTAGTAATAAAAACCCTAACCTTAAACTAGAATGAGGAGTGATAGTAATTATAAGGGAAACTAATACTTAGCATTTTCCCCTTTTATAGGTAACCCCGACCAAAGCCCTAAGGAGTTAGAGGAGCGTGCTCCAAGCCTGGCGTCGCCTTAGGTAAGGACGAAGCTAATGGCCTTGTGCTATGTGTGACATGGATGTTTTGAATGTTATGTATGTCATGCTATGCCATGTATTATATGATTTGTGTATAACTTGTCTTATGTGTAGCGCAGCTTGGAGATTGAGGTATGTTGTATGTGCTTCCGTGACATGAGCATGACATTTATATGTATGATGTTTATGATGTAATATGTTATGGCCCACTAGGACATGCATGTTAAGATAAATGGTAATATGAGCTGGGAACCATCATGGGAGTCTTGAAGTTTGTATGGTGGCATAAATGTTCTATGGTGGTACTAATGATTTCATAGTGGTATTAATGGCTTACGGTGGTATTCAGGTTCGTATGGTGGTATTGTGATTTTACGGAGGCATTAATGTTGTATGGTGGTATTTGTGTTTTTATGGAGGTATTACTGTTGTATGGTGGTATTTGTGATTTATGGAGGTATTAATGTTGTATGGTGGTATTAGGGTTTGTATGGTGGTATTAGGGTTTGCATGGTGGTATTAGGGTTTGTATGGTGGCATAAATGTTCGCATGGTGGTACTAATGATTTCATAGTGGTATTAATGGCTTATGGTGGTATTCGGGTTCATATGGTGGTATTGTGATTTTATGGAGGTATTAATGTTGTATGGTGGTATTTGTGATTTTATGGAGGTGTTAATGTTGTATGGTGGTATTTTTGATTTTATGGAGGTAATGATGTTGTATGGTGGTATTAGGGTTTGTATGGTGGTATTAGGGTTTGCATGGTGGTATTAGGATTTGTATGGTGGTATTAATATTCGTATGGCGGTATTAATGATTGTATAGTGGTATTAATGACTTACGGTGGTGTTAGGGTTTACATGGTGGTGTTATAGGTTGTATGGTGGTATTAATGTTGGTATGGCAGTATTAGGGTTTTGCATGGGAGTTAACGATCGTACAGGATTAGGGTTTGGAGTGATTAACTCTGGGGTGTTGTAATTAAGTAGGGTTGGAGTAACTAATCATGATTATTGAGGACAATTACGGTTTGGGATGGCTAAGTATGGTGGTTATGGTAAAATAGGGATAAGAGTGGCTAACCACGGTTGGTGTGGACAACTAGGGTTGGTTATGGCTGCTTAGAGTTGTTCGGTGTTATCATGTGTATCTATTGATTGAAGGGTAGTTATGTATGTGAGATTTTATTAGTTGTGTTGAGTACAGTATAAAGAGAATGATTTATGCATGTCAAGAGTGATGTGTGATTCAATAAGACACGGATAAGACACTAATAATGTAAAGCGAAAGACTGTTGAGCCGAGCCTTGTGCGTTTCGTTCCGGTCCACCGGCTATAATAGTGGTCAGAGGCATTTTGCCCTGTGCGTTTCGTTCCGGTCCACCGACTATAATAGTGGTCAGAGGCATTTTGCCCTGTGCGTTTCGTTCCGGTCCACCGGCTATAATAGTGGTCAGAGGCATGTTGCCCTGTGCGTTTCGTTCCGGTCCACCGACTATAATAGTAGTCAGAGGCATGTTGCCCTGTGCGTTTCGTTCCGGTCCACCGGCTATAATAGTGGTCAGAGGCGTTCAGCCCTGTGCGTTTATTTCCGGACCACCGGCTATAATAGTGGGGGATCTCGGCTCGATAGACCCAAAGTAAATAAGTTAAACCATGGGAAAAATACTAAGTACTTACAGTAGAACACCATGTTGAGGCGGGGCCAGTCCGGTCCACCGGTTAGAATAGTGGTCAGAGGCGTTCTACCCTGTGTTTTTATTTCCGGTCCACCGGCTATAATAGTGGGGTCCCCGTGCTCACATGGATTATTGAAGAATGCGTGAAATGGACTTATTTCATTAATGAGAATACAGAATAAGACATCAGAAAGTGATTAGATCTATTCATGCATGTCATCGTATGTTATTTATGTGTTGAATGTGGGTCTTGCGTGCTATGTGTGCTATGTGGTATGATTATATGCTTGGCCTTAGCGCACCAGCGCCCTTACTCAGTATTGGACCCGTACTAATACTACCTTGATTGAATGGGTCCTGTGATGATCCATCAATGGTGGGGAGCAGACCTCCTATGCAGGTTTGATCGGTTACTATTGTGGGGTGGAAGGCTTGGCTTAAGTGAGTAGGCGATCCGGATATTAGTCCCTTGGGATCTGTTTTATTGGCTATATTTTGTACTACGCTCCTTGCTTTGAAACCGTACTCTAAGTTGTATTCCTAAATGATATTTTAACTGTTGTTGACTCGTGGTTTTCGTGAATGGTCTATGTTAACTATGGACCTATGTTTTGATGACTCGTACTTAATGATTGTTTAGTTTAGCCTTAGCACTTAGTATCGGAACGGTAGGAGTGAACCGGTCTGGTACTAAGTGTGGCGGTAATACCCCCAAGTTTATGGTTTTAATTCTTTCGCTTCCACTAAAACCTTTGTCTTAAACGAAATTTTTCAGTAGTAAATTTGGGGGTGTTACAATTCACTTTCCACAACTTTTCTATTTTCTCACTCTTTATTTCTTCTACACCATGATTAAACACGTTAGTAATAATAAATGGGTCAATCCATCTAAACCTTAGTTTTCCTGAAAAGAGTTTTATTTGAGAATGATATAATAATATATTTTTACTTATTTCAAAATTCATTCTAAGAATTAACTTATCATGAACTGCTTTAATTTGACTTTTATATCTCAATTCAGTTTCAAAAGCTTCATTTCATAATTCCTCAATGTATTGTAACAGAAGTTTTCTATGTTTATCAATCTCATTTGACTCCATGTGTCCTGGCAACCCAAAAATCCCTATGTTCTAATTCAATTAGAAGGTGATAATGCTTACTATAAACTAACTGATATGGTGATATGCTAATTTGAGTCTTATACGTTGTGTAATATGATGAAAGAGCATCATTAAGATGTAAACTCCAATCCTTTCTTGTTAGTTTCACCATCTTTTCTAGGATTACTTTTATTTCACAATTTGAGATTTTAGCTTGACCATTCGTTTGTGGATGATACGCTGTGGATATTTGATGTGTAACATGATACTTTTTTAGCGATGCTTCCACTGCTCTATTGTAGAAGTGAGAACCCTTGTCGTTGATTATAGCTTTTAGCAAGCTAAAATTTGAAAAAAAATGTTATTTTGAAGAAAATCTGCAGCAACTTTAGCATCATTTGTTCAGGTAGCTTTTACCTCCACCGATTTTGACACATAATATATAGGAACACGAATATATTTGAAACCAAAATATGATGGAAAGGGACCCATGAAATCCATACCCCAAATATAAAAAAATTTGCATGCAATAATGGGGTTTTGTGGCATTTCATTTCTAAGATGTGATCCTCCTATATTTTGACAACCTTCACATGTTTTGCAAAACTCATAAACATCCTTAAACAAGGTGGACATATAAAATCCACTCTTTAGAGTTTTATGCACTGTTCTTTTTACACCAAAATGACCCCCACAAGAATATTTATGCAAAGTATTAAAATGGAAAGAGTCTCATTATCGGGAATACATCTTCTAATGATTACTCATCACATTGTTTCAACAAATAGTGATCATCCCATACAAAATACGTCTCTTGACTCTTCATTCTATCCATTTATGTCATATTAAAATGTGAAAGGAGTACCTTTTTGACTAAAAAATTGACCACGTCAGCATACCAGGGTATTTTATTTGCAACTACATGAACGTGTTTGTTTGTAAATGATTCATTCATAGGTGACTCCAATTCAAATGCTTTGATCAACCTACTCAGATGATCTACTACTCCATTTTCTATTCCTTTCTTGTCCTTAATGTGAATATTGATTTCTTGAAGCAAGGGTTTCCATCTAATCAACCTTGATATTGCTTCCTTCTTTGCTAGTAGATACTTTAGGGTTTCTTGGTTAGACTAAAAAAAATATAAGTTCCTAGAACATAAGAACAAAATTTATCTAAAGTAAATACAAGGGCAAGAAGCTCCTTTTCAGTGGTCGTGTAATTAAGTCAAGCCTCATTTAAAGTGCGTGAGCATAGTATATCACATGTGTATATTTTATAGTCCATTGACCTAAAACACTACCAAAAATATAGTTAGATGCATCACACATTAATTCAAAAGGGAAATTCTAATTAGATAGTTGAAGTATAGGTGTGCTAATTAATTTATCCTTAAATGACCAAATGCTTTCTTACATGCACCATCAAACTTGAACTTAGTTTTTTTTTCTAAAGAAGCTTACACAAACATTGAGCTATCTTAGAAAAATATTTAATGAATCTACAATAAAATCCAGCATGACATAGAAATGAGTGCACTTTCTTAACTATCGAGGGGTAAGATGAAGAAGTAATAAGATCAATCTTTGCTTTATTAACTTAAATTCCTTTAGTAGAAATGATATGTAATAAGACTATCCCTTGTTGAACCATAAAATGACATTTATCAAAGTTTAGCACAAGATTATTTTCAAAACATCTTTTTAAGATGAAATTCAAATTATCTAGGAGTTGGTCAAAAGTATCACCATGTATACTAAAATCATCCATGAATACCTCGATAATTTTTTCCAAATATTCTAAAAAAAATGCTTACCATGCATCTTTGAAATGTGGTAAAGGCATTACATAACCTAAATAGCATACAATGATATGAAAATATACTATAGGGACATGTGAATGTTATCTTCTCCAAATCATTTGGAGCTATAGGAAGCTATACATATTCAGACTATCCATCCAAAAAGTAATATTATGCATGATATGCTAACCTGTGTAACATATAATCTATAAATGGTAAAGGAAAATGATCCTTCCTAGTCATGGAATTCAACTTCCTATGATCCACATACACCCTCGAACCATTTTGAACTCTAGTAGGAACGATCTCTCCCTTGTTATTCTCCACAATAGTGATTCATGTTTTCTTAGGTACTACTTGTAGAGGACTAACCCAACTATTATTAGCGATTAGGTAAATGAGACCTACAAATAACAACTTTATCACCACTTTCTTCACTACCTCCATCATAATCAAATGTAGTCTATGTTGTACTTATTTACTAGGCTTAAAATCATCCTCAATTAAAATCCGATACATAGAAACTAAATGACTAATACCCTTAATATCCAAAACTATCCGCCCCAAAGTAGTTTTATTCTTCTTCAAAACATTAATAAGCTTATCTTCTTACTTGGTAGTTAGGTACAAGATTTGATGCAAGGAAGGGTATCTTATCCTTGAGAAATACATACTTAAGATGTATAAGTAATGGTTTTAGCTCACTTATGGTGATTTCTCTATTAAAGGTAAAGGTGTATCTAATGTTAATGGTAAATCCACAAATCTTCCAATTCTGCTAGGGCTTGATCTTAAATCAGTCACCATATCCTTGATTTCCTTATCTACTTCTAATTTCTCATTCAACTCTTCTAAAGGCTTGTTTTCTATACATTGAGTTAATTTTACCTCTCAGGGATCTTTAGATGATAACTCATAAACTTTCTTAGTTAAATATTCAATAACATCCAACATGGAAATTGGTTCATAATCTATAGGATACTTCATAGAGCCATATATGTTAAACCTAGTAACTTCATCATCAAACTCCATAGTCAAAACTCCATCATGTACATTAAATTTTTTTTAAAGTTTTTAGAAATGGTCTACCTTAAAATATAGGAGAAGATTTAGATAAACCATTATCCTACATATCTAACACATAAAAATTAGCACATAATACTAACTCATTCACATGCACCAATACATCTTCAATTACTCCTTCAAGGTATGTATTAGATCTATTAGCTAATTGAAGAATAACTTGAGTTTCTTTCAAAGTTCCTAGACTTAGTGCAATAAAGATAGATAAAGGTATCACACTAATTGAAGAACCTAAGTCAAGCATACATACATCATACCTTGTGTTTCCAATCTTTAAAGGAAAGGTAAAAATACCTTGATCCTTATACTTTGGTGGGAGTTTCCTTAGAAAAATTGCTGAAAAATTCTCCCCCATGCTTACTTTCTTATCCCTATTAAACTTTATTTTCTTAGTAAACAAATTCTTAATAAAATTTTCATACCTTAGCAGTTGTTTAATTACATCCATTAGAGGGATGCTCACATACACTTTTCTAAACAATTCAAACATCTCCTTGTCATGATTCTACTTCTTGTTTCTTGCCAACTTACTAGAAAAAGGATCAGTATTTTTAATAGGAATAAGAAAATTATTTTTAGTTACCTATGGAGGATTATCAACTTCTTCTTTCACAACAAATATCTCATCTACTTCTTTTCTTGTTTCTTACTCTTTATTCACTTGTCTTGGACATGCCAGCTATTTACCACTCCTAGTTGTGATAGCACTAGCATTTTCACTTGTGTTCCTTTTCATTTTACTTAACAAGCACAAGGATCATAAAAATTCTTAATACCATTTTGACTTTCTTATTGAAACTTTAATTTGTTGGTTGCTAAAGATTTCACAAAGTCTTATAAAGGTATTCATCCTAATGGTTGTTGAGCTTGTGGTGGATGTAATGATTCAAATGGTATTCTTAGTTGATTTAGTGGAACTTGAAAGAATCAAAGATGTGGATATGAATTTCCACCTTGTTGATTGTTACCATACCTTAAGTTAGGGCGATCCTTCTAAACTAGATTGTATGTTAGAGTGCAAGGATCATTCCTCCTTGGCCCTTTTTCTCCTCTAATGTAATTCACTTGTTTTTCTTCCTTCAAGGCAGGGCACATATCAGTAGGAAGTCTAGTGAAAGAAAAAATTGCACATACCTTTGCAGGAATTTTGTTACCAACTACTTTTTCTACTAGAGATGTCAAGTTTGATACCTGTGCTTTCAGTTTAGCTATACTAGCCTCTTTCACCTATTGAGACACAAAAGTAATTCCCTTGCTACTATATTGAGAGTTCGATGTCTTGTTAGCAATTAATCTTTTGGCTTCATTAGAGGTTTTTATCAACTATTGCATCTCCACTAGCAGCATCTATCATGTTTCAATCCATAGGAGATAATCCTTAATATAAGTATTATATCAAAATTTGCTAACTAATTCAGTGATTGGGGAAGCTACCACAAAGCTTCTTAAAATTCTCCCTATACTCATGCAATAACTCTCCTCCATCCCACCTAATACTATAAATTTCTTTTCTAATGTTAGTTGCTCTAAATGAGGGAAAGTATTTTTCAAGAAAATCCTTTTAAATATCATCCCAAGTGTCTACATAGCCATCTATTAAGTCATACAACCATTCTTTGTTTTCATCAAGCAAAGAAAAAGGAAAACATTTTAGTTTAAGTTGTTCTACACTTACTCTAGGTTGTTTCATACTGGAACATGTGATATAGAATTCCTTAATAAACTTGTTGGGATTGGTGAAGCATCCAAAAACCACTAAGTTGTTGTCCTTGAATTTTATAAAAATGGGCAAAGAAAGGATTAAACTAGGTTTTTTCTCACAAGTATCATGTTCTCTAAGATAATTAATACATGAAATATTAGGGTTGAAAATAGGGGGAGCTAGCTTCTTGAGAGTTTGATGATTCGCTATATGTGGATCTATATGACAAGGTGAATTGCACAAATCCTATATATGATCTTCCTCCAAATCAGTGGAACTTCCTTTAAAAGGTAATGGAATATGATGAGTGTATTCTAATATCCTTTTTTCTTTCTTTCTCTTTTCCCAGTTTGTAATATGATGAGTGTATTCTAATCTCCTTTTTTCTTTCTTTTTCTTTTCCAAGTTTGTAAGAGGAGAAGAAGAATTTTTGTCTAGTGGAGTGATGATTTGTTCACCATGCTTAATCATAAACAACCTTAAATGTGAGTGCTTGAGGATCACACAAAATTAAATAATATAATTACACTTGAATAGATTATCAAA
This sequence comes from Tamarix austromongolica, assembly GCA_039764185.1. Lineage (NCBI taxonomy): Eukaryota > Viridiplantae > Streptophyta > Magnoliopsida > Caryophyllales > Tamaricaceae > Tamarix > Tamarix austromongolica. The sequence continues at coordinate 140,119,205 of CM077809.1, read as the reverse complement.
AAAAATAACATTAAAAATTAAAAACACAATTAAATATTATAATTGCCATTCTCTGGCAATGACACCAAAATTGGTGCATTGTTGGATGTACAATAAATTTAATAATTAAATCATGATCCTAAATATGTATTAAATGACAAGTAGGAGTCGAAACCACAAGGAATGGTTTATAATCAAGGATTTTGCGATTAATTTCAAAACCCCATGTATCTAATAACATTGATTGTTACCACTAAATTCTATACTATTGAAAAGTAATAAAATGCTTTATGCACTAATGAATGAATAAGGATTAGAGATAATAAATTATGGATTTATAGTATCAAATAATTATATAGAAATGATTATTTCTAATTGCTATAATTTTGACTTATGGAAACTCACAATAATTCATTTTCTTATTTTTCTTTAATTCTAGTAAATCGAATAAGCTCTCAATTCACTATCTAACCAATTAACAACCTAGGTTAAGAACACTATATTCAATTAATGGTAGTAATACTAACATAAAGAGATCAACTACAACTTTAATCACACAAGCTTGTATCATGCAATTATATGAATTAATAGACAATATTAATGATTAACCTTTTACTACTCTAGTGATGATAATTAAAAAATATGTACTAATTCCATCATCCTAGCTTTGATTATAATTTAGACTAATGAGGTGATCAATATAATTATTTCAAATTCATAATCTACAATATGAAATTATTCAATTCTAACTATTTATGCAATTAGATTATGATTATAATCATAAATTAAAGTTGTGTTTCATATCCAAAACCCTAATCCCATAATTAATTCCTCCTATCCTTTACTAATTTACGCTATTATCTTTGTAAGTATATCAACACACAATTTAATTCAATACTTCATAATTACTATCAATAATTAATAACACAATAAAAAAGAATTTATAAATATCAATGAAGTAATAATGGAAAAAAATAATACACTTGCATTCAAACAAAAATTAGACTTTTGTAATTGAGAGATGAATGGAGAAGAACTTATGGACTAGGATTGTAAAATACCAATAGTACAATCAAATACAATGGATAACAATAATGGATTGAAATTGTGAAATATTTCCAATATAGAGAGAAAGTGAGAGCCATGTTTTTGAAAAAAAAATCTCAATAAATGGAAATAGGAAAATTATAAAAAGGAGAAGCTCAAGTGAACAGTTGCATAATTTTAGATAAATAAATTCCATGTTTTTAAAATACGAGGATACCGTGTTCTTTTTCCCAAACTCACTAAAATTTGAAAAATGAGATTTCTTGCTTTGATGGAAAACTTTCCCCCCTTTTCTAATAGATGTGGGGGTACCATGTTTTTTCCTTCTTTACTTTATATTCTTGAAACTATAGTACGAGATCTCCTTGGATATTTGTTCTCCATTTTTGTTCTTTTCTTCCATTGATTCCATGTTCTCTTGATGTGTTCCTTACTTCTTTTACTCTTTCCTTTAATTTTACCTTTAAATTTCTTCATTTTTATCTTTTCATGTAAAATCTATCTGAAAGAGAAAAACTCAAGGAAAGATAAAATATTATAAAAAAAAGGGGAATAAATGACATTTTTACATAGAATAATAACATATAAATATTATACGTAAGTGACTAGAGTGGTTTGTGCTCTACTTGATCTCATTAACTATTTTGACCAAACCTATTGAATATTTTTATGAATAATTGATCAGTCAGACTAATCAATAAACTAATTTCATTATGTGTTGTTTTTCCTTAGGTATAGTGCAGCATACTACTCGATTGGTCCATGTGAGTTCACTATATTTGCTTGTTAATTTGATGTTCTTTATTTCTACATTAATGTTTCTATGTAATTACAACATTTTAGTTATGATTTAAACCATGACTAACTTAAATTTAATATGGATAAAGTGATAATATTATGGTTCCTTGAGTTGTTAATTTTTCTTTCACATCTAAACACTCAATTGGTGGCTTATATGCCTTGTGTTATGTTTGGTGTTATCACTTAGAAACAACTAATTAGTTATAATAAAATTATTTTGATTTTTTATATCACTTGGAATTAATAATAATGGATTAAGATTTTGTTATAGCCTTTTTCTTTGACTCTTGGAGTAGATAGCATGGAGTTACTTGGCTAGTCACCCTATGCTTTTATTTGTTCATTATGTACCTATTTCCTTCTCTACCGGATTACAGTACATAGGAGGCTATGCACATATCTTCAAGGGTAGGATAAAACGATGGCAATATAGCATGGCATTGTCGTCTAACATGTGTGGGTGGGGTATCTCCATACAAGGCTCCCAACACTTTGTATTATCCATTGCCTAAGTAGGTGTTTTATACCAACTTGTGTAACCCTTGTGGTAGATGCATTCAATGAGTGGTAGGTGAGATATCCTAGTACAAGCCCCCTTGATCTACTTTGACTACTTGTGATGGTTGGGGGTATCCCAATCTGTGCTAGCCCTCACAACAAGTGCATTTTATGTGTGGTGGGTGTGGCATCTTATTATGTTTGTATGTTGCCATGACTTTGACTCATGGTATAGAACTAGGTGTGGTCGAATGAACTGCCTTTATAACTAAAAAGTATGCAGTTACTATAGGAATATATGTAATATGGTTTCTATTATGTGCAATTGATGTATGATCAATATTATTACTTCTTTCTTGATCCTTATGCAAGCACACTTTATCATATTATATTAGTAAGCCTCAAAGTTATGTTATATAAGTATGTGTTGTAACATGTTGCTACATGACCACAATATGCAACATGATCCTTTACCATTCTGTAGGTATTTTGTTTTTACTAATTCTTCATCATGCTAATACTATATTTGTGTGGCCACTGTGATGATCTAACTTCTATTCTGGTGAGAAGAGGATGATTTTTAGGCTTGCAACTCTTAGCTTGAGTATATTAATGATGATTTATTGAGTTAATAGCCAACCATTTCTTAGTGATTGAAAGTTGCATTCCTATTTAGTTAAGAGTTAGACTAACTGAATTAGATGTGTTTTTTCCTAAAATGTTAGGATGTTTTTGTTATTTCTTGTTATTTAAAATCTTAGCCTTGGTTCCTATATTTAGAATTTGTAACCTCATCTAGTTGTTATCATTGTTTTATTATTAGTGCATGCATATTTTGGTTCGTTGTCTTATTTTTCCTTACATGAAACATGTTTGAGGTGATGATCATACCTCTTCCATGGCTGTTGTGGTAGTGATCCTCCCTGATTTTGTTTAAAATGCTTCCACATTATCTTCAACATTCTCTAGTAAAAAATTTGAGATTGTTGCAAGTAAATTTAAGGAAAGTAAACGTAAGTTACATGATGCATTTAAAGCCATCCATTTATTACCTTTGATTAAGGTGGTAATAAAATTTTTTCACACTAGTTTGATGAATAAAAAATAGGATTATGCTATAGTTTATAACTTAAGGCACGATCCATTATCAAATGGGTATAAGGTAATACAATAACATTTAATACACCTAGGGGGGTCATTCTAGTTATTATCTTTTGTTAGGGGAGTATAGGATTCCCTTTGATGATTTGATGAAAAATGGGTAGGATAATCCATTATGGTCTCTCAATACCAATGAATGTTAAACCAAATAAATGGACATAAAGTCTGGTAATAACAAAATAACCTGGTAGACATAACTTGTAGAAGCTAAATAACATGGTGGGAATAAGTTTGATTGAAGCCAAAAACCCTCATGTGGTGACTAAACTCCTTAGTATCAATATCCCCTAGTACATAATAAGTGTTAAGATTCAGAAAGGCACAAGGATCCTTCCCAAAGGCATAAAAAATGCTACAAAGGATATTGAGCCCTGGTATATTATCAAGGATTGGATATCCCAAATCCATTAAAATGCTTGTTCCAATTTAAGTAATTAGATGTATATTTCATATCATATCAAGGTCCACAAACAATATCATAATAAGTAACAGTCTATTTTAATCCATATGCAACCATATAAGTTATTTACGTTTTCTAATGTTTCCATTAAGGTTATCTTGAGGCGATCATACCATTACTAGATCTTTTATGCCAAAAGGCACAATCAATCAACATTAATGTTAACCATAAATTTCCAAGCTATCATTTTATTTACATTTATTCCTCTATGTTCATAATTTATGTCTAGGTCAAGCTTAAGACTAAGGTAAGCCATAGTTTCATTACTTAGCCATGATATTACCATTTATTAAATAATATTCCAAATTGATCCCTAAAGCCAAATATAGAAGTCTAGTCAGAGGTCAACTAGGATCAAACCCTAACTCATTGTTATTCATCCATTTATTTTTTAGTTAAGTGAGGCTTGATATTTATAGTTAAGGTTAAAGTGAGGTCAACTTAAGGCCATCATATATGTCCATGTTATTTTCTTCTGTTCATGCTAAGTCATTCAAACCTATAGGGTTCTACATTTTAAAGCTAGGGTATAAGTAATTAGAATTATGTTAGTCATTATTATGATTCATTATATAGATACTATCCATAGGAAAATATATATTTATAGCCATATAATCATCTACCTAATTCATAGTCATGAGGAAGGATAAACTGTTAGGTTTTAATCACACTAAGATCCATTTTTACTAACTTTAACCCACCATTTAAACTCAATTCATCCCAGTAACTTATAAATGCTAACATATTAAATCATTATCTAAACATAGGAAAACCTAAAAAGTCACATTTGGGAAGAAATAAATAAGAAAATCTAATTTGGCTTAGACCATTCAATGGGTTCCAAGGACTAGTTGATTAGTTATGTTACCAAGTTGATATATCTCATGAAATAGTGCATCAGTTTGGGTGCATCCAAACCCTCAGAATGGTGATAATCTAGCCGATAGGTCAATTCCATCAACTGACTATTCTAAAATCAGTTGGTTGGTTTGGTCAAATTGGTCGATGGGTTTAAATAGAGTCTAATACTACTAAGGTATCCTAGTCTCACTAGCACATGAAGGTAGCACAATACCCTATTGACAAAGATACCTAATCCATAAGCATGCATACCCACTATAATTTTGTAGAGATACATAGTGTAAGATATAGGACCTAGCCGGGGAGCTAAGGGAGACTAGTAAAATTTTCTAACCAACTGTTTTCTAATCCACATCTTTAGGATAATTACCCCTAAAGAGCCACTATTTCCAATCTTGATGTCCTTAGTTTTAACTAATAATATTTTATTATGGTGGTCACGAAATCATATAATGTATAATTAGATTTAATTTCCACACCTAACCACTTTTACTTTTACTAATTAGTTGAGACAACCCTACACAAGGTCAATGAAATCAACATTAAAAATCTACAAAGGCCATTCTAGGTTCAATTATTCACATTAGGTATATTTGGTTGAAAATGATCAAAATTTCCTTAAGACCATAATTACCACATTATTATCCACTTCAAATACGAATTTGATTTATATTTAATAATTTATTAAGAAAAGGCTAAACTATAATAATTAAACTATTTAAAATGCAATCAAACCACCTGATATGCTAAATGACCATTTTACCCTTACACCATGATTTAACACCTAAAACCATAACATGCATTTCTAAAACAGTATATCACATACTTCTATAGAAATTAATAAATGATAAATATTAGGTATGCTTATTAGAATAAATATCATGATATACTCAAAAAGACCAAAAAACACCTAGGGTATACAATAATAATAATCGTGCTACAAATACGTCGAATCATGCTCAATCTATCATATTAGACATAAATAACATACATACTCTATTTTCAAAATTAAAACAATTTTAACATGCTTTCGCACACACAATATATTACACAATTCAATAAACTCCATTTTATTGAATTTTATGTTTATTACTTAAATAATTACATCATAGAAAACATACTTAACATGAATTATACCTTAAAAACCTAATGTTCCATCATATGATATCTTACATTTTAGTTGAGTATATAGATTACTTGATTTATAACAAAAATCACAATTTATAGGTAACCTACTCAAATTATTAGACTCTAGAAATCAATATCTTTTCTCTAAAATAAGACTAACAAGTTGTATATTCATATCTAACTCATAAAATAAAATGCGATAATAAAATAAATAAGTAATAGTGAGAAATAAACTACTACTACCACCAAAATTTACATAAAAACCAAAATAAACAAAATTCACATTATATGGGAGCAAGAAGCATGAGGTATGTGCATATAAAGGATCAGTGGTATAGGGAAGGTGAGGATGGTGGAGATTTAGTGGTGGCTGGCTTTAGAAGACTGAAGAAGGGAGGGCTAAAGTGGAGAGCTAGCAATGGGGTTAGTGATGCAGGTGCATCTAAGGAATCTGATGATTCTTATATTTCTAGTGATTCTCAAGGTAAGGAAGAATTAGCCTTTTTAATAATGGAGCCAATTATTTTAAATGTTTTAGCTAATATTTCTATGCTTGGTATTGAAAACGTTTCAAGATATTCCTACAGGTATATTACATATTTGCAAGGAGAAGAAGTTAACACACAAAAAGAGACTTAAAGTATACAAGAATTCAAAGCATGTAAGGCTATGGCATACATGGGATGACACTACAACAAGATATAGTGATGTTATCGTTAGTTATATTAAACTTGTTGTAAACCCTAAGTGTATTTTATGTAAGCTAGGGTTTTGTTGTAATTTCATGTATGTACCATAGTTGATTGTGTGGCTTTGTAATGTTATTCATTAATATCATTTAAATGATGATATTATGAGTGAGTTTAGGTATTATATATGCTTAATTCAATTGAGTTAAAATAGCTTGGATTAAGATGACAAAACCGGCTGGTTTAAGGCATTTAGGTCAGCTAGTTTCTTATATATACTCCCTAAGCTTGTACACGCAGGATTTAAGATCATTTGAATAAAAACATCAATTTTAACACTTTTTTTTCCTCTCTTTTGGAGAATTATCTGGTCAGGAAGTGCCTGGGGCATTCCTTCATCATTCGAACTTTGAATGTGCAGCAACATTCAAAGCCACCTGCAACCGATCCTTATCACATGTGAATAACACCTGCAAGTCAAAGCTTGTCCTTATCCTTAAGCCATGATTGATATAGGAATTTCAATCTATGGGATTTTGAAATTCAAGGAATAATCGATCCAATATTTCCCTTCCCTTTAATGCACATCAAATTTTGGTATCAAAGCTCAACATTTCTTTGTTTCCAGCGATCATCCAGTGTATGCAAGTCTTGTTATTTCATGCATGTGTTTTTTTCATCAAGAACCACCGAATAAAATGTGTGTATTCATTCAATTCTTGCATCTATATCCTATTCTTGAATCTTCAATATAAATCTTGGTTGCAGATTTAACTTTCTTGCATCAATCTTTGAAGTTCTTTTGATCTCCAACCAAAGAAGTCCTCCCTTCTTCGATGTTCTTTCTAGTCCTTATTATCATCTTCAATCTTCTAGCACTTCATTCCATTGATTCCTTAACCATACAATGCCCTCTTTCATCCCTCTTTTCTATTCTTCACAGTAGAATCTCCTTCTAGTTTCTTTTCTCCATATGTATCTGCATGATAAGATGCATTTAAATTTTCCCTGGCAGTCCTATAGATTTGAATAAGAGCTGCAACCTTCGAACCTTAGCCAATATCTCCAACCTTCAACACATAATCTGTAACACCCCAAAATTCGCTACTTTTTTTTAAAGCGGAAGTAATTAAAATACTTAATTTAAAACCCGTGAATTCTGGAAATGTTACCGGCACACTTAGTACCAGACCAGTTCTCTCCGACTGTTCTAGTACCAAGTGCTAAGGCTAAAGAAAACATTTACATTAAACTCAAACCAACAGTTTATAAAAGAACTCAAAAGATCATACATTAAAATCAGAGTGCGCGTAAAAAAATCATAATTAATAATAATATAGAAATCAGAGTGTGAAATCAAAATTCCTCGAAGGGAATAATCTTACAATTTATAAAAGGTTAAATCGAAACACTTAACACAGGGTAATAAATTAAAAAGAATAAATGTGAATCAGAAGACATATCATAACGAAATGAAATCACATGAAGAAAACTACGGCCACGACACTCTCGAACCTTGAGACCAAACACGCTCAACACTTAGCCCTAACTGATGTCTCACCCACCTGCACAAAGTCAGAAGGGCATACTACTCGTGAGAATGAGCAGCACCCATGAAAAGGGTGATTAGTACGCTACGTACTGAATAAGGTAACCGAGCACTAAGGCCTACACGTAAACACATAAATCATGCAGAAGAATAGAAGAACACAATCACAAATGCATATGATCAACTAGGTAAAAGTACAAAGGCCCATGAATAATCCAATTCAATTACTTAATTAATCTCTGATCAGGAGTCGATTCACACCATACTTTTTATCAAATCCATGCGAGTACAGAAGTCCCCACTATTATAGCCGATGGGTGGGAGGCACATAAGGTATCACACCCTAACCACTATTATAGCCGGTGGATCGGAGACATATACGACTACGCCTCCTAACCACTATTCCTAACCGGTGGATCGGTTGGCTCCGGCTCGCATGGTGTTCCACTATAAGTAATTAGTATCTTTTAGGCATTTTAACAAAACTCAGGTTTGTGTTTGTTGAGCTCGGGAACCCCCACTATTATAACCGGTGGATCGGTCACACATAGGACATCATGTCCTAACCACTATTATAACCGATGGATCGGTCGCACATAGGGTAAAAACCCTAACCACTATTCTGAACCGGTGGATCAATTGGTCCCATCTCAACGATCTTCCACTTTAGATATATAATGTTTTAAGTATCTTATTCAAAAGCTTTCACCGTGGATATGCATGAATCATCACACATCACAAATCATAAATTCTACCATCATAATTACACTTTAATCGCCAATTACACATGATACAACAAAAAACCCTAAGCAGCCACACCAAACCCTAATCAACCATAACAAACCATAGTTAACCACTCCAAGCCCTATTTAACCACAACAACCAAAATTAGCCATTCCACACCTTGGTTAACCACAACGAACCACAATTAGCCACTCCAACCCTAGTTAATCACAACAACCCATAGTTAATCACTCCAAACCCTAATTCAGCCTCCTCCATACTCATATAATGCTTCACGTACTATTTTCCATCTAAAATGTTCAAACACCCAAATAACACTTGCATTAACTTTCTTATATCCTAAATCAACCTTTCATATGTAAATTTCACTCCCATGCAAACTTTATACATCTCATGCAACCTCTTGAACTTTTCATATAAACCCTAAATCCCATGCAATCATTAACTCCCATGCAAAACCCTAACTCCACCATGCAAACCCTAATACCACTATACAACCATTAATACCACCATGCAACCATTAATACCACCATACAAAACCTAATACTCCGTCATACAAAACCAAAGTTTCATCCATACCAAACTCTAGAATAGATCCTCTCATACAAAACCATCAATTAGATTCTTCCATACAAAACCAAAACTTAGATTTTCCCATATAAAACCATAAATTATATTCTCCCACACAAAACCATAAATTATATTCTCCCAAATAGAGCCATAAATTATATTCTCCCACACAAAACCATAAATTAGATTCTTCTTTATAAAACCATAAATTATATTCTCTCATATAACACCATAAATTGGATTCTCCCATACAAAACCATAAATTAGATTCCCCCATATAAAACCATAAATTATATTCTCCCACACAAAACCATAAAAATCATAAATCAGATTCTCCTACAGGAAACCCTAAAATTCTCCATTTTATTCTTCCACTCATGAATCATTAAAGTAATTAGGTCAACTCACCTCCCTTGGTCAACCTCTTTCCCCATCCTCCTTTATCATCCTTTCTCCCATACAAACCACATCAACACCCTCACATGCATATCTTATGGGGTCACAACACATATCATCATATACACATAATACACATGCCATACAAAAACATACTTCGAACTCCATGTCATACCATATACGACATAAATAATAATAATAATAAACATATGATACATAGCATGTGAAGCACATAATGCATATAAACACACAAAAGGCCTTAGTAACACCCTTACCTGAAATGACAACGGTCTTGGAGCACGTTCCTACGCCTCCTTAGGGCTTTGATCAAATATTAACATACTAATAACATTAACAAAATTCTAACTTTGTTAAAGATATAGAAATAATAGAAACATTATAAAAGTTGATAATATAGGGTTAAAGACTTTACCCTAATAATAATATGATACTAAAAATAATATCAATGAGAATATAAATAAGAATAATAATAATAATAGTAACAATAATAATAATAATAATGACATTATTAAAAAACAAAGTAAAATAAATGCTTCAGCCCCTTTACCAAAGCAATACTAATAATAATATTAGTAAAATAAATAACCAAATTTAGTAGTAATAATAATAATGAAATAATAATAATAATAATAATAATAGTAACAACAACAAAAACAACAATAATAACATTATTAACAACACTAATGGTAAAATAGATGTATTAATAATAATGGAATAAGAATAATAGAAATTCGAAATAGGAAATAATAATAATAATAATAATAATAATAATAATACTTATAACATATTAATATTAATAATAGTAATAATAGAAATAATAAGAAGAAGAATAATAAAATCAAATTAAAAATACAATAGGGCCTCAGCCCTCAATAGAAATAATAATCAAAACATTAATACTAATAATAATAATAATAATAATAATAATAATACGTATTAAAAATATAAATAATAATAATAATAGTATTTATACTCAAATAAATGAAATAAATTAAATTAAGGCTTATAAAAAATAGGGAAAATGGTTGAGAGGGTCTAGGGTTCAACCTTAGGCTGGAGGGGATAGGCGGCACCAGCGGTGGTTCACGGCGGCGGCGGTGGTGGCCAGAAAAAGAGAAGAAAGAGGGGAAATTTAAATGCTGGGAAAAGGAGAGGCAGAATGGAGGTGGGAGATGGGGTGTTTAAGACTGCCTAGAGGGAGAGGAGCAGAATAGAGGTGGAGGCGCAGCCAAAGGTGGCAACGCACGGCGGCGGCGGTGGTGGCCGAAGGAGGAAGAAGAAGAGAAAGAGAGGAGGAGAGGGAGGGAGAGGAAAAGAAAGGTATGGGGAGATAGAGGAGGGTCTGCAGAACATAATGGGAGGTGAAAGAAGTTGCGTAAACGGCGAAATAGGTGGCTAATGGTGGTTCGAAGGGCGGCGGAGGCAGAAAAATAGGTTGGTCGAGAAGGCTACTTCGCACAGCCTCGGTGGCTTGTGCGGGAAAATTCGAGGGGTATGGATGATTTAGTTAGCTAGAGAGATGTGCAAGGAAGAGTTTGGTAGGCGGAGTAGGTGGCGGTGTTGGCCGACGGCGGTAGGGATGGCATCTAAAGGAGTGGGGGTGGCAGGTCAGGAAATTCCTGGTAAGGATCAAAGGTTCGACCCTTGTTTGTTATGGGGGTATTTATAGAGAAAATGAAGAGAGGGTAGGGTTCTGTGGGTCGGCGTGGGAATAGGTAAGTAGGGTTTTGGTCACCGGCGGCGATGGTTGGCCGGTGGCAATAATTTTCGGGGGAGGGGTTGTGTAGGAAAAGAAAGAACTGTGCGAGAAGAGGGAGAAAGTAATTGGAGTCAAAATGACCGACAAAATGACAGGGAAAAGATGGGAGAAACGGCCGGTCAAACGGCGAGATTGGCGGCGAGATTTTCGGAGTTGCAAGCGGTGGTGTTACAGGTGCAGGTCGAACAACGTCGACAGGGAAGAAGGAAGAAGAAGATGGGAGGGGGCTGGACCGACAGTCCAGAAGAAAGGAAAGAAAGGAATGAGAGGAAAAAGAGGGAAGAACCGGCCAGGCGGTCGGCGCTGCTTAAAGTTTTTTTATCAAAATGCGGCGTCCAAAGGGAAGGAAAAACAAAACGCAATGCTGGGATAAGGAAAGAGGAAGGGGCGGTTGCGCGGTCGGGCTGGGCCAATGGAGAGAGGAAGGAGGGAGGGGACTTGGGCCGCAAGCTGGCCTAGGTCGGGGAAGGTAAGGAAAAAGAATAAGAAGAGAAAAGAAAGAAAAAGGAAAAGAAAAAAATAATTAGGTTAGGGCCAATTAAATTAATCTGAATAGTTAGGATAATAATATTTGAATAAAATAATATTTAAATACCCTTTTTAGGTTAAATTAGGATTTTTAAAAGATTTTCCATAAATTCCATTTTACTTAGCAAAACACCCTAATTTTCTTTAATTAAATTATTTAGAAAGTTAATATTAATTTGAAACTATTTTATCCTTCTTACTTTAAATAAAATAATTTATTTTATTAATTTCCAAAATAAAATCCTTAATTAGCTAAAATAGCCAAATTTTACCCTAATGAAAATATTTATAAGATTTCTCTTGATTTGCCCAAATAAATTTTATTTTACTTTAATAAAAATAATTTATTTAATTAATTTTCATAATAAAATCTTATTTAAATATAATTTTAAAATTAGAAATTTTTGAGGCATTTCATAATATTCTCCCTTTTCTTCTTCACATCTTCAATTGGTGTGAAATATAACATCTTCAACTTGAAGATTCCACTTCATTGAAGTATATTTGATGCCTCCCTTGTTATTTTATGTGACTTGTTGTGTGTCAAAAAAGAAAGCATCATTCGGCCATTTTCCAGCCAAGAACACTTGAGTGTCATTCATCCATTTTCTTTCCATTTGTGCGTGACTAAAACAGCCAGGAAGTGATCAATATTTGCTTGAGAATTAGAAAAATCTATCCTATTTTGTTTGGCTACAGGGAACTTCCAACACTTACACAAGTTGCTGCATTCTTTTGTGGAAGAGAGTGGTGTGTACCAACTTCACTAAGGCAAGTGAAGAGGTCTGTGCCTTGGCAGAATCTATCAAGAGTCAAACCACACGTATGGATGCTCAAATCCATAATCAAGAAACACTTCAACAATAATTACAAAGTGTGGAAGCCAAGCTAGCCAATCAAGAGAAGTTTCATCCATGGCCAAGTCAATTGGAATCTATACAAGATAGTGTGGAAGGAAATATGATTCATGCTTTCCAAGAAAAAGGAGGATGTGGGTACACAAATTTGCATCATATAAAAGATGGAGAAGAAGAGATGAGTTCATTTGGCTCAAGAAATCATAGAAGACCACATCCATTCCAAGTAAGACATGCATACAATGAGGATCAACGTATCAAACTTGACCTTCCTGAATTTTATGGTGAATTGAAAGTGGAATTATTTTTTGAGTGGTTGCATGAAATTGAGGCTATATTTGAATTTAAAGAGTATGAGGATGAGAGAAAATGTAAGCTTGCTACTCTTAAGTTCAAAAGATTTGCTAGGATTTGGTATGACAACTTAAAAAAGACAAGAGAAATAAAAAATTAAATCTTGGGAAAAAATTGAGATACACCTAAGAAAAAAATTTGTGCCTAGATAATATGAACAAGATATATATGTGAAAATGACAACTCTAAGGCAATGATTATTTAGTGTAGAAGAATACACTAGAGAATTTGAAAAACTAGCACTAATATGTGATGTCTAGGAAAGAAAGGAACAAAAATGTGCTAGATACTTAGGTGGATTGAATAACTTGATAAGAGATAAAGTTGATATGTTTTCATATGATTCTCTTGATGACATGATTATGTTGGATTTAAAATTTTAAAGACAAACTAAATCAACCAAAGCCTATGTTAAGTCTAATGTTTCAACCTCAACTAAACCCTATTTGAATACCTTTACACCTAAACCAACATCTTCATATGATAAAAAGAATAGTCGAGATGATAAAGGTAAAAATAAGGTAGTTGAAATGTCTAATAAACAATGCTTCAAATGTAAAGGATATGGACACTTTGCTAGGGAATGTCCTAACCAAAGAGCCTTAACCTTGACTGAAATAGAAGACATGGAACCATGTAGTAATGATGAGAATCTATTAATTGAATCTCCTAATGAAATCTTAACCATGGGTGAAGAAGAAGGAGACCCATGTTTTGTGATTCAAAGAGTGTTACAAATTCAACCTAATGTGACACCTACTCAAAGAGAGAAAATTTTTAAGACTAAGTGTAAAATAGGTGATATGGTTTGTAGACTCATTATTGATGGTGGTTCATGTATAAATGTTGCTAGTGAAGCAATGGTTAAGAAACTTGGTTTAGAGACTACTAATCATCCTAAACGATATTCTTTACAATGGCTAAACAAAGACAAAGGAGCTAAAGTAAACAAAAGAACCCTAATCACATTTTTTTTGCTAGTGATTCAAAGAGTGTTACAAATTCAATTTAATGTGACACCTACTCAAAGAGAGAAAAAATTTATGACTAAGTTTAAAATAGGTGATATGATCTGTAGACTCATTATTGATAGTGGTTCATGTACATATGTTGATAGTGAAGCAATGGCTAAGAAACTTGGTTTATGGACTACTAATCATACTAAACCCTATTCTTTACAATGGCTAAACAAAGACAAAGGAGATAAAGTAAACAAAAGAACCCTAATCACATTTTACATTAAAGACTACCATGATGAAGTTCAATGTGATGTTTTGCCTATGGATGCTTGCAGTTTACTTTTAGGAAGACCATGGCAATATGATAGAAAAGAAACTCATAAGGGGTAACTAATGAATATGTGGTGAAAAAAGGAAAATAATTGTATATATCAACACCTTCTTTATGTGATCATATGCCTTTGAATGATGATAAAAAGAGATTATTTTTACATGAAAAGGTTATGGAAAAATGCATAGAATAAGAAGGAATTTTCTATGCTTTAGTTGCTAAAGATTCTAAACTTGGGGAGCAACAAATTGAAAATCCTAATCTAACTAAGCTACTTGATGAATATCACGATGTATTTCCTATTGATTTACCTCCTAGATTACCACCTAAAAGAGGTATATAACATGCTATCTATCTTATTCTTAGAATGCCTCTTCCAAATAAACCCGCTTATAGATGTAACCTAGAGGAAGCTAAGGAATTATAAATATAAATCCAAGAGGTTATGGATAAAGGATTTGTGAGAGAAAGTATGAGTCCTTGTAGTATTTCTGCTTTACTAGTGCCAAAAAAAAGATGGTACTTAGCATATGTATATAGATTCAAGGGAAGTGAATAACATTACTATCAAACATCATTTTCCTATGCCAAGGTTAGATGATATACTTGATGAAATTTTTGGTGCACAAGTATTTTACAAAATTAATTTAAGAAGTGGTTATCATCAAATAAGGATTAGAGATGGAGATGAGTGGAAAACTACTTTTAAAACTAAATATGGTCGCTATGAGTGGATGGTTATACCTTTTAGGTTATATAATGCTCCTATCTAATTTATGAGACTTATGAATGAAGTTATTTGACCTTTCCTTGGTGATTTTATTGTAGTATATTTGGATGATATTCTTCTATATAGTAAAAATGGGCATTATCACCTAGTGCATTTGAGGAAATTGTCTGATAAGCTAAGGGAAGATAAACTTTATGGAAAACTTGAGAAATGTGACTTCATGCTTCCGAGTGTAGTTTTCCTAGGCTATATTGTTAGTGGTGAGGGAATTAAAGTGGATCCTAATAACATTAGAGCTATACAATAATGGCCTATCCCTAAAAATGTTCATGATGTGAGGGGTTTTCATGGGTTAGCTAGTTTTTATAGAAGATTCATTAAGGATTTTTGTACTATAGCTGCACCTATTACCCAACTCATGAAAAAGGGTGAATTTTATTGGGACAAGAAGCTACTCAAGCCTTTGAGACCCTCAAAACTAAACTTTATAATTCCCCTATTTTATCTTTACCCAACTTTAACCTTCTTTTTGAAGTAACTTATGATTCTAGTGGAGTTGGAATAGGAGGTGTACTCTCACAAGAAAAGAAACCTATAGCATTCTTCTCTGAAAAGTTGAATGGAGCTAAACTTAAATATTCAACTTATGACAAGGAATTCTTTGCCATTATATGGAGTCTAGAGACAAAGGTCATTATCTGAGACCAAAACCCTTTGTGTTACACTCAGATCATGAGAGTTTAAAATACTTACATGGTTAAAAAAAAGTTAATCTGAGACATGCAAAGTGGATGAGTTTCTTAAAATCATTTGTGTTATTTGTCAAACATTTAGATGGAAAAGAAAATGTAGTAGTTGATGCTCTTTCTCATAGATCTACATTACTTTTTATGATGGATGCTAAAATTTTAGGTCTCAAAATGTTAAAAGAATTGTATCCTAAAGATGAATATTTTAAGGATATATTCAGTGCATATAAAGAAAGTGGAAACTATGGTAATTATATCATAGAAGATGGATTTTTATTTAGACTAAATAAACTTTGTATTCCTAGATCTAGTGTTTGAGACTTACTGATTAAAGAAATACATGATGGTAGCATTTCCGGACATTTTTGTATACATAAGACTATGGAATTGTTACAAGAAAATTTCTATTGGCCACGAATGGTTAAATATTTACAAGCTATGATAAGTAGATGTTCTACATGTCAATAAGGTAATAGTTACTTTTATAAAGGCTTATACACACCTTTACCAGTTCCTGATAAACCATGGGAAGGAGTTAGTATGGACTTTATCCTAGGGTTACCAAGAACATAACGTGGTAAAGAGTCTATTCTTGTGGTAGTAGATAGATTTTCTAAAATGGATCATTTTATTCCATGCAATAAAACCAATAATGTCATGCATGTTGCTAACTTTTATTTTAGAGAAATTGTTAAACTTCATGGTGTACCTAAAAGTATTGACTCAGATCGGGATATCAAGTTTATGAGTTATTTTTGGAAAACTTTATGGCATAAGCTTGGTACTAAATTGTTATTTAGCACTTCACATCATCCACAAACCGACGGTCAAACTGAGGTAACTAATCGAACTCTTGGTACATTATTAAGAGTTTTGGTTAATAAAAACACTAAGGATTGAGATGTTAAGTTAGTTCAAGTAGAGTTTACTTACAATAGGAGTCCATCAAGTACTACTCAAACTAGTCTATTTGAGGTGGTTTACGAAGTGAATCCACACATGCTAATCAATATCATTCCTTTAAAGAAAGGTGAATTACAAAATTATGAAGCTGAGGATAGAGTCAAATTCTTTCAACAGCTTCATTAGAAAATAAAGAATAATATTGAAAAATCTAATGCTAAGTATAAAGCTCAAGCAAATAAGTATAGAACCACTTATGTATTTTCTCCTCATGAATTAGTTTGGTTATATTTGCATAAAAATAAACTAATGCAAAGAGCTGATGGAATTTTTAAAATACTAAGAAAGTTTGGGGATAATGCTTATGAACTTGAACTTCTAGATCATTATGGTGGGATTTCAAAAACTTTTAATATTGGTGATTTGTCTCCTTATTATACTGATGATAATTTGAGGACGAATTCTTCTCAACTTGGGGAGAATGATGCAGGTGCATCTAAGGCATCTAATTATTCTCAAGGTAAGGAAGAATTAGCCTTTTTAATAATGGAGCCAATCATTTTAAATGTTCTTGATAGTATTTCTATGCTTGGTATTGAAAATGATTCAAGATATTCTTGCACATAATATTACATATTTGCAAGGAGAAGAAGTTAACACACAAAAAGATACTTAAAGTGTACAAGCATTCAAAACATGCAAGGCTATGGAATACATGGGATGACACTACAACAAGATATAGTGATGTTATCGTTAGTTATATTAAACTTGTTGTAAACCCTAAGTGTATTTTATGTAAGCTAGGGTTTTGTTGTAATTTCATGTATGTACCATAGTTGATTGTGTGGATTTTTAATGTTAGTCATTAATATCATTTAAATGATGATATTATGAGTGAGTTTAGGTATTATATAGGCTTAATTCAAGTGAGTTAAAATAGCTTGGATTAAGATGAGAAAACTGGCTGGTTTAAGCCATTTAAGTCGGCTAGTTTCCTATATGTACTCCTTAAGCTTGTACACACAGGATTGAAGATCATTTGAATAAAAACCTCAAGTTTAACACATGTGTTTTTATCTCTTTTGGAGAATTATCTGGTCAAGAAGTGCCTGGGGCATTCCTTCCTCATTCGAACTTTGAATGTGCAGCAACATTCAAAGCCACCTGCAACCGATCCTTATCACATGTGAATAACACCTGTAAGTTGAAGCTTATCAGTCTCCTTAAGCCATGATTGATCCAGGAATTTCAATCTGCTGGATTTTGAAATTCAAGGAATAATTGATCCAACATTTTCCTTCCCTTTGATTCACATCAAATTTTGGTATCAAAGCTCGACCTTTCTTTGTTTCCAATGATCATCCAATGCATGCAAGTCTTGTTATTTCATGCATGAGTTGTTTTCATCAAGAACCACTGAATACAAGGTGTGTCTTCATTCAATTCTTGCATCTTTCTTTCCTCTATCTTGTTTATTTATTTCAAGTTTTTTATTATGGTTAATGCAATTGTCATTATTGGTTTAATTAATTAAGTTTTTGATTTTATATAATTTAATTGAATCTATGCTATTTTGTGATGTGTGTGTAATTATGAAATTGCCAATTATGTAAAATTAATGCTCGATTATGCTGGAATTTGAAAGAAGAAAGTTTGAAACTTGTGAATTGAAGAAGAAGATATTCGAATATGGTGGAATAATGATGATGATGACTATATGATGGTGATGAATGGATGATTAAGGTGATTCGAATTTGATGAGATGATGGTGATGATGATGATTTGACAATGATGTGATAATGAAGATGATGATTTTACAATTAGGCTTTGAGAGTATAAGGTTTCATGGGTTGTGTTAGTGATTAAAAATTGGGGTTAGGGTTTTGAATTAAGGTTAGAGTTTAGGGTTTGATATGGAAAATTTTGGATGTTGATTATGCTAATAATGGCATGGGTTATGGATTTTAAAATGATAGTACTTAATCCCTAATTCACACAGATGAAGAGATTAAGGGTTTTAAGATTAATCGTTCATATAGATTCGATTAACCTTGGGATGAACTCATATAGAATTCAATAGTAATAATTTCAATTTGCAATCAAATTCAATTTAATCTATAATTCAATCATGGGTTCTATGGCTTATATATCCAAGGCTACGGAATACAAGATACTAGCTAAAAGGCATAATTCTTCAAAAGATACCTAGGTAAAAGATATTAGAATATAGAATATTATTCAAAAGGTAGATTTATGCTACTTTATTCTCTAGCTAATCTCTAACTCTATTAATTATTTAATTAATTAATTAAAAAACTAATATTCACATCTAAGCTACCTTTTATTCCCCCTTGCATGTAGCCATGCCCTCCATGCATGCAATGCACATGCACTTATATGTTTAGTAACTTGTATGTTAGCTTTCATCTATAACTAGCAACGTAACTATTTATTTATCTTCAATTTTATGGGATATCCTTTATAAATGTAGACAAATTGGTTCCCTTATTATGAATGCCAATTCTTTATTTTTTTTCTCCTGCATCATTCTCCCCTTGTTGATTTGAATTTGTCCTAAAATTTCCATCGCCATAATAAGGGCTAATATCTCCAACATTGAATATCCTTGATACCGCACCATATGAATCGGGAAAATCTAGCTCATAATCACTTTCTCTAAAATTCCAAAGTTTTTTAAAAGGACCATATTCCCTTGGCATAAGCTTGTTTTTTCTTAGATTATGAAATGTCTTCTTCCTCAAGTGCAGCATACCAAATCTCTCAGTTGAAAAACATGTTGACTCCTATGGTTGTTTGTTCTTTTCTTATATACTTAATTTCCCTTCTAAATATTGTTCTTGATTTGTTGTTAAAGTTTTTGAAAGAAATCTACTCTCTCTTGTTCATCATAACTCTTCACTACACCTTTCTTAAATGGCACCATATCAATCGGCATATATGGATTAATACTATATATTATCTTGAATGGACTAGAGCTTGTAGTAGTAGAAGTACTATAGTTGTAAGTAAACTCTACATGTTCTAACTTGTCACCCACTATTACTCACCAATCCCCTTAGCAAAGTGCCTAAAGTTCTATTAGTAACTTTAGTTTTTCCATCCGTTTGAGGATGATGTAATATGCTAAATGGAAGCTTCATTCCTAGAATGTACCATAATGTCTTTATAAATAACTTAGGAACTTCACATTTCTATCTTCAACTATACTGCTTAGAATTCCACGCAATCTCATAATCTCCTTGAAATACAAATCTGCAAGATGGGTAGCATCATCGATATTGTTACATGGAACAAAATGAGCTATCATTGAAAATTGATACTTCACAACCATAATAGAATTCTTTCCTCTTTTTGTACTAGGAAAACCAAAAATAAAATCCATACTAAAACCTTTCCATGGTTAAGTAGGCAAAGGTACAGGCATATATAACCCTTTGTGGAAGAAACTCTTGCTCCTTTAGCATGTAGCACACCTAGCAACCATGGCTTGTACTCCCTTTTCCATTCTCATCCAATAGAAATATTCTTGAAACAAATTCAATGTTTTTGAACTCTAAAGTGTCTTGCAATTCCTCCTTCATGCACCTATTTGATAAGTAAGTCTCAAACTGAGGTCTTAAGCGTAAAAAAATTGTTGTGTTAGAATAAGATCCCATTTTGATGAACACACACTCTATAACTTCCTTGTTTCTTACAATCTTCAAAGATTATAGCAAAATCATCATCCATGGCATATTGACTCTTCAACATCTTGAATCCCAAAAGCTTTGCATCCATCATGGTAAGTACCATGGTCCTCCTAGATAATGCATTCGCCACAACATTCTCTTTTTCATCCACATATCTTGTAGAGACCACAAATGTTTGAAATAACTTATCCACTTAGTATATGTTGGACTCACCTTCTTTTGACCAAGTAGATACTTCGAAATCTCATGAACCAAGTGAAGTAAAAATGGCTTGGGTCTCGAGTAATGGACCCATGTCTCTAAACAACACTCAATAGATTAGAACTCTTTATCATAGGTCAAATAGTTGAGTCTCACACCAATAAAATTTTCACTAAAGAAAGTAATTAGTTTCCTTTCATGTGAGAGCACACCGCCAATGCCTATGTCACTAGCATCACAAGTTACTTCAAACAATTTATCAAAATAAGGTAAATATAATATGGGTCCATTTGAGAGCTTTGTCTTCAAGTCTTTAAAATTTTTTGTCGCTTGGTCATCCTAATGAAATTCTCCTTTCTTCATCAATTGTGTGATAGTGCTATAATGGTGGTGAAATATTTAATGAACTTCCTATAGAATGAGGCTAACCTTAGGAAACTTTGATCTTCATGAACAATAGTAGGAATAGGCCATGTTTGGATAGATTCCACCTTTGATGGATCAACTTTAATACCATCTTCACTCACAATATAACCAAGGGAAACCACCATATCCATCATAAATTAACATTTCTCCATCTTACCATAGATCTTTACCTCTCTAAGTTATCAAATATCCTCTTAAGTGTTGAATGTGCTCGAACTCACTCTTGCTATATACCAAGATACCATCAAGGTAAAAAAACAGCAAAGAATCCAAGGAAGGATCTAAGTACCACAATCATCAATCTTATGAAGGAAATTAGTGTATTACATAGCCTAAATGGCATCACCAACCACTCATACAAACCATACATAGTTTTAAAGGCTGTCTTCCACTCGTCTTCTTCCCTTATTCCAATTTGATGATAGTCACTCCTAAGATAAATCTTTGAGAACACCTTTGCACCATGCAACTCATCTAACATGTCATCTAATCTTGGCATCGAAAATATGTACTTGATTGTGATATTGTTGATTACCCTTGAATCAATACACATCCTTCACATACCAACTCCACATGGAATCATACTCTCTCGAATATAGCCTTGGTCCAAGAAATCTTACTCATGTCTCTATAGTTCCTTAGCCTCCTCAAATTTCACCTATTAGCTAGCTTATTTGGTAATGGGACTCTTGGAATAAGATTAATAGCCTGCTCAATACCTCTAAAATGAGGTAGTCCAATTGGAAACTCATCCTGAAAAACATCGGCATGCTCTCTTAACACTTGTTGCAATTTTTCATCCATATTAGGATTCTCCCCTTATTGGACTTCCTTTACCACCAATGCATAGCATATATTCTCATCTTTGATAGCTTCAATCATATCACACTCCTTGAAGATCAATAAACCCATGCTACTCTTCTTTCTTCCCCTCCCACACCCAACATCTTCCCTCTTTTTTTCTTTCCTTTTTTTGCTACATGCTCTCGGTTCCTTCACCCTGTTCATTCCTCAAACTTGAATCCTCCCCATCTATATTAGGTTTTATCCTAAAATTCTTTTAGCCCTTGCACACTACATACTCATTAAGGACTCCATCATTCACAACCTTCTCGTAAAATTTCCACGGCCTTTCTAAAAAAATGTGACAAGCGTCCATAAGTAGAATATTGCATAAAACATCATCAAAATAATTTTCAATCTTAAAAGAGATAAGAGTTTGTTTGGTTACCCATATACCTTTGTCTTTGTTTAGATATTGGAGTGAATATGGACTTAGTTGACCCATGGTCTCCAAACCGAGCTTGCTCACCATCTTCTCACTAGAAACCTTAGTTCATGAGCCACTATCAATGGTGAATTCACACATATTTTTCCACCAAAATCTTCTCTGTTTGAGTAAGTAAAGGTTTTTGTTGTGCTTAGAGCACCATTTAAAACAAATAGCAATCCACGTGGCCCTCTTCCAAAGCATCCTTTAGGCTATCACTTTCTTCTTCAAGGTCTCCATCAAGATCTTCATTCTCATCATAAGCTTCCATACTTGCTATTTCATTCAAAGTTGGATAATCTTGAGGAAAGTGACCATGATCTCTACACTTGAAACATTACTTTTTCACCTTATCAATCACTTGATCCATGCCCGTTTCTTCATGAGTGGCCTTTTTAGCATTGTCTTGATTTGTGGCTTGAGAAATCGGTGGCTTTGCCACCCCCTTGAAAGTAAAACCATATGGATCATTGGCTGACTTGTTTGGTCACTTTTTTCTCTTCAATTATTTTTCAAACTTGATTGCTAACTTGGGTAGGTCTTCAAATACTTCATAAGGATACACCTCCACCTTCTCTCTAAGATCAATATTTATCCCTCTAATGAATCGTGCACACCATTGTTCTTCTCTTTATTGGACATCACAAATAAGAACTAATCTTTCAAAGTATCTAATGTATTCTTCAACTCCAAGCAAACATTACCTCAACGTAATTATCTTTATGAATTTCTCTTGCTCGTATTTTTGAGGCACAAATTTCTTCTTTAGGTGTTGTTTTGATTTTTCCCATGACCTAATTCTTAGTTTTCCTTCTCTCTTCTTTCTCCTTTCAAATTATAGTACCATACTCTAGCATATTTCTTAAACTTAAATATTTCTATTCAGCACCTCTTCTCATCATCAATCTCTTTATACTAAAAAATAGATTCCACAATTTGCAACAATTCGAGAAAAGATTCTAGATCAAGATTTCCTTTGAAGTCAGGTAGATCAAATTAGATTCCCCTCTCCACATCATTGTAGGTGTTATGTGGTCTTCCATAGTTTCCTACACTCTCTTCTCCTAGTAAATTATGGTAAATATATAAAACATTATGTACAAGTACACGGGACATACCCCGGTAAGAAGATGGTAGTCCCCTAAAGTAGGGGACCCAAACTACCTCATAAGGTTAAGTAAAATATAAGGCTTACAGGGGTACATTGTTCATTTCAAAAAATAATTCACTAAAGACATATTTTTGGACTTGTACAATGACACCTTTCAGTTCAAAAGCTTTTGAGTCAAAAGTAATAACATTACGGCTTCTCTATATGAAGTAGACAATAGACGCCATTGCAAGAGCTCGAGCCTTCCAAATAATGTGATGTATTTTTCTATTTCTTCTTATGGTTCTTATTGCACTAAGAAGAGTCGTTGAACCTCTAGAAATTCCCAGCCAAGTACGAATAGGTTGCCATATTTGTTGTATAGCTGAGCAAGCAAAAAAGAGGTGATCATGGGTTTCCAAATGGGTTTTACAGAAGACACATTCCTTTGGCCCATCAAGAAATGATAACCGATCACGGGTGTAGAGTCTACGAAGGAGAGAAAGCCATAGAACAAAGGAATATCTTCTGGTGTTGTTGAGCTGCCAAACCACAAAGTGAGGTTTCCATATTAGTCTTTTATCACGAAAGAAATTGTAGGCTGCTTGAGTGGAAAAACCTGCTGTAGACGCCCAGGATGCTATGAGTTTCCTGGCATTATCACTGGAACCTGCTTTCTGAATTAAGACCATATAGAGATGATACAATTTCCTCATAAAGTGTGATGAGCCATGTTTCAGCCTAAACTGATCTAAGCCGTGTGCCTGCAGGTATTGAGTGTGTATCCACTTTGTCCATAACGTTTCTTTTTCATCCTGTAGGAACCATATATATTTGCAAAGGAAGGCAGAATTCCAGGCCATGAATTTTTTTATACCGAGCCCTCCTTCCCTTTTCAGAGAGCACAGGGTGCCCCATGCAACGGGAGGGGACTTACCTTGCCATAGAAAATTGTGGCATAGAGCAATAATACGATTGATAACCACTTTTGGAATTGCAAAAATCGAAAACCAGAAGTCAATGATCCCCTGGACCATGGAGTTGATAATTTCAAGTCTACCTGCATAAGAAAGAGAGTTGGCCCTCCATAATTTTAGTGGGTCACAGATGTTGTTGATGAGGTTTTCGTAATCAATAGCCCAAAGTTTACAAGGGTTTAGAGGCACCCTTAAGTATCGGAAGGGGAAAACCCTGAAAGGCATATTTGTTAATTTAAGGATCTCCTATCGAATGTGGTCATTAATACCAGCCATAAATAATTGTGATTTTTGAGGGTTAATATGCAGACCTGAGCATTTGTTAAACATATCTAGCCCATGCATCAAGATTCTAACCGAAGGGGTATCCCCTCGACAGAAAAGAATAAGGTCATCCGCAAAAGATAGATGATTTAGCTCCATGCCTTTGCACTTAGGATGATAGGAGAAATCCTTCATCCGAGATAGCTGCTTGATGAGCCTGCTAAAATACTCCATGCAGAGAACAAAAATATAGGGGGATATAGGATCCCCTTGTCTCAGGCCTCGGGCTCCTTTAAAGAAGCCAAACATGTTGCCATTTAGTTTCAACGAAAAGCTTGTTGTAGTGATGCATTCCATAACCAGAGAAATGAAGACCGGAGGAAAGTTGAAGCTCTGTAGAATTTTCCTGATAAAATCCCATGAGAGTGAATCGTAAGCCTTACGCAGATCCACTTTGATCATGCATCTTGGAGAGGCTCGTTTTCTAGAATATTCTTTCAAGATCTCTTGGATCAGCAGGATGTTTTCGGTCATAAGTCGGCCTTTGACGAAAGCCCCTTATTCTGGACTTATGATCTTATCCAGCACCTCAGCCATTCGGTTAGCCAATAATTTTGCAATCACTTTGTAAATGGTGGAGCAGCAAGCAATTGGGTGAAAATCGGAGACCAAAGCAGCTTGAGGGAACTTAGGAATAAGAACAAGAGTCGCATGGTTTATCCGTTTCAGAAGTTTTTGATTTCGGAAGAATTCCAGGATTACATCACAGAAATCTTCCCCGACAAACTCCCAGGCTGCCTTAAAGAATTTTGCCGAATAACCATCAGGTCCAGGGGCCTTGAGATCCCCTAAAGCAAAAGGAGTGGCTCGAATCTCTTCAGTAGTGACCGGTCTCATCACAATACTCTGTTGTGCCATAGATAGAACCGGGCCTGCTTGTATAATGTCCTCATCGAGGGCCCTGTGAGCTATATCAGAACCCAGCAGGTCCTTGAAGAAAGATAGGAACTCTTCTTCCATTTCTTGGTCACTTTTAGTGGTCGAACCATCCCTCTTAGTAAGAATCAGGATTCTGGACTTGGCTTGTCTAGCCTTTAGCATATCAAAGAAATATCTGGAATTAAGGTCCATGCCAAACATGAACTTATTCTTGTTGATTTGGGATACATAGCTAGCTGCAGCCTTACTCAAGAAAAGGGATTTTTTCCTGAGGTCCTTTATAGGATCTGGGTCTTGTGAAGACTTCTCGGATAGGAGTTGTTCTTGGGCTTTCTTGAGCTGGGATTCTGCAAGGTTAGCTCGAGCCATAATATGAGAAAAAGCAAGCTGATTTAAACATTTTAAATCTTTTTTCAGGGAGGAAAGCTTGCTACATAAAATAAATTGACTTGAGCTGCTAGGAGAAAAATTCCATGCTTTACAAACCACATCAGAGAAATTTCGATGCTCACACCACATATTATAAAATTGGAATGATTTTTTCCTCCAAGGAATCAGCCCAACTGAAATAATGCATGGGGAGTGATCCAAAGAGCTACCAAGGGCCAAGAAGGCTGCAGAAACACTGAACTTTTTTGAAAACCCCTCGGCATTAAGGAGCACACGATCAAGTTTACATTTTACATTGTGTCCTGCGAAAGTATAGAAACAACCAGAGAATGGGACATCCGAGAGCTGTGAAGCCAGGCAGCAAGCTTTGAAGTCTGCTGTTTCATAATCAGTCACAGGTCTCTTGCCATTTCTGTCCGGGAAATTGAGGGAGCAATTGAAGTCACCTCCGACTATCCGGGGGCCTTTTATATTTCTAGCCAGCGAGATAATTGATTCCCATAAAGCTTTCCTGTCTTTTATAGTATAAAGGCCATAGATCACAGAGAGAGTAAAAGTAATTCTAGATTTAATTTCAACAACCATTCCTGTTAAGGTTTGGGGGGTTACCTCTATGAGCTGGAACCGAATGGCAGCCGGGTTCCATAACATAACCAGTTGCCCATTAGGATGATTTAGGAAATTTTCATGGTGGAACCACCCTCTGAAATGGTTGTCTTTCAGGAGCTGCAATTTCTGCACATCGAGCTTAGATTCAAGTATACCCACAATCGAGCAAGAATTTTCTGTACAAATTTTTTTTCAGGGCTTTTTGTTACAGGGAAGAGCCCATTCCCCTTACATTCCAAATGATCATATTCATGAGACTTTTACAGGTCTCGATTTTCGTCTTAGTTGGGGACCTTTCTTTAGTTGTTTGAAGGTCGAGTTTTTCTTCTTCCTTTTTGCTGCCTTCGAAACTACCTGCTGCCAACCCTCCACATCTGCTGGATACAGGGAAACAGTTTGAGCATGGGAGTTACTCGTGCCATTACCCGATCTGGAAACAAGAACAGGATTGGAAGGAAGAACCGAAGGGGGTAAAGTTTGGCCTAAATCAGAACTAAGGCCCTTCCCTTTATCTCGATCTGCAGTCGCTGGTTGTGAGACCGGAACAATATCTTCTGGAGAGGGCTGGAATGTTTTATTAATTCCAGGAATATCGTGAAGTTTACTTGCCTGTGGAGCTTTGATCGCAAGACCCAAGTCCTGGTTGTTATTCCTGAAATGGCCCGTATGTTCAGGTCTAGCACTAGCCTGTCTCATAGGTACACGAAGAGGGGGCGGTGCTTCCTGGGGGGCGGGCTGTGTGATCTCTGAGACATGATTAACAATAAGATCCCTTTGTGGCTTCTGATGGAGCTTACAGGCCGTATCTAAGTGTCCCAAAGCCCCGCACCTGTCACAAACCAGTGGGAGATCTTCATATTCAATTAGTTGAATGTACTCCTTCTTGTCACTTTTAACTGTAATAGCATTAGGAAGTTTCTCTTTGACATCTATTTCCACCAGCACTCTACCATATTCAATTTTAGATCTTTAAAAGGTAAAGTCATCTACCATAATCGGTTTGCCAATAAAGGAGGCAATCCGACTGATTGCACCACAATTCCACATTTCCATGGGGAGATTGACCAAGCGAACCCACACTGGGATTTTTGTAATTTCTTCTTTCCCAAAAGAGAACAGCCTCGGGATGTCCTTTAGCACAAAAGCCTTGCCCCTGATAATATAAGGCCTCCCTGCCATTGCTCTGTTTCTATTAAACTCGTCCTCAAATTTCAGAATTACCCATCCCGAGCTATGCATTAAGTATTTAAAAGGTTGACGTATAGCATGCCTAGCAACTCCCATGTGATATTTATCAGCTTTTATCCCCAGTCCCCACAAAGCGGCCCAAGAGACAGGCACCCCACGTTTCAATGACCGAATGGATATTCTCCTTTGATACACAGACCACTTCACCTTTCGGTAGAACAAAATCACATCTTTTTAACGAAATATCAGGGAATAAATCTGCAAAAGATTTTTTTTTGCAGGAGGTACCTGAGGGTCAGCATTTGCATTTCGAACAGTCTCTTTTTCCGCAGGGAGGGGATCATCATGGGACTGGAGTGGACTGCAATTCTCCATTTCCATTTCATTATCAGAATCAGAAATGAGTGAAGGCATCGAAGAATCGGGGTCCTGTTCCTTCTGGTCTGTCAACTATTCTTGCACAATCGAACTCTCTCGAGCCTGTTGGGGTTTCGCTGTCTCAAATCCCAATTGTGCCATCTGATTCGGATTATGAATCGAGTTAATTGCATTCGGCAGGGCTTGTTCTTCCAGTTGAGAGATTGGATTTTGTTGGAGAGGCGAATGACAATTCGCGCTTTGGCTTTCTCCATCTCGGATGATTAGGGCTTCATTTTTGTTATATGAAACCAGATTAAGGGAGCAGATCGGCGAAGACAAGCTCGAAGCTGAGGAACTTGAGTCTTCCGAGGAAGAATCTTTCTTCGGGCTTGGCAAGGCACTGATTGTGGTTTTGCCTTGCGATCGAGTTCGGGGGCCTTTCTTCTTATTCCCCATTGTTCCATAAACTACCGCACATAGCAAGGAGGACCGGAGCACACCGAAGTGCAGAGGGAAGATCGCAGAGGAGGAGGGAGCTCAGGGGAAGTACTCGATAGAGCTAATTGGTCTCATTCGTGCGCAGTCTCCATTGGGGAGCATGGGCATACGGGAGAGACAGACCGAGCACTCCTCGTCTACACTCTCTTCTCCTTCCTCCATTCAATTTTGTACCCTTCTCATATGGTATTCTTCTGCTTATTCCCTTTTATTTTGTCCCCACACGTAGCTTTACCTCCTTGATTTCGTCCATTAAGACCTTGAGAACATCTCTCAAGTCCTCCTCTTGGTTCACCATCTCCTCCCTTCACCAATTAACCGGTGCTTATCCAAACATACCTTCAAGTTCTTGGATTTTGGTGTCTTCTTAATGAATTTTTGGAATTATCTTAAAGAAGAGACATGTTCTTTGAAGAATATTGAAGTAAGGTCATGTTCTTGTAAGAATCTAGAGGAAAGATTGAATCTTCATCACAATATATCAAACCTAAGGCTTTGATACCACAAATTGATGTGTGTGTGAATATGGAATTACCAATTATGTAAAACTAATACTCGATTATGTTGGAATTAGGAATAAGAAGGTTCAAAAGTAGTGAATTAAAGAAGAAGATATTCGAATATGGTGGAATAATGATGATGATAACTTGGTGATTTGATGGTGATGAATGAATGATTAAGATGATTCAAATTTGATGAGATGATGATGATGATGATTTGACAATGATGTGATAATGAAGATGATTAAGAGAAATTTGATAATTTAATCCATTGACCCCACTTAAAATTATCTTATTTCAAATATAACTCAAAGGCAATTGGAGTACGCTCGTAACTTTTAGTTACTTTTGAGTAATAGCTCTTTATCATTTGAGGAGGAAATAGTATGACATTTAGTGGACATCTTTTACGAATCAATAGAGAACCAAACTTTGATGGAGCTTGCAACTTCTACTTTCAATCATGATCTTATTTTTATTAACTATCTTGATGAATAGGATGAGTGTGAGATTAAACCCTGACTGATACATGTGCTTTCTATTTTTATAGGTATTTTAGATACCATCTCTTCTAGATCAAGCTATGTTACTGATCCAAATAGATTTCATGAGGAATTTCAAATAACATGTTCTTGAATGAAACCATCAACTTAAATTAAAACCTTTCCCTTTTGCTTTAACTTATGTTGCTAATGAATGGTTTTATGATTTTTCTACTGGATATATTAATAATTTAGTTGATATGCAACAATTTTTTCTAGAAAATTACTTTCCATCATCTGGGGCTATTGATATTAGAAAAGAAATACGGGGTATTATGCAAGAGGAGGGAGAGACTTTAAATGAATATTAGGAAAGATTTAAGAAACTTTGCAGTAGTTTTCCTAACCATAAAATTAGAAAATAATTTTTAGTGTAGTATTTCTAAGAGGGATTAATGCTTACTGATTGTAATATGGTAGATAAAGCTAGTGGAGGAGAATTCGTAGTTAGGACCCCAACTAAGGCCAAAAGGCTAATATCTAATAAGGTATCTCATTTCTAATATTATGGTAATAGAAATATTAACTCTTCATCTCACCATGTAAAGGATACCGGTATAATTGAACTCAATGAAAAAATAAATAATTTGACTTCTTTAGTTGAAAAGGTGGTAAAGGGGGGATTGTTGGCTCAAATATGTGGTATTTGTTCATATACAAGTCATGTTACTTTTGCATGCCCTACTTTTCAAGAAGGATATTAAGTTAATGCAATATGTGGGCCTTAGAGAAACCCTAAGTATGATCCCTACACTCCTAATTATAATCCAATTTGGAGGGACTATCCCAACCTAAGTTATGCAAATAATCAAAGACCACCATCATACTAAAATCAACAAAGTTATAACCAATCCCTTAAATCTCATCCTATTCTTCAAAACCAACCAAAATTGCCCTTCACATAACTTCCTCAACCACCAGTGCCATAACAATTTGGAGCTATGTCTTTGCCACTAAAACTCTTCAATTTAAATAAGAAACAATAAATGGGTTAAATAATTAGAAATTCAAGTGAGTCATTTGGCATATTTTGTAGGTAAATTGTTGGCATAGAGTTCCTCAAATTTTCCTAGCCAACAAAAAAGTATCCAATGGATAATGATAGTGCATCACGACAAGAAGTTGTAAGTGATTGGAGGGTTCTAAATGAATGCATGGTAATCAAGGGATAAAAGTAGAAGAGGAATCTATTATTGTAGAATAATAAATCAAAGAAAACCATCCGAAGGTAATTGAAGTGAATTATCCTAATCTATATAAACCAATTACTTATTTCCCTAGGAGTTTAGATAAGAGTATGATGTAGGATAAAAGAGAGAGAGAGAGAGATTCTTGAGATCTTTAAGAAATTGGAGGTAAACAACCCTTTGATTGAGGCTATGAAGCTAGTGCCAAGGTATGTAAGTTTTCTAAAAGATTTAAGCACTAGTAAGAGAAAGCTAACAGAGGATGAAAACATTAATATAAGAGAGAATGTATCTGTTGTTTTAGAAAGAAAGATCCCACTTATATACAAGGACCGTGGTATCATTACCATTCCTTATAAATTAAAAACACAATAAATGAGAAATGAATTCTAAATTTAGGAGCTTCTATAAATTTCATGACTTTATCTATATTTAATGCTCTAAATCTAGGTAATTTAAAAGAGATTCATGTTGTAATTCAATTAGCTAATGGATCTAACATATACCCTAAAAGGGTAATTGAAGATGTATTAGTGCAATAAAATGAAAAGTTTTACCCTATTAGTATCCATGTGTTAGATATTCAAGATGATGGATTCCCTAACCCTTCTCCCTTTTTTTAGGAAGACCATTTATAAAAACCTATATAACTAAAATCAATGTGCATGATGGGGTTCTTACAAATGAATTTTATGGGGAACCAATTTGTTTTAATATTTTTGACTCCATGAGATATCATATTGACTGTGAATTTTTTTCTATTATTGATGTAATTGAGGTTTTTTTTCTAAATAAGTTTTTAAATTTAAAATTAATTATCCATTAGAATTTTTTCTTACAAATCTGATATATATAGACTGTTATGAGAAGTTAAACAAATCATTTTAATTGGATAAGGAAATAGAGGAGTGTGTTGCTGTAGGTTGGAGATGCTTTCTCTAAATATATTGATGTTTATGGGGCATCAGGCATGGGCGAGAGTTGATTATGGGCTGGATTAACCTTCAGAGTGGCGTGGTCGGTTTCCCTTTCATATGCTATTATTATCATTATTACCTTTTTCACTATGTTATGAGTTCCTAAAACAGCTTTAATGTCATGGACATCTTTCTACTTTAAGAAACTATCTCTCGTTTTTTGGTTATGTAATAATTCATGCATACTCTGATATTATTTTTGTGAAACCTTGTTATGGTTTGATGGAAATATTTTCTTAGCCTTAGCACTTAGTACTGGAACGGTAGGAGTGAACCGGTCTAGTACTAAGCGTGGCGGTAGCATCCCGAGAATTTACAGTTTTTATATCTAGAAAATTGTGGTTTAAAAAATAATAAAAATAATAATAGTAAATTTTGGGGTGCTACAAAAAGTGCTAATGAAGGACTAAAACTAGTAGCAAACTAGTAGTTAACACATAATACCCTTTTATTCCACTTATCACTTAAATAATTTCAAAATATTATATATATAGACAAGTATATATTTTTTTATTAATCACCATCCCAAAATATGCCTACACATCAATTTTAGAAAAATTTACTATTTATCAAATAGTATTCACATATACTAGGAAATGTAGAAATATACTAAGATTCCTATGTTTAAAAATCAAATAGTGTTTATTACCTAAAACACTAGTTACAACAATTCACCAATCACATCAATTTACTGTTTTGAATGTCAAATCAATGGTCAAGGTCAACCATTAACCATAAAAAATCTAAATAAGCCTTTTGGTACAAAATAACTAAATTTCCCCTAATATTCCATTAATTTAGATTTTATGAATAAAATAATAATAGTTCTCTACAAGTTATGAAATTAATTATTAAGAATTTCTAATCAATAAGTAACATTTTAGAACCCTACAATTTAATTAATCAAGTCAAATTTCATGTAAAAAGATAAAAACAAATACCCATAAACCCTAAAATCAATGAAAATATTAGCTCATGAAAATTTTCATAATATTCATTTAATATCATATGAACACATTATAAGACAAAATATTTTAGGAAAAATGCATAACCTATGTAAAATATCCTAAATGCTCTTTTTCATGATAAAACATTATTAAGCCATGGCTTTAAGTATATAAATCCAAATCAAAACTTTAAATATACGAAGTAATACCTAAAAAAACCTAAAATATCCATTGAAACCATAAAAATTGTTCAAAAAAAACAACAAAAATATAAGTTTCAAAATACACCAAAACTTCATAAAAATTATACATATCTTAAATGTGGTCAAATTAAAAAATTATATTAAGAAAAAATGACCTTCAAAAATTCAATAACATTCTCTTCAAATCTTCAAGCCATTGCTCAACAGTAGCCACACAAAACATCCACAAAATAAAAACCCTAGAAAACCAAACAAGGTATAATTAAAATTTATAACCAAGATAGCATTCAAATCATATATACTATTATCATGATCATTTTTACCTTGATTCTAAATCTCCTTAAAAATATAGATATCCTCCTCTAAAAAAAAAATAATCTCTCATCGAAATCTTTGCAACAAAACACCAAAAATATGTAAAAACCAAACAAAAACATTAAGGATTAAAGAAAAATAAAGAAAAAATAATGGAGGCATAAGAGGAATATATTAAAACATAAAACTTAAGGAGAGAGTAAGAGGAAAATGGTATAGAAACGAAATTAGAAGAAACATTGGTTATGTTTAGGATGTTTATTCGATATTTATGTATAAAGGTAGAAAAATGAATAAAATAATAATGGTAATGAGGCTGATGATTTATAAAGGTATAAAGAGTCCAAAAAGGTTCTATCACATTTATTTAGATATTTTAGAAGGATAGGAACAAATTTAGATATTTAGGATAGGTTTCGTGTAGAAAATATTGAGTTTCGATGGCTAATTATGTCTAGAATGGCAAAATTTATCTAAAAATGTAAAAAATAGATGAAACTTATTTTTATTTTAGATTTAAATTAAATATGCTAAAATATAAGTATCACTAAAGTTTTATAAATTTTCATTGACTAAAAATGTTGTTTTGAGGCTTAAAGGAAAAAAAATAAAGGTGATGAAGAGTGTTTTTTGGTCAAAGTCTCCTTTTAAAATTTTGAAAAGGCCTAGAATAATAAAAAGATAGAAAAAAATCCAATTATGAAAAAATTAAATTTATTTGGAAGAATTTTAATGGATAAAAGTGGCTTGAATATCTCATATGCCTTAAAATCATACGGAAAGATAATAAGGTGTGAATAAAATAGTTTAGAAACATAACTAGGGTTTTAAGTTTCTAAAAGGATGTAATAAATCATTCAAAATAATATAATTTTATTTTTAAATAATAAAAAATTCAATTATGAATTTTAAAAATTAGGGTATTACAAATATAAAATAAATGTTAAAGGAATGGAAGACTAATGAAACAAAACAAGACAAGAGCATATGAATACAACAAGTGGTTGAAATCTAATGGCCACAAAGGGTAAGACTTCGGGAAAAACAACTGAGTGAAGAATTAAAATTGGGATTGTAATTTGAGGCTAAGGGGGTGAATCAATTATACCATCCCTCAAAGAGAGGTGATTAGGGGAAATGCAAGGGGACATGATCTTAGTAGCCATAATTTGTTGCCTAAGATAGGGGATATAGGAGAGTGGTTGAAAAAGGATAAAAATAGATCAAGGTGGATAAACTTACCTTTTGAAAGATTTTAGTGAATCAATTGGTAACAAAGGGATTCTACAAGCTAAGAAAATAATTGTATAACACAGAAATATTACTACCAATAAGAATGTAGCAAGGTTAGAATATTTAAAAAATGATTGGTTAAGGCTTTGAAGAAAAAATATAACACAATATAATAAAACTAAACAAACCAATGGATTGATTTATCACGGTAAATTGAATGATGGACCTGTTAACTAGTTTTCACAAACTAGTTGTTTGGTCTCACTAAAGACCCCAAAAATTGCATGCAACCGATTGACTGGTAACATATGGACAAGTCCATTGGTGACACAACCAACCTAAAACTAAGGAAAAAGCTAAGGTAACTTTTCCAACCCACAATCAACACACATAAAAGGTAGGATTATTTCCTCTTCACATGAATATAATCCCATAAATTAGGGCTCTAAAATTAAGGGTATGACATTATCCCATTTTATTTGGTTTAATAAACTAAAGACTCATAGGATGTTTTGGATTACCTTATTTACATTTGGTGTAATCACTTAAATGACATGTCGTGATGTAAGTGGTCTATAGGGTTGTGGCTTGTAGAAGATATGCCATGATGGATGGGTTTATAACTCATGAATGTTTTTGGTGTAACCATTGTAAAACACTCAATTAGATGCTTCCATGACTTGTATTCATGGTACAAAATTAGGTGTAGTGGTTTGAATGTCTTAAATAGTTGGATTATGTAATCATATATCAAAATAATAATGGCACAGTTTATTTATATTGAGATACATGAGATTGTCCTATGTTATTGTTATTATTCCTTGGTTATGTGCTTAAGCATGGTTCTTATACCGTGGTTAGTGTGGCCTTCATATGTGACATGAGCTTGTTTATGTTACAAGATAGACTTGCTTTACTTAGTATGTTATTGTATCGATGCTACCATTTTATGATCATAGCCTATTTAAATGGCTAGAGTATGTTGCTTTATAGAGTTGATGAGCTTGA
The DNA here is from genome assembly GCA_039764185.1 of Tamarix austromongolica. Lineage (NCBI taxonomy): Eukaryota > Viridiplantae > Streptophyta > Magnoliopsida > Caryophyllales > Tamaricaceae > Tamarix > Tamarix austromongolica. Next base: position 140,083,297 of record CM077809.1, on the reverse strand, counting down.
TGTTGGCCTCTATATAACCATTACTTGGGAAATGATTTATTGTATCAAAGAGTTAGGCTAACAGCTATAGATAACTTTTGCCCACTATGTTGAGATGTTTTATTCTTTCTTGTTACTTAAAACTCTTAGCTTTATTCTTGTATTTTGGAGTTTTAAATTATCATCATGCAATCTATCACATATCTTTCTCTTTATCTCTTTCTCTATCTCTTGCATTATCTATAATGTTGTGCATATTTTAGTTAATGTTTAACCTTGTATCGAGTATGTATTAGGTGAGTGGTCACACTTCTCTGATTTTTAATGATGGAGAATGATTAGAATGCTTTGTTTTTTCCTTTTCTATATTTTATGTAATTGGAAAGATAGAGGGTGTTTCTTTTTGAGTAGTTTAGGTGTTTCATATTATAAGAGAAGAGGGAAAATCGCAAGAAGAGTTAAGGGACTGAGGTTCATTAGAAATAAGAGTAAAAACGTAATTTTTGAACAAATTAATGAATTTTAAAAAAGTTAACAAAGATTTAACAATACACCTAAATGGAGGGTTATTTGTGTATAACTATCAAAGCTCATGTTTGTATCCTATGTTTTCCGTTTGTTTGTTATACTTATTACCATCATTACTATGGTAATATTAAATAACTATCATTATCATAGTAATAATATATGACACTAGAATCTTACATTTTCCATAAATTCTAAAATATTTATTATTATCATTACAATGGTAATATTAAATAATTATCATTATCATAATTATAACACATGACACTAGTGAAATTTGAACTACATACAACAAATATTAAAGGATCACACTTCAATTATCAAGCCACTAGAAGATGTTGTTAGTTATGTTACGCTACCTATGATTAAGTCTTCATATCTCGCAAGATGTATTTGATGAGAGATATAACGACTGCATCCCATATATAAGATCCTAAGAATAGTCGCCAATATTTATCACTGCGTACGTATAAGCATGATACACCCCCCACGTGCAGGCGAATTATCGCCGTTTGATTTTGATTATAAATTTATAATACAATATTACAATGCCAAAATCTCAGCAAAAACTCAAAACAATAGTTTTCTTTGGTGTTCCAGGAGATAGATGGGATTAATTGGTTGGGAAGAGGAGGTGCTGCAAAAATAAAACAACGCTGGACAGAAAAAGCATACAACATAATTTTATTTATGGCTGAAATATACAATTGAGAAATATGATTGTGAGTCAACTTTGGACTAAGAATCATGTCTCTTAAAAAATTGACACCTTCCAAGCAACATAATCAAGAGGAACTAAAAAAAATCTAAATTCTAAAATGCCGGTGAGATATACTACATTAAGGACGAACAAAATTTTTAAAACTGCTAACAATCTTTAAAGCTAAATTCACGCATTACTGAGCATCAACGGACGAGAAAGAGAATGGACATCTGCCATAACATATAGCCCCAATGCACATCTCTTCAAAAGGCTTGACAGTTATCCCTATCTTAGAGGCCAAAATTGCAGGCTTGGACAAACTCGTTTTCGTAGTCAACATGCTTTGTCCACAAAGGTTTGAACTGGCTCAGACCAATATCCAGCCACGGCTTCATGTTTCCATTGAAATGCACGACTGCTGCATTGTTTATCTCATCCATGCTAATACTTGGATTGTATCCAAGTCCAAGTACATGCCACGACTTGTCAAGGGGCTTAGTTGTTGAGTAGAACGTGATCAGACCTGGGGGTAGTGTGCCCAATTTCCACAAGGTTCGATTCTCATTCTGAAGCAACGTCAGTATATCTAGTTAGTTTTCACAAAGCCAATCTACAGAATAAGATTGAGCATACCAAACAGAGGAAAGCTGCAGAAATGCACAAAAGAATGGTAGATAGATTCCTAGAGGTAGTATAGCATAAAGCTTTGGCACCAGAGGGCAACTAGAATCAAAGGGACCATTGAACATAGTATATTTTACGTGACATGATGTGCTCGGCTATGTAGGAAGCAGCGAGTCTTTCACATTTACTAGTGAAAACAAAATATCATAATTTAGCAAATCATATTAGTTATAAGATAGCAGCATGGGAGAAATTCTTGAGATTGATAAGACCTATTTTCAAACCCTATGGTACCTATATTCTCATGAGGTTTCAAATTGCCAGCGGTACTCCAAGAGCCAGGAGGAGCATTAATTGGGAACATAAGCAAAATCATTTACCGGAAAATTAGAAAAAACTAGCGGCAAAAAAAAAAACAATCATGCTTACCATACTCTGCCAGTAATGATATTGTTCGGTGCATTTCTCCTTTCTCCATGCATCCAGATCAAAGAAATTCATACCATAAGCCCATGCACAAGCCTTTGGGCTAAACTTCTCCCTGATCAGTGGATGTGAAAAATTCATGTACTGAGCATATCTATGAAATGAACCAAAACATGTTTCCACAGCCCCGTTCACTTTACCATCCATATCTATCTTCCACAAACCAGTCAAGTCCTTCTGAACAATAATATCATCATCCAAGAACAAAATTCTTTGCAATTTGGGATACATCTCAGGAAGATAAAACCTAAGATGGTTCAACATGGATAGGTACTTAGGGTTCCTGAACTTCATATTGGAGGTGTCCTTGGTTGCATTCTCAAGTTGGTTTTGAAAGTAGAACTGCTGCAACTTAGCTGATTCAAGCTGCTTAAGCACCGGAACGTAAGATGAATTCACAAACTTATAATCCTCGTATGCCTTTACTTCAATGTGAGCGCCGCTGTAGTCTTTCATCTTCATCATAACTTGCATCGCCCCAAGATTCATCTTATCGGTCACGACATGAAACACATGCTGAGAAGGATCGTGGGCGTTCTTAACAGCCGAATTCACCACCACGGACGCCGCAATCACATTATCAGAGAAAATTGCATAGTGGTAGAGCTTGGGATCCTCAATCTCTGGAGGAGGTGGGTTGCCCTCCTCCGAATATTTCTCTGGATGTGCAATCCTCTCTTCCATCAACCTCATTGCAAGACAGTGCAAGCTTTTCGGAATCGATTTTGCAGCAATCAAGCTCGAGAAAGCACCCTGCTTCTTTGCTTTTGTAAGCTGCTCATTCAACCCAAAGATAGTATCCTTGAGCTTCTGAATCTTCAGCTGATTATCAAATGATTCCTTAGCTTCTGATATAACCTGTCTAGTGACCTTAATTCTTTCCTTCACCTCCTTCTCAAACTGTCGCACCATAGATTCATCAATCGACAATGCATCCGAATCAAAAAGGCCTCGATACAAAGGCTTATTGAGGAGATCGGTATAGTTTCTGGAAAGATCAGCAAAAGTCCGTAGCATTTTGGAGTTCTCAAGCTTGAGCTTGCGAGCATAAGAGGCATAGGCAAGCACAAGTGTCCTGTGGTCATCAGCTTGTTTCTTGATCTGATCGATGCGTGGCTTCAGTGGATCTGATTTCAGAGCTAGCATTGATCTCCCAGACGAGCTTCCTCTAAGAAAACCCCCGCTATTTCCCTATTTTACAATCGAAAAAAACACAACATCGTCACTCACAAACCAAATATTTTGGTAAGTCGCGATTATGTAAAGAAAAAGTAAACCCTAGCTCAAACATAAATAACAGAAACAAAGAGAAGAAATTGATGACATTAAAGAGAAGAATCAATAGGAATAAATTCAGTTCCACACATTGTTTTTAACAGAATTATAAAGCGATTATTACTGCAGTTAATAAGCACTGCCTAAACTATAAATCTACCTCCATTAACCATGATACAAGCAAGTGTCGACCAAAAAATTAATGAACGCGCGAAAACCTGAAATTAACCACCTGGATCTAGACTCTAATGCAGACCAAAAAACCAATAATAAGAAATCAATCTACAATCTACCATAGAAAGAAACCGATCGTGCGATAACAGTACGAATTCATGAGCTGAAAAAGTAACACTTACAGTGGTATCGACGATAGTGGAGTAGTCAGAAGGAGAAATGAAGATAAGACAGACACCGAAGACGACAGTAAGAGCTACAACAATTGCCAACGCGAAGATTTGAAAGGAAAATGCTGATCGTCTCACTGCCGCCGTAGAAGAACCTGATAATCTCGCCATGCTCCGATTTGTCGCCATTCACCGATGACGGTACCGCAGGCTAAGAGAGAAAAGCGTAAAAGGGAGAGAGAAATAGAGAGTGTATTCAGTTAACAGGATACGGTTTTGTGAATCAGTAACAATAAGGCATGGAGTGCGGAGCGAGACAGACAGAACGGGGAGAAATTGGGAATCCAGTTCAGATCGGAGAAACTTCTGCTTTTACTCAAAACATAAAATAAATTAAAATAATAATAACGAATTCGTCGGTGCGGGTTTCCGCGGTTGATTGCGTGAGACGAAAGACCGGTCTCTGCCCCTCTTATTCTCGCGACTCGCGAGTGGAGAAGACTAGATCACTCCCGCATGGTAACTTAAATATTTTGATATTATTTGTCCATTATTATTTTTAATTATTTATTTTATAAATTATTTTATAATAATATTATATGTATCATCTATCATCTATTAATATTTTAGGAGTAGGTTCTACAATATTTTAGATAAATTATTTAAATTATTATCCTTATACCTTTTATTAATTAAATTTACCTACATCTCTATCCTTTTTATTCACAAAATTCCTAAAATTGTTAAAATATATTAATTTATTTTTTATTAAATAAGTTTTCAAATAATATGTTACTTAAAAATTTTAATATATAAAAAACATGTCTCTCAAACACCATTATTATATTAATTATATTAGTATTTCAATCATATTATTATTTAAAACTATATTATATTTAAAAAAAATTATTAAATAGGCACAGCAAGTAGAGAAGAATAGACTCACTATTGTACTGATGACTAAAAAAAATGAAAAAGGATATTTTTTATATTAAAAATTATGTTTGAGAAACAAAAATAAAAATAAAGATACAAAATTCAAAATAGGACCGCATTTCAATAGAAATTTCATCATTTGGGTGTGAAATGGTGTCTTTGTCTACTAATATCTTGATCGGTAAGTAAGAATGAGGGAGCGAGGACTATTTCTTTATTTAGTAACTATTACCCCGAGTCAGTGCTATGAAAGCTTAACAATGACCCAAAGTTAATGAAATTGAGGGAAAATTTAAGGGTAGTCATTTGCATAAAGTATTTATTAATTTATATTTCTAATAATTTTTGTACAAATTAGATCATTTGAGCTAGATAATAGATATTAGAAGACGTGATATTTATATCATTTGTTATCTACTAAATTAAAATATAATGTACTCAATACATAAATCGTTATCATCATATCAAGTATTATTAGACACAAATGACTTAAAGGCACAATAAAATAAGGAAACATTTTAGTTTCAATTATTATCAGATATGAATTTAGGTTTATAATATTATTTTAGGTGAATTAAATCAATATAGATATAAAATAAATACTAAAAATAATTTATGCATACCATATGTCATATATATGAATTAATTGCATATAAATATACCTAGATATGCCACTATATCTAATACATGTGTTGATAAATATATTATTACATGCTAATGAAATATTATTATAAATCTCCAAACATACTATTTAAGACAATACAAGTATGACATATATTATACATTTAATATACCATTATAAGAAGCGACATATTAGTCATATTAGTATGAATAGATATATATAATAATAGATGCAATATAAACATCCGAAAATTCTAACAAAATCTAAGAATATTATTATTAAATAAGATAAGTATATTTGTTAAGCTAAATTAGCATCATCATTCATATCAGAAGATGATAAGCAAATCTACAATTGTCCTAACTTGTTGTAGAACATCAAGGTCATTCCCACGTGGGCTCAATTGTATTACCTCACTTCTCAAAAATCCTTGTATATTTAGGATCTTCTATATATATTATTTTAAATATTTTATTATATCATTTATCAAGTTAGAAACCCTAGTTTCATTTTTAAAACATTTCATTATCATTTATTAACCCTTTCTCACAAATTTGTTTCCTTAAATCTTCTTAGCTACTTTTGGTTATCAAACTTCTTTTGAGTCCTTTTATGTCAATAATTTTTGGAATCCTTGGTTTTTTTCTATGTCTGTTAGGTTGTTTCAAAATTCTAATTGAGATCTCTAAGAAAAAGTAGTATTTGTACCTTAGTTAAAGTTGTTTTAGTGTTTTTAAGGTTCAAAATGTCCTCTGTAGTTACCCAAAATTATAAAACTTTAGGGGTCACTATATTTTAGTGTAAGTTAAATAAAAACAATTTTAAACTTGTATATACTTGTTTTAATAAGTTTTGGATATAATAAGCCATCAAATATGACTTCTATTCTTCTAATTTTTATATAATCATGTAAGGATCAATCCTAATATTTTATTATTGATTTGCATGGATAATAACCATTCATTATTGGTCCTCATTAATAACCAAGTTTACTTCTTTCTTTTCTCCTGCATCCATTGTCCTTTCATTCTAACCCTTCGTTTTGAGATTATGGAGAAATTTTAGCCACTCCTTCTCTTCTTCCATATGGCACCATACCTACCACTCATATCATAGTGATTTTGTTACAAAATATTATGCAATATTTCATTACTTTTCTACCCTTCCTAACTTAATATTATCATACTTTTATCTCTTCTCTCCTTTCTCCTCTTCTCACCCATGTTTTTCCTCCTCTCTTTTCTCCTCCTTGTGTATGTCATTCTCTTCTCCCTTTCATGACATTTTTCATACAAAAATATCATAAGTTGTGTTCTTACAATTATGCTCTTTATATAATAAGTTAAGAAATCTCAAATATCTACAACTTTATCACATGATCTTACATCTTATACATGCCTTATCTTCAACCTTGAGAAGCCCCCTTAGTTTCCAAGAACCCACAAACATCACCACCACTATTTTATCACATAATCTCCACCTTTCTCCACCACAACGGCCACAAAGATTTTCAAAATTTTTCCTTCTTCAATATTCTTTCTTCTCCTATCTTTTTCTTCTCATATTTTCATCACTTTCTCTTCCTCTTTCTCTTCTCCATTTTTTCCTCCCTAATTTCCTCCATTTTTGAAGTTTTGTTTCCTTCTAAATTAAATATAAGAATTCATCTTCTTTACTTGTTTAATTCTAAATACTTTGGTTTAGCTTTTATGCGATGAATTTATCTAATATTTTCTTAATTTTTATAGGGATCATGAAAGCTTTTAAGAGACTTTGATTTGATATGTAATTCTTTCATTTGTTTCTAATTAAGAGCTTAGGTTGTATATAAGATTTATTACTACATATAGAAATGACTGCATGTGTCTATTGATGGATTTGTGTTAGGATTGAAAGGTGGGCATTTCGATCCAATTTGGAGCTTTTGATTATGTAATACACTACTTTTTAGGCTCAATAATGTGTACTAATCTATGTATTTTATGGTGATATGAGTGTGCTTGATCTTGTTTTAGAGGTGTGTTTAGGATTGGTATGGTTTTTGTTGAGCTTGGTTTGGATTTTGGAAGATAATTGGTTTTATTGGAAAACTAGCCTCCTGGTTAGAGGTATTGATTGACTGGTTTTTTCACAAAATTTGAGTTTTAAAACTCAATGAACTGATTGGGTAGTTTGGAATACTACTTAATTGGTTCAACTAAAGTGGTTGTCCTTCTGAATTGATTTTCACTGTGAATCTTTCTCCAAAACTTTTCCAGCATTGTAATTATGTTTTGATCGGTTTGTTTACTATTTTTACAAAGCTTTTGAGTATGCCTAACCTATTTTATCAATTTCTAATGGATTCCCAAAGAAGTAATTCATGAGAAGTCACTTTCATACTTTTAACTCATTTATCATCTTCTTCCTTATTTTCTCTCTCTTCTATGAGATTAATAAGCAAATTATTTGCTCCTACAACCTCTATGGATTGGTGAATTTAGATTCCCTTTCCTTGTTGTCATTATTCCTTTCATGTGTTTGAGATTTTTGAGTCACATTTACTAGAACACTATAGTTTCATTGATTAAGCTCAATGGGAGAAATGCCAGCCTTCAACCTTCAAAACATGCACTTTGAAGCTTGGATTTGGGATAGAGTTTGGGGTCTTGATTTATACACTTTCTTATCTTTCTTCTTTCAGTAGAAACCCTCAATAATTTAAAACCTAAAACTTCATTTTCTCCATTCTTCCCTAACCTCCAAACTATCTCATTTTTCTTCATGCTTCCTTTCCCACATTTCCTCTCCCTGAATTTCATTTATGGTCTTCCTTTCCTTTTATAATACTTTCTCTAGCTCCTTCTTATTTTAATCTTAAGGAATATGGGGTTAGATTTGGGAAAGGAGTGAGGGTTTAGCTTTCATCTCTAGTGTTCTCTTTTTTCTCCTATGGAAGGTGAGTTTTATTTGATTTCCTCTTCTAGCTCTCTAATTTTACTAAATTTTCTTTGCATGAATTCAAGGTTTTACTAAGTTTTAATCTTGCTTTCTTGAAAGGTTTTTTAATGTGGAAAAGGGGTTTGGATTTTCAAAGACTTTTATTCTCTTTGGTGTGTTGCTCGGCTATTTTCTTCCCTATTTTTGTAGAAAATGCTATGGGTAAGTATAGTGTATGTTCTATAAGTATATGATATCCGAAGTATTAGAGATGACAATGTACCTGCACTAGTTAATATAGAATGAATGAATTACTAGGAATCTTAGCTTAAAGTCTTGTATGCATCAGCCTCATAAATATGATTTTAGATTTGAATTACCTTTGATAATCTGGGTGTCTTAAGTAAAAATGGTATGTGTGATATGGTGGATAGACTATTGCATGATAGCTTAGCAAGAAGAGAAAGTGATGCATGTTTTTTTACCTAATTAAGTTTACAAAGTGCAAGCATGACTTTACTAAGATTCCCATCATGATTTTACTAAGATTTCAATCATGATTTTTGTATTTATCATGACAATTCATGAATATTGATTATTAAAAACCTTTAATGACCTAAGATTTATGTTCGGATTGATAGAACAAAGAATATGGAATTGAAATGCCTCGAAAATTGTAATTTTAAAAATTATAGTTAAATAAGATTTTATTAGTAAAGTTATTTAAATAAATTATTTTTATTAAAATAAAAGGAAATTAATTAGGGAAAATCAAGAAGAAATTTATAATTATTTTAATTAGGATAAATTTGGGTATTTTAGCTAATTAAGGATTTTATTTTGGAAATTAATTAAATAAATTATTTTATTTAAAATAAGAAGGAGAAAATAGTTCTAAATTAATAAGATTTTTATAAATAATTTAACTGGATAAATTTAGGGTGTTTTGCTAATTAAAATGGAATTTATGAAAAATCTTTCAAAAATCATAAATTAGCCTAAAAAGGGATTTAAATATTATTTTATTTAAATATTATTATTTTTAAATATCCCAAATATTCAAATTACTCTAATTAACCTAACTCATTCTTTTTTCTTTTTCCCTTTCCCTTTTTCTTTTTCTTTCCTTTTTCTTTCTTTTCTTCCTTTTTTTTCTTTTCTTTTCCTCTCCTTCTCCCCGTTTGGGCCTGCCCTCTCCTACGGCCCAGTTCCCCCTCCCTCCTTCCTTTCCTTCGGCATGGCCCAGCTCGCGCGACCGGCGCCTCCTTCCTTCTCCCTCACAACGCCACGTTTTATTTCTTTTAATCCCTGGAACGCGATGTTTTGTTTAAAATTTTAACCAACCCTTTTTTCCTTTCTTTCTTTTTCTTCTAGACCGCCGGTCCAACCCCCTTCTTCTTCTTCCCCCAACCCTTTGCACCTACCATTCCAAATGTTTGACTTGCTCCACCGCCCCTATGCCCCGGTTTTTCGCCACTGTTGACCGGCCGCTTTGCTCCTCTCTCTCCCCTGCTAACTCGTTGACCCTTTTGCCTGACTAACTCCCCCTCTCCTTGCACATTTCTCCCTCTCCCAGCAAGTTAACCCTTACCATGACTTTGAATTTCACCGGCCAACCTCTCTACCGGTAAGCCTAAACTAACTTGCCCTATTCCCACGCCAACCCATAGAACCCTACCCTCTCATTTACACTCTATAAATACCCCCATAATCTACCCTATATTGAGTTTTGATCTTCTACCCAGAAAATTGACCTTGTGCACCGCCACCCTTTTAGACACCATTTTTGCCATCGTCAGCCAACTAAGCCGCCCTCTCTGCCCACTAAAATCATCCTTGCACCACCCTCTAACTACCTAAACCTCCCTCATCCCTTGATTCTTCCTGCACGAGCCATCGAGGCTGTGCGAAGTAGCCCTCCTGATCAACCTATTTCTCCACCTCTACTACCCTTCGCACCACCCTTAGCCACCAATTTTGCCGCTTCTGCCACTTCTTTTACCTCCTATTCTATTCTCCAAACCCTTTCCTATCTTCCCCTACCTTTCTTTTCCCCTTCCTCCCTCTCCTCCTCTCTTTCTCCTCTTCTTCCCCATTCGGCCACCACCACTGCCGTCGTGCGTCGCCACCTTCATTCTACTCCTCTCCCTTTAGGTAGTCTCAAACACCCCAAATCCCACCTTCATTCTACCTCTTCTTTTCCCAACATTCAACTTTTCCTCTTTTCTTCTCTTTTTTTGGCCACCGTCGCCGCCGCGTGCACCACCGCCGGTGCTGCCCATCCCTGCCTGCCTAAGGTTGAACCCTAAACCCCCTCAACCATTTTTAACTATTTATACAAGCTTTAATTTATTTTATTTCATTTATTTGAATATATATACTATTATTATTATTATTAATTTTACTATTATTAATAATATTATTATTTTTATTATTAATGTTTTTATTATTATTTCTATTAAGGGTCGAAGCCCTATTATATTTTTTATTTTGATTTTATTATTATTATTCTTATTATTGCTATTACCTTTATTATTAATATTAATATGTTATTATTATTATTATTACTATTATTATTACTATTACTATTTCAAAATTATTATTATTATTACAGATATTTTACTAATAGTGTTGCTATTATCATCATCATCATCATCATCATCATCATCATCATCATTATTATTATTATTATTATTATTATTATTATTATTATTATTATTCTTGTTGTTGTTGTTGTTGTTATTGTTATTATTGTTATTATTATTATTATTATTATTATTATTATTATTATTATTATTATTATTATTATTATTATGATTTTCATTGTTGGTATTATTATTGTATATAGGGCTGAAACCCTATTATACCTATTTTTAATTATAGTAGTAGTATTATAGATATCAAGTCTTATTATTATTAATATTTTGTCAATAACATTTATTATTCTTATTAGTGTTATTTTTATCATTATTATTATTTAATAAGTTTATTATTATTCAATGTGGGGTAGAAACCCTACTCTTCATTTTATCTTCAAATATTATCCTTACTATTATTACTATTATTTCTGATATTTTTAGCTAAATTTAGTAATTAGTTAATGGTTTTTATTATTAATATTTTATTATTTTATCAAAAGCCCAATCTTAGAGTAAGTTAGTAATTAATAGTATTTTTTATAGGAGGGAGTATAATTTCTAGTTTTTTCCTTAAATAGGTGAAACTAGTCAAAGCCCTAAGGAGGCGTAGGAGCATGCTCCAAGACCGGCGTCGTTTTAGGTAAGGGTGTTACTAAGGCCTATTGTGTATTGATGTGCATTAAATGCCTTGTATGTTATGCATCCTATGTTTATTATTGTAATTACTTCGTATATGGTATGACATGTAGTTCAAGCATGTTCTTGTGTTGTTATATGGCATGTGTATTATGTATATGTGATGATATGTGCCGTGACCCTGTAAGACATGTATGTGAGGATGCTAATATGGTTTGTGTGGGGGAAAGAATGAAAAAGGAGGATGGGGAAAGAAGTTAACCAAGGGATGTGAATTGACCTAAGTATTTTAATGATCCATGAGTGGAAAAATAAAATGGGAAATTTAGGGTTTTGTGTGAGAGAATATAATTTATGGTTTCGTGTGAGAGAATATAATTTATGGTTCATATGGGAGAATCTAATTTACGGTTTTGTATGGGAGAATCTAATCTATGGTTTTATAATCTATGGTTGTATATGGATGGATCTTTGGTTTTGTATGGATTGAATTTAGGGTTTGGTATGGATGAATCTTTAGTTTTGTATAGATTGAATTTAGGGTTTGGTGTGGATGAATCTTTGGTTTTGTATGGATTGAATCTAGGGTTTGGTATGGATGAATCTTTGGTTTTGTATGGATTGAATCTAGAGTTTGGTATGGATGAAGCTTTGGTTTTGTATGGATTGAATCTAGGGTTTGGTATGGATGAAGCTTTGGTTTTGTATGGATTGAATATAGGGTTTGGTATGGATGAATCTTTGGTTTTGTATGGATGGAATCTAGGGTTTTGTATGGATGCATCTAAGGTTTGCATAGAGGAATCTAGGGTTTTGCATGGATGGAACTAGGGTTTGCATGGTTAAAATTAGGGTTTCACTCGGGGTTTTTAGGGTTTATGTGAAAAAGTTCAAAGGATTGCATGGGGAGGTTAGCGTTTGTATGTGAGTGAAGTTTACATATGAAAACTTGATTTGGGGTGTGAGGAAGGTAATGTAAGTGTTGTTTGGGTGTTTGAACACTTTGGATGAAAAATAGTATGTGGAGTAATATAAGGGTACATAAGAGACCGAGCTAGGGTTGGGTGTGGCTGCCTAGAGTTTTTGTGGTATCATGTGTATTTAGTGATTAAAGTGTAATTATGAGGGCGGAATTTATGATTTGTGATGTGTGAAGTGTAAAGGGAATGATTCATGCATGTCTAGGGTGAAAGCTTCTGAATAAGATACTTAAGACACTAATCATTTAAAGTAAAAGATTATTGAGTCGGGTCTAGACCGATCCACCGGTCAGAAATAGTAGTGTGGACTATTGTCTCACAAGTAACCGATCCACCGATGAAAAATAGTGGTGTGGACTATTGTCCCGCAAGTGACCGACCCACTGGCAATAATAGTGGGGTGACCTCGAGCTCAATAAACACAAACTAGAGTTTGTTAAGACACTTAAAAGATACTAATTACTTACCGTGGAACACCATGTGAGTAGGAACCATACCGATCCACCGGTCAGAAATAGTGGTGTGGACTATTATCCTGCAAGTGACCGATCTACCAGCGAAAAATAGTGGTGTGGAATATTATTCCGCAAGTGACCGAGCCACCGGCTAAAATAGTGGGGTGTTCCTGTACTTACATGGATTTGATAAAAGGCATGGTGTGTATCGACTTCTGATAAAACATTAATTAAATAATTAATCCGGACTTTTTGGACCTTTATATGTGGGCTTGATCATTTATAAGCTGTATAATACTCTGCATGGCTTCATATATTATATGTGTGGGTTTGAATGTGTAAAAAAAATATAATCCTGCATGATTTTATGTGCTTATGTGTTGGCCTTAGTGCACGGTTACCTTGTTCAGTACATAGCGTACTAATAACCCTTTTCATGGGTGCTTCTCATTTCCACGAGTAGTAGGCCCTTCTGACTTTGTGTAGGTGGGTGAGACATCCGGTAGGGCTGAGTGTTGAGCTTGTGGTTGGCTCAAAGTTCGAGAGCGTTGTGGCCATATTTACTCTTTGTGCGATGTATCTCCTTTTGTTATTTCTTTTGTATTGGATTTATCCAATTTGATGTATTACCTTGTACTGAGTACTTTAAATGAATCTTTTATCAGTTGTAAGCTATTTCTCTTTAGAATATAAATAATAATTCTTTAAGCATACTCTGATTTTTGTGTTACAAGTGTTTAATACTTATTTGAAGTTTAGATTTTCTTGATTCATAATTGTTTAATAATTTTCTTAGCCTTAGCACTTGGTACTAAAGCAGTCGGAGAGAAACAATTTGGTACTAAGTGTGGCGGTAACATCCCCATAATTTATAGGTTTTTGAATTTTAAATTCTTCCACTCTTTTTTTTTTTGAAAAAAAGTAGTGAATTTTGGGGAGTTACAAGAATTTAATTGTGTGAATGTGTTTGTTGAGGTTGTTTTCAGTCTAATCGATTGACTGGTCCTCAAGACTAATCGATTGGTCTTGTAGAGTCATTGACTAGTTGGTTTGTGAGTTTAGTGGTCTTGTTCTTAGGTTAAACCCATCAGATAGTTCCTAGAATAGTTGATTGGTTGGGTTAATCAATCGAATGGTTGGTTTGTGACCCTAGCAATCTTAGCCTCAAGTTAGACACATCGATTAGTTTAACCAAACTAATCAATTAGTTATTAGAACATTCAACTATAGGATTAACCAATCAAATGGTTCACACCACTCAAAGGTTGGCAACACCCTAACCAATCGACTAGCCCATGAAACCAATCAATTGGTTAACAAATCCATCGACTGGTTTTGGAAACCCATCAATTAGTGTCAAATAATTTTATTTTCTTGCTTATTTTTTCTTGAGTGTGATGTTTTGAGTTTTCTCATGGTCGGATAATGACCTCAAATGCTAGTAGCTATAAATTTACATAGATTAATGAAGTTTAAACAATGTTAAAGTTAGTAAAGAGAAATTTTATCTTAGTTGGCCAATGTTGACCTTAATTTAGCATTTAGGCATTTCTCTTGACCATAACATGAGTAGATGATTAGATAGATAAAAATGAATTATTCTTATGGTTAGTGTTTATGTTATGAATAAAAATGATGGATAATATACCTCTAATGATTTATATCATAACCTTAAGTTGACCTTATATATAAAAATGACATTCACTTAGCTATTGTAATGAATGGATAAATAATCATGAGTTTAAGATTGGACTTTAGATGACCTCTAAGTGGAACTTCATCTTTGGCCTTAGATATTAAATTGTAACATCCTTTAATGAACGGTAAGACTGTGGTAAAAAAATGAAATATGGCTTTGACCTTAGCCCTGGGCTTTAACCTAGATTTAAATTGTGAACAAAATAGAATAAATGGAGATCGGTTCATACATGTATGGATGATATTAACATTATTTAATTCCACCTTCTGGCATAATTAATCATTTAATGGGATGATCACTTGAAGATACCCTAAATGGGAACATTGGATGATGTGAGGACCTCATATGGGTGCATTGAATTAAAATGACTTATTATTTGGTGTGATATTGTTTGTGGTCCCTTATGTGATATGGCATCCCAATCTAATTAGATATAAATAACTTAAAATTGAATAAGCATCATGTTAGGTCTATATTATTTGATCCTCGATTAGATACTAGTGGTTAGTCTACCTCCAAGAATTTTACCTACGGGTGCCTCTAGGTGGGATCCTAGTTGATCCTGGGATCCTCGTTGATGCTGGTTCCTTTTCTACTCTAGACACTGATGATATACTAGGGGATATTGATACTAAAGGGTTTGGTCATCATAGGATGGTTATTTAACATGATCCAGGACATATATCTACCAAGTTACTTTAGTTTGAGCCATAACTTATGTCCACCAATTTACTTTAGAATAGGCTAGGACTTTATATCCACTTATCTGGTTTGACTTCCATGGTATAGAGATACCATGGGGAATAATACCACCTGTGCTCAATAACTTGGGGTAAAATAATTTTATGATTACCTATTGCTCAATAGCTTGGGGTAAAATAATTCTATGATTAGTTTTTGCTCAACAATTTTGTAAATGAGTTCTATATTACCCTAACACAAAGTAATAACTAGAATGAAATCGTAAAAGGTAACAATTGGCCTTATCTTTTTCTATGTTTGATCTTAATATGATTATTTTGGTGATATGATACTTTATTTACTCTATCAGTACTTAAAGAGCTCATGCCTCACCTAAGTATAAATATGATGTGTAACTCATGTTTACCTTCTTCAAATTCTATACCAATCATATGTTTCCCTTGAATGCCCTATTGTGGTCCATTTTTATGTTTTCGACATGTTTCGATAAATGATCATTTGATCTATCACTATTGTAATCATGCTCCATCTATTGTAAAATCCATAATTGGAAACTCATTTATACAATTCTAATTTTACATTACACTCTAAGATATACCCTAAACACGGTTATGTAGATAGTCTAAGTAATCCATTTTCTATAAGAAGGCGGTATATATATTATAATTTGTATACCCTTGTATGTTGGTATGATTATAATTAAGCTTGCTTTAGTGGAATAAATAAGTCTTGTATGGTTTGTGTAATTGTACATGAATGACATAGTAGGGGAATTGTATGTACATTTTAGTAGGTCGTACCATGAGCATGTGGTGTGGGTCTTACTTGTACTATAACCTGCATAATAATGGTTGATTAGTTTGCTCAGTATGCATGCATATTGATAACATTATTGTTTCAATCCTCTATTCAATCTCATAAGTAGGAGATTCGATGTAGGTTTCCTTATGATAGCCAATGAGTGGTCCATCCTCCTCTTAGTATTGTTAAGTTTTTGAGCTTAGGCATTTTGGGAACATTTCTTTTGTGGTCCTTAAACAAATAAAGCATTTCTCATTTGAAATTGATTTATTCTAGTTAACATTTACTTTTGATATATTTTTGTACGAATTTTAAGCCTATGCACCCTTAGGTTGTAAACCTTGATTTTTTCATTTCTCTAAATATTTTCTTGAGGACTCTAATTTTTCCTTACGTTTTATTGGTTGGATACTTATCTTTGTGTCTAATGTGAGGTAAGTGGCAATGCGTCTATCTTATGTTAAATACAGTGGTAGCAACCTATTTATCATAGGTTAGATTTGCATTTTTGCATCTACAATGTTTTAAAACAAAATTTTTAGTAGTTAAAAGGGGGTATTACAAATTCATTAGTTATTTTGTTAAGTTGATAATACCATGCTAATCTTGGTAATTTGTAGATTAACTTTAATATACAGACATATCATATTTATTTTGATGATCCAAAACATGATTTTATGTTTAGGCTGATCTAGGGGTTTATGATCTTATGTATGTTTTATCAAATTGATTATACCATGTTATAGATGTGATGTTATATGTATTCTTTGATGTATAACTTGTTAAAATCCAAGCATTTATTGATATGTTTTTTTTGTTAAAAGAAAGTTTGAAGGATTTAGGAAAGATTTCATCCTTGATAATTTTTGGGTTGTATTTATGATATGATCATACCATGATAATCTTTTTAATTTGTATATCAACTTTGGTATTTACCATGGTAACCAATAATCAAGTTAGAATTTGTTAATTTTGATTAAAGTTTTCAAGGCATTAGAATGTTCTTTGCATTGTTGGTTTTATTTAAAGTGTTCTTAACTAATGATGCCTTAATTATCATAAGTATGATTTAATCTTACAATAATTGTGTTTATAAGATACTTAACTAGATTATGACTAAAATAACTCTAAAATGTCTTTAATGTAATTCTAAGTTAGATGTCAACCTTGACTTTGACTAATGACCATTTTTCCTTTATGAATAGTAATTGAGTGTAAATAATGAGTCTTATTGAATAGTAATTTCCAATAAAGAAATACTTTTTAGTTTTTGGATGCTTCTTTTTCAATGATTTTTATTATGAATAGTATTTTTTAAATAGTAAAAAGTTTCAAATTTGGCTTGAGACCTTGTTTTAACCTCGTTAAGCTATTTATATTTGTAGATTTTATCTATTTTGATCCTAATGTTTTTACTCTAGTTTTGATGTGTCTAAATCTATCAATCGGGTTTCAGGTTTTTAAAGTGTGTTTAAGTCATTTGATGACTAAATAGATTAATAATATGATAGGTTGGACTTTAGGACCTTTTTGACATAACTTTAACTTTTAGTTGATTTTCTAGAATTCTTATATTGTAAGCGGTACACTATACTTGCTTGATGAAACATTTTCTCATTACTTCTAGTCCCTAAAATCCTATTTTATCTTGTGGCTTCAAACCTTTTATTTTTGGTTTTTCTTAAAAGTTTTAAGAGATCATGTAATTTGTGGCAATCTTTTGGATCATCGATTTTCATTATTTGACTAATGTTTGATCACATGAAAAGTTTTGTGCTATCCTTAAACACATATGTGCTATATGATACTTGTGCTCTCTAGTTTTATTTTTGTGGAATATGCTTTATGTTTGCATTATAAGAAAACACAATCCTTTATACCTTCATTTTTTGTTTTTCATAAAATAATAGGGCCTACTACTTCTATAGTAGCTTGAAGTTTATTCTACTCTATGTGATCCTTTAAACTCCATAAAGGGTATGTATACTTAAGGATTGTGATACCTTTAGTGACACTACCTTGTCTAGAGTCTATTGGTAGTAGATAGAATGTTTGACCTAAGGTGGCATTTATGATTCTTCACTAGGCAGAAATTGGAGTTATTGCACAACCCCCAACGTTAGTGTGCTTATTTGTAGTAGAGTGAGTTTCTTAAATGATTTTTATTTGTACCCTTGACTTTATTCACTATGGCTAGACATGTGTATATGTATGCCTTGGTTTTTATACCTTGTTGTTATTATTATGCTCCATGCATCCTATCTATTTTTGGTAGTATTGAATGTCCAGGCTTGTGCCTTGGAGTTCAGATCCATACATTTATGCTCTATTTGATTTTCCTTAATTATGACTTTGGTTTATAAGTTCTTATATGACACTTGCTAAAATGCATGCCAGAGATGCCATATGTAATACCCTAAATTTTAGCTAACCCTAATCTTGATTGATTAATATTTTAACTTAATTCTAATCTTAGGAAATTAATAATTATATTTTCCCTTAATCCCTAAATCCTAATTCTTAACATAATCCTAATCTTTATTATAGGTCAATAATATTTTTAACCTAAACCTAATCCGGGTGGTCGATAATTAATTTGTCCTAAATACCCTAACCTAAATTATTTTAACCTAATTCTAATCCTAAATCTAAAATTAATTTCTTCCTTCCTTTTCCTTTTTTTGTCCTTCTCCTTCTCCTTTTCATTTCTTTTCTTTCCCTCATGTTCAACTTCTTTTTCCCTTTTCTTTTTGGCTCACGTGAACCATTTCCTTCCCTAACCTCCACCCACCCTCACTGTCACCTATCACCTCCCATTCACTACCCTCATGGGTTGGGGTTGAATTTTTTTTACAATCACCAACTTCTGCCTCTCCATATGCTGCAATACACATGCACACACACACGTACACACACACACACACACACATAATAACTCACAAACTTAACCATTTAATGCCCCAACAACCTCCCTTCCTCCCTCTATTTTCTATTAAAATATAACACCAACCACTGAAGTATTTCTTTCTTTCCCTTCATTCTTCTTTTCATTGCCAAAAACACCACAACAATAGAGCAATTCAACTCTCCACTACACCTCACTCCCTTGCATCAGATGCTCTTGCCATTCCCTCCCTCTATGCTTCAACAAGTTCCACTAAAACCTCCCCTTTTGCTTTACCATCCACCACCAAAGCCTCATCATTTTCTTCACCACCTACCAAATTTAACCTTTCATTCCATTACTCCCCCTTGTGCATTGGTGGTTATTGCCACTCCATCCCCTAACAACTGGCCAATGCCACCAAAACACACTCCCTAGCTTTAACCAAAACCATTGAAGCCCTCATTTTCCCTTCAGCTAAAACTACTGAAGCCCCCATTTCCCTTTTGTCCTTCTCCACATTTGCTACCCCCATTACTTTATCCCTCCTTGATATTGAATATCCTTCTATAATGGTAGTAGCTATCATTGTTATTACCTTAGTTCAACACCTTCCACTGTTCCCCCCTTTGTTGTACAAAGTTATACCAAGGCATTTTAAGCCTTTGCAATTTAGTTTTCGCTCCATTTTTCACTCTTTCTTACCTTATCATTTCCTTGGTTATATCCCTAATTTCTAATTATATGTTATCATTGTTTTCTAGGTGATTTTATGGAGGTTTCCGAGGAGGCAAAATAGGATATGCATGCTTGGAGGCTGATGCCATTTTCATTAAAGATACAAGTCATAATTAGGGTTTATATGCTAAATATTATGTAACATTGCGTGAATTATCATATTAATATCATTATGCTACTAATTTATATGAGCTTTGAATAACTATTTAATACACAACATAATATTTTGTTGGTTTGCATAGGTGGTGGAAAGATTTGGGGTTAATATATGGGTTTTGTGAGAAAGATGGGGTCACATGTTTATTAACTCAAACTATGATTTTCTCACAAAATGTTTGATTTTTAGGCAAAAAGATGAGAATAAGAAAATTAACATGGGGATTTTGTGTTTCCTAAACACAAATCGTGTTTTTAGTAAAATTTTGAAATGCACTATTTTGCTCTATAGGGTTTTTTTATAATATAAAAGAGATATGAGGAAACTCTAGCCGTTGAAGTCGTGTGACCCAACTTCATCTTCTTCTCCATAGAATTATCCATTATAAGAGAATTCTATTGTGATGGATTTGCATAACATAAAAGTCAAATTAAATGATAAAGATTTAGCTATTATGTTATTATATTCTTTACTTGCTAGTTTTAAGCATTTTCGGGAGATTTTGTTGTATGGAAAGGATGAGTTATTCCTTGAGAATATGAAATCCACCATACTACAATAGGAATTGATTGATAGTCACTTTATTGATAGTAGTATTTCTAAGGACTAACATTATAACACCCCAAAATTCACTACTAAAAAATGTTGTGTTAATTAAAAATTAGCTGAAGTAAGAATGGTAAATTTCGGGGATGTTATAGCTACACTTAATACTAGACTAGTTTCTTTCTATCATTCCAATACCAAGTGCTAAGACTTAAAAAGAATAAGAGCTCATTACACAAAACTAAGTTATAACTAAATCAAATTTGTGTGTTAAATCACATTAAAAAAGGTAAAACCCATTATTAGTGGTTATGAGAAAACAAAATAATTACATAAAGTATTATATAGGTTTAAAAAGATAAAAGTAGAAATCTTCTTGGACTGTCCTTACACTCTTACTCGATGATAGCTTATATAGCACCTATGACTAACCTACAAGGGACAATACCCATGGAGTAGATAGGGGCCTACAAATGGAACCGTTCAATACTATGGTGCTGAGTAACCCTTTATATTAGACTAAAAGGTAAGGCCCGTATACAACACATCATACATAAAAAATGTGAAAACAATAACATACATAAGCATAGAGATAATTATAACAGCATAAGAGCCAATACATAATGCAACACAAAATATAATAGGAAATGCATATCACAAGGTCTATTTACTTAGAATTTCCATCACTTACCAAGAGTGATAGGTACTAAGGCCATACTTATACTATATCAATAAATCATAAAGATGAAATCAACATTATTTGGTCTTAAGCCATTAATTAAACATTATTCAACATCATCTCTCAAATTATATCCATGTGATTATGGGAGCCACACTATTATAGCTAGTGGATCAAAAATACACTCTAGGGCAGAACACACTAGGTCATTATTATTCACCGGTAGACTGTTCTCTAAGGTAAAAGACTCCTAGCCACTATTCTCGCCAGTGGATCAGTCTGGCCTCGCCTCACGTGGTGTTCCACTATAAGTGATTAGTGTCTTTCCCATGATTTAATATCATCTAAGGTTTTTGTTTATTGAACTCAGGATCCCCTACTCTTATAGCTGGTGGACCAAAATACATTCCAAGACACCATACACCTAGCCACTATTATTCGCCAATGGATCGGTCTCTAGGGAAAAAGGCTCCTAGCCATTATTATTGTCAGTGGATCGGTCTGGGTCCAGCTTAATAATCTTTCACTTTAATGATAAGTGTTTTCCATTTAATTAACACAACAATTCCTTTTATTTAACTCGAAGGGGAGATCATGAACCTAGAGACACAAAGGTATACTAGTCATACTGGTGCATATAAGTAGCATAGTGCCCTATAACCATCAACATAGGGACGTAAAAGTACCCTAGTCATATTGGTGTATGAGGATACATAGTACTCTATCGATAATGACATCTAATCCATAAGTATTCATACCCTAAATAGGTCTATAGAGCTGAATAGAGTAAGATGTAGGGTCTAGGTGGGGTACAAAGGCAAACTAGCAAAAACTGGAATAATCGTGGGCTAAATTGCATCTTTAGAATAGCAACCCCTAAAGAGCCATTATTCCCAATCTCGAGATATTCCGCTTTAATTATTAGTGTTTTAATTAAGATGACTACGAGAAAAAAAAACATGTGCTTAATCCTTTTTATTTGTTTATGTTATTGTTAAGTAATCCTTATTAGTATTATTAATCATGTTAACTTAAATAATCCACTAAGGCCATCCTAGGTTCAAATTCTTATACTTACGCAACTTAGATCAAAATAACCAAAATGCCCCTAAGGCTAAGGATTCTTTTTAGCATCTATTTTTATCATGTAATTCATTTCCATTCATTCACATGCTATAATAGATTATCTTATCATAACTATAATACTGGTCATAGAATCAAGTACTTTATACCAAGGAATCATTGAATGCATAAATTCTAACATGTACTTCTAGCACATCCAGTATATATTTCCTTGCATAATTAACAGTGAATACACCTCTTGCATGATTACAAAATAAAAATCATATTATACCTTTAATTATATATTCAATCCTATACCATGCATTATCCTTATGATATTCCCCGATTTACTGAAATTTTATAATATATGTGGTTATACTTAAACAAGTGATACTAAGGCTATAAACCTTTACTCTATTATTTAATGTCCCTTATATCTTATTATAGAGGCTTATTAAATCCATTGTCATGTTGTATGTAATTTACTTATTTACCCCTCCTTACTTACAAAATTACTAAATTACCCCTCTTGCTTTCCTATTTATTAGAATATCCTTTTTCTTGTCAAATTACTAAATTACCATTCATACTTGTATAATAATCTAAAACACCCTTCATACCTATGTAATTACCAATTTATCCTTCATACCTATATAATTACCAAAATACACTTCATACTTGTTAAAACTACCAAATTGCCCATCTAATTTGTTAAATAACCAAATTACCCTTCATACATCCTAAAATTACCAAATTATCATTTTGGTTTGTTAAATTACCAAATTGCCCTTCATACTTGTTAAAATTATCAATTTACCCCTCATATGTGTTAAATTACCAAGTTGCCTTCTGTACTTATTAAATTATTAATTTACCCATTTTTGTACCAAATTACCAAAATACCCTTCTTACTTACTAAATTACCATTTTACCTCTTTTATTCAAAAAATTACCAAGTTACCCTTTTTTATGCCCAAATTACCAAAATACCCTTCTTATTTTATAGCTTACCAAATTACTCTTCTTACTCATAAAATTACCAAGTTATCCCTTTTGATGCCAAAATTACCAAAATTCCCTTCTTACTTATTAATTTACCATATTACCCCTTATGTTTATAAAATTACAAAGTTATCATTTTTTTTTCAAATTATCAAACTATCCTTATTACTTATTATATTATTATATTACCCCTTTTATTTATATAAATTAGCAATTTGCCCTTCTTATCCTAAATTTACTAAAATAACCTTACCATATAAAACATTAACATCCATGGTCCATATACATCATCTAAAACTACCAACTATTATTATTTATTATTAATACCCATTATCACCTACCATACATACTTATTTAAGCCACACCTTTTGTATAAGAAAATTTACTAAAATACCCTAGGGCTCATATTAACAATATCTCTACTACAAATGGCCATATTAGCTTATCATAGCGTATACATGTATCTAACATTATTATTAACAATAAGGCTCCTTCCTTAATCATCATTTCTACACATGGTAAAATATAACATGCTTCTCATTCCAACTTCCAACATATGCTATAAATCATGATATACTTAACACCATATAATATGCACACAAACATATTTAAAAACCCTAATATGCTAGCATATGTATATCCACACATTTTAGTAGGGTATAATAGTTACCTTATTTCCAACAATAATTAAAATTTACCGGTATCCTAGTTAAAAGTTTAAGCTTTGAGTAGTAAAAATTTGTACCTAGAAATAATATCAAAACTAGAAAATTAAAAGGATAAATTTTTATCACAATATTATTAAATACATGCTAATACTAACTGTATTTATAACTCAAAAACTTAGTTAATTTAGATCAAAATATGTAGTAGCACTCATACTGCATGAATAGTGTGAGCTGCATGCATGAGGGGAAGAAATTGCAGACAAAGAAGGGTGATGGGAGAAGGGAGGAAGAAGGGCTTGGGTGAGGGTTTGTGGATTTTGTTGAGGGCTTATGGAGGGGAGTGAGGGATGTGGCTAGGTTTAGGGAGGGTGGCAGAATGTAGGTGGTGGTCGGGAATAAAGATCGTTGACTTAGGGTAGTGGAGATGATAGTAGTAGAGGTTAGAAAATTGGTGCAAGGAAGGGAGAAGATAAAGAAGGAAGGGAAAAGAAGATAAGAAAGGAGGAGGCTAGAGGGGAGATCTTGGCTAGCTATAGTAAAGGGTGGAAAATGAGGTGTTAGGGGGTTAAGGGGTGGCTTTAGAGGCAGTAGAAGAGGGGAGATAACGGTGTAAGGTGGTGGTGTAGGGTGTAGGTCAAGAAGAAGAAGACAAGGAATGCAAAGAGGAAGGTCACTATAGGGGGTGAGTGGTGGCTATTGGGTGGTGTAGGGAGGAAGTAGAGGAGGCTAATGGGTTAGTATGGTGCTTGGTTTAGTGGCGGAGGTAGTTGTTGAGAGCAACAAAGCAAAAATAGGGGAGGAAAGGAGAAGGAAAAAAAAGGAAGAAAAGAGGTAGGTTGTGTAGAGGAAATAAGGGAGCTTGAGGAAAGGAAATGGGTAGAGGAGGAGGAGAAAAATAAGAGGGAGAGAAGGGTAGGTAGAGGAGTAGGGTTAGGTGGTTGTAGGGGGAGGGCTGTAGGTTAGGGTGTAGGGTGGTAGGGAAGGGAGAATGGGAAAGGGGAAAGAAAGTAGGCACATGGGAGGCTATGGAGGAGGGATGTGCATGGCTGAAAATGGAAGGGAAAGGGACGGGGGAGAGAGGGAGAGGTTGTAGGCTAAAATACCAGGTGCAGGGGCCTAGTTATAGGCGGATTGTATGGCTTTGTCGATACAGGGGAGAGAAAGAAGGAAGAAGAAAGGAGAAGGAGTTTGTAGGCTAGTCGGGTGAGGGAAAGGAAGAGCGAGTCGGCTCACGCATAAGGGAGAAGGAGGTAGGAAGGGGGAGCGGTTGGGCTAGCCCAACTAGGGGGAAAAGGAAAGATAAAAAAAAAGAAGGGAGGCGGGTTAGATAGGTAAGGAAGGGAGAGAAGGAAGAGGAGGGGGCTAGTGGCCCAACAGGGTAAGAAGAAAGAAGAGGTAGGTTAGGCGGCTATAAAGAGGAAGAACAAAAGTAAAAGGAAAAGGAAGGAAAAAGGAAAAAAGGGAAAATAAAAATAAAATAATTTTTAGATTTAGGTTATTTAATTATTTAGATGGATAAATTATTTTAATAAAATAATTTATTTAAAATATAAGATATTAATTTAAGAGGATAATTTTAGTAAAATATGGGTTTGAATTTTTTTTTAGATAAAATGAGTATGATAAAATAACAAATTATTTATTTTAATTTATTAAATTATCATATCCATTTTTAAAATTCATAAGTCCACAAAATAATCAAATTCATAATTTAAAAATTAAATTATCCCGAATGAGGATTAATTATGAATTTGTATGATCTAGAATTAGAGTAATTGGATGTCAAAACTACATTTTTGCATGATGAGCATGAAGAGGAGATTTACATGTAGTTACCTAATGGGTTTGTTGTTGAGGGGATGCATGATCATGTGTGCCTAATAAAGAGGTCACTGTATGATCTAAATCAGTCTCCTAGATAATGGTATAAAATTTTGATCAGTTTATGCTTGAGTATGGTTTTATCAGGAGTAAGTATGATGGATGTGTATTTGAAGGAGATAGGTGGTGGATTTTTTGTCTATCTTTTGTTGTATGTTGATGACATGCTTGTTACAATAAAAGATATGTCTAATGTTAATAAGGTGAAGACAATGCTGAAGAGTAATCCTAGGCATGGAGATCATAAGAGAATGTGAGAGGAAGCTTTTTATATTTGTCCCAAGAGTCCTATGTGAACAAGGTGATGTAGAGATTTCATATGATGGATGCCAAGATGGTGAGCACTCCATTGGCTACTCACTTCATATTTTCTGCTTTAGATTATCCTAAATCTAAAGAGGAAGAGGAGTTCATGACTATTGTTCCATATTTAAATGTTTTTGGTTACATCATATATGCTATGATGTGTACTCAGCCTGATATGACTCAAGCTATTAGTGTGGTGAGTCGATATATGAAAAATTTAGGGAAGGCTCACTAGGAAGTAGTGAAGTGGATTTTGAGGTACTTGAAGGGTATAGTGTGTAACACCCCCAAATTTACTACTGAAAAATTTCGTTTAAATCGAAAGGTTTTAGCGGAAGCGAAAGAATTAAAACCATAAACTTGGGGGTATTACCGCCACACTTAGTACCAGATCGGTTCACTCCTACCGTTCCGATACTAAGTGCTAAGGCTAAACTAAACAATCCTTAAGTAAGAGTCATCAAAACATAGGTCCATGATTAACATAGACCATTCACGAAAACCACGAGTCAACAACAGTTAAAATATCGTTTAGGAATACAACTTCGAGTACGGTTTCAAAACAATTAGTATAAAATATAGCCAAATAAAACAGATCCCAAGGGACCAATATCCGGATCGCCTACTCACTCAAGCCAAGCCTTCCACCCCACAATTTGTAACCGATAAAACCTGCATAGGAGGTCTGCTCTCCACCATTGGTGGATCATCACTAGACCCATTCAATCAATGTAGTATCAGTACGGGTCCAATACTGAGTAAGGCGCTGGTGCGCTAAGGCCAAGCATACAATCATACCCCATAGCACACATAGCACGCAAGACCCACATTCAACACATAAATAACATACGATGACATGCATGAATAGATCTAATCACTTTCTGATATCTTATTCTGTATTCTCATTAATGAAATAAGTCTATTTCACGCATTCTTCAATAATCCATGTGAGCACGGGGACCCCACTATTATAGCCGGTGGATCGAAAATAAAAACACACGGCAGAACGCCTCTGACCACTATTCTAACCGGTGGACCGGACTGGCCCCGCCTCAACATGGTGTTCCACTGTAAGTGCTTAGTATTTTCCTCATGGTTTAACTTATTTACTTTGGGTCTATCGAGCCGAGATCCCCCACTATCATAGCCGGTGGTCCGGAAATAAACGTACAGGGCGGAACGCCTCTGACCACTATTATAGCCAGTGGACCGGAAATAAACGCACAGAGCGGAATGCCTCTGACCACTATTATAGCCGGTGGACCGGAACGAAACGCATAGGGCAAAATGCCTCTGACCACTATTATAGCCGGTGGACCGGAACGAAACGCACAGGGTAAAATGCCTCTGACCACTATTATTGTAACACCCCAAAATTCTCCATTTTATTCCTTTACTCATGAATCAATGGAATACTTAGGTCAACTCACATCCCTTAATCAACTTCTTTCTCCATCCTCCTTTTTCATCCTTTCTCCCACATAAAATCATATCAACGTCCTCACATGTATGTCTTACAGGGTCATACACAAATAATACACATGCCATACGAAAACATACTTCAACTCCACGTCATATCATATACGGCATAATTAATAATCATAAACATAGAATGCATAACATATGAATCACACAATGCACATTAGCACATAAAAGGCCTTAGCACCCCTTACCTGAAACGACACCGGTCTTGGAGCACGTTCCTACGCCTCCTTAAGGCTTTGACCAAATAATAACATACTAATAAAATAACCTTAACAAAATTCTAACTTTGCTAAAGACATAAAAATAATAGAGATATTATAAACCTTGGTAATATAGGGTTAAAGACTTTACCCTAATAATAATAATGATACTAATATAATAATATCAAGGATAATAAAACTAATATCAATGAGAATATAAATAATAATAATAATAATAATGATAAGCTTTAAAATTTAAAGTGGGGTTTCGACCCTACTTATAACTAATGACTTACCACTTATTTAATATAAATAATAAAATTACTAACATATATAATAATATTAAAATAATAAAGATACTGATAATATTATCATCAATAGTTATAAGAACAATAGAAACAATAATACTAAAATAAATAAGTGCGAATGTTAATACAAAATTAGGGCCTAAGATTTTCCAGAATAAATAATAAAACGATAATAATAATTATTCTAATAATTATAATAATAATAATAATAATAATAATAATAAGAAGAATGATAATAATCCCATAATAATGCAATTATTAACTTAAAATTTGAAACTAACAATAATATTGTTTTATTACCACTCTCCACCCTGCAAGTACAATTCAGAATAAAATTTCTCATCAAATAATAATAAAACATATTAAGAATATAAATATTAAGAATAATAATAATGGTAATTATATGCAAATAATTGAAATAAATTAAATCAAGGCTTATAATAATATGGAAAATGGTTGAGAGGGTCTAGGGTTCAACCTTAAGCTGATGGGGATAGGTGGCACCGGCGATGGTTCACGGCGGCGGCGACGGTGGCCGGAAAAATAGAAAAACAAAGAGAAAGATGGATGTTGGGAAAAAGATAGGGAGAATTGAGGTGATATAAGAGGTGTTTATTGTTTCCCAAGAGTAGAGGGACAAAATGATGGTGGTGGTGCAGCCAAAGGTGGCGGCGCACGGCGGTGGAAGGCGGTTTAAGGCTTCGGGGTCAAAATTCCGGCGAAACGAGCATCTAACTTTGCATGATTATTTAGGCTCGTACAAGAAGAATCGAGAGGTTAGAATGGTTTAGTTAATTAGAGGATGTTGCAGGGAATAATTTGGCATGCGGCGATGGTGTTGAGGTTGGCTATCGGCGGAGGAAACGGCGTCTAAAGTCTCGGTGATCGGCAGCTCGGGCTTAGGGTTTCGGGAAGAAAAATTCTAAAAACTCCTATAACAAGGCTATTTATAGATGTTGGAATGGATAATGAGGAGTTGGAGGTCGACATGGAAGTTTTAATTGCAATAATTTGGGTGGCCGGTGGCGGTAAACGGTCGGTCGACGTTTGGTTGGCTTCGGGGTTTCGAGAGGTTGGGGAGGAGAAACGGCCGAGAGTTAACGTCAAATAATTATATGAAGTTATTTCTGGAGTTAAGAGGAAGACAATGAGACAAGAAACGGTCGGTATTATTCACCGTAGCCGGAGAAGCCCTTAATGAGGTCGAAAGGTGCAGCAGCGTCGACGGAGGAGGAAGGAGGAAAAAGGAAGAAAGAAGGGAGGCGGACCGGTCGGCCGGGGAAAAGAAAAGAAAAAGGGAGAACCGGGCGGTCGGGCGCGACGAGGTAAGGTTTTAAATGAAACGACGAGCTTCGGAGGAAACGGAGCCAAAACGCAGCGTTGGAAGGGCGACGAAGGGCGCCGCACGGGCTAGGCTGTGCCGAAGAAGAAGAAGAAAAGAAAAAGGGGAACTGGGCCGCGAGCGGGCCCAGTTCGGCGAGAAGAAGGGGAAAAAGAAAAAGAAGAAAAAGAAAGAAAAAGAAAAGGAAAAAGGAAGAAAGAAAAAGAAAAAGGGAAAAAGGAAAGGAGAAATAAAACAGGTTAGGTCCAATTAAATTAATCTAAATATTTAGAATATTTAAAAATATAATATTTAAATAAAATTAAATTTAAATCCATTTTAGGCTAAATTAGGATATTTCAAATATTTTCCATAAATTCCATTTTAATTAGCAAAACACCCTAATTTTCTTCCATTAATTTATTTATAAAATTAACATTAATTTGAAACTGTTTTCTCCTTATTATTTTAAATAAAATAATTTATTTAGTTAATTTCCAAAATACAAATCCTTAATTAGCTAAAATACCCAATTTCTCTTAATTAACATACTTATAAATTTATTCTTGATTTTCCCTAATTAATTTCCTTTTATTTTAATCAAAATAATTTATTTAATTAATCTTTATGATAAAATCTCATTTAAATATAATATTTAAGATTATAATTTTTCGGGGCATTTCAATTATAGCCGGTGGACCGGAACGAAACGCACAGGGCAAAATGCCTCTGACCACTATTATAGCCGGTGGACCAGAACGAAAAGCACAGGGCAAATTGCCTCTGACCACTATTATAGCCGGTGGACCGGAACGAAACGCACAAGGCTCGGCTCAACAGTCTTTCGCTTTACGTTATTAGTGTCTTATCCATGTCTTATTGAATCGCACCACACCCCGGACATGCATAAATCATTCTCTTTCTACTGTACTCATCACAACAAATAAAATCTCACATACATATCTACCCTTCAATCAATAGATACACATGATAACACCGAACAACTCTGAGCAGTCATAACCAACCCTAGTTGTCCACACCAACCGTGGTTAGCCACTCTTATCCCTATTTTACCATAACCACCGTACTTAGCCATCCCAAACCTTAATTGTCCTCAACAATCACGATTAGTTACTCCAACCCTACTTAATCACAACACCCCAGAGTTAATAACTCCAAACCCTAATCCCGTACAATCGTTAACTCCCATGCAAAAACCTAACTCCACCACGCAACCCTAAGGCCACCATACCAACATTAATACCACCATGCAAAGCATAACACCACCAAGAAAACCCTAATACCACCATAAGCCACTAATACCACTATGCAACCATTAATACCACCATACAAACCATAACACCACCATGCAAACCCTAATACCACCATAAGCCATTAATACCACCATACGAACATTTATACCACCATACAAACCCTAATACCACCATAATCCATTAATATCACTATGCAATCATCAATACCCCCATACGAACCCTAATACCACCATGCAAACCCTAATACCACCATACAACATTAATACCCCCATAAAAATCACAAATACCACCATACAACATTAATACCTCCATAAAATCACAAATACCACCATACAACATTAATACCTCCATAAAATCACAATACCGCCCTACGAACCCAAATACCACCATAAGCCATTAATACCACTATGAATTCATTAGTACCACCATGCGAACATTTATGCCACCATACAAACCTTAATACCACCATGCAAACCATAATACCACCATACAACCCTAATACCACCATACAACATTAATACCTCCATAAAATCACAAATACCCCCATACAACATTAATACCTCCATTAAATCATAAATACCACCATACAAACCCGAATACCACCATAAGCCATTAATACCACTATACAATCATTAGTACCACCATACAAACGTTTATGCCACCATACAATCCCTAATCCCATCATACAAACTTCAAGACTCCCATGATGGTTCCCAACTCATATTACCATTTATCCTAACAGGCATGTCCTAGTGGGCCATAACATATTACATCATAAACATCATACATATAAATGTCATGCTCATGTCACGGAAGCACATACAACATACCTCAATCTCCAAGCTGCGCTACACATAAGACAAGTTATACACAAATCATATAATACATGGCATAGCATGGCATACACAACATTTAACACATCCACATCACACATAGCACAGGGCCATTAGCTTCGTCCTTACCTAAGGCGACGCCGGGCTTGGAGCACGCTCCTCTAACTCCTTAGGGCTTTGGTCGGGTTACCTATAAAAGGGGGAAAATGCTAAGTATTAGTTTCCCTTATAATTACTATCAATCCTCATTCTAGTTTAAGGTTAGGGTTTTTATTACTAAAAACGGTTTTATACAAAAACTAGGATTTTTACCTTAGAATTAGTATACTAAATATTAGTAGTCAAAATATAGTTATTTATGATACTTATTGTTACACTTATTTTATTAAGCCCATTAGTTCCATTCTTATAATACTAGTGTTCACTAGTTACAATAAAATAGTGATAATAATAATAATAATGATAATGATAATAATAATAATAAGACTACTAATAGTGATAATAGTAATAGCTAATAATAGTGTCGTAGTAATGAGGTTAGGGTTAATGTTAAATGGTATGGTAATAAGGTTCAAGTACTCTTCTTAGTTAACAACCACATGATATTTGCTAGCCTGAGTTAAGTAACATGGATAAGAACAAAAGTAGTATTATTATTAACAATAGTGATAAATGTGTTAAGTATAATAATAATAATAATAATAATAATAATAATAATAATAATAATAATAATAATAATAATAATAATAATAATAATAATAATAATAATAACAATAATAACAATAGTACAACTAAGTAAGGTTAAGCAATAATAATAATAACCATAGTAAGGATAATAGAAATAATAATAATAAAAATGTTAATACTAATAATTATGAAAATAAGACCAAAGTTAAGTATAATATAGGTTAGGGTTTAAAAGGGATGTTAGTATTAGTAAGAAAATAAGAACATTAATAATAAGACAATAATAATGGTAATAATGATAATAATAATAATAATAATAATAGTAATAACAATAATAAAAGTAATAATAATAATGATAATAATAATAATAATAATAATAATAATAATAATAATAAGTATATTAGTGTTAATATTAGTAGAAAATAGTAGCAGCTATATAAAAAGGGGGTTAGGGTTTGGATGGGTGGAGAACCACCTAGGGTTGGTGGTGGTCCGGCGGTGGCGCGTGGCGGCGACAATGGCGGCGGTGGAGGAGGAAGGGAAGGGAAAAGATCAAGGTGGGGGCTGGATGGCAGGAGGAAAAGAGAAGTTTGAGGTGGGGGGAGAAGCAGCAGGTGAAGGGGAGTGGAGTGAGGGTGGTGGCGTGGCAAGGGGCGGCGGCGACGACGGCGGCCGAGGGTGGTGGAGAGAGGTGGAAGATGAGGGAGGAAGGAGGAGAGGGAGGCAGGGAAAGTTGAAGGCAGGGAAAGGTAGAGGGAGGTCTACTGGGCATTTTGGAGGGTGGAAGGGTGGCTGGTAGCGGCGGAGGAGGCGGCAGAAGGTGACGCAAGGCGACGACGGGCTGGAAGGGGTTGCTCGAGGTGGCAATTTTGCATGGCCTGGGGTGGCTCGTGCAAGGCAAATCGAGGGCTGAGGGGGACTTGGTTAGGTGGAGGGTGGTGCAAGGTGGGGTTCTGGGCGGCGTTCGACCGGTAGCGTTGGGGGACGGCGACGGTCGACGCGTCTGATGGGGCGGCGGCGAGAGGGAGCAAACCCAGGGTTTCGGGGTTCCAAATCCCGAACCCAGGTGATCAATGGGGGTATTTATAGGTAGGGTGGTTGGGCAAGGTCAGGGGAAGAAGAAAAAAGGGTGTGGGGTGCAGGCGCCAGGCTGGCCGGCAGGCGGCAGGTCCTGCCATGGCAGGTCGGGTCGGGGAGGGGAAGAAGAAAGGGAAAGAGAAGGGCACACGGGAAAGGGAGAGAGGGACTTGGTTGGGGTTGAAAAGAGAAAGAAAACGACGGGAGAGAGGCAGGGAAGGGCAGGGGAGGACGGTCGGCGTGCAGAGGTGGCCGGCGATATTCGAGGGTTGCAGGGTCGAGTTGCAGGTCGGGGAGGAAGAAGGAAGGGAAAAGGAGGAGGACCGGTGGTCCAGGGGAGGAAAAGAAAAGGAAGGGAACCGGCCGGTTCGGTGGCGTTATAAAGTTTTAAAACAAAACGCGGCGTTTTGAGGATTGTGAAAGGAAAACGTTGCGTCGCGTCGAAGGCTGGCAACGGTCATAAGGTCGTTTAGCGTGACGCGGCGTTTCGACGGAACTGAGGGCAAAACGCAGCACACGGGCGCACGGGGGTTGGCGTCGCACGGCGCTGGGCTGCGGGCGAGAAGAAGGAAGGAGAGGCGGGGAGGGGGTCTGGGCTGCGTAGGCCGGGCGCGCGAGACGGGGGGGAAGGAGATTTGGGCCGACGGGCTAGCCCAAACCGGGGGAGGAGGAGGAGAAAAAAAATTAAAGGAGGAAGAAAGAAAAAGAAAAGAAAGGAGAAAAGGAAAATGGAAAATGGAAAATGATAAAATGGTTGGGGATATTTGTTCTTTATTTATTTATATAATTAATTTAGATATTTAATTTTAATAATAATTATTTTAATTATAATAATTAAATCCATTTTTAAATTAGTTAGGCTATTTTGGATAAATTTCCTTAACCTCCATACTAATTAGAAAAATACCCAAATTTTCTTCTAATTAAATTCTTTATTATTTTCCTCTTAATATACCTTAATTAACTCTCTACATCTTAATAAATGAGTTTATATAATTAGTTTTCCTAATAATTCTTTATTTGGCCATAATTTCGGAAATTAGGATTTTGGGGTATTACATAGTGTTAGCATGTATAAAGTATGAGAGATTATTTGATTTAATAGTTGGTTTTGTGGATTCTAATTTTTGTGGAGACATTGATAAAAGGAGATTTATCGATAGATAGTTTTTTTTTAGTCTTAGTGGTTTAGCTATTAGTTGGAGATCATCCTTGTAGGATGTGATAGCTTTATCCACTATTAAGGAAAAGTATATGGCTATGACAAAGGATTTTTAGGAATCCATATAGATTGGTGGTATAGTATATGAGTTGGGGTTTGTTCATGGTGCTCTAGTTATTCGAGGTGATAATAATAGTGTTATTTATTTAAAGAAGAATCAAAATTATTTCCATTGTCAAACAAAGCACATTGAACTTAGGAATCACTTTATTTGAGGTATTGTTATTATAGAAAACGTTATGTTGGAGGAAGTGGTTACTTTGGATAATCTAGCTGATATGCTAATGAAGCCACTGACTGTGGGTAAGTTTGAGTGTTTCTTGAACTTGATTAGTTTCATAGTTCATGAGGCCCTTTATTGGGCTAGAATTTTTGTAGAGGCCCTTTATGAGCTTTGATTAGGTATTTGATGCGCAACATAATATTATGTTAGATCGTATAGGTGGTGGAAAAATTAGGGGTTAATATGTGGGTTATGTGAGAAGCATGGGGGTCCCATGTTTATTAACATGGATTATGTTTTTTCATAGAATCTTTCGATGTGTTTTTTGGGAAAATATCCCAAAGTAAAGAAATTAAAATAGGGGTTGTATGTTCCTAAATATGGATTGTGTTTTTAGTGATTTCTAAAACACGTTGTTTTGCCAAATAGTGTTTTTTTTTCTAGTATAAAGGAGATATAAGGAAACCTTAGCCATCGAATTTGTGCATCCCAATTTCTTCTTCTTCTCCATAAAATTTCCCATTAAAAAATAATTGTATATTTGTGTAGTTAATTGATCGATTTTTTTAATCATCTTACAGTTACACAAGAGTACGGATAGATATCTCTATTTTCCCTCAATTATTCTGTTTCATGATTAAATCATCAATTGTTTATCATCTTGTTAATTCTTATTTCAATTTTGATCCATTCAATCCACATAATTCCTTAGGAATTTCATGATTGGTAATATTATAATGTTATAATATGATATTATATGATGAAAATCAAGTAAGTTGACAAGTATGTGCTTATATGATAACATTGCAATAATTCTTATGTTGTAAGTTAGAATTAATGAGCATATATATTTTGTTTTCATGTGGATTTGACAAGTAATAGGAATTATTAGATAATTATATTTAATGTGTGTGGTGATTTGATAAATTAAGGTTTTGGAAGTAAAGAAATCGAATATATAAAGTTTTTTGTGAAATAAAGATGTTTGGTTATTATTAAGGATATTTCGGTTAGTATGTGTTGAATATAAAACTTTGGTATTTAAATGCCTTTAATGGGTTAAAATATTCAAAGAATATTATGTGGAATATTTACCGTATTTATGAATGCCCCAAATCTAAATAAAATGAGAAAATGACTTAAATTGGGGATAGTAACCCTATGAACGATATTATTATCGTATATGTAAATGTTGTTGTTAGACCATGATTTTTATATATGTTGCTAATATTGACATTTTAGGAATATATATTAAATTTGGTTATCATTTGAGCATTGTGAGGAAAGTTATGCCTTGTGAAATTAGGATTTTGTGAGCATCATAAATAGCAGCTCTTAAGATAGGGTTGTTATTGCATGCGTAGGATGTTAGAGTTAGACCTTGATTTTTGGGTGTATTTATAATAACAATATTTTAGAAATATGTGCTAAATTTGGAGGATTAATATTCAATATAGAATAATTTAGGATTTTTTAGGGAGATTACGAACTAATTCCTTGAAAACAACCTTAATAACTATATGGTTGTGATTTACACGTTTCAATAATGTGTAGTACATATGTACATGAAACTCTCATGATCCAATTATGAAAAAGATATTAATCATTTAAAGAGAAATATCACTTGAGTTTGGTTAAGGTGTTTTATGTGTCCATTACATTAAACTATAATAGTGGCTAGACATATTTTATCCTGAAGGTACATTAGTTTATTCCATCGGACTAAGAATAGTAATGCCTTAATATCAACTCAAATGATAATATGATTATGAGATAAGTAACAAATGATTAATTTATTAATTATTTAATATAGAAGATTATGTGAGTTTGGACCAAGGTGTAAGAGTCTGTACCACCGGATGATAATAGTGATTAGCATCGTTCTATGTTGGGAGGTAAGGTACTTAGAAAAAGGGAAAAAAATTAACATGACAACACAATAAGGGCATAGAGAGAGAGGAAAAATACAGAAGAAAATGGCATTGTAGGGAGTTAGAAGAAGGACTTGATAGAAGAAGAGAGATAAGAGAAGGTTAGGTACTAAAGAAGAAAAGAAGAGAGAGAGAGAGAGAGAGAGAGAGAGAGAGAGAGAGAGAGAGAGAGAGAGAGAGAGAGAGAGAGAGAGAGAGAGGGAGGGAGGGAGGGAGGGAGACCGACATAGGATAAAGAAATATGAAAAGAGATCTAAAAGATTTTATTTCAAATGAAAATAATTAGTTTTTCATTTGAATAAATTACTAAAATTTTCATCCATATTTATTTTTGCTTATTTATTTCTCCATTTCTAATATATATTTTTAATGTATATTTTTGTATAATTTATCTATTTATTATGAATGGCTAAATATTTAATGTTGGGGAATAGATTAAAATCTAAAAATATGATTTGAGACATATTATTCATTTTTTTTTGTTTTATAAGATTTTCTTTTGACTCTAATGTTTTTTTTTTAATTTATATGTCTGATTTTATTGAGTATGATTTATATAGTGTATCCCTCATTCTAGCTTCTTCATAGTAACACTATGTA
This sequence comes from Tamarix austromongolica, assembly GCA_039764185.1. Taxonomy (NCBI): domain Eukaryota; kingdom Viridiplantae; phylum Streptophyta; class Magnoliopsida; order Caryophyllales; family Tamaricaceae; genus Tamarix; species Tamarix austromongolica. Next base: position 140,045,888 of record CM077809.1, on the reverse strand, counting down.
GGATTATATATGCTTGCTTGGTGGATATATGAACATGCTATATATATATATATTGTTAAGTTAGACAACAATTTACCTAATAGTTTTGTGATTCTAATTAGAGTAGCAAAATATTTTGATAAATGGGGGTCAAAGTAGGACAATACAACTAGACAGGCTTGAGGTACTAGTTTGGATACTTATATTAACATCCTTCCACTTGTTCTTAATGCTTTAAATCTAGTTAAATATAGGAGCTACTTATTGCGACTATGCTGTTAGAATTTAATATAATTTAATATTAATGATTTGTCATATTAATTATTTTAGAGAAGTAATATAAGCGGTATACTTCTACTTTTGTTTTGTAACTTCGTCACTTTATGTCTTATGATTAAAAGATGACTTGCAAATTATTTTCATATTTTGACCTACTCTAGTAGTAGATTTTAACTTCCCTAGTACATTCATTATATTAATATTCACCCATATTTATTTTCTTATTTGATTTTATTTACTTTTTATTATTTTCTATTTTTATCCCCTATAATTTTATTTTTCTTATTATTTGCATTGTGTAATTTAATGTATTTTATCTTATTATTGGTGCGCTAGCTAAATTTAGGTGAGCCCTATTATTCCTTAACCTAGTATAGTACCCTTATTTACCAATATTACAATTGATGACAAAAGCGTTTAAATTGTGTGTCGGCTATAGCCACACTAAATTTTGGCATTATTGTTGGGAATTAATAACTTTACTTTTATTTTGCTAGTAATTTTTGTGTGTGTCTTGTGTATGTTCTTGTTGAGTAGTTATTATTATTACTATTACTACTACTGCTATTATTCCTTTTTTCTATTTTCTTTATTTTTCTTGTGTTTTACTCATTTATGGTATTTTTTCCATTATAGGTACTCTCTGGAAAATGCATACAAAAGGAAATCCACAATGAGATCCTTTGCCATTGAACCTTAAATTTGAGAATTCAAGCCATTAGAAAGGTAAATATTTCTAGTTTTCCTTCATTAATAGGAAATAAAGATGAGGTTTTTAATTCTTCATCATCATCATAAATAGAAGTAGAGGCTTCTAATATCATCACATCACCAAAGAAGATCCTAACTACTTTACTCCTATGGTAGCCAATAGGAGTTTGCTAGAGTTGGCGTCCCACAATGTAGTATAGGCGGTCCCTACATGTATTAGTTATTCTGAGCTTGTTGTTAGCAATGAAGGAGATTTTGAGCTCAAGTATAGCCTTATTCACCAACTTCACACTTTTCATGGACTCCCTAGTGAGGACCCTAATAGGTTTCTAAAGGAGTTTCAATTCATATATGCTTCCATTTGTCACTAAGGATGTGGATCTTCAAATCTTGAATCTTAAGGTATTTCCATTTGCATTAGTGGATGGTGCTAAGGATTGACTCTAAGAGTTAATTATGGGACAGATTTACTCTTGGAATACTTTGTCTAGTACATTGTTGGATAAGTATTTTCCTACTTTATGTGTCATGGTGTTGAGCAAAACGGATCACCAAGATCCACTAAGAGTCGAATGAGACATTCCATGCTTACTACAATAGATAGAAAGCATTATTGTCATATTTCCCATAACATAGGATGAAGGAGGAGACTTTGCTGCAATACTTTTACAAGGGACTTACTCCACTTGAGAGGAATATATTAGATTCAACTAGTGTTGGCTCTTTAATGGATAAGTATCCTACTTCAGCTCAATTTTTGTTGAAAAATTGAGCCTCTACTATGCAAAAATATGATGGCTTCCCCACCCATGCAAGAGTAAATGAGGTAAGTGTAAGTCAATTTGATAATAGACTTAACCAACTACTACTCTTATTTTGTAGATTGCCACAACTACTAGAGTTGTTACTATATGTGGAGTATGTTCAGCGATACGACATCTTAGTGATAAATGCTCATAAATGATTAAAAGAGAGGATCATGAGAAAGGAAATTCCATTAAATTTTCAAACACCTATCACTCAGGGTTGTGTAACCATCTTATTTTCGATCGAAATGATAATATTAATGTTCTTAATCCTCCAGTTTCAACCAAGTGGCATTGGGTGTTTATTTAAAACCACATGGAGGATCCTCTAAACTTCAAGTTCCAACTACTAACAAATATGACAAGATGTTTGAGTTGTTGACAAATGGAAAGAATCAGTTTAAAGAAAGCCAATTGAACATGGATAAAATAGTGTTGAATATAGGGCATCAAATAGGAGAGGTAGTTACTGAGCTAAACTAATTACCTAATCTAAGAAAACTTTCCAATAGTACCATACCCAATTAAAAGGGAAGCTTTGAGTCAAATGATTCCATGGTAAAAAGGAGTGACAAAATATGTGAGAATACTCTAAACAAGCCTAACAAGAATTTATATTAGTTGAAAGAAGATCCCACAATAAAAGAAGGGGATATCATAGAAAAGAAATAGCGTAGAAGCAAAAATAGACAATTGGTCGACTAACCCACTATTCAATAAAAATTTAAGATTCCTTTAAATTGTAAATCCTCTACTATTCTAAAGTTTTCTATTACTAAACCTATTTCTATTGCTCCTTTTTCTATCAGTCTATCCAAATCAAAGAATATGCAGATCAACACCCTAGTCCTAGAAGTTATTAAGCAAGTGCCCAAATATGCTCAATTATTAATGGAGTTATGCACCACGAGGAAGAGACTACGAGAGAAGGAATTAGTGAGCGAGCAATTATTTGTTGTCATACAAAGGAAGACACCCCCAAAGTGTAAAGATCTTAGAAGCTTCAATGTTCCATGTATAATTAGTAGCAATAGTTTGACAATGCCATGCTAGATCTAGGTGCATTTATTAAGGTTATGCCATATTCTATTTATTCATATTTAGGTTTAGAAGAACTTAAGAAAGATAATGTCATTATTCAACTTGTTGATTGTTCTAATGCATTCCCTAGGGGCTTGTAGAATAAGTTCTTATGTAGGTTGATACACTTATATTTTTGGTGCACTTCTATATTTTGGATATAGATGAGATTAGCTCAAGTCCAATGTCACTGTTCTCATCTATTAAATTTCTTCCAAATCAGTCTAATTTAATCATTTTTGGAATCCATGGTTTTTTTAAGTCTCTTAGATTATTTTAAAATTATAATGAGAGATCTTTAAAAAAAATACCATTCATGTATTGTTAGCCTTGTTTTAGTGTTTTTAGTGTCAAAATAGACCTTTTAGCTATCCAAAAGTTATGAAGATAAGATGTAACTATATTTTAGTGTAATTTAGCTTGAATGATTTAAAAATTCTAATAATTATTTTAATAATCTATGAATTTATTTACATAGTTTTGGACATAATAAGTCATCAAATGTGACTTTTCTTCCTCTAATATTTTTCTAATATTTTAAGGATCAATCACAACCTTTTATCACTGATTATAATATATAATAACCATTTAGTATTTCCCCTATCAATGTTGTGTATTTTCCCTCTTGTAGTAGCAAATGGAATTTTTTTGTCCCTAAAATTACCTTGAACAAACTTTACTTGTTTCTTTTCTCCTCTACCCATTTTCCTTTTAATCCTAACCCTTCCTTTTGCGGCTATTGAGAAATCTTAACCACAACTTTTCTTTTTCCATGTTGCACAATACCCACCACTAATTCCTTAGATATACTGTTACAAAATATCTTATCATATGTAATTACTTTTTCTACCTTTCCCAACTTAACTTTATCATACTTTTTTTTTGTTCTCTCCTTTATCCTATTCTCTCCCAATTTCCTCCTCTCTTTTCTTCTCCCTGTCTACGTCATTCCTTTCTCCTTCCTTGATATCTTCACACAAAAATATATTGAGTTATATTTTTTTAATTATACCTTTTATACACTAATTTAATCAACCTCAAATATATACAACTTTATCATATGATCCTCTCTCTTCTACGCACTGTATGTTCAACCATGGGAAGTCTCCTTAGTTTTTATGAACCCACAAACACCACCCCCATCATGACCATGATTATATCTACATTTCTCTACCATAACCACCACTAAGATTTTTGACATTTTCCTCCTCTAATATTCTTTCTTCTCTTTTCATTTTCTTCTCCTATATTTGTCACTTCCTCTTCCTCTTTCTCCTCTCTATTTTTGGGATTTTCCCATCATTTCTGCCATTATTGAAGCTTGGTTTCCTTCCAAATTTAGTATAATAATACATCTTATTTTTTTTATTTAATTCTCAATATTTTGAGTTTGGTCTTATGCGATTACTATCTCTAATATATTCCTTGATTTTTCTAGGTTTCATGAAATATTTTGGCTTGATTATTCATGTTTTTGAATAGAATGGATTGCAAATGATCCAAACCAAATAGAATTAACAAGATTATGAATAATTTATGATTAAATCACAAAATATAATAATTGAGGAAAAAGTAGATATCATTATTCATGCTATTGTGTAATTTCAAGATAATTAAACTTATCAATCAATCAATTACATAAATTTACAATTCACTTTGAATGGAGAATTCTATGGAGAAGAAGAAGAAGTTGGGTAGGATGACTTGATGGATAGGGTTTCCATTATACCTCCTTTTATAGAAGATAAAATCCCATGGGACAAAAAGCGTGTTTCTGTATAAATAAAAAATACGATCTATGTTTAATTAGGAAACACAAGACCCCATGTTTATTTCCTCACTCTCAAGTTTTGTCCAAAAAATACATCATTGTTTTTTACAGAGAAACATGGTCTGTGTTAATAAATACAACATCCTAGTGTTTCTCATATAATTTACATTCTACGCTTAAACTTCTCTAACGCCTGCATGAATCAACACAATGTGATGCCATGCTTTAAATATCTAGTGAAAAATCACAATTCTCCACCTTGATGTAGCATTTGTGATGCATTGCATGTAAGGACTTCTATAAAAAAAAAACCTTGCCCAATAACTTACCTTATGGCTATAAACACCAATCAAGTATGAGAAACACTCAAACTTACCCGTGGTTAGTGGCTTTGTTAGCATATAAGCTATAATATCTAAAGTACCCACTTTCTCCAACAAAAGTGATATCTAATGTCAATTTTCTTCATTTGATGATGGAAATAATTCTGATTCTTTGCTAAAAAGATAGCACTTTCCATATTACCACGAATAATTGGAGCACCATAACCAAATCCTAACTCTCGTACTAAACCACAAGCCATAAGGCTTTTTGAAAAGCCTTTGTCATATACATATACTCTACTATAGTAGTGGACAAGGTAGTCACCTTCTATAAGGAATACCTCCAACTCATAGCTTAACTACTAAGATAAAAAAACATATCCACTAGTGGATCTCCTTTTATCAGGTTCTCCACCAAAATAAGAGTCTATGAACCCAACCATGAAATCAACTAATCTCACATAATCAACATAAGCTTATGTTATTCCCTTCAAGTACTAAGGATCTACTTCACTACTTGCGAGTAAGCCTTTCTAGGATTATCCATATATTAACTCACAACACTAATAGCTAGAGCAATAAGAGGTTGGGTATATACCATAGCATACACAATACAACAAAAAATATTTGAATATGGAACAATTGCATGAACTCCTCTTCCTCTTTTGGTTTAGGATAATCCAAATCTAATAATATAAAGTGAATATCCAATGGAGTGCTAACCATAGTTTTATAAACTAGACCAGTCATCGAATTGGTATCATAACTGGTTCACTAGTTTAGTGCTTGGACTAGTGGTTTGGATTGGTCGGACTAGTGATACATTTTAAGTTCACAAATATGAAATACATAAAAAATTAAAATATACATGAATTTGATTGGCTCCCAACCTATTTTTTGACTGGTTCGCCGATTTTTGCTGGTTCAATTGATTTTTGACCAATTTTCACTGGTTCTGAGATCCTAAAAATTGGTATATAAAATCTGGCCGGTGACTTGATTGGTTTGCTGGTCGGACCAACCGATCCGGTCTGGTTTTTAATACTAGGGTGCTTACCATCTAGGCATCCATCATATGAAATCTCTCTAGCACCTTGATCACAAAAGACTTTTGTGACAAGTAAAAAAGCTTTTGTTCATGGTTTCTAATGATCTCTATGCCAAGAATCTCCTTTGAAGCTTTAAGAACCTTCATCTCAAACTCACTTTTTAGCATTGCCTTCACCTTATCAACATCATACATATCTTTTGCTACCACAAGCATGTCATCAACATATAACAAAATATACATAAAATAGCCACCCTCTATCTCCTTCAAATCATATTTACTACAAGAGAAACCATACTCAAGTTTAAACTGAGCAAATCATTTATACCACTATCAAGAAGAGTGCTTCAAACCATATAATGACCTCTTCAATAGGAATACATGATCACTTATCCTCTGAACCACAAACTCATTAGGCTGTCACATATAAGTATCCTCCTTGATCTCACCATGAAAAATTATAGTTTTAACATTCGACTTAAAATCATGTATAGCTACAAGTGCAAGTAAGGTACAAATAGAAGCTTATCTAACCATAGGATAAAATAACTCATTATAGTCCATACCTGGAATTTAATAGAATCCATGTGCAACCAAATGAGCCTTGTACCTTGGTCTCTCGATCCCTGAACTTCATCATTTTAACTTGTACACCCACTTAAAATGAACAATCTTTTTCTTTTTGGGTTCTTTCATAAGTTTCTATGTCTGTTTCTTCAGTAAGGACTCCATCTCATCCTTTATAGGAGAAAACCCACTTAGTAGCACCAGTACTCTCAATATCATTTGAGAATGATTTTAGTTCATACACATCAATAATGGTCTCTTCAATAGATAAATCATAGTTAGCCAATTTTTTATAATTGTACCTGACTGGAGGCTTAAAAATCCTCCGTGCTCTATCTAGAGTAATACCCCTTTGCGCCACCTATTGCTTGGATCCACCAACTTGAGTAATAGTGGGTCTATCAGAAGGGTCTTTGCCAATCTTCTCAACATCAACCTCCACCTAGCTTGAAGCACCATCCTACTCCACCTCCTTAGAGACACTATTGTAAGACTCAATATTCTAGAGGAATAAAGACTCATTTAAGGCAACATTCTTATTGGTCAAGAACTTATACGTAGCTAGGTTCCATAACCTATACCCCTTCACTCCACATGTAAAGCAAAGAAAGATACACTTATTATCTCTAGGGTCAAGTTTTTCATCATTCATATAAGCATAAGTAGGAAAACTAAAGAAATGAAAAATAGAGAAATCAACTAGCTTACTAGACCACAAATCCTTAGGTGTCTTCAACTCAATGGACCGAGTTGGTGGCTGGTCCATCAGGTATGCTTCCATGTGAAGTACCTTAGTTTTAAATTCTCTATATATTGAGCCTTCTCTAATATATTTCTATTCATCTGCTCAATAACCCTATTCTATTATGGTCTCCCAACACAGGTGTGATGTCTTATTATCCCATGGTCTTAACAAAAATCTATGAAACTCTACTAAACAAACTCAATACCATTATTTGTCTTAAGACACTTAACTTACTTCCTAGTTTGCTTCTCTAGCAAGGTCTTCCAACATTTGAAAACACCTAACACATCATTCTTATGCATTAAGAAAGAAATGTATACCTTTCTAGTAAAGTCATCAATAAATGTGAGAAAGTAATGCAAACAACCTTTGGTAACTACTCTTGCTTAACCCTATAAATCTAATTGGATATACTCAAGAGGCCCCCTTATTCTATGCTTAACTATCAAAATGCTAACCCTCTTCTATTTGCCAAAAACTTAGTGCTCATAGAAGTCCATAGTACCTGTACTATATCTATCCACCAGCCCCCTCTTAGAGATCTAAATCAGACCCTTGATGATCATTTGTCCTAGTCTCATGTGCCAAAGTCTCATAACACCTGAGTTTAAAAGCCTTAGCGGTGTCATAGTAAGTGTCCCTAAAATAGTGGAACCTACCAACTCATACAGTGTCCCAACCTACTTTCCTTCATTACCATTAAAGCCCCTTTTGTAACTCTTAGTATATCATCCTCAATAACACGCCAGTAACCATTACAATGAAAGGAACTCAAAGAGCTTCTTAGTCATCTTTGGGACATGTATCAAGTTGGACAGTGTTCTGACCACATTCTCATGCATCCTCACCTTCATCATCCCAATCCAAATAAATTTACAAGCAACATTGTTGCCCATCAAGGCAACTCCACCCTAAGTTGCCTCAAACATCTGAAATCAAATCCAGTTGGGAGATATATGGTAAGTGTACTAAGAATCCAAGATCTATCTATCACGATCTTATTCTGTCTATTAGTGGCTGCTAACACATCTCCATCACTATTATCATGGACAAGTAAAACATCATCGTTTGCATCAGATGGCTCATTAGATGTAGTACTAGGCTTCTTGTTAGGAAAAAATCTCCTAAAATGCTCCTTCTTGTGACAGCTATAGTACCAACTCTTCAAATTAGATTTGGTCTTCTTATGGTCACCAAACCTCTACTTCTACGTTCTCCTCTAGCTACCAATCCCTTAGTATATGAGTCCCTAAAAGTACCACTTCAAGGCAATTGACTATCAATCAACTCCCATTGTAGTAGAGTAGACTTCACATCCTCTAGCACTGTTTCATACTTCCCGTATAAAACAATCTCACGAAAATGCTTAAAGCTTGCAGGTAAAGAGCATAAAAATATAGTAGTTAAATCTTCATTATCTAATTTAACATCTATATTATAAAAATCTATAAGAATCAAATTCATCCAAGTGACTTGTTAAAGATTGAACCTTACCTAATTTCATATCATAAAGATGAATCTTCAACAATCGCCAATTTGCTACTCATTTTATCATATATAATGACTCAAGCTTCAACTATTAGGCAACCATTTTTTGATCTTTGCCACTTCCCACAATACCTCATTCGATAAACACAATTGTATGGTAGAGAGGGCATTTAGATATAATTATTTAAATCTCCCATCTATCTTTGATTCTAGCTTCTTATAATGACCAAATAAAGCTTTTTCCAATCTATTTTGAATTAGAATCACCTGCATCTTCAATTTTCATAATTCAAAATTGACAGATCAATTAAAATTCTTAATATTGAATCTAGTACCCATTGCAATAACTAGGTCTCTTCAACAATGCATCCCTAATACCAATTTTTTGTGGAGTAGCATGGAATAAAAAGGATCAAACCAACTCAAAATTAACAAGATTATGAACAATTAAGGATTCAATTACAAAACATAACAATTGAGGAAAAAGTAGTGATATCTATTCGTGCTATTGTGTAATCACAAGATGATTAAACTAATAATTCAATCAATTATACAAATCTATTATTCTCTATGAATAGAGAATTCTATGGAGAAGAAGAAGAAATTGAGTCACATGACTTAATGGCTAGGGTTTCATCGAGCCTTCTTTTATGGAAGATAAAACCCTACAAGTCAAAACAACATTTTTTTAGAAATAAAGAAATAATTTAGTCTATGTTTATGAAACATGAGACCCCCATTTTTATTTCCTTACTTTCAAATTTTATCTAAAAAATAATTTAAAGTTTTTAGTGAGAAACATGGTCCATGTCAATAAAAATGAGACCCCTGTGTTTCTTATATAATTTACATTTTGAACTTAAACTTCTCTAACACCTACATAAACCAACATAATGTTATGTTGTTCTTCCAATACATAGTAAAAAATCACAATTAATTCTTTTTTTCCTGCTAATTAGGAGCCTCGATTTTAGGTAAGACATGGAGGCATAATTGCATGAGTTTGTTGATGGATTTCTATTAGGATTGGATGGTGGGTATGTCTATCAAATTTGGTCTTTTTCATTCCTTGGTTGTTATGTAAAATTGATGATACAATGTTAATCTTGGTAATTTGTAGATTAAATATATCGTATTACATTTTGATGATCCTAAGCATGATTTATTGTTTAATCAAGTTTGTGTTAATTTTGGAGGTTTTTTATTTTATGACTTTTCTCATGTAAAATGGGGTAAATATATTGAAACTTGAGGGTTGCACAGTCACTGTACATTTCGAAGTAAACCAAAAAGTTAAGGGAGACCAAAACTTGGCCACTCATTCAAAAATGAAAGATTTAAATAGGGGGCATACAAAAGAGATCATAAAAAAGGAGGGCTCTATACACAAAAGTTTGAATCTGTACAACTAGGCCTCTCATGTCTATATCCTTATATTAAAATGCTATATTATTATGAGTTCTTCATAAAAAAATAGATGGTGTTAGCTAAAGTAAGTTTATAGGCCTTAAAGGGAAGATTCTTCTTGTTTCTTTGCCTTCTTAATGTTCGAGCGGCACTATATAGGGTTGTGACCCCTCTATCAATTTTCAAATAGCATATCAAATTGAACCATAATCAATTAACAATAGTATAACTAAAAATAAGTGATCATGGCTTTCCAAAGCTGAACAACAAGGAGGGCATTCATAGTCCTAATAAGAAAATAGAAGAAGCTGAACTCTTGTGTTCAAGCGACAAAATGGTGCCTGCCAAAGGATAAAGGAGTGATGTTTGGTTTTTCACCTCTTCTAGAACATGTCATATTATCTCTAGGAATTCATTTTAGGGTGAAAGAATTTAAAAGCAACTCTAGCGTAAAATCCATATCATTATTACCTAGAGGAGACCGTGGAGGCCACACAAGAGGGAGAATGAACTCTGTCATAGATGAGATGGTACAGTTTCCACATTGTTTCACAAAATGTTAAGATTTATGTGATGAGGATAAAAATTATAAGGGTTATCCTTTGACTTACTTAGCATGCATCCACTTACAACAAAGTGTCCACTTTTCATCTTATAAAAATCAAATACTTGCTCAAGAAAGCTGATTTCCAAGCTTTCAAATCTTTGAGACCAAGTCCCCCTTCTTTCTTTGGTAAGCAAACTCTAGACCATTCCACAAATGGTTGCTTTCCATACCAAATAAAGATTAAACATAAGGAGGATATTTTTCTCAACATCATTTTTGGTAGAGGAAAGATATTACACCATGATCCTCTAGATACTAGTATTTAGAAGCCCCATCCTTCCTACAAACAATATAAGGTTTGAGTGTCACATTTTGAGCTATAAAAAAATATCATTAACCAGTGCTTCATAGTATATAACCCTCAATTTACTTGGTTTCATGAGGACAACCAAGTATCGGAATGGGAAGGTACCCTTGGAGAGACGAGTAAAAGTGAGGATACTATGTTTTGTCGCATCATCCATACCGGCCAAAAAAATTTGAGTCTTTAAAGAATTCACTTCAAGCCCAAATACAATATTGAACGAATTTAGAGCCTCCATAAGGACCCTAATTGTGCTCAAATCCATTCTTACAAAAAGAACAAGGTCATCAATAAATGCTAAATTGTTAATACCTAAGCACTTACATCTAGAGTGGAAGGAGAAAGGCCTACAAGCAATGCTTATCTTCAAGGGCCTAGAAAAGTATTCCATACACAAAATAAAGAGATAAATGGATACTAGATCTCCTTATATAAGACCACACGTTCCCCAAAAAAAAACCAAGCATTTTCCCATTAAGCTTTAGAGAATAAAAGCATAAAGTAATATAAGCCATTAGTAATTGAACAAAATTCGGGGGGAAATTAAAGCCAAGTGAGTTGACTCTAAGGAAATCATAAGATAAAGAGTCATAGGCTTTCTTAATGTACACCTTAATCAAGAATTTGTTATTTGTCCTTTTCCTAGAGTACTTCTACAACAATTCCTATACTAATAATATGATCTCCATCATGAGATGACCCCTTGAAAAAATAATTTATTCTCTATAAACCAAACTCTATAATACTAGTGTTACATGGTTGGCCAGGAGCTTAGACATAAATTTATAGGTAATGGAACAAAAAGTAATAGGTCCAAAATTTATCACTCTAGTAGCATTGAGACACTAGGGAATGAGCGCTAAAGTAGTGTGATTAATTCTTTTGAGTAGTTTCTCCCTATGGAAGAATTCTTAGATGACATAATATAAATCCCCACACACAATATCCTAGATATTATTGAAGAATTTAGAAGAATAACCATCAAGTCTTAGGGCTCTGTTACCCCCCAGAGAGAAAAAAACTTACTTGATTTCAACATTACTAATTGGATGAAGGAGAACTTCCATGTCACTGTCAATTATAATGGGCTTTGAATTAATAATTATCATATCTGGGACAAGTTGTCCCTTCACCTTAATGGGAGCTAAAAAATTCTATAAACTCATCTTTCAGTTCCTTTTCATTCTTAGTCCAATAACGATCCATTTTAATAACCTGTAGGGTAATTAATTTGTCCTATTTAGCCTTCATCAACTCTTAATAGTAATGGGTTTTAAAATCATCTTTGAATAGGATTTATATGTTATTTTCCTAAGTAAAAATGTCATTCATTCCTCATTATTATTATAAGATTTAATCTTTTCTCGAGTTTTTCTCTTCCAGATAGATTTTATAGGAAAAGATTAAAATAAAGAAATTTAAAGGAGAAATTGATGAAAAGAGGAAATAAAGCAAAGAACACATCAATAGATATGGAATAAATGGAAGAAAAGACCATAAATGAAGAATATATAATAAAGGGAAGCTTGTGTTGAAATTTCATAACAAGACAATGAAGGAACAAGAAACATGGCACCCCCATATTTCATAAATATGACCCATGTTTTTCTGTCATCACACAAAATCTCAATTTTTAAAATTTAGCATTTGGCAGAGAATTCAAGGAAAATAATGGAGGTCTCGTGTATACCAACACGGACCGTGTTTTTCTTAAATTCTGTAACCGTTCGAACGAACTTTTCCTTGATATATTTCTGAAGTTCTAAACATTCGACAGGCAGTTTTGGGGAGTTCGAGAGATGGATTCTATCTTTTTTTTTCTATATCCTCTAGATATAAATTGTAATTCATAATTCCAATTCTCTTTCTCTCCATTGTATTTGATTGAACAATCAACACTCTGCAATTCAATTCAATAAGCTCTTATCCATTTATCTTTTAATTGCAAGTTTTGATTTTTGATTGAATGCAAATAAATTCCCTTTACTGCATTATTATTTTGATTATTTTTAGTGCTTCATTATTTATTTATTAGTAATCATTGATATTAATCATATTTTATTGCATTTAATTGTGGGTTGTTACAATTATGAAAAAAGTAGAGTAGATAATATAGGGTAGGAGGATTTGATGACGAAATTAGGTTTCGAATATGATAACGTAATTTGAATTCATGATTCTAGATGAAATTTAATTAAATTGATGGACAGAATTCAATGATCTCGCATAATATATAAGGAATTTAAACTAATTAGATTTATTACCTATCTAGTTTAGATCTTAATCTACACTACGATAATGTAATTAATATGTAATTATTAATTAACGCTTCTAGAGTAGCAAAAAGATTAATTGTTAATCTTTTCCATTAATTCGTATGATTGCATGATCCAAGCTAATATGATTATGGTCGTAGTTGACTGCTTTCCATTCGTAATGCTACCATTAATTGAATCTAGCATTCTTAACCCAGGTTATTAATTTGTTAGGTGATAAATTGAGTTCTTATTCAATTTATTATAATTAAGAGAAAGCAAAGAGATGAATTGTTATGAGTTTCTAGAGGTCAACGTTAAATCATTTAGAACCATTCTTTTCTCCATGAATAATTGATATCATAATTCCATAATCAATACTTTCCTATCTTTATTCATTAATTAGTGAGTAACGTGTTTTATTATTGATCCATAGTATAGAACTTAGTGATAGAAAATAATGTTATTAAATAACCGAAGTTTTAACATTGATTATAGACTTAATGATTATATACCATTCCTTGTGGGTTTGACTTCTTCTTGTCATCTACTACTTATTTGAAAATTAAGATTTATTTATTAAATTTGTTGTGCATAAAACAATGCATCAAAATTTTGGCGCCATTACCGGGGAATGGCAATTATAATCTTTATTTCTGCTTTTGATGTTGTTTCTATATATAGTTAATATAGTCTTGGTTGGTGTTGTTTGCAAATATATTTTTATTTTTATTTCTTTTTTTTTTGCATAAATGTGATTTTTTTTTCTAATTATGTGATCTTATGTTTTTTTGTTTGGTTCGTGTCTAAACAAGAAGTGTTAGATTTGATTTATCCATTCATTGGGTTAGCAAGATAATGGGACTAAATCTTTTTACAAAGGCTATTTTTAAATCATAATAAATGATTTGATCACCATCTTCCAAAACCTTAAAAAACATAAACTGAGATTGTGATAGTTGTGAAGGAAAGAAAGTTAGAATGGTTAGGAATCAATCCATGCATTGAGTATGAATAAGATGAAATGAAATTCAAAATTGGTGGATATAACATTGTGAGCACTTGAGCCTAATCTATGGATACATTGTTTATCCAAAATATATTTTTCTTTTGTGTTTGTTCTCTAGTGTTATGTGAAACTAGAATTTGCCATTAGTTCTCTTCAAGACTACATAGAACTTTAGGATATTTGAAAAATATAAAGGCACTCTTCTTTCTTTATTAGCTACAAGACCAAATAGCTTACCTTAAAAATTGTTATCCTTTGCACAACCCCTTTGAGCCTAAAGCCTTATTCTATTGATCTAACCTTTATTAACAACTAATCTCCATATGCATTTTTCTTCCTTACTCTATGACTAGTGGAGAAAAAGATTTTCAAGGGGAACTTTTGTTTTGTTAACAAGGTGAAATATAAGTATGGGAATGTGGATATTAGAAAAACAATGGAGGAAGCAGCTAAGAATTTTTCTTCTCAAAAGAAGAAGAAGAAGAAGAAGAGAATAAAATTTCATGTCTTTCGATGTTATTTGGTTAAATGGAAGGGTTTGAAACTATAATTATTATTTTTCTTAAAAAAAAAGGGGAAGTGAAGTAAAGGAGAAGAGGAGGAATTGTGATTTAATTGAAAGAAATAAATTGCTTCTCCAGTTGGTAGAGTCTAGCTACAATCCCAAAATTATATCCCACCTTAGAATCCTAGCCTAATTACAACCAATTTTAAAACCTTTTGATTCTTATATACTTTAGTTCTCTTAATTAGCGGTGAATTGAGAGTAATGGAAAACATATGGGCGATCATAATTATTTGGAGAAAATTTGAGAGTAAACACATTTTACCCTAGACAAATAAGAGTGAGTGTTTATATATACCAAAAGTAAGAATCTACCGATTTAACTTTCATTGATCGTAATCTAGCTTTGCATGGTGAGGTACTAATTATACTATTTATCACTCCCTAACCACTTGAGCATTTCATAAAACTATTTACTACGTATGTTAGATGTGTGATCTAAAACATTTTCAAAGTTTCTCTCTTATGATTTATAAATGCTTTAAGTTCCAGTGCATTGTTAAACTCTGTAAATGACTAAATCCAATCTTACAATTCTTTTAGTTAAGAACTTGTCTTACTTGTAATCCTTAATGTTTATTTTGCTCATGACATGATGTTGCTTAAGGACAAGCAATGATTTAAGCATGGGGGTATTTAATATATGGGATTTATATGTTATTTTTCTAAGTAAAAATATCATTTATTCCTCATTATTTTTATAAGATTTAATCTTTTCTCAAGTTTTCTCTTCTAGATAGATTTTGTAGGAAAAGATAAAAATGAAGAAATTTAAAGGAGAAATCGATGGAAAGAGGAAATGAAGCAAAGAACACATCAAGAGATATGAAATCAATGGAAGAAAAGACCACAAATGAAGAATATATATAAAAGGGAAGCTTCTGTTGAAATTTCATAAAGAGATAAAGAAGGATCAAGAAACATGGTACCCCTATGTTTCATAAACCCGACTAGTGTTTTTCTGTTAGCACACAAAATCTCAGTTTTCAAAATTCAACATTTGGTAGAGAATTCAAGAAAAAACATGGAGGTCCCGTGTTTCCCAACAAGGACTGTCTTTTTCTTAAATTCTATAACCGTTCGCACGAGCTTTTCCTTGATATATTTCTGAAGTTTTGAACATTCGACAGGCAGTTTTGGGGAGTTCAAGAGATGGATTCTATCTTTTTTTTTCTATATCCTCTAGATATAAATTGTAATTCATAATTCCAATGCTCTTTCTCTCCATCATATTTGATTGAACAATCAACACTCTGCAATTCAATTCAATAAGCTCTTATCCATTCATCTTTTAATTGCAAGTTTTGATTTTTGATTGAATGCAAATAAATTCCCTTTACTGCATTATTATTTTGATTATTTTTAGTGCTTCATTATTTATTTATTAGTAATCATATTTTATTGCATTTAATTGTGGTTTGTTACAATTATGAAAAAATTAGAGTAGATAATATAGGGTAGGAGGATTTGATGACGAAATTAGGTTTCGAATATGATAACGTAATTTGAATTCATGATTCTAGATGAAATTTAATTGAATTGATGGACAGAATTCAATGATCTTGCATCATTGATTAATAATTTAAACTAATTAGATTGATCACCTATCTAGTTTAGATCTTAATCTATGCTAGGATAATGTAATTAATACGTAATGGTTAATTAACGTTTCTAGAGTAGCAAAAAGATTAATTGTTAATCTTATCCATTAATTCGTATGATTGCATGATCCGAGCTAATGTGGTTATGGTCGTAGTTACTTGCTTTCCATTCGTAATGCTGCCATGAATTGAATCTAGTGTTCTTAACCTAGGTTATTAATTGGTTGGGTGATAAATTAAGAGCTTATTCAATTTATTATAATTAAGAGAAAGCAAATAGATGAATTATTACGAGTTTCTAGATGTCAATGTTAAATAATTTAGAATCATTCTTTTCTCCATTAATATTTGATATCCTAATTCCATAATCAATACCTTCTGATCCTTATTCATTAATTAGTGAGTAACGTGTTTTATTATTGATCCGTAGTATAGAACTTAGTGATATAAATAAAGTTATTAAATAACCAGGATTTTAACATCGATTACAGAATTATTGATTATATACCATTCCTTATGGGTTCGAATCCTTCTTGTCAGCTACTATTTATTTGGAAATTAGGATTTATTTATTAAATTTGTTGTGCCTACGATTGATATTGTGTATACTACTGGTATTTTTGCATCTATTATATTGGAGACTCATTTACTTTTACTAGATTATCTATTGATGTGGTCATATTTATAGCTAGATTAGAGTTTTCTATATACCTAATATGGCTTGAGTTACAAAATTTTGTCTCCATATTAGGCATAGATATGATGAGGAGATATTGAATAGAGTAGGCATGTGGTTAGAAGTGTGTTATTATTAGAGGATATTTAGATTCTAAGTTCTCTTATCAAATAAGCTAGTCATATCCCACTATGAAGATTGTGTCTTAACTCACCATGAATTCATTAATTCGAAAAAGGCTACTCAATGTACTTGTGTAGCATGTGAGGTCTCAAGGTTGATATAACAATACTAGTGGAGATGTCGATTATGTTTGATTTTCCTAATGTGTTCTCAGATGAGATACTTAGCATACCGCCTATATATTAGGTGGATTTTATGATGAACTAAATGATATCAATAGAGATGAATGAGCTTAAGGCTCATCTTGAAGAACTTTTAGTGCATGACTATAAATGTACTACTATGTTTATATAAGGAAACACTAATTTTGTTGGTTGAGAAAGGAGAAAAAATTATGAGACTATGTATAGATATCAAAGGGTTGAAATAGAAAAAGATGTAGAATCATTATCTTCTATTGAAGAATAATGGTTTGTTCTATCAACTATAAGGGGTAGAAATATTTTCAAAGGTTGATTAAAGATTAAGGTACTGTAATAACCCACAATTTGAGATTTATCAAATGGGATATTTTTGTGTATAGTGGATTTTTAATGGAGTTTGATCTTAATTCAAAATATTTTTTTGGGTTATATTAAAAGGAATTTGGAAAAGTTGAGAAAAAATTATTTAAAATGAGTTTTTTTTGGCATACCAATTGTTTTGTTTTTATCAAAAAATCAATTAGTCTCTCATTTTTAGCTTAAGGTTGGTTTGATAGAACCAATTGATTAGTTTGGGGAACTTATCAACTTGTCTATAGAATAGTTGATTGGTCTAACCAAACTTATCATTTGGTTTTTCAAATTAAGTTTTTTTTAGTTTAATTTTTTTGGAAAAAAATTTATGATCGAAACGAAACCTTTTTAATCTAACTCTAATCTATTTCCTAAGTAATCTTTATTCCTAGTGATCATTTATTTATCTCTAATGGATGTGAGGGTTTGATTATGGTAGGAAAAGAAGGGGATGGCTTCATCCTTTATCTTTTTCTTCCTCTTTCCTCTATTTAACTCTCAAATAGATGATTTTTCCCAAGCTGATCTACTTCCCATGCCAATATGTCCATTTCCTTTCTTTTGTTTGAACATTCTCTCAAGAATCTTGACTTACCTTCTCGAAAAAATTACCATTTGAGATCTAGATGGAATTTTGGTTATTCTTGATAAATTTTCCCATTCCACCCAAATTAAAATAGTAAAATTAGGGTTTTTGATAGTTGTACTCTCTCACTCATTTCTTGATTGATTCATTAGTTATAAGTAACACTAATCATCTCTTCCCTTTACCTCTTTTCTCCCATTGATATATTTTGAGTTCTCTCAACACTTATGCTCCACTCTTTTCCACTTCTAGATTTCACTCTAACTTATGTACCTTTTCTGATCCTTTCTCTAGCTCCCTCTTTTTTCATCCTTAAGCAAAGAAAGAGATAGGTTTTGGAAAAATTTGAGATTATTTTTCATCTTATTTTCTTACAATATCCATGGAGGTAGTAGGTTTTATTTTCTTTCTCTTAATTCATATTTCTTGATTATGAATTGTAAAAAAGGTTGTTAAGTTGTAATATTTTATTTTAAGGTTTTTAGAGTTGAAATCTTTTGGCTAATGCTTTTTCTTTCTTAGTGTGGAATTGTGTTAACCTTTCAAGTAGGTGCTCCTTGCCTTTAAAATGTTTCATGAATAAGTATGTGTGCTAGTGTACTCTATAAATTCCTAATATTTGTATGCGTATATGAGATTGTTGGCATTTTAGTGGTGCATGTTGAAGTATGATAGAATTTTGAGGAGAAGTATGGTTTCATGAGAAACATGGTTGATTCTATGCTAATTCAACATGGTTAGAATCTAAGAAGATGTAACCTATATTTTTGTAAATGGTGATGTTATGATTTTGACATGGTTGAATTTTCAAAGACTTAATCACATTTAATATGCTTGTTATGTGTTGTTTGGGAGAAAACCAATCAATTAGTTCTTAGAATAGTCAACTGGTTAGCCTAATCGATTAACCATGTTGTTTTCTCTTGCATAGGTTGCTCTCTATTTAAACACATTGACTGTTTATTAGAATTGATAAACTAGTCTTTGGACAATCATATGGTCAAGCAAAATTGATCATTTGTTATCGAGAGGAACTCTAGGCTTTGCCTAAGCTAAACCGGTTAACTAGTTAGCATAAATTGATTGGCTGGTTTGGTTAGAGAGTGTTGTTTTGTTTCTCTGAGTCTTAGTGTGATTTCACATGTCATATTATACTATAATATGATTCCTTAATAATGAAAGTACACATATTGGCATGAAGTAACTAACCTATTAGATGGATTAATTATTTCATAATTCATGGTATCCTTAATAACTACCTTTGGAAGTTTCTAATGGAAAACTAGAGTATTTATGCTATGATGAAACAAATGGATGATGTAATCTAGATTCTTGGCATAAGTGGAATATATTAATAGATGGATTAAACTTAGCTAATAACTAATGAAAATTCCATCACATGGTTTGGAGGGTAACAATGGTTAAGATGGAATGATTATGAGGATTTGTTACCTTAGTTGTTATATGGGTCTTATGTGATGATATAACCTTAGAAAATAACATTTTAATCATTTAAAGTGAAATATTATTAAGTAGTGCACGCATCTAGGCTACTTGGCCCTAAATTAGATTGTAATACCCTAAAATTTACAACTGAAAATCTTCATTTAAGTGAAAAGGTAATTCAAAAATGAATGAATGTTACCACCAAATTGACATAATTATGGCTTATGTACCATTCACATATCAATTATAAGATAAAAATAATTTAGAATACATGACAAAATGAACATAGAATAAGGATAATTCATAACATAAGTAAGAGTTTAGAGTCTAACTTCAAAACAGTAATAAAAAATTTGTAAAGTAAATATTCTGGGAGAAAATGAATAAAAGAAGGGAAACCAGTTTAAAAAAAATAATCAGATAACATAGCTCTCTGACTCCTAAACCCCATACATGAAATGTAATCACTTTTCCCCAATCAGAGAATCATAAGTATCATAATCGTCTAGTAGATCCACATTAACCTACACAGGCTCAAAAGGGGTCTTTGCTCAAGGAAAAAAGTAATACCTATAAAAAGAATGATTAGTATGATACGTACTGAGTAAGGTAACAATACAGTCAAGATAGGTCATATAAGTTCATATGATCACTACAAGAGGTAAGGTGCACATAGGATAATCTCATCAATGCCAAATTACTTAATTCTTAGACCCTATATTATATTATTAATTGGTGGAATGGTAAAATAAGTACAACCCCAAAGAAAGATGACCTTGTCCACTATTCTGAACTGGTGGAATGGTTCTAATAATATACAACATAGGGCAAAATACTAACAAACATATACAACTAGTCCTGACTTATATGATCTTTCACTTTAAGTGATTAGTATATTATTCTTACTTTATTTATTTTAAGATTATCACATAGTCATTTACACATACTCATGCTAGGCACGATCCTAACACATATCCTAGAACATGTCATGTTTCCCTTAGAAACCCTAATATCACAAACCTAGCATAATCTCTTTATAAGTACTCACTTAGTACCCAATTTCTAGACCAAAGCTTATAATTTTTTTTACACACATACTCAAAAATCATGTTTTAAATTCCATGACTTACATGTATAATAATAACCTACCCCTAGGTTTACTATTCGGGTCTACAACAAAACCCTAATTTCATATTTTTTCATAACAATCTCCTTAGACCCCATATGGCTACCAAATCTATGATTATTGCTAGAATATTATTTTTGACATAATATCCCCAGATTTCAGTTTAACTCCCTTGTCTTACACATGCGATAATAGCCTACCTTTTGGGTTACTATACATAACTCCTATAAAATCCTAATTTCACATTTTAGTCATAACTCTTTCCCTAAAACTCTTATGGCTCTCAAATTTTTTATGCATACCTAAGACACCAACAATAATGTTATATTCTAATCTTAGGGTCAATATCCAACCTTTCATACATATGATCACGACTCCATTCCTAGGTTTTGCTATTCACACTTAAATTCTTTCTCCTCATTTATTAGTCATAAGCCTTTCATTTTTACTTCAAATACTTGATATAGTGCCCTTAACATATTTTTAACCATCTAACATCCCAAGGTACCCAACATGTCATTTTAAACCATATTAACCAATATCTCCCTAGGAAACTAAAATACCTATCTCTCCACCCGAATCTCATGATTCCCAACATGAATGATTTTTTATCCTCCCACACATACCCTCATTATGAAATGAATGACTGGGATTATATATAGATACTTCATATTCAACATAATTCATACTTGTACGACATTCTTACCCTTTTTTCTGACATGCAATACCACATAATATATAGCACCAATGTCAAGGTAACATTTCGTATAATGATATCAAACACATTAACACAAGCGAAGATATATATTTTAACACATCAAATCCCTAACTATGACATGTATCCTTATCGAATAAACTCCATTCTCCAAGCATGCAAGACCAATGCTTCCTCCTCCACTACCACAAGAGCATTACCTAAAAATAAGAACATACAAAGTTTAGAATTTTAAAAAAATTTAACCTAAAAGAAGACTAAGGAAAAGGAGAGGAAATAAAGTAATCAAAGTAGGAGAGCTTGGGTAAGGTGGTGCATGATGGCAGTCACAACAGTAGCTACGATAATGGTCATGACGGTGGTTTAATAATGGGGTGATGGTTTGTATCTAGGGTTGAGGTGAAAGGTGATGTTAGACTAGTGGAAGTCTGTGGAAGGTGGTGGTGGTGGTGGTGGATGGTAAGTGAGGTGGTGCAAATGGTTGATGGCTAAGGGTTGTTGCAAGTAAGGGAGTGGTGTGGTGTTGGCGAGGCAACATCAAGGTCGTGATGATGACATACATGTGATTACTGGGGTTTTAGTAGTGGACAACAGTAGTCTAGTTAATAGTGGTTTCTAAGAGAGGAAAATAAAGGGCTTAGTTAGTGGTGATGATAGGTTGAGGTGTCCGCAATGGTGCTATCGAGATGGTGGTGGCGAGGAGAGGGGAGTGGAGAACATTGGTGGTAGTGGTCAAGCACCAACAATAGTAGGTGTGGCTCGCCAAGATTTTAGACATGGGGGAGGGAGAAGGGAAAAGTTCATGATAGAGAGGGGTGTGGTCAGCTACATGCAGGAAGAGGAAGGGAGGTGGCAGGGAAGTCGTCTAGGGTAAAGGTAATGCAAAGGGTGGTGGTTTTCTAGAGCCAACCATGCAGCGTGGCAAGGCATAGGAAAAATAAGGAAGGGGAAACAAGTCTTCATTAATGGTTATAGGAGATGAGAAAGGAAAGGGAGGAGGAGAAGAGAGAAGCCACGACTAGAATGCAAGTGTGTTTGTATATATATATGCACCTACATGGTGCATTGAGATAGGGTGAGTACAAAAAAGAATGATGTAGAGGTGTAGAGGGCTGGGTGTAGAAGGTAGGGGGCATAGGTGGCAAGGGGTAGCTACATGGTCAAGAAAAGGTACGAGAGGGTGTTCTAGGAGGGTAGGGGAGGGTTTTTTTAGTTCATAAGAGGACAGAGAAGAGGGAGAGGAAGATGATAGGTGGGAGAGAAGAAAGAAAAGAAAATAAAAAAGTAAGGTGTGTTTTAGGTTGGACACTACCCGAGGAAAAGAGGATAAAAAGGGAAAAAAAAGGTTAGGTTAGGCTGGTTGGCAGGTGCAGTCCGAGGAGAAGGAAGAAAAGGAGAAATAAAAAGGAAAATAATGGAAAAATGAATAATAGAAAGAAGAAAAGAAAGAAAGAAAGAAAGAAAATAAAATTCTTTTGAGTGTAGAATTTAGGTTTAAGTTTAGGGTTAAATTTTTAGATAAGTAAATATAAAATTATATCTACAAATTGTTTTAGGGGTTGGGTTAGGTTAAAATTAAATAGTAATAAAAAATGTTTATATTAGAAATTAGGTTAGGTTAAAATGTTGATAAATTAAAATTAAAATTTTATAAGTCTTTGGGGTACTACATTACTACTATAGGTTAGTTTTTCTTTAGGATTTTATTGGTGCTTTTGAGGATGATCCTAGTAGATACTAGTACCTTATCTGATGTAGGAGCATCTAATGATTATCATGTTCATCTTAATTCTCAAGGTAAGGAAGAGTTAGCTTTCATAATGTTGGAGTCTATCATATTAAATGTTCCTGATAGTTTGTATATGTTTGGTGTTGAAAACCATTCAAGTTGTTATTGTAGGTATGTCATATATTTGCAAGAAGAATATGTTAATAAAATTTAATGTGCACAAGTATTCAAAGCATGCAAGACTATGGCATACATGAGATGATACTTTACAACAATAAGATATGGTGATGATTCTCATTAGTTGTATTAACTTGTTGTAAACCCTAACCCTAAGTGTATTTTTTGTAAGTTAGGGTTTGATATAATTTCATGTATGTATCATAGTTAATTGTATGGCTTTGTAATATTAATCCTTAGTATCATTTAACTAATGATATTATGATTAGGATTAATTGTTATACGGGCTTAATTCAACCAAGATTAATGGGCATGAATTAAGATTGAGTGTCGGCTGGAAGAGCTTGTCGAACTAGGTGGAACTTCTTCCCTATATATATACACCTATTGTACACACTTGAATAGGAATGGAATATATATAATTTGAATAAAACTTTGAGCCAGTAGAGCCTGCATCTATCTCTCTCAATTTGAGTCGTCTTTGAGAAAGGAAAGACCAGGGCATATCCTTCCTCCATTGATCTCAACCTTCGAAACTTTGAAGCCTGATTCAAACCTTCGAAAACCAACCTGCATCTTTAACCTATTTTCTTTGAGTTTAATCCATATTAAACCTTCGTTTCTTTTGGTTAATTTTATGGGTGACATCTCCAAAACATCAGCCTTTGATCCAACCTTCCCTGCACTTTGATTTACGCATCATTACCTACTCTAGAAAGTGAATATATGCTATAGGGTATCGATAGTGGGTTGGTTAACAAGGTGATTTATTTGGCTTTAGCTAGGACTTAATGTCCATTAGTGGTTACATAGCTTCAAGTGAAATTTATTTCCTCTAGTTTAGATAGGCTTCTATGGTATATGGGACCATGGAGTGGTAATCCAACTCACTTATTAAAAAGGAATAATGACTTATAAATAAATAATCTAATGGATTATGTCGACTTGGAAAATAGATCTAATGGGATATTATGTGAATGGATGGAAGAAGCCCTAGTAAGATATTTGAGTAACTTGCTTACTTAATTATATGTTTCTTACCATGGTATCTATGTTGTGTTGATGAGTCTGAAGAGTTATGACTTGTATAAATCCTTCTCATGCATTATATAACCACGATAGAGCAAGTAAATCTAACTATATTATGTAAGCATGGTATGTGTACCATGATTTCTATATTATGTAATGGCCTTGTATGTTGTAATTCTTATTAAGGAGGTAAATTGGCTTACTTATAGCATATCATTGTGTCCCTTTATTAGGTCACATGCTCCATTCCATAAGCAAACTACCATGTGCAGGTTTTGAGGATGACCGATAGTTGGCTTACAATGTGTTAGGCTTGTGGCATTCAAAGCATGGACACCTAGAGATCTTTTGGTTTTCCTTAATATAATAGGTTGTAGGGCTTTTCCCTATTTTTATTTTATCTTTATTTTATCTCAATACTTTTAGTTTACTCTCTCACATGCATTCAAGTATCTTTGGGGACCATTTATGGTCTTATTTTATAAACATTTTCTTCGAGGTATCCATATATTATGTCTTTTGTGTACTCTATTATTATATTTGGTTTGGTTGGTTTTTTATCTTTGTATCTAACATGGGAAGGGTATTGGACATTAGTAGTGTAGCGTAACATCCTATTTTTCCTAATTGTGTTTGGTGTTTTTGTTTCTGTGATGTTTTTAAACAAAAATATTTTATTGTGAAAAATAGAGGTGTTACAAATACCATGAACTTTATATTATATTTTTTTACTTTCCAAAGAATACTTTTTGCACTCATTATGAACACTATGATTTTACCCTAATAGTATTCATGGATGTTATGAATTGGGTTGTTGGATAATACCTAGATAAAAAAAATTATATTCATCGATAACATCTTATTATACTCTTGGTAAAAGAGGAGCATGAGAAACCGCTGACTAATGATATTAATAACCCTTAAAGAGCATAATTTTTACACAAATCTCTTTTAGGTGTGAGTTCTTGCTAAGAAAGATTATTTTCCTAAGATATGTGGTGTCTGTACCTATTTTCCTAAGATTCAATCAATGTTAAATAAGAGAGCCTCTATGGGAGTTACTCAAGTCTAAAAATTCTTGTCTTTCACATGGTATTATAGATGGTTCATAAAGGACTTCTTGAGAGTGGCCCATCATTTAAAAAGTCTATTGAAATATATGATTACATCTTCATTAGATGATGTTTTTGAACATAATTTTCATGATTTGAAGTGCAATCTGACTTTAGAACCAATATTAATGTTACCTTTCAGTTCATATGGGTTGGAGGTATAAAATAAAGCTTAAAAGCATAGGTTTGGTTTTGTATTATATTAATACATGTGTTTAATATTTTACACTCCACACTAATCTAAGCCACATAAGTAAAATTATCCCATACATTTATGGATTTACCAACTATGGTATTCACCTTATATATATAGAGAGGCACTACCTATATGAGATCTAATATAATATAAATTCTATACTAACTGCAAAGGCCTCAAATACATCTTTACTCAGTGAGAGTTTAAAAAAGAGGCAAAGAAGATAGCTTGAGTAAGCTAAGATTTATGATCTCAAGTTAACCTACCACAAGGGTAAGGCTAATGAGGTGGTAGATAGGTTTAGTTTGAGGATATCATAGTCTCTTAGTTCAATCGTCACTGCCTTTTTCTTGATAAAGTTAACCTTGAGTCTAGATTAGGTTATTGGTCCTAAGATAAGATTTTTCATGGGATGACATGGCACACCTAACAACATAGTAACCAATGAGGATTTGATATTCTTTTCTCTCTCTAGGTAAAAATTGTAGGAGGCTATAGACACAAGATTTAGAATGAGTATTGTGTTCCCTTAACTATAGATATTTTGATAGATATGACAATTTAGACTCTAAAGGGAATATTGTGGTATTACATTATGGATTTTCAAGGAAGTTATGAAGATATATTACAGCAAGTGGATTTTTCCTACAATAATATTTATGACACTGGCATCAAGATGACACCATTTGAGGTACTTTATGTTTGGAAGCATTAGAGTTCGTTATGTTAGTGCAACATAAGTGAGAATGTCGTATTTGTGCTAGAGATGATTGAGGAGATGAATTAGTAGGTCCCATTGATTTATGAAAGGATAGCAATGACTTAAGATAGGAAAAATAAGTTCAATGATATGAGAGAGAGATTAGATGTATATAAGGTGAGTCATAGGGTATTGTTGAGGGTCTTCCCTATAGGAGGGGTAAGCTTAGCCCACAGTACATTGGTTTTTAGGAGATACTAGATAGAGCTAGTGAAGTACCCACTCATTTAGCTTTTCCAACGGAGTTATTTTGTGTCCACAATGTTTTCCATGTTTCATCACATATGATCTAGCAAAAAATGATAGAGCTTGATGAGTTATTAACCTATGAGGAGAGATCTTTAAGGATCCTACTATCTAATATGCAGTGCAAAAAATTGAGGTCCATACCAATGGTGAAGATCCTATGGCTAGTCTTCATCCCTATCTCTTTGCAAATGGTGCATGTTCCTTAAATTAGGATTTTTTGTTAAGGCCTTATTTCCCCTTTTCTATATTTATTTTCTTAGTCATTAGTCATAATCAATCATAAATGTTTATGCAGTAATTTTTTATGGGGTTAGTGATGTAATATTATATATATATACATATATATATATATATATATGTAAAGTATTTTTGTATAATTTTTAAAGGAACATAAATTTGAAAATGAATTGTAAAATATTAATTCAAACTAGAGAACCAACTAACTAAGATGAAAAAACTAGTCATTTTGTAATAATGGCTTGGATTTTCTAGTTTTAATCAGCTAGGTGACTCATACACTAAAACCAACGATGCATATAATGGAATGAGTGGTTTCAAAAATACCCTATTTTATATAATTTTATTATAATAAAACATAGGATGACTTATAAATTGAGGATATAAATGAAGGATCACACAAAGTAATTCTTCAAACTAGCTTTGAAATCCTCACACAGATAACTCTCAAAGGATCTCTAATGAAGAAACTCATGTTAAACTTCACTAGATAACTCATTGGATGTGTAACGGAATGAGCGGTTTCAAAAATACACTATTTAATATAATTTTATAAAGATAAACAAAGGATAATTTCTAAATTAAGGATACAGAATAAGTATCACACAAAATAATTCTTGAAACTAGCTTTGAAAGGATAATTTATAAATTAAGGATATAGAATAAGTATCATACAAAGTAATTCTTCAAACTAGCTTTGAAAGCCTCACACAGATAACTCTCAAAGAATCTATAATGAAGAAATACATAGTAAACTTCATTAGATAACTCTATACAAACCCACAAACGAAAGGTACAAAGGTTTTCTAAATTATCACTCACATAGATAAGATAATTTAGAGAGAGATCTAATTTAAGAATCACATAGATAACATAAACATAGAACAAAGAAACTTACATAGGATTTTATTGAGAGAAAACTTGATTTAATAACTCAATTCAACTATCCTCTTCAAATAATGAGCTTACATCGGATATTTATAGGATAATATCTACCTCCTCTTTTAATATCCTCAATAATAACATAAAATAAATCTAAATAAAATAAAAACTAATTCAATTAATATTAATATAAATAGTAATCTTCTATCATAATTATAATTAAATCATAAAAAAATCTTAAAAAGATAAGATACATCATAAAATAAAAGATAAACCCTATCTAATTTCTTAATGATTAAGGAAATAAATTAACTAACTAATATTCTAACATTATTAGCAAATAAGTCAATAACAACCTATGTAATAAATATGAAAAGTTAATGACTTTCATAATACTAATTATGACACTTTATCCATTAACGTGTAAAAATTTAACTTGATACACATATGTGAAAATAGTCATAACAATGTGTAGAAAACTTAGATTTGAGACTCAAAAGATTTGTTCGGCTCCTAATTTAATAATATTTCCAATTATATCCATATTTTAGTCTAAATAATTATCTTCAAATTTCACCCTTACTTCCTTCTATCATGATTCATAAGTCAATCTTCAAAACCTTCAAATATTTTTGTGTCAACCAAGCAATGAATTATATCAGAACTCATGATCTATGATTTTGGACTTGAATCTCTACCAATCCCTGCCTTTCTTTGGGAATATATATTACTTTTATTGGAAATGATTTGTTGGGAGTTTTAATGCCTCATTTCAAATTAATTTTCATATTTAACCCTACTTGACATGTTTCCTTTCCTTTTTTGTTGTGGAATATATCCTTTTCTATAACTTCAAATCACACTATTTATCCCTTTTTTAATTATCCTCAAGACCTCCTAATGTCTTAATCTACAGTATAGACATACATTTTTACACTTTTTTTTTGTCCTCCTCTCACTCAAGTATGAATTAGTCCTTTTTCCCCTAGTTCTTAGATTGAACTAGACCTCCTTTATTTTTTTGTCCTAAGATAAGCCAAAAATATCGCCCATTGAAGCTCTTCTCCTCCTTTCATAAGAAAATGCTCAAGTAATCCTTTTTTCCTCTTTTCTTTAAGTTTCTTCGCTTCTCTACTCATTCTCCCTTATTTACTTTTTTCTTTGAGCTTTATTGTATTTTGCTAAATTTTCTCTCTTACTCTTTTTTAAGTGAGAAATAATCTTAAAGGTTGGAGTAGATTTAGGAAGTGGTCATCTTTTCTTAAAGACTTCACATTAGGAAAACATGGCTAGACCTTTTAGAGTTAGGCTAAGGCATTATGCTTAAGTGTTTATTTCTTTTATAAGATTATTCCATGATTAAAATTTGTAAAAAATATATTTTAATTATTTGGAAAATGAATATAATCTTAGGAGTATAATAAAATTGGTTGTTTTAATGAACAATTATTGAATTGCATGTGGCATGGTTAAGGTGCAATTTTTTTTTCTGAGTTGATTTACGATGCGTTAATATTGTTTTATTTTGAGAATAGTCCATGAGTTATGGGTGAGTTTAGATTAATTTCAAATGCATTAAAAATTTCAAATTATATTTTGGCTAATAGTAATATTGAAATATTTTAAGGAAAAAAAGTTAGCTACTAGTCAAATATTTCTAACCTACTAGTTAATCGGTTTACTAAAATTTAGATTCTTGGCTTCACATTATACCAATCAATTGATTAGACTTTTTGTGTCTAGTTAACTAGTAGTACTATTAAACTACTTTTTCTATACAATTTGACTTATTTAGTTACTTTGTGTTATTTTTCCCCTTGCCTGTTTCCCAAAAAAGTTTAGTAGTTTGTAGAACTAGTCAACTCGTTTGTAAGATGAGTCAACTAGTTGACTAAGAATTTAGGAAAAAAAATAATGGTTGAAATTTATGATTGATTTATTGTTTGGCCTTATATCTTCTTAAACAAGGATTAAAATGGGAATAAATAGTTTAAGTGTGGATGCATGGTATGAGATTAAGTAATGTCCTAAAAAAAGTCATTATTTTTTTACATTGAAGATAGTGGAATTATCTATTGAATTCTCTTTTTAGATGAACTTGTGGTTTTATTCCACCTTATTATTTGAGGTATGTTAGCTATCTATATTGGGTTAGCTAATAGTTTTAGTAAACCTTATTAATTATGTTGTGATTGCTTTCTATATTGGGTCAGTTTATGGTTTTTAAGCACCTTATCTTTTGAGTTATGGTGGTTATCCATATTTAGCTAGCTTGTGGTTTTTATTTACCTTAATTTTTAAGCTATGATTTCTATCTATATTGGGTTAGGTGGTTATTTTCTCCACCTTATATTTTGAGTAATTTTTGTTCTCTATATTTAGATAGTTGATAGTTTTAATCTACCTTTATTGAAGTTGTGTTAGCTATCTATGTTGGTTCACCTAGTGGTATATAATCTACCTTTGAGAATTATCTATATTAGAGTACCTAGTGCTAGATAGTTTACTTATGCAATTATATGAATGGCATGGGAATAATATTCGTTAAGTGATGAGTATGTCCCAATGGGTTTCTTCTATGAGTTAGCTTTGAAAAATATATGATAGCATGTCTTTATATATAACATGATCTATCATTTTTATACCATGCCCTATGTGTAGCTTATTACCCGTATATAGGTGTCGTATTTGCTTAATTTATGAGAATATTGAGACTGCAGTTGCAAGTGATCTATTACATATACTAGATGATTATGGCATTGCTTTGTGTGATGTCATGCCTAGGTAGAATTGATTTCTTCTAGAGGGGCATGGTTATAGAGTAGGAGATATTTAGTAGTGCCTTTGAGACCATTTAAATTTGGATATTTGGGACTCTTATGTCCCTTTCCCACCATTTATTGTATTATGTGAGTTTACCTCCATAACATTTATCATCATACGTATGTTTATTACTTTTATTTATTGTCTCTATTTTTTAACTTATTTGTGAACTATTTTAACCTTACCTTCGGTATTAGAATCATTTGGTGACAAGACCTTTGCCGAGAGAGATGGTAACACCTATGTTTTAGTTTATGTTTTAGTTTTTGCAAACTAACTATTTTAAATGATTTTTTTATCTTAAAAAAGTTGGGGTGTTATAGAAATATTTGATAATAGCATCAACAAACTATTCATACTATGCTAGCAAAATAATCACTCAACTAAAACTCAAATTTGTTAACTAATATATGTAATACAACATCCTAAAATATTTCAAAATATATTTAAAATTCTCTATAAAAAATATGTTTAAGATTATGTTGATATAAAATAAAACATGAAATTTAAGTATACTAGTTAATTAATTATAGCATAAACTAGTCGATCGGTTCATTCTAAGACTCAAGTTGTTACCCTTGAAGAGCCCTCTAACTAATTTGTAAAAACAAGTCCATATGGTATACCAGTTGACTAGTATTTGAAAACCAAGCAATTTAATTTGCTATAAAGTTTACTTAGAGTCTAGTTTGGATTCAATTCTTCTCCTAATGTTTGTGAAAATTTATTATTATGTTTTCTTTATTCTAATAACCATATTTGGGAGTATTAGAATTATATTAACATTATTTGGTTCATTATTTGATTTTATTTAGATATGAATATCAAAAAATGCACTTTCTAACTACCCTATTTTCTTTCTCTTTCCGTCTCCATTTGAAATTAGGCTTATATGTGCTTACTTGATCATGATGTTGTTACATGCCCTTTATTGCATATGGACAAATTTTATTTTATCAATCCCTCAATTCTATTATACCAACCCCTTAGACTCAGATCTAACACTCTACTTCATCTACACTCCACCTCTCTCACCCATACTTTTTGTGTTGACTAATACAATTTCCCATACTATCAGCTAATCCATTGTCTTCCCTCACACACTTAGTACCTTTCTCTTCTTTATTCATACATTAAGTTTTATAAGTGTTGGAAACTTGGTTTTTTTATTCTCCTTACAATCGATACTTCCTCATTTTAGATCTTTTTTATCCTCTTTTTAACCCCTTTTTATTTTTATTTAGCAAATAATAGTTAAGGTAGGGAAAGGGTTAAAGAATCTTAAGTTCCTTTTCTTACCATTCTTGGATTTTAGGTTAAGGTTTAAGATTTTGGCTCCCTTCTATTCTTATAATATTTAAGGTCATTTATAAATTTTATCCCTTTTGATTTTATTATCTAAATCAAGAAAACTTAGTAGGGCTGCCATAAATCTAGGTCTTCTTTGCTAGATTTTTTTCCCTTTAAGGTAAATCAAACACAACATAATATATGGTTAATCAATTGGGTGATATTATGTGCATTATGAATTCTATACATACTCTTCTTTAAGTTCATGTATAAAGCATGATTTATTTGCTTCTAAGCACTATATGCCCTTGCATGAGATGATCAGACATGTTTTCTTGATATGTGTGACATACTGGAAGCATGATAGCATGTTTTTACCATTTGGACATTTTTGAGCTTGATTTTTAATTAGGTTCTCTAAGCATGATCAATACATATTTAGCATGATTTTCATATGATTTTTCTATTTAAAGGCATGTTAGAAAAGAAAGATTGATTTATAAATTATTTTTAACCTAATTTCATGATATATATTGTATGCTAAAGCAACTAATAAATAGGTATATTGTAAAACCACTTAACTCATTAGCTAATCATCTAATGTTGTCCTCCTAGTCAATCGATTAAGTTGGAATTTTATATTTGGTTTCACCCAAAACCAATTAACAAGTTAAGGGCATAGCCAGTAAAGTGTTCACCAGATTGCTAGTTACCCTCAAACTATATAACATGTTTATTTATTTTAAGTGACATGTTTATAATTGTTCCCAAACCAACCAATTGGCTCCCTGGCATGATTTTGATGACTTATGTAGGGTCAAACTTATGGGTTGATTATGGGTTTGTCCTTGATATTTGAATTTTGCTTATGTGATTAACCTTTATATTTATGCTTAAAATTAAATAATTGACATAAGGAATTGTATCTAATCAAGGAAAATTAGGTACCTTATTGAGTATGCATACTTTAAATACCATTGTTATTAAGTGTCGTCTGACATAGGAATCTATGTGTAGTAGATGTTAAAGATCCCGATACAAGCCCCTTAATAATAAGGACAGTTGTGATGGGTGTTACAAACCCAAAATCACGAGTATGCCCCTTGCTTGAAAGTCTAAGTATGGTGGATATTGAAAATCCTAGTGCAAGCCCCTTTACACTAGTGTATATGGTGATGGGATTTGTAGTCTTATGTCTATCCCTATCAAAATAATGACAATTAATCAAGAGATTAGACATTCTATAAGTGACCTCCAATATCTTTTGATGAAGCTAGGTATGCTTGACTTATGTATTTTGTTTAAAATATAAGTATGATTACATGTAATATCTTCTATCATGTTTCTAGTTGTAAACCTGAAGCATTTTTCCATGTGATATCTAATGAATCATGATCCTCTATGTATAGTATGAGGCTTATAGTGTAGTAGCATAGGTTTGTTTTATTAGGATTTCATTATACTGATACTACCTTGTGTGCTCACTAAAATGATCTAGCATTTATCATGGTAAGAAAAGATGATTTGTAGAGCTATGATTCTCACTTTAAATACATTAATGAAGAGGATGTAGGCTAATAGCCTACCATTTCTTAGAGAGTATTCATTTTTGTTATTTAAAGTTGGGATAACAATATTACATAGTTTCTTTCACTACTGCAATAGATGTTTTGAGTTTTCTTTCTTTTAAGCTCTTAACTATGGTTTCAAAAATATTTAATGTTTTATAATATTAGCATATCATTTATATCATTATCTTATGTCCATCTCTTTATATCATTTGTTCAATTGAATCCATTTTTTCTTTCACTAAAAATAAGTTAGGTGAATAATCACACCTTTCTTATATTAGATGTAGTGGTGACAACTGCTAATTTTGGTTTTAATGATTTTTCTTTACTTTGATGAAGTTATTTAGCTTTGAAATTTTGGGGTGTTAAAAATTGGTACCAAAGTATAGTTTTAAATCCAGATGTTACCTTCTAAAATTAAAGTTATTTGATATTGCCTAATTAGTAGATTTAAAATTAGTCAGTGAATGAGCTTTGATTTCATGTTTTAGGGAATTTTGCTTCAATTAATTGTACATGACTAATTGTGGCCTTATTTAATTATTTGCTCTAATATTTACACTTGTAAACCTAGATTCAAACTCGACCTAAGTATTCTAAGTGTTTAAAGGCTACTCATCATCAACTCAAGTACTTCATGGAGATGATCAAGACCTAAAAGGAGTGGTAGATTTAATGTGGCAAAAATATGTAGCCATTATTGTGATGTCCATTATTTATGTTTTCACAAGGGGATTGGCTTCGTAGGTTCATTCGCCACAGCCTACCGATCTTTGAGGATCGAGAGGACCTAAATGTTATAAAGTCTTGGAAAAGGGATTTCAAGGAGTTCATAGCTAATAGTTTCCCAAAATTAGAGAGTGGTTTTGTTTTCCATCTGAGAGGTCATGTTGATGATCAATAGCAAATTAGTAGTTGAGAGGGTTAGTTCTAACATTAAGGGAGCCATATGTGGAGTACTATAAGATTAGTTCTACACTATTACCTTGAGGATGGAAAAGTATGATAAGTTCACGACATTGTATCATGGTATGTTGTCATTATCTTCACTTAGTCTTATTTTCTCTAGATGTTGATTATGATGAGAGGATGAAGACCTACTAATTGTAGCTATGATTATTCTAATGTTTCCAAATATGCTAGGGGGATATATAAGTCAAACCCATAGGTAATGTACGATTATGTCTTAAATGCATCCTTTTTAGTTCAGGCCTTTAGTGTCTAGTATACAATAGAGTGGATATTTAAGGGTGGGTAGTGCTATGAGGGAGAAAAGAAATTTTAGCCAAAAATCTAGATGTTAGCCAAGGTATGCACCCTAGTGAAGATGACGACATAGTTATTTGTGACCCAAGAGGCATTTATATTATAAGTGATATAATAGTGATAATTCTATAGTGGATTATTTTAGGTAACTTGTCAAGTATCATATATGTGGGAGAAATGGACAACAAAGATAAATTTATTCATAGGTATAGTGACATAACATGTAACAATTAAGAGGGTTGAACTAACTAATAAGGGGTCTAGAAGGACAACTCAACAAAGAGCTCTAAAATCCCATATTTTCTAGAAAGGTAAAGGATTAGGTAATTTGGTAAGGTTCCTAATAGATAGTCACTTGAGCATCATAAGCCAATTAGAAGATAATAGGTAGATAGATGTTGTCCATGTGCATTCCTCATTTCTTATCTATTAACTTATGTATTATTTAACACTGACTCATCACACTCATTTATGCCTACCACTTTTGTAGTTAGGGTTGGCATATCTCCATCTGCTAGTATAGAGACTTCATTTATGCTCCCATTTGGAGATAAACTTTAATGTACTAGGCTATGTATGGTTGTGCCTTAGTCGTTAGTGGTTTAAAACTTTTGGTAGATCCTTTAGAGCTATATTTGCAAGACTTTGAAGTCATATTGATGATGGACATGTTTTTTAGGAATCATGAAATAATATACTATGCACATGAGCACATGGTTCTTAAGAGACGAAAGGCTGATAAAGTCTCTTACAAAAAATATAAGCTTAGGCATCTAGTGAGAATCATGTTTACTATAATGCTTGGTGTGCTAGTATGGAAGGGTTATTCAATCTTCATGTGTTATGTTTATGGCTTAGAGGCTAGAGAGTAAGTGATGGAGGACATCCTAGTTGTAAGGGAATTTCATATGTGTTTATCAATGAGATAATGAGTATGCCACTAGTGCGTAAGATATATTTCATGAGCGATCTTATACCAAGGATAGGGCTTGTGTTGAAGGCATAATACTATACGACACCAATTAAGATGATAAAGTTATGCAATTAGTTAGTGAAATGATTGGAAAAAGGGTTAAATTCAAACAAGTACATCACTTTAGCGAATGTCGGTACTCTTCATGAAAAATGAGGATGGTGAATTAAGGTTGTGCATTAAATCCTAGAGGTGTCATCCACACTAAATTAACAAACTCTTTAATTAAAAAAATTATGAGATCAATGTCATGTCCTTCAAACTCATTAATGTAATGGTAATGTTCATGGATCGCATGCATAGGATCTTACATCAGCATATAAATCTATTTGTTGTGGTCTTCATCGAAAACATCTTCATCTATTCTAGGACTAGTGAGGAGCACATGGAACACTTAGTTTAACATTTCCATTTTTTAGGATATATTAGTTGTAATTAAAACTTTTAAATAGAAAATTTATCTTGAAGAGGAGCATTTTTGGGTCGTGCGATCTCAAGGGAGAGAAAGATAGTTGCTCCTTCAAACATAATAGTAGTATCACAGTGATTATCATTGACTAGTATTAGAGAGGTTTGCATTTTTTGGGGTTATCAAGCTACTATATACATTTTATCCAAGACTTTTACAAAATCACCTATCCTTTGACTTAATTTTTGAATAAGAAAACATACTTTCAATGGGACAATCATTACTAAGAGGCTATAAAGGAGTTGATAATGAGGTTGGATTTGACCTTAGTCCTTATATTTTCATCTGTTAGTAAGGGGTTTGAGGTCCAAGCATGGTTTAGAGTGCATGTTGATTTATTATTAGAGGGTAGTGGCTTAATCTTCTCTCTAATTGATGGAGGATGAGCGGAACTATTTAACTCACAATTTTGGGCTTATCATTCTTGTTTTTCTTTGAATATTTAGACACATTACTTATATGTAGTGTAGTGTAAGTTCTTCAATAACAACAAGATCATCAAATACAACTTTAATCATAGGAAATTTATATATAAGGTAATGGATATGGCTTGAGATTTTCAAGGAATATGATTTGGATTTGATCTACCATAAATGTAAAGGAAATGTTGTAGCATATGTTATTTGTAGGAAAACTTCACCTTCACTTAGTAATCTAGTGGTCCAAGATTGGATTTAGTAGGATCTCTAAGAGATGGGAATTATGGATATTGATCTTGATGATCTTAAAATGAGAATGAAATCAATCACAATCATGCTAACATTTTTTAATGATAACTGAGCAAGTCGGGAA
Organism: Tamarix austromongolica; assembly: GCA_039764185.1. Classification (NCBI taxonomy): domain Eukaryota; kingdom Viridiplantae; phylum Streptophyta; class Magnoliopsida; order Caryophyllales; family Tamaricaceae; genus Tamarix; species Tamarix austromongolica. The sequence continues at coordinate 140,008,559 of CM077809.1, read as the reverse complement.
AGTTAAATTATGCTCAAGACAATCTATTGAGGCATACCATAGAGTATATATGTTGGATTTCAAACTCATGAATACGACCATATTAGAATCCTGGGAAGAAAATTCATCCCTTGAAGTTATGTTGAACTACAGAGTAAAGGTAACATTATACCTTACTCTATCCATCCTAGAGAAGATAAATTATACAAGGACCTAAAGTAGGTTAGTTGTTGGCTAAATATTAATTAAGAGGTAGTAAACTTCATTATTACCTACTTAACTTCCTAGAGATTCAAGATTGAGCATAAGTGGCCAGCATGGTTGGTTCAGCTACTTAAGATTCCTAAGTAGAAGTAGGACACCATATCCATGGATTTTGTGGTTGGGTTTCCAAGGATTCAGTTGGTGCATATTCAATATGGGCGATGGTTAAGCAAGTTAACAATAATCATACCAATTATGTCAACCCTAGTATGGAGTAGATGGCTAATGCTTATAGAAAGCATGTGGTATGGTTTCATGAGGTCCTTAAAAACATTATATTAACCTAAAATCCAGAATCACATCACACTTCTAGAAAAATTTCCTGGTAGCTTTTGAGGCACAACTAATGAAGAGTATTCACTTCCATCTTACTATAAAAGATCAAATCAAGTACACTATTTTGACCTTGAAAGATATGATTCAAGGATATGTTCTTGAGTTTAGGAGAATTGGGAGGATCATATGAATTTGATTGAGTTCTTCTACATCAACAGTCATTATGTAAGCAAAAGTTTGACATCTTTTGAGGATTTTCATGATTGAAAGTTCATAATCTATTATACTAAAGAAATATTAGTGAGGAAGTTATGTTAGGACTAGAAATGATCAAGTATATCAGGAAATAGGTTAAGCTAATATAAGACCATATAAAGGCTTCCTAAGATAGGTAGAAGTGTAATGCTAATTTAGAGAGGAGGATTGATGGGCATGAGATGTGTGAACGAGTCCTTCTAAAGGTTTAGCACATCAAGGGATTAATGTAGTTCAACCAAAAGAGTAAATTCAATTTAAGTTACATCAACACATACAAGATATTAGATCTAGTTTGGAAGGTTGAGCGCAAACTTTCATTACCTATTTAACTTTCATTTGTCCATAACATCTTCTACATCTTGTAGCTAAGGAAGTATATCGCAATCCATTGACTATCATCACTGCAAGAAATGGGTGCATTATCAACGAACTTAGCGACAAAATAAATTTTCAATTGCTTTTGATATAATATGAATAATAACCATAATAAGTCGTAGCTATTAATATACTCATTTCAACAAATGTATTTTTTGGTCATTAATCATTACATTATTTTTTCATTAAAAAATTATTTCAAAAATAAATATATTTTATAATTAAAAAATAATTTTTATATTACATATCTCTAACTTAATTCTCTCACCACCTCTACACAAAATGAAAAAACCTCCCACTTTATTTCTCATCTCATCTCTATCCCGATTAATTACCTCAATACATACCCCCTCTAAGAATCCTTCTACTTCGTCTATTCATCACTTCATATCTACTTGCCACTACTCATTTGTCTCGCTACTCAATTTTGACCCCCATCACCACAAACCTGACCTAATTTTTCCACTCTTTCTTATCATATCTATAACTAGATTGATTACCACTACCTAGTACCCTTATTAGCCTTTTTTGACTTCACCACTTCATCACTTTCTACCCATTCACCACTAGCGCCTCAGTTTCAAAGGTAAATCTTGTTATTCACTCATCTTTTTCTCATCACTTAGCATACATTTCAATCTTTCAATTTTTGTAGTTTACATTTCCAATTTCTTTGATTTTTGATTTTGTATCTTTCAATTTCTTGATCTACTTCAAAATGTCTATTTTCTTATTTTTTTTCATGAAGGTAAGTTGCCACATCATTATTACTTCAACTATTATTGGTATTTGATTGTTGTTTTTTTCAAGATCTTAGAATATTATATATTTGTTTTCTAATTTTTTAGTTAGTTTGTTGTTTGGACTCCAAAAGCACTTGAATTTTTAAAATGCTTCAAATGATGTTTTATTGGCTCTTAATATGTTTTATAAAAATGTTTTTTTTTATTTTATTTAGGAATTATAATCTTTTTCCTTCCAATTTAGCACCTTAATTAGTCATTAAAAGTCATATATTTTAAGGGTGGATGGATTAATTTTATTTAAAATTGATTCATATTAAAGACCTATGATTAGTTTATTAACATTAATCATAGTTATTGCTCTTGCATGGTGTTGATCTTGCTTAATAGGGATGCTTGTATTTGGGTGAACTAGTAGTTTAATTTTAAGGATATATTTTTGTTGCTTTGAAGTTTTATTTACAAGTTTAATATGTATTTATTCTTCCCTTATAAGAATTTTAACTATGTTGTAGTGTTTAAAATCATAAATTATGGATGAACAACATGCATAATATATTGTGCACTCTTGAATGAAAGTTTATGTTTGTACAATTGGCTTTATTAGATATTGACCTATGATGTGTTGGTCCAAATGTCATTCTCTAACACCCTTATGTCCCTCCTTTAGCTCTAATTATTCATTTCCTAAATTTCCTAGATATAACATCTTCATTCATCTCTAACTTAAACTTACATACTTTGATTTAATCAATGGTGAAGGTAGTTCTTTTTAGGGGGTACTACTACCCAGTATACTATATATGTTATATGCATTTGCACTTGATTAGAAGCTATTTGACCATGATGGAATCTCTTTAATCTTATGCCTATTTAAAATTATCACTCAGATATTTTGGTAACTTCTAATTATTTCAACATTACTTCAACACATTATCCTTCCAAAATTTCAAATATTCTAAAGGGATTTATTATGTATGATAAAAAAATCCAATATTTCTTTACCTTATATATATATATATATTTAAGTGTACATATCCAAAATATTTATCAACATGTCTTAGTTTTTTTACCTGAGTTACTAAATGACATTATAAATAATATCTTACTTTATTTCATTTCATTTTATATGAGGTTAGCAACTTGTTCTATATAATGAATTCTAGTTTTTAGTAAAGTGTTATAAACATTCCTGATCTACTGAATTTGGATTCAAAATATCACTTTATTATAGGTCATTTATGAACACTAATAGTGAAACATAATGCTAGAATTGTAATAATTTCAACTAGACATATGAACATTCTCAATTGAATGGATATTAGATTTTATTTTTTTCATATTTTAGTAATTGGAGATGACATAGGTTGGTGTATTTTACATAATATTCAAAAGCTTGAATCCTATCCTATGATTCATATGACTAGATAATAAATATCATCATTCTAGCTTTTTTTTTCACGAACTTTTGTGCACATGGAACTTATGAAAAAGAGTGTATTGAGGTATGATACTATTACTCATACAACCATAGCTACAATAACATTGAATAAGACATCATATTACTCTTATATATAGTTGGGCCTCCCCATTCCCTGAAAGTGGGATTCCTATTCAGTAGTTTTTGTTGTTCTTCTTCTATTCCCTACTAAAAATGTAAAGTTCAAGGTTGTTGAATTGTGAATTTATTCTTATCTTATTCTTGTTATTTTTAATAATATTTCTACTCATTATCTATTAAATATATAGTCGCTACATTCCTTCATTGTATGAAGTTATTAGTAAGTGTCATCATGACATTTTCTCTCATTGACATATGCTAGTGAAGGATCCATGAAACTTACCTCGGAAAGAAGAGAGACAAGTAGATCATTTTTGTCATGTTCTCTTTTCATAAATACATTTTTCTTTTAAAATTGAAGATATAAGAGTCAAAAAGCATATAATCATATGCGTTAATCTTTAAACCCTCTTATTCCTCTTTCTAAAATCTCCATAATCAGTATTTAGTAAATGTGCTATAATCAATCGTACCACTTGTAAGAGTTATGAAAGCCTTTTCTACAATGGAATTTGGTTTGGAAAACTAGAAATGGATAAGTTTAATACATTACATAATATATTGATGTTGGCATTCATTGATAGTTTCTTTAACATGGGTTATGAAGAGATAACTTCATTATGTCTATTTGATATGAAAAATCATGTTTAATCAACCTTGAGTTAGGATATGGAATTGACAGTAAAATCCTATGATAGTCACTCATGAACTACAAACTATGTGCATATAATATGATTCTTTTTTTTCTATGTTCGCTTTATTTTATTACAAATTCTAACCATATGGGGCTTATATAATAAAGGAAAAACGTTAGGAAAACTTATGTTCGAGGGAGTTGAGTTGAATTTGAGTTTATAAGTTGCTACTGATTTATGAATCATTATTAAAGTCTTTTTTACATAATCTGATTCAAAAATATTTTTTCCCTAGCTATTTTCATGATCTTAAACCTAAATTATAATGGAAAGTTCAGTGCACAAAATGAATAAAAAAGTTAGCGAAGTTATTATAGGTTTTATGCACCATAAATGCACTGTCTGCACTTTTGTATTGGTTCTATAACAAATCTATACTCGTGAATTCAAATATGAAATTAGCTCATTTTCTACATTAAATGCATGTCTAACAACATATAATACATTGAAGAATGTACTTTACAAAGTGTATAATCAATTAGATATATTTTTAGATTCTTTCTTAATTAAATTCTCCATAATTTATCAATGAATTGAGCATTTTGATTTTGTTGAACAAGAGAATGTCGATTCTTATTTTGGTATTAGTACATTAAATCATACAATTTCTTTTCTGTAGGTAATCATAGAGGATGAGTTTGATCCTATTGTCAAAGGTTCTTTACAGGATGATAGAAATGGATTTTTCAAAAAGGCGATTCATGAAGACTAGTATGATTTTTTTTTATAACTTAGGAATTGGGGCATATGAGTAGATATGTGATTTGGAGATTGTGGATATTTAGTATAAAAACTAAATAGGAGAATATGATTTGTTTTGCAAAAGTTCCGTGTGATTAAAATTGTGCTCTCTAATAAATAATAAATTGTGTGGTAACTTTCAAACAAGGACATAAAAATTGGTCACTATTGGTATAATTGATAATTATTTACTTAATTAATTATGGCAGAAAAAATTGATCCTTGATATTATCTATAATGGTATATTATGTTTTATGCTATTACCTTTAGTGACCAATAATATATGTCATCATAATTGGTTTAGCAAGAAACAATTTTTGTCAACATTATTAAATTAGCCTTTAGTGAAGGAGAAATAATAATAATTGATAATAACTAATATTTTTTGTTGTAATTGGTATTAGCAATAAAACCAATTTCGTTACAATTGAAAAAATTAGTTAGTAGTACCCTCATTTGTAGTACATGTAGCTAGAGACTACTGAGCTTTTTTGTTCTTTAACTTGATAACATCATTAAATTAGCCTTTAGTGAAGGAACAATAATGATATTAAAACACTACCTCCCTTTAAAAGTTAGTTAATAGTACCCTCATTTGTAGTACATGTAGTTGGAGACAATTGAGCTTGATTGCTCTTTAACTTGGTAGGAGACAAAAACTTGATATTCTATGGAAAAGATAAAGTGAAAGTATTAAAAGTAGTTCCCACCAATGTGTTGAGAGGTTAAAACTATCTCTTTTAATGACGTAGTGCCCCCTTTTGCTTATTCTAACAATTGTGTATTCTTGTGCTTGATGGATATATTTTAAAAGTTTTTACCTCATAGGAATATTTTATTTTGGTGGAACTTTAAGGATGAAACTTTTTAAGGGTGGTAGTGTTGTAATATCCCATTTTCAAATCTTTCAAAGTGTATTTAAATTTATTTTGGTTTCGAAAAACACACAGAAAATAGCTAAAAACATGTTTACCATGTCTACTAGTCGACTATTCATAGCATAAACTAGTCAACTAATTCAACCTAAAACCCAAGTTATTTCCCCTATAGAACTAGCTAACTAGTTTGTCAAACTAGATAATTAGCTATACTAATTTATTAGTAATCTAGAACCATAGAATTGGTTTTATTAGAACATACAAGTGATTTTCAATTTTCATTTAATTCTTTTCTAAAGGTTTGAGAAACCTTATTATTGTGATCTCTTTCTCCTAATAAGAATATTTAGGTGACTTAGAATTATTTTTATATTATTTTGTTCATTATTCAATTTTATTTAGATAAAAACAACCCAAAAGAAAATTTTGAGGTATTTACCTCACTTTCCCTCTTTCCTCTCTCTTTTAACTTAGGCCTATATGTATAAATCTAATTGTGATGTTGTTACGTGCCCTTAGCATGTTATGCCTAGATCTTCTTCCATATATCCTTCATTCCCATAATACCATCCCTATGCACTCATGTCTCCCACTTTACTTTATCCATATGTCACATCCCTCTCTCCTATCCTTTTTGTGTGGATATAAGGGGCTTCTAAATCCCTTAGCTAATCTATTTCATTTCTTCATATACTCAACTCTCCTTGCTTTTCTCTCCTATCTATTATTCTTTAATTTTTTTTTATTTTTGGAATTGTGGTTTCTTATTTTCCTTGCAACCAACCCTTTTCCTGCTTCCTTTTTATTCATTCTCATTTTAACTTATATTTACTTTTCTTTTAAAAAAAAATTAAGGGTTTTGGTAGGAAAAGGGTTGAAGAATGGTGAGTTCCTCTTATTGGCATACTTTGATTTTGGAGTGAGGTTGAGTATTTTAACCTCCCTTTTTTTTCTTATTTTTTAAGGTTGCTTATTACCTTTAAACCTGTTGTTTTAGCTCATGAAATGAAGAAAAGTTGCTTAGGTTGTGAACAAGCTAAATTTTCTATTCTAAAAGATTTTTTTTCACTAAGGTAAATCAAGATTACCATAATTTATTTGGGTAATAGGGGTAAATATATTTCACCTATGAGTACAAAAATAATTAGGCATACATAGTAAGGTGAAATAGGTACACCACAAGTTGGTGGATTTATTCACAAATAAAAAAAATTCAAATAGACATAAGGCCACTCAACTTTTAAACTAAGGCTACAAAAGATGGTCATTATATATCACACTATATACATAAGATTTAATTTGTGCTATAAGACCTCTAGAATCTATGTCATTGGCATAAAAAATGATGGCATTACGTAGTCTCCAGATGTGATAGGTGACAACCGTGCAAGTCCATCCTCTGGCCTTAGAGATGAGGCGATTACCCCTTATTCTATATCGAAGTGCACGTACAGTACTACATAAAGTAGTGGATCCTCTTCTAATACCTAGCCTTATAAAGAGCTCATTCCATATAGTATGGAGAAGTAGGCAATCAATAAATAAGTGGGAGTGTGTTTCCATACTAGTCCCACAAAAGGGACACTCCCTAGAGCCACTGAGATAAACAAGTCTATCCCTTATATTCAGTCTACCAAGTAAAGCTAGCCATAACAAGAACACAAAGAAAGGAGTCATGTATCCTTTCCGAACAACCTTCGAATCTCCCCAACATTAGCCATTGAATTTGAGATAATCATAGGCTTTGTGGGTAGACAATCTATCACCCTCCATCCATGAAGTAGAAAGTGTCCTAGCTCCTTCATGAGAACACTTCGAAATCATTAGATGCATATAAAATTTCCATAATTCCTTCACAAAGTGTGAAGTGTCATGGAATGGTTTGAATATCTAGATTGATCTCCCTTAGATATAATTGCCATGTATCCATTATGTCCAAAGAGTTTATTTCTCCTCCTATATGAACCACACATACTTACACACAAAAGCTTGATTCCAAATCTTCAACTACCTGAGGCCCAATCCACATGTTCCTTCTTAGGAAAACACATAGTCTTCCAAGACACAAGAGCTTGTTTTCCCTATCATAAGAATGCACTACATAAGCCTTGAACTCGGTTAAGAACCATCCTCGGCATCGAGAAAATACCTAACTAGAAAACTAAAGTCCCCTACACCACTAATTTCAATAATTCACACCTCCCCACAAGTGAAAGGGAATTAGGTTTCCAAGCCTTCAGTTTGTCACATAGACTATTGATAAACACTTCATAGTCCAAAACCCGAAGGTTACAGGGGGATACGGGAACACCAAGATAGCAAAGAGGGAAAGTCCCTCATAGAAACCCTACCATGCTAATCAATGTAGCCCTATGTTGTTCCTTCATACTAGCCATGAAAATATATGATTTAAGGGATTTAGGACCCAAGATGGATGCCTCCTGAAACATGCGAAGTCCCTTCAACAATACCTCAATCGATGGTTTATATCCTCTACAAAAGATAATGATGTCATTTGTAAAAGCTAAATGTGATATTTTCTTTTTCTTGCACCCTGAGTGGAAGATGTAAGTACTTTCAAAATTCTAGAGAAATATTCAATGCATAGCACAAAAGATGTATATGGAAATTAAATCCCTTTGTCTCAAGCCCTAGGACCCTTTGAAAAACCCAAATAACTCACCATTCAATTTGGAAGAAAAGAACGTAGTGGATATACACTCCATGATTTAGCATAAAAATCTGTGTGGAAAATTGAGCCCCTGAAGAAGAACCCGTATAAAACTCCACAAAATAGAATTGTAAGCTTTCTTAATATCAACCCGAACCGCTGCTTTAGGAGAAGTTCATTTTCAAGCATATTTGCGCAAGAGTTCTTGTACAAGAAAAATATTCTCATATATGACCCTACTCCTCACTAATAATCTCTGGTAGAATTGCAAAGATATGCCTAGCCAAGATTTTTGAAATCACCTTATAGATCGTCGAACAATATGTTATCGGCCCATAATTAGAGACAGTAATATGCCCAGATTTCTTGGAGATAAGCACCAAAGCAGCATGATTAATCCACTTCAATAGCTTCGTAGTTCTGAAAAAATCTTTAACGGTTTCATAGAAATCAATCTCAATAACCGACCATGCCTATTTGAAAAAATGGACTTAAAAACCATCCGATGTTAGAGCCCTATAGTCACCAAACAAAAAGAGAGTGGATTTAATTTTAACATCATCCACTTGGTGTAGAAGGAGGTCATGGTGCCCCTAGTTGAGTTTATTTCCCATATCTAAGAAGTGAAGTTTGATATCCCCACACCTGTCTATCATTCCCAAAAGTTTCTCGTAAAACTCCAGAAATTCATAATGTAGTTCAACCTTAGTTCTCGTCCAGGAGCCATAAGCCCGTGTCACTCGTGAAACACGTTATTTGGCCTGCTGAGCTTTAACCATTGGGTAAAAATACTGAGTGTTCAAATCAGCCTAAAAAAGGAACTGATTTTTATTTTATTTTTCTATAAATTGGCCTAACTTCGCGGCCAAAAATTTAGCACAACATCCAAGGGTAGAGATCTTTACAAAAGACCTATAGGGAAGACCTCGCAGCACCCTTCTTTGTGCTTCTTTAAGATCATCATCAACACATTCAGCATGGGAAATGATGTAGGCAAAACACTTATTATTGAGATCTTTGAGGGCAGGATTAAGAGAGGAAAGCTTACTATAAAGAACAAATTATCCAATACCCACACAATCATATCTCCAAGTTGTCCCAACGCCCACATATTAAAATAATGGAAGGACTTCTTAGTATAGGCCCTTCGCTCCATGTTGATACAGCATGGTGTGTGATCAGAGATCCATCTAGGTGCCAGGAAGGGCACACCCACCACGAAATTCTCAGCAAACCCCTGGGCATTCATAAGGGCCCTACCAACTTACACGTTACTATTTTCGTATAGAACGTGAAGAAACATCCATCAATTGGCATATCAGACACCTGAGACAACATATAAATATTTTTAAAATCCTTCATTTCATACTCGATAACCCTTCTAGCCCCAACCTGATCCTCCACATTGAGGGGGTAGTTAAAGTCACCACATACAATCCAGGGGAAGCTATACTGCTTGACATGCTAATGAAACTGCGCTAGAGTTCCTTTTGGTCCCTAATGCAGTAAAAACCCTACACAAAGTAAGGTAAAAAGAGAAATAATTAGTGAGGATAGTTATGTGAACATGTAGATACTGCAACAAACTTTCCTCCACCCGGATAAAAAAAAATACATGGATTCCACAGCAAAGCAATTCATCCATTAGGGAACTGAGAAAAATTGTTAGCAACCTGCCATCTAGGGAAAAAATAGTCGACCATCTAATGAAGTCTACTCTCATCAATTTTTGTCTCCAACCACCCAACAACTCCACATCCTCGTTACTGGCACAGCTCCGCAAAGGCTTTTAGTTTCCGGGGAGAGCCCAATTCCCGTATATTACAGAAAAATATATTCATGGAGGATGAGTATTAAGATTTTTCACCCTCCCCTTAGAGCCCTTCTTCCTCCCTACCGAACAGATAGGTGGCAATTTCTTGTATCTATACGACTTGGACATGAATTTGATCCAGCCTTCCCCGTCACCATACCCTTCAGAATCAACATTTGGAGGTTTACTAATACTTGGTTTGTTAGCCGCTGAGGGACCCGTCCCACTGTTGGGTACCATGGGTTGCTGGGTACCTGTAGACACCTTTCCCGCAGTGCAGCAATCAACATCTCCATCCCTCCTTGCAGCAACTATTCCCTTCTTCCCCTTTTCAGGAACTTGTTTCAGTGCCCCTTTGGGGGCCTCTCCACCTCTAATCGGCCAATGCATAGAATCAATTGCGAGACCAGCAGAAGTAGGAACAAATAGGGTGGTTTGATGCCGTTCAGGTACCTTTCTCGACCCTCCATTTGCAGACTCCTTTCCCTCCTCTGCCCCAGTCCTCGAGATGTGATTAACAACTCCCCTAGCCTAAGCCTATTTCTGGAGTTCACAATCAGCATTCAAATAGCCTACAGAGGCACACTTGTGACAAAACAGTTGGAGGTCTTCATATTCAACTGCCAACAAGAACTTCCCCTACGAGTTGGCTACCTTAATCTTTACAGGCAGTTGTTTAGCCACATCAACTTCCACCAGGACCCATGCATATTCAAGTATGAGTTTATGCATCATAAAAAAATCGGCCTGGACCGACTTATCAATATGGGAGGCTATTCTACTAAAAGCATAGGGGTTCCACGCTTCCATAGGAAGATTTCATTGGCAAACCCATAATGATATTTGGTTGAGGTTCTCCGACCAGAAAGAAAAGAATTTAGGAATTTATTTAAGAAGCACTTTGCCTTAGACAATATACAGACGCCCAAGAAGAGCAACTATACGATCATTTGCATTCTCAAATTTAAGAATATCCCATTCCGACCTGTGAATAATGTATTTAAAAGGTAATTTCAGTTCCTTTTTAGCTGCATTCACAATACCTTTATCAGGTTCAGTCCCAATAAACCGCTCAAGAAGACAAGCCCCCCCAAGCTTCATCAATGGGGTCGATAGCCGAGTGAGGGAGATAGACCGTCATTTCAGTTGATAGAATATACTCAAACCGTACAGGTCTGAACTCCTCAAACAGTTGCACGACGGATTTATCCTGCTTCCTTACACCATTAGTGTTGTCGATCTGTGATTTATGGTGGTTGGAATCCTTTCCCAGGTCCCCACTAGCAGTATCAGCCGATTTGGACGACAGATCGGGCAAGGAAGGAGAAAAACCTGCTTCCAAGCCCTTCTCTTTACCACCTATATTTGACACACCACCACCATTACTTGCCCTACCAGGTAAGGAAGAGATACCTCTCGACTGAGAACCTAAAACACTAGACGGACAGGCCCCAGGTTCCCCACCAAATACAGGGTGCTCCTCATTCGATACAGACGACCCAACGCCGAGATCTAGTGGAGGTTGTAGATCTCCACTCAAATTTGGGTCTGCAATAAGACCCATATTGAGTATCGGTACTTGACTTGCTGATGTGTTGATAATTCATAATTTTTAGAAAGTAGTTATTAGCCTGACTTTTTCAAGTTATTTTACCACGATTAGAGTTATTTTTTCAGTTGTGCAAAGCTACTTATATGCGATTTTAATTCAACGACCGGTTCAGTTCTCCAAACTTCTCTCTCTATTTGCACTCCTTTTATACATCTTACATCTAGTATCAGAGCTCTCGAAGAGTAATTAAAATCTAAGAAGCAGCAGTCTTCTTTGGTGTGAAAGATAGAATGTCATTAGAGAGTAGTTTTGTACGGCCGACTATTCCAAAGTTTGATGGGCATTATGATCCTTGGTCCATACTAATGGAAAATTTCTTACCCTTAAAGGAGTATTGGGCATTTATGGAAGATGGAATCCCTACAACAGCAGGAGTAGTATTGTCTGACGCACAAAAGAAGGCGATTGAAGACCAAAAGCTGAAAGATTTAAAAGCAAAGAATTATCTTTTCCAAGCAACGGAATGATCAATCCTAGAAACCATCTTGAACAAGGATACAACAAAGAACATATGGAATTCAATGAAGTAGAAGTATCAAGGCACGACACAAGTTAAGCATGCACAATTACAAGCTCTTCGAAAGGAATTTGAAGTGCTTCACATGAAGGTAGGGGAATCTGTAGATGAGCATTTTTCTCCTCTCACCATAGCCAACAAAATGAGAACACATGGTGAGAGAATGGAGAATATTGGTGTCATCAAAAAGATTTTGAGATCTATGAGTCCAAAATTCGATTATGTTGTGTGTTTTATTGAAGAGTCCAATGATTTGGATAAGCTAACCATTGATGAACTACAAAGCATCCTTCTTGTACATGAGCAATGCATGAATGGTCATGCCTTGGAAGAGCAAGCTCTAAAGGTCACTCATGAAGATCGATTTGGAGGAAGAGGCCGAGGATGTGGAGGTTTTAGAGGAAGAGGAAGAGGTAAAGGTGGTGGCAGACAAAATTTTGATAAGTCCATGGTGGAGTGTTATAAATGTCATAAACTTGGTCACTTTCAATATGAATATTCAAGTAAGGAAGAGGCTAACTATGTAGAATCTATAGAGGAGATATTACTCATGTCAGCTATGGAGTTAATCAACGCTGGCAAGGATAATGTGTGGTTTTTGGATTCCGGTTGCAGTAACCACGTAAGTGGTAATAAAAATTTCTTTTCTAATTTTGATAGTAACTTTAGACAGTCTATGAAACTGGAAAATAACTCAAGCATAACTTTAATGGGTACAGGGAATGTGAGGCTTCAAGTGGATGGGGTTACTTAGGTCATTACTAAATTTGTTTTATGTACCTAAGTTAAAAAAACACTTGTTGAGTGTGGGATAACTACAGGAGAAGGTTCTTACACTCTTGATTCAATGGGGAAAGTGTAAGATTTATCATCCTGATAGAGGTTTGATAACAGAAACTGAGATGATAGCAAACAGGATATTCATCTTGCTGACAAAATCAGTACCAAGAGTTTTTGCATGCTTAGACACAAGCATAGAGGATTTAACTCATTTTTGGCATTGTAGATATGGGAATTTGAGTTTTAAAGGGTTGAAAACACTTTAGCAAAAGAATATGGTGTGTGGTTTACCACAACTCAAGACTCCTTCAAGGCTATGTGAAGCTTGCATGGTTGGGAAACAATCAAGAGATACATTCCCAAAGAGAAGCATGTTGAGAGCTTCATAAAAACTTGAACTGGTGCATGCTGATATTTGTGGGCCTATTATTCCCATATCCAATAGTAAGAAAAGGTACTTTATTAGCTTCCTTGATGATTTTAGTCATAAAGCTTGGGTTTATTTTTTGATAGAGAAGTCCAAAGCTTTTAGTACTTTTAAATAGTATAAAAGTTGTATTGAAAAGGAAATAGACCTGTATGTAAAATGTTTACGTACTGATCGTGGGGGTGAATTTACATCACAAGAGTTCACTGATTTTTGCAAGGAAAGTGTTATAAGAAGACAATTGACAACAACATACATTCAACAATAAAATGGAGTTGCAGAATGAAAGAATATAACCACTATGAAGTCGGTTCACAGTATACTTTTAGAAAAGAAGATTCCACGAAGATTTTGGCTAAAAGTAGTTAATTAGACTATCCATGTTTTAAATAGAAGTCCAACATTGGCAGTGAGAAATAAGACATAGGAGGAAGCTTGGAGTGGAGTTAAGCCTTATGTTGATCATTTTTGTTTTTTGGATGTATTTCACATGTTCATATAACTGATAGTAAAAGAAAAAAACTAGATGACAAGAGTTTCAGTTGTGTAACACTTAGAGTTAGTGAAGAATCAAAAGCTTATAGATTATACAACCCAATTTCTCATAAGGTTATAGTAAGCAGAGATGTTTTGTTTGAAGAAGACAAGTGTTGGGAGTGGGATAAGAGCCATAATGAAGCATTATTGATTGACCTTGAGTGGGTGATAGTGAAGTATCAACTGAAGAGGTTTGTGAAATGAAATAGAAGATGAAGATGATTTCATTAGAGATGGTGAAGGAGGAGAAGATGATGCTTCTTTAGATGACCCAACAGAAGGTAGTCCACATAGCTCCTCAAGAAAAAAAAAAGGAGGGCTCTAATTTGGATGCATGATTATGAAAGTGGAGTGGGATTATTTGAAGAAGAAATGGCCATGTATGCAGCTGCTGATCCTATTTATTATGAAGATGCTGTCACGAGTGATAAATGGAGAAAAGCCATGGATTTGGAGATAGAAGCAATAGAGAAAAATGGTACATGGGAATCGACAGAATTATCTACTGGTGGAAAGAAAGTTGGAGTGAAATGGGTGTATGAAAAAAAATCAATGAGAATAGAGAGGTCGCTACGTATAAGGCACCGCTTGTAGCAAAGGGGTATGCTCAACAACATGGAATTGACCATACTAAAGTCTTTGCACTTGTAGCATAACTAGATATAATTCATTTGGTGATTGGACTTGCAGCTCAAAATGAATGGGTCATCTAGCAACTGGATGTGAAGTCTGCCTTCTTACATGGTGAATTGAGTGAGGAAGTTTTTGTAGAGCAACCATATGGGTATGAGTAGAAGGGTAGTGAAAAAAAGGTGTATAAAGTAATCTCTAAGAGCTTGGTATAGCTGCATAGAGTCTTACTTTGTGTAGCAAGGATTTGACAAATGCCACTGTGAAGACACTCTATTTGTCAAAATAGTAAAAGGAGGCAAGATTTTGATTGTGAGTCTTTATGTCAACGATCTCATATTCACTGGTAATGATGAGTTAAGGCTTGTTGAGTT
Organism: Tamarix austromongolica; assembly: GCA_039764185.1. NCBI lineage: Eukaryota > Viridiplantae > Streptophyta > Magnoliopsida > Caryophyllales > Tamaricaceae > Tamarix > Tamarix austromongolica. Next base: position 139,993,428 of record CM077809.1, on the reverse strand, counting down.
TAAGAAAGCGACGATGTCTGAGTTTGGCATAACTGATCTGGGAAGACTGAGATATTTTCTTGGCATTCAGATAAATTAAAGGTCTGACGGCATATACATTTGTTAGAAGAGATATATATTGGAGGTATTGGAGAGGTTTGGAATGGAGAAATGCAATCCAGTTCATAATCCGATTGTTCTGGGCTTCAAGCTTATGAAAGATGCCAGTGGAATAAAAGTGGATGAGACTTTTTATAAGTAGTTGATGGGAAGTCTCATGTACTCAACTACTACTCAACCAGATATGATGTATGTGGTGAGTCTCATCAGCCGATGCATGACAAATCCTATTGAGCTCCATTTACAAGATGTGAAGAGAGTCTTAAGATATCTAAAAAGGACAATTGATTTTGGTATATTCTATAAGAAGGGAGGAAGTGAGGAGTTAATTGCTTATACAGATAGTGATTATACTAGAAAATTGGATGATAGGAAGAGTACTTTAGAATATGTGATCATATTAAGCTCAGGGGTTGTGTCATGGTCCTCAAAGAAGCATCCTATAGCTACATTATCAACTACTAAAGTAGAGTTCATTACTGCAGCCTCATGTGCATGTTAAGCTATATGGCTGAGGAAGGTTCTAGAGAAACTAAGACACACTTAGAGCATGTCTACTACCATCTATTGTGATAGTAGCTCAGCAATTTAACTTTCCAAGAACCCAGTCATGCATAGACACAACAAGCATATAGATGTTCGCTTTCACTTTCTTCGTGATCTCACCAAGGCTGGAACTGCAGAGATGAGTTAATGTAGTACGTTGGACCAAGTATCAGATGTGATGACCAAGCCACTCAAGCTTGATACATTTGTGAAGCTACATAACCTATTGGGTGTGTATTCTATTCCACAAGTAAATTGAATGCTAGAAGCATTTAGTTTAAAGGAGGGTATTAAGTATTGGGATTTGTTGATGTGTTAATAATTCCTCATTTTTAGGAAGTAGTTATTAGCTTGACTTTTTCAACTTGTTTTTACCACGATTAGAGCTGTTAAACGTGGGCCGATTATTTTTTTATTTTTTCAATTGTGTAAGGATACTTATTTGCAATTTCCATTAATTCAACGATTGGTTCAGTTTTCCAAACTTCTCTTCCTCTATTTGCACTTCTTTTTAATATCTAACACTCCAAAGGTACAACAAGTCTTTCATGGTTTTTCCTTTTTGTAAATGTAGTTTTAGTGACCATAGGGAAGCCGAAAAGGATAAATTAGATAAAAGGAAATAGTAAATGTAAGAAATGATTAAATATTAACTATAGATTTCAGAGCCAAGTAGTCTCAATCTATCCAAAGATTCAGCGAGGATATTGTCCATCAGAAGGCAGAGAGAATAATAGAGAAGGGAGAGTGTGTTATGAATTCCATGTAAATTCCTTCTTAATGTTGAGTATGATTTGTAATTTATGTGTTTCAAAGTATTATATGCCTTATCATGAGATTACAAAGCATGGTTTGATGATATGTATGACATATTAAAAGCATGATTGCATGTTTTGGTCATTTAGCTATTTTTGCAAGCTTTGGTGATTTTGGAGGATGGTGATTAATTATATTCTCTAAGCATGACCTACGAATTTTCAACGTGATTTTAAAATGATATAAAATAATGATTAATTTAGGATTTATTTGGAGCTAATCACACAATATATTTAATTTAAAAAGTGACAACTTAATTGGTATGTGGAAAAAAGCAAGTAACTAGTACATCAAGCAACTAGTTTTTACCTAACTAACGACAGCTTAAGGTAGAATATTATGATTGGTTTTGAACCTATATCAATCAAATAGATAAGGGGATAACCATTCCATTGGTTCACCAACCAAATTTTTTTTTTGGTAAGTAATAAGAATTTTATTAATTACCATGAGGAAAGTACATTCAAAAGAACATATTTACAAAGAAAAGGGAAACTCTACATGAATCTATCAATAGAGTCCAAAAGGCATATCTATTTGGACTTGTTCTTAAAAGAAGATATTCTAATGAAGATTTGAAGAACAATCTCAAAGGCTACATTCTTAATCAAGGGATTTTTGCATGGAAGATAGCTAGATTCCTAGCATACCAAATCTTATAGATCACTCCTAAAATCATCATATGCATTATATCTTTTTCACCTCTCCTAAAAGTCTTCCTGTGAGAAATCCAGTTTTGAAAATGATTCCAAGAGTTGAGGGGGGGGGGGGGGAAGACCAAGCCAATTACGCATTAGTCTCCAAAGCTCTTGGGAGAAAGGACAACAGATGAAGAGATGATTTAGATCTTTTGGTTCAGCTGCACAAATTCCACATGAGGAATTGGTTGTGACTCCCCATTTTGTCAATTTAACTCTTGTAAGGACTGCTTGCCTATGGAACAACCAGGAGATGAATTTATATCTAGGGGGCCAGGGTGTCTCCAGACTTGTTTGTGCCATGGTTTAACTTCTTGTTTCCATGTAATCATATCATACACTGTGTGGATTCTATAACATCCTTCAGAGAGCTCTCTATTGTGGTTGAATAGATGAAGGAGGAGATCCCTAAGCTGCATGATGCGTCTGAAAATCTATGACTGATTTGAGTGAGTCTGCAGATCATAGATGGACATACCTTTGATGTAATATTCATGAATCCACTCAATCTAGAGGATTTCTTTGTTATAAATGATCTGCCATAATCTCTTTCCCAAAGCTGCAATTTTCCAATATGTGGAGTGAATAATGTCCATACCACCTTCTTTAATGGGAAGACATACTTGCTTCCAAGAAACTAGGGCTTTGGATGATCCAGAGGATAAACCAGTCCAGAGGAAGATTATGCACATAGTCTCAACACATGAAATGACTTTCTTTGGAAGAATAAAAAGCTGAGACTAGAAATTTTGAATTCCAAATAAAACATATTTGATGAGTTGCAGTCTACCAACATAGCTAAGGTGTTTGTTGGTCCAAGATAATATTCTGGCAGAGATGGAATCAAGAAGGGGTTGGAAATGAGTGATACTCAAACGGGCAGAGTTTAGAGGGACACCAAGGTATCTGAATGGAAAAGAGCCAACCTCACAGTTCAAGATGTGGAGGATTTGAGACTTAGTTTCCATAGAAACACCAGTAATGTAAACTGAGCTTTTGGTAGGATTTGCTTTCAAGCCAGAGCAGAGGGCAAATTCATTTAATTTCTGATTTATAAGGAGAGCATAATAGGTATCACCCTTAAGAAGATGAGAAGATCATCAATAAAGCAAAGATTAATGGTTTTCAATTTGTTGTAGCCATAATGGCCCAAGAAATCCCTATCATTCCACAAAAGGGAAATATCTCTATGAAAATATTCCATAGCAATAATAAAGAGGTAGAGGTGTTAGAAAAGTTAATGTTATTTTACTTACTCCGTGAGCCGAAGGTGAGGTAATGACCCTTCTTTTAGACCTAAGTCCCATTTGCGGACTGATTCGGGTAGAGGACATTGTCAGGTGGGGAGTTTGCTGGGGCGGCACATCTGTTAAAAGATAAAGTGGGTGTCCTAAGATGAGCTCAACAAGAACAAAAATCTCTTGTGGAACAGAAGGGTAAAAGTTTGTTTCATTTTGATTTTCAGTACGAATAAGAACCATGAAAGCGTGGCCTAACGATCCTTTAAACCTTCAGAATTTGAAGCTAGAGGTGTTAGAAAAGTTACCACAAGGATTATTGGCTTGTGACAGACAAACATTCATAGCGACATTGATTTTTTATCCTTCAATGCCGGCTCTTCCTATCATTGTGAAGCAACCAACTTGTTAACCTTAAATAAGTCCACTATTTTGTTTATTTCTCATGATATGTTTACTATTGCTATTTCTAAAATAGTTAACTAGTTGGTGAGGCAAGTTGGTTAGTTCCTTAGAAAAATTTTGACAATTTTTGTAAGGTTAATGCAGTGTGTTGAGTATGGTTTTACCTTGGTGTTTTATTTTGTCTTGTGTGATTTGCATTAGTTATTAACCTTTTACATTTATGTGAGGCCTTAAATAATTGGACATAAGGAATTAGTATTTGATTAAGGAATATTAGGTACCTATGCCAAGTATTCATATTTAAGGGTAGGTTATCATGGTTACAAAGCTTTATCTTCCCTTGGAGTCCAAGTGTCGTGAATGTTGAAGATTTTGGTACAAGCCTCTTGGTACTAATGATAGTTGTGGTACGTTTTGGAGACCTGAAATTGAGTATATGTCTTTTTATTGGGAGTCTAAGTGTGGTACATTTTGAAGATCTCGATACAAGCCCATTGGCCCTAGTGTATAGTGGTGGTGGTATTTAAAATCATACTTTCATCTCTAATGGGATAATGACAATTAAATAAGAGATTCCTTAGATGGCCTTTAGTATCTTGAGATGATGTTAGGTATAGTTGACTTATATGTTATCTTTAAGTGATGAATATGCCTATATATGATATATACTAATATGATTCACTATAGAAAAGTAGGATATGAACAACCAACAATTTTAGTTGTTAATGGCCAATTTTTTTTTATATTTTTTTGCTAATGTCAATAACGACCAAAAACATTATTGGTCATTGGTGTTAGTTATTTCTAATGACCAACCAAAAGTTTTTGTTCACTAAAGTGATAGCAATAACATATAATTTTTGTCACTAAAGCAATAGCGACAATATATAATGTTGTTCACTAGAAGTAATAACGATAGTATATAATGTTGGTCGCTATAAGCAATAATGATAACGTATAATGTTGGTCACTATAAGATATATCAATGAAAAAAATACATTGTCGTTAATAATATTAATGACCAATTTTTTAATAAATAATTATCACATCAATAATGGCTAATTTTTATATTAATACTAAAATCCATTCATTATTAGCGACATATTTTATTGATTGTAACAACTTAATTAAATATTTAATAATATAATTGTAATATCAATATATATATATATATTCATTTCAATCTTTTCAAGTCCTATACCTGTATGCATATATATCCATTTTAACACATGGACATAATTTTCTAAATACATGTCAACAAACATTCAACTAAGTATTCATATAAATAGTTTGTATAAAAAGTATGGTATGATAAAATATATGATCAAATATAAATATATTACAAAAGATTTACAAGATGCCACTATATTACAAAAATATCATGATTAAAAACCACATAACAATTCATCCTTTTATTCACTAAACATAATAAACTAGGCTACTATGTCAAAATAAACTAGATCTACAACAAAAAAAAATATAAAAATAATAATTAATATAGGTATCAAATAAACAATGACATATTATATCAAAAGAAAAGAAAAACATAATGTCAAACTATAAAAACAAGTGTACATCATTACTCTTCAACCCAAGATAAAAACTACTTTCAAACCAAGTTAGTATTATCCAAAACAAGCACGATCAACCACCTATAGCATAAACCTTACTCACCAACCCTATCAAATTCAAACAATTCCTCTAAGATACCTAGGGTAACAAATGAATCAAACAAAGTAAATACAACTAATCAAGTAAACACCACTTTAATCATAAGAATGAAAAAAAACAATAGCAAGCATAGTCATTCACATCACCAATGTCACCCTCACAAAGTGTGAAAAAAAAACTATTAATTGAAAAATAACTCAATCTAAAAGAGAGCATTGTAAGGAACTAAATAATTTACTATCATTAAATGTTTAAAAAACAATTGGTATGAAGAAAATAAACATTAATGGAAACATATATGTGCACTCCTTATTACCAACCAATACATACCCAAAATCTATTTATTGATAGGCATGCATATGCCTTATAGCAATATGTGGCCCTTGATTTTTAAATTCTAATGATACTAATATTGTAACCTTATATTATGGAATGTTAGAATCATTCAAACTTTTAAGATTTTTTGAATGTTTCAAAAATACTTTTGGTAATTAAGTTTTCTTGATTTTTTTCCGACCTTTAGTGTGTCAATACTTTTTTGGGTACAAGTTTGGAGGAGAAGGATAATCTTACAGTGGAAAAAAAAGCTAGATTTTGGAAATTTGTAAGTGTTCATAATGGAAGGGTTGCTATTAGTTTCTTTTTAATATGTGTCATATAGAGAGGTTTGGTTCTATCTTAAATTCCTGACTACTATTGTGTTCGTATTTAAGTTAAGTCTATTTTACTACAATGCATATATATTCACTAAAGATGTATGTGCCATTTCTAGTCTATGTTACTACTATACATCTATATTAATAGCATTGGTGCACAATACCATCATACTTATAATGATTAAAACATTTAACAATTTTAACTAATATCATGTTCAAGGGAACCTAACATCCTCTGATGTAGATGGAGAAGCAAGCATGACATCTACATCATCAATCATGGTCTCTTCATTTTGCATGTGGTCATGGAATCATGCTTATGACCACATAATTAGACATGGCAACACATGGGTTCAAGTGAATAAAAAAAATACAAACTCATAATGAAAAACACAACTATCCTAAAAGGTATCATTCTACATATAAGGCCCCTATGCATCATATGGTAGCACAATTGTAAGCCTGATAACTAAGCGACATGTATAAAATAATAAGATATAAAGTCCATGAATGAATGATTATTATATTCCATTATCATGATCATATCTAATTGATTATATTAATTTGAGGATGGATACTAAAAGAAACTATAATAACTAATCTAGTATGTGAATAGTAGTAACCCTAGCTGGCCTGCCTAGAAACATACCTAAACTACCAATAAATAGGACACCTAATCACTTAAGTGGGCATCACCCTATAGGACTAAAATGTATTAAGACACCTATAGAGTACAAGAGGTATTCTCCAAAACTCATAAGACACCTAATATCACAAAAGAGAAAAACACTAGAATGGTACCAAGTAAATACCAAACATAACTTACATAGTTAGCCTAAGTGTTAAAAGTTCCGACTAAATATCATTCATTAGAAGCGATTAATGTTTTATTTAAGGATATAACCAAACATGAATTAATCTCACATAATGACACTTAAATCACTTCCATCAACACAAGGAAATTCCATTATTACATTCCAAGTGGTGTTAAAGTGTATCATTTTGAAGTCGTATTAAATTGAACCATTCTAATTAGCATTGAAGTCGATCCATTCCTAATGCCATTAAAGCAAAAAAATTACAATTGTCATTAAATTTGAAAGTAAGTTATCACACCATTTTAATCCATACTTAACTAGTTGTATAATCTTTTAAAACCAATTATAATTAAAACACATCAAAACATGTTCTAGAATCATCAAATATTTTAGAAATTAACTGAACATGTTAACCACATAATTATGCTCAACCTTTCACATACTCAAATTCATACAATGATTAAGGGGCATATAAACACATGTCTACACTGAAAATTATAAGCTCATAAATATACTTGACATACATTAATTATATAAAACCCCCTTTAACCTCAAGAGAACATACATTTTATGATTCCACCATAATTCATAGGTCAGTTAATACTTACCTAAGTTTGAAGCTAGATAAGAAAAATATGAACAAGATGGAGATCACTAAATTAAGGATATATGAGAATGTTTTCCTAGATTGCGATAGAAATCATAAGAATAGGTTAGAAAACTACTTTAGAACATGTATTCAAGTACTATAACTTAATTAACAAAGAAAAGTACAAACAAGATTTATTAGAAAACATAGCAAAACCTAATACTCGAGAGTATAGCTCCATTAAAATTTCAATTTAAATATTAACCAAATCAAGTTAAACACATATCACTTATGGTATTTCAAATTAATTTGGAAAACCAAAGGAAGGACTATAGAGGATAAATTAATTTTATAAAAAATGACTTTCTAATCAAGTGTTGCAACAAAAAATAACTAATCCAAACTAATAAGATAAACACATAACTTAAATGATGTTAAGTCAAAGCTAATAATTAACAAGGTAAAAGAAGCATAAACAAATCAATTTCATAAAACTATCCTCAAAATTATGGTTTTAGTCCCAAAATACATACCAACCAATTTAATTCTATTACCTCAAATTGAAAAATTAAGAAGACAATTAAGATAAATCTGCATAATCAATTTCAATAAAAACAGTCTTACTAATAGCTAATTTTAAATAAGTGTTTCCAAAAATTATAAATTTAGTTAAGAATGTGAATCCAGTAAACTCTTGGTAAAATATTCAAAGAAATGATCCAAACATGAAATTATGTATATTTTAAAACATATTATGTAATTAAATTGATTAAAACCATATAGGCATGCTGCAATTTAACAAGATTAGATTTATGATCTAAAATATTAATTCGGTTGATTATTTTAAATTTAATTAAATTAACAAGTTTAAAATATAATTAATAATTTTCTAAAGCAATTCATACACCAAAATAATAAAAACAACTAAAAAATCTTGTCTAATTCAAAGACGTGGTTCTTTGATTAAGGTTTGAGCTAAGAAATCTTAATTAAATCAATTTCTTCAATTTCATCAAATTAAAGCTACCAACATTAAATTAGATAAATTTTAAAACATATTATATAATCAATTTATCAAAATTAGCTTAATCAAATGAATTTGAGCAATTTGGGTATATCTATGTTAAAAATCCCGATCTCACCAATCATTAACATAAATTACAACTAACAAATCTAGATCAATCACATAAATTATATATATATATATATATATATATATATTGTAATACCCCAATTTGAGCAGAGTGTTACAATGATTGATATGACTACTTATATCAACATGGTATACCATCCTTTTGGTGATTCCGTCCTAAGAACTCCACAGTTAAGCGTGCTGGTTGTGGAGTAATTTTAGGATGGGTGACCTTCTGGGAAGTTCTGAAAATTTCTCAGAAAGTGCGTGAGTGAGGACAAAGCGCACTGAAAGGATTCGTGTTGATCTGTGGGGCCAGCCGATCAATCCGAAAGCGCTCCAAGGTAGCCCCCGTGTGGTCGTGTCGACTCGGGGTGTTACAAATGGTATCAGAGCGAAACCGCAACCGTGAGCTGAACTTGGATGAGCCAGTCAGTCACCTAGCGGGACGATTCTTGGGATGAACTGTATTGAAATAGTCATTGGTTGAGGCGCAATGAGGACGTTGCGTTCTTTGAGTGGGGGTGAATGTAATACCCCAATTTGAGCGGAGTGTTATAAGGATTGATATGACTACTTATATCAACATGGTATACCATCCTTTTGGTGATTCCGTCCTAAGAACTCCACAGTTAAGCGTGTTGGCCATGGAGCAATTTTAGGATGGGTGACCTTCTGGGAAGTTCTAAAAATTTCTCGAAAAGTGCGTGAGTGAGGACAAAGCGCACCGAAAGGACTCGTGTTGATCTGTGGGGCTAGCCGATCAATCTGAAAGCACTCCAAGGTAGCCCCCGTATGGTCGTGTCGACTCGGGGTGTTACAAATGGTATCAGAGCAAAACCGCGACCGTGAGCTGAACTTGGATGAGTTAGTCAGTCACCTAGCGGGACGATTCTTGGGATGAACTGTATTGAGACAGTCATTGGTTGAGGTGCAACGAGGACATTACGTTCTTTGATTGGGGGTGAATGTAATACCCCAAATTGAGCGGAGTGCTATAAGGATTGATATGGCTACTTATATCAACATGGTATACCATTCTTTTGGTGATTCCGTCCTAAGAACTCCACAGTTAAGCGTGCTGGTCGTGGAGTAATTTTAGGATGGGTGACCTCCTGGGAAGTTTCGGAAATTTTCTGAAAATTTCTCGGGAAGTGCGTGAGTGAGGACAAAGCGTGCTAAAAGGACTCGTGTTGATCTGTGGGGCCAGCCGATCAATCCGAAAGCGCTCTAAGGTAGCCCCGTGTGGTCGTGTCGACTCGGGGTGTTACATATATATAATAAAACCATTAACTTAACTTAATTAAGTCTAATTTATCTAAAATCAGGCAAAATCAAAGTCAAAGTTTAGGAAAAATTATACCAACTAAAGATTATAAAAATGAAGTGAGTGAAGATTGGTGGAACATCATTAAAGCTTGGTGAGCTCACGCGGGTGGCTATGCGGTGCTGACAGTAGCCATAGAGTGGTGCAACTAGCCATTGCTCCACTTGTTCTTTTCATATATTGCTTGCATCGTAGACTTGGCTTCATAAGGTAGTTTTTGATGAAGTTGGTTAAATGACTAGCATCATCATAGTTTAGCTTTCTCCATTGTTTTCTTACCCATCATTGTTTCTCACTTAATGTTTTTGTACTTCTCTTATTTCTCACCACCAATGATTTGGTAAGGCACAACAGGTGTAAGTTGGTGACTATGCTGGAACAGATAGCGGACAAAGAGAGGAATTAGTATGGTGATGATTGAAGAAGTGAGAAGATTCAGGTGGAAAGAGGTTGAGGGTCGGGTTTGGTTTGTATAAATGCAACAGAAAGAGGGAAAATAAAAATAAGAAAAGGGGAGAAAAAAAGAAGAAAGAAAAAGGGAGGAGGGGTGCAATTCTTTCTTTCCTAATACACTAACATATAAGAGGATACAGAATATATGAAAAAGTATTAATGGATGATTTTATCTAAATTCATTTAAGAAAAATTATTTCATAAAGGCCTAAAGATATAAAATCAATATAAGGCTATATAAAATATTATAAAAATACTTTCAGATGAAAATACAAACTTAAGAAAATTGAATTTCAAAATTATGGGATATTATAATAAAACATATATTTATGATACTTAAATTCCTTTAGCAACCAAAAAAATGAATGATTAATGACCAACAATAACAATGACTTGTGTTGGTGGTCATTAATAATATATCAATAGTGATGAAAAAAAAATATTTGGTTGCTAAATTGATCATTAATATACTAGTTTCTTGTAGTGATTCTCCTTATACATATGAAGCATATTAACATATGTTATCAAATAAAGCATGATTCCCTATGTTTAGCATGAACCTTACTCTATATTCTCATAGGCTTGTTTTCTTAGTACTTTGCTATATTGATGTTACCTTTTGTGGCTACTACATTAACTCACCATGTGATCTGGTGAGCAAAGGATAATTTGTAGGGCTATTATTCTCACCTTAAGTATGTTAATAATGAGAATGTGTTCTAGTATAGTTTTTAACTTTGTAGTTGAGAGTTAGGAGCTTATTTCTTTTACCCAAAATGCTAGGTTATTTTCTGTTTTAGATTATTTCAACTCTTGGTTTTGGTTCTCATTTATTGGAATGTTTCATAACATTGGAATATCACTATCTTATGTTAGTCTATTTATATGATTTGTTTGGTTGGTTTCATTTTTCCTTATGCTACACATAAGTTAGGTGAATGATCATACCTCTCTTATGTTTTAATATAGTGGTTACATACCACAATTTTTTTTCATGCTTCTACATTTTCTTCAAATAAATTATTTAGCCCTATAATATAGGTTATTAGTTAAAATACCAAGGCATTCATCCAAGCTTTTGCACAACCATTTTTATCTTAAAAATAATCAGTTGGCTGATTTGTTATAGTATTCGATGGTTTAGATTTTTTTTATTGATTGATCAGTTAACCCAATTAATGTTTTATCATCGATAGGTATAATTTACCCTTTTAGCTCCTAGCTAAATCTTAGCATGCATTAATAAGTAAATTTAACATATCAAAACATGTTATCATGTCCTCAAAATATTTGAAATCAATTAGTAACACATTTAACACGAAATTTAGGTCTTAGAATCACATTAAAATGCTTTTAAAGGATCAACTACATTAATCATTTAAAATTTGTCATTTTTGGACTTAGCATGTTGTTTTACATAAAAACATATGATTAACATATATATCTATAATACCCTATTTTTGTAAACTTCTAATTTAAGAATTTGCATTATTTTTAAAATAAAATTATCTTATTTTTAATGATTTGTTAATTCCTTTAAAATTATAGAAACCATTGTTACATTTTGAAAACATTTCAATTACACTTTCTTATCTTTTCTTATAGTTTTGATTCTCGTGAGACATACATGCCACTTTTGGCCATTGAAATTTCTCTAAATCAATGTAACTTGATCATATTTGAATTTCTATGCTTTTTTCAGTCACCTAGATCATTTTAAAAAATTTAAATGGATATTTTTGATGAAAGAACACTATTTATTGTCCTTTTCCCTTACTCATATTTTAAGCCTTAAAATAGCATTTTTAATAATCTAAAATTTACAAAGTTTTGGAAATTCTTATATTTTGGCATATTTAATCTAATTTTGATAAAAAAGATGATTTTTTTGACAATTTTCTAATTAATTATACTATTTTAGGCAAAATTAATTCTCAAAACTCAACATTCTCTAAGTGAAATATATCCTAAATATCTAAAATGTGTTCTGATCCTTCTAAAATATCTATATAGAAGTGAGAAAAAACATATTGACCTTCTTAGAAGATGCTTAATTAATTTTTTTGGAGTGACCAAGTTGGTTTTGTTTTACTCAATTGCCAATTTCCTAAACGTCCTCAAAATATCTAATATTATCCATTTATTCTTCCTACCTTATTTCTCCTCCATTAGTTTTCATCCGAGACCACCAAAAAAATACATCCCTTTTTTTTTCTCTTCTTACACCTTCCATTTATTATTTTCGTTATTCTTCTTTTTCCTTCCATTGTTTTTTTTCTCATCCTTCTTTGATTTCGTGATAACTTTGATTGTTTTTGCATATTATAGCTAATTTTTGTACATAGGTTTCAAGATTAGATTTTTTTTATTAAAGGATGGTGTTATCTATATTATTATTGAGCTATATAATCATCGTAAATATGACTATACTAGAAGTAGATAGAGTTTGAGTGCTAGAATGATTATAGGTGTTGATTATATGTTTAATTTTCTAGGTTCTTTTTAAAGTGGTTATCGTTATGTGATTGTCTTTAGATTTTAGAAGCATGTTATTGAGGTTTTTTTAGCTCATTTTTTATTTATATCATGTTTTGATTTGTTCATGTTTTGGGTGTGCAAGAATTTCATAAATATTGGTGTGCTTTTAGGGGTATTTTTGCCTCATACCAAAATTGAATGCTAATGTTGCTTTTATGAAATTTTTATTGTTCTAAATAAAATTTCATGTTTTTAGGAATGATTATATATGTATATAAATTCATGATGATTTGGAATTTTATAATTAAAATTACAAATTAATGATGTTTAACATGAGAAAGGGTATTTTTGTCCATCTACTTATTTCCTATGATTTTTATAAAATATTTGGTGTTCTAATGTGTTTATATGGTATTCAATGAATAGTATGCAATGTTTGAGGAGTTAGATCTTAATATTCTAAGAAGTATAGCTTTTTTGTGTGTTTTAGAGGCATAATTGTCATTTTACTAATAAAAAGAAGTTTGATGGAAACCTGTAAGGGTTTCTCAAAAATTTCACGGATCGAAGTATAATCGAGCGTGGGGTTCGATTCACTGAGATTAGCCTAAGGATTTCTCCAAAGGAAGATCCAAAAACTCAGAGCGCAGTTATTACAACGGCTACTGAAGTTAAGAAGTAAGAAAGATCAATAACATATTGAAGAGAAGAATCAGAAGAATGTGAATGAGGAGATCGCAAGAGAGAGCGAGAGAGAGTAGAGAGAGAGAGAGCAGAACGGAGAAAATTCTAGACTAAGATTTCATTCGGCCAAAAAGTGTCAGTGAATACAGTATAGGCCATATTTATATGGCGTACAAATACAGCAAGGGAATGTACAAATATATATCGCAGGCCTAACAAATACATATACAACTCAGCCCAATATTCCAGCCTAAACAATCAGCCGGAACAACACAAGGAGTCGACGACTGGATCAATCAAAATAGCCCAAAAAAAATACAAGTTTACATGCCTTAAAAATACAATGAAAGAATGATACAATTAATTCCCATCAGCTAAATATAATTTAGCTAATCATGGTTACTAAGGGATAAATAACCCACAGTCCAACTAACCTAGTTAATTATGGGTCGGGTGGCGGGTCATACAACCAACTTAATCCCCATTAGCCCATTTTTGCCGGTGAATGCATCACATAGGATTTCTTAAACTGATCCTCAGCAGCTACAGCAAACTTTAAGTCCATTCTCCATGTGGTGCATTAATTTCCCTAATCAAGCACGCAATAAGAAAAATAATTATAAGCACAAAATGATTTATAACAATTAGTAGAATTAATTAAATATAAATTTTGGAGATTCATGACATTCCCCTCTTCTTGGAAAGGTTTTGCCTCTGAAACTTGAGTAATACCAATAAATGGACTAAGATCAGCAACATTAGAAGAATCACTAACATTCCCAAACTTAGCAGGTAAATCAATTTTATAAGCATTATCATTAATTCTCTCTAACATAGTAAAATGTCCATCTCCCCCAGGGTCTAATTTTGATTTTCTAAGGTTTGGAAGTCTTTCCTTCCTAAGATGTACCCAAACTGAATTCCCAGGTTTAAAAACCATTTTTCTTCTCCTTTTATTAGCATTCTCAGCCATTTGTTGCACTTTCTTAGTAATTTGTTGACTTACAGATTCATGCAATTTCTTTATATTATTAACACGATATTCGGCATCAAAATTTTGTAATTCAGCATTAGGCAAACGACTTAGATCTAAATGAGTCAAAGGATTAAAACCATACACAATTTCAAATGGAGTCTTGTTAGCTGTAGAATGCAAGGTCCTGTTATAAGCAAATTCTACCTGAGGTAAAACATATTCCCATTGCTTAAGATTCTTTCCAAGGACAGCTCTTAACATATTACCTAAGGTTCTATTTACTACCTCTGTTTGCCCATCTATTTGAGGGTGACATGTTGTGGAAAATAATAATTTAGTCCCTAATTTTCCCGACAAAACCTTCCAAAAATGACTCAGAAATTTAACATCTCTATCTGAAACTATTGTCTTAGGTATGCCATGTAATTTAACTATATGAGAAAAGAATAATTCAGCCACAATCATAGCATCATTGGTCTTATTACACGGTATAAAATGAGCAATTTTACTAAACTATCCACTACAACCATTATTGAATCCTTAGCTCTATTAGTTCAAGGTAAGCCTAAAATAAAATCTAAAGAACCATCAGTCCAAGGTTGATTAGGTACAGGCAATAGAGTATATAACCCAAAAGGTTTTGATGTAGATTTAGCCTATCTACAAGCCACACAATTAATACAATATTTCAACACATCCTTTTTCATATGAGGCCAATAAAAATGATCAATTAATATGTCTAAGGTCTTTTGAAATCCTAAATGTGCCATCAGTCCACCATTATGAGCTTCTTGAATTAATAATCCTCTATATGAACACTCAGGAATACATAACCTATTTTCTCTAAAAAAATAACCCTCAGATATATAATATTTTCCCTGTGTAGCAATTTCACATTTCTTATAAATTTCCTTAAAATCAAGATCTTCCAGATATAAAAGCTTAATACAAGAAAAACCCAGCAAAGTAGTATCTATAGCATTTAATAAAGCATGTCTCCTAGATAAAGCATCTGCAACTACATTATCACCTCCTTTTTTATACTTAATTATGTAAGGAATGCTTTCAATAAATTCAATCCATCTACCCTGTCTCCTATTTAATTTTGATTGACTCTTTAAATATTTGATAGCCTCTTGATCAGTATTTATCACAAATTCTCTAGGCCATAAGTAATGTTGCCAAACTTCTAAGGCTCTTACTAAAGCAAACAATTATTTTTCATAAGTAGAGTAATTTAAAGTACTACCATTTAATTTCTCACTAAAATAAGCTATTGGTTTTCCCTCTTGGGAAATTACAGCCCCTATTCCTAACCCTGAAGCATCACAATCTAATTCAAACATATTTTCAAAGTTAGGAAGGCTTAACACAGGTGCTTGGGTTAATTTATTTTTAAGAGTTTCAAAATATTTTTTCTGTTCTAAACCCCACATAAATCCATTTTTTTTTTTTTGTTATGGCAGTCAAAGGAGCAGCTATTGTACTAAAATTCCTAACAAATTTTCTATAAAAGGAACACAAACCATGGAAACTTCTTACTTCAGCTACACTCTTAGGTACATGCCACTCTTGAATAGCTTTAATTTTGTCTTTATCTACAGATATGCCATCTTTACCTACCACAAATCCTAAGAATACCACATTTTCTAGACAAAACCTAGATTTAGCTAAGTTAGCATACAACTGTTCTGTCTTAAACATATCCAAAACAATCCTTAAATGTTTCAAATGTTCTTCTAAAGATCTACTATATATAAGTATGTCATCAAAATAAACAACCACAAATTTTCCAATAAAATTTCTCAGGACATGGTTCATAAGTCTCATAAAGGTACTAGGTGCATTAGATAATACAAAAGGCATTACTAGCCATTCATATAACCCAAAGTTAGTTTTAAAAGCTGTTTTCCATTCATCTCCTGGTTTCATCCTAATTTGATGATATCCACTTTTTAAATCTATTTTTGAAAAAATTACAGCACCATGTAGAAGATCTAACATTTCATCAAGCCTAGGTATAGGGTATCTATACTTAATAGTTACTTTATTTACTACTCTACTATCTATGCAAATTCTCCAACTACCATCCTTCTTATACATTAATAATACTGGAACTGCACATGGACTCATTGATTCTTTGATGTATCCTTTACTTAATAACTCAGAAACCTGCCTCTTTAATTCCTTAACCTCTTTAGGATTAGCCCTATAAGCAGGTCTGTTTGGTATAACAGATGCTGGAACAAAATCTATTTGATGTTCTATTCCCCTTAATGGAGGTAATCCACTAGGTATGTCCTCAGGAAACAACTCACTATACTCTTCCAATAATTGTCTTATAGCAACAGGTACTTCCTCACTTAATCCTAATTGACATTCATAACATTCTTTATAAACCATCAAGTACACACTTGCCTGTCTCTTAATAGCCTTACCCACATCTTTACTCTTAGCATAAAATCTAGATGTCCCCTTAACTTCTTTTGAACTAACCTCAGTCTCTAAACTCTGCTTAGATAGTTCCTTATAATCAGACTTAATTTTTATTTGATCCTCAAAAATCTCTTTTGGAGTTATAGGTGCTAAAACAATCTTCCTATCATCTTTATGTAAAGTATATCTATTCTTATAACCATCATGTGTTACTCTCCTATCATATTGCCAAGGTCTACCTAACAATAAATGAGCAGCATGCATTGGATCTATGTCACATAGAATAGAATCCTCATATTTTCCTAATTTTAAATTCACTAAAACTTGTTGACTAACTTTAACATCTCCTAACTCATTAAGCCACTATAGTCTATATGGTTTTGGGTGTTTAGTGGTTGGTAATCCTAGCTTAGATACTAATAAAGTACTAGCAACATTGATACAACTACCACTATCTATAGCCATATTAAAACATTTATCATCAATCAAACATCTAGTATGAAATATATTTTCTCTATGTATTGCATTAGAATCAGGTAGTTTGTTACTGTTTAAAGCCCTACGTACTACAAAAAGGTCTCTACTTATTGGAAATTATATTTCTTCTTCTGACTCACTAGTATCCTCTCTAACCAAACTAGTCTCCAAATCTTCCTCCTCAGATTCAGATTCTATGTCTCCAGATTCTCTAATTAAAATATTCCTCTTGTTTGGACACTCAGAAGCTATATGTCCTAATCCTCCACATTTAAAACATTTGATATCCCTAGTTCTGTTTGGACCACCAGCAGGATTAGTTGTTACATTTCTACCCTTTTCAATCTTATTTCCTACCTTGACCTCATTGTTTCTACCTCTAGGCTCAAATCTCCCATTATTCCTCCAATTTCCAGAAGTAGTTCCCCCAAAATTCCTTCTTATTGTACTCTTAATCCCAATCCCAGGGGGTTTATACTATCTAGTCTTCTTTATCTGACTCTCTATTTTAGTAGCTATGTTCACCATTTCACTTAAAGTCCCACAAGGATATAATTCTACTTTATCAGCTATTTCATAATTTAACCCACTTAAGAATCTAGCCATGGTAGCATCATCATCCTCAACAATTCCTGTTTTAATTATCAAATCTTCTAATTCCTTAAAATATTCATCCATTGTCCTAATTCCTTAACTTAATGTTTGTAACCTCTTATGTAATTCCCTATAATAATAACTTGGAACAAATCTTTTCCTCATGAAAATTTTAAATTCATCCCATGTTTGTATGGGTGGTTCTCCACACCTACGTCTAGTTAAAACAAGGTTATGATACCAAGAAGAAGCATACTCAGTAAAATCCACTACTGCTACCTTAATTTTCTTCTCATCTGAGTAATTATGACATTTAAATACTAATTCTATCTTCCTTTCCCACTCAAAATAATAATCAGGATCATTTCTGCCATTGAATTCAGGTATACTAAACTTAAGATTACTTAGGTTCCTATCAACTAAGTCTAAATCCCTTTCTTATCTATTATTCTGTCTAGGTCTCCTATCACTATTTTTGGATACTTGGTCCTATAATTCTTATAAATTAGCTACAGGTGGAACTCTAGTCCTAGGGTCCATAGGAGCCATTCCTAATACCCTTGCATGTTGAGTTTCTACTCTAGTATGTTGCAATTCATTAATCCTTACTTCTTGTTCTCCTATTCTTTGTTCTAAGTTAGCAGATAACATAGCAAGTTGAGCAGTCATTTGTTCTTGAAAAGTCCTAAGGGTTTCTAATAAATCATTACTAGAAATTGAAACAGATTGATTAACAGATTGGCCGTTGTTAGACATTATTAGGTTTATCTTATGATATTCAACTAAGCACAATTAACAAACAGTCAAAAATCAATTTACTTTATTAAGAAATCAAATAGACATCAAATTAATCAATCTAATTATAAAGATATCACAGTACCATAAAATATTAAAGATATATCAGCAAATACAGACTACACACTAATTCCACGTAATTATTAAATCAAAAGCAACAGAGAGCTTAAGAAAGAAACGATATTACCACGAGTAATTTAAGCAATTAATCCAATTACTAAATAGGGACCCCTCTTCTTGGATTCCTTACTCCCTTCTAAAACCAAAAGGTTCACCGGTCAATCCTCCTGTACACTTATTAATTGTGAACAGATGATATCTCGTAAAATATGCAATTTGGCTATCACAGATTGTAGTAAGTAACAAGATAAGGTTTGAATTTACCAATCGAGGAGTATTCCTTGAGAATTGTCAAGATTCAAGAATCTTGACCAAACCTTAGCCGAAAAATCGCCCAAAGCTACTTAGGGTTTTGAAGTAGTTTCTAAGTAGAAAACTCAACCCTCTTGTTCGCCGGCTTAGATGAGACGGAATCCTTCAATTTCCTTCGTCAATCGCAAACCCTAGTTTTTGCGCTTCAGAAATATGGGTTAGCGAAATCAACAAAGTAATTAAACCAAGAAAACTTAGTAACAAACAATTAAACCACGAGCACTCGAATAATTGAGGCTCTAATACTAAATGATGGAAGCGTGTAAGGGTTTCTCAAAAATTTCACGGATCGAAGTATAATCGAGCGCGGGGTTCGATTCGCCGAGATCAGCCAAAGGATTTCTCCAAAGGAAAATCCAAAAACTCAGAGCGCAGTTATTACAACGGCTACTGAAATTGAGAAGTAAGAAAGATCAAGAACAGATTGAAGAGAAGAATCAGAAGAATGCGAATGAGGAGATCGCAAGAAAGAGCGAGAGAGAGTAGAGAGAGAGAGAGAGAGTAGAACGGAGAAAATTCTAGACTAAGATTTCATTCGACCAAAAAGTTTTGGTGAATACAGTATAGGCCATATTTATATGGCGTACAAATACAGCAAGGGAATGTACAAATACATATCGTAGGCCTAACAAATACATACACAACTCAGCCCAATATTCCAGCCCAAACAATCAGCCGGAACAACACAAGGAGTAGACGACTGGATCAATCAAAACATCCCAAAAAAAATAACAAGTTTACATGCCTTAAAAATACAATGAAAGAATGATACAATTAATTCCCATCAGCTAACAATAATTTAGCTAATCATGGTTACTAAGGGATGAATAACCCACAGTCCAACTAACCCAGTTAATTATGGGTCGGGTGGTGGGTCATACAGCCAACTTAATCCCCATCAGCCCATTTTTGCCTGCGAATGCATCACATGGGATTTCCTAAACTTAAAACAAATTTCTGCAACAAATCCTTAGCAGCTACAACAAACTTTAAGTCCATTCTCTATGTGCTGCATTAATTTCCCTAATCAAGCACATAATAAGAAAAACAATTATAATCACAAAATGATTTATAACAATTAGCAAAATTAATTAAATATAAATTTTGGAGATTCATATCAAAGTTGTTAGTAAAATTTTAGTATTTTATCATGCTAATTATCAATTATAGATATTTAATATTTAATCTCATAATTTTTGGAATATAATTACTATTGTATGAAAATTTTAGAAGCTTTATGCATTTTTAAAGTAAAAGGGTGATTTTGTAAAAAGAATATATATTTTATGACATACTTTTTAAAATTTACGGTATTTTCGGATAGTTGTGAATAGTTTGACATATTTTGTTACAAATGATCCTAGCTTGAATAGTATCCTTCATAATTAATGATATAATGGTTTTGACTATGAATAGCCTTTTTGTTAATAAATATATTTTGATTTTTAAATATAAGTTTCTTAGTATATTTCTACATTTTCTGTTGCACATAAATAGTATTTTGATGAATATTAACTTTATCTAAAATCAGTCTGCTACCTTGTTTTGACATGGTGAATATTAGCATATATGAAATGTATGATAATTTAACCAAGAATATGTTAATTTGGATGTGGTTTTTTATTTGCATTATTTTCATATGATTAAGTGGTATTGTATCAAGCATGATTAAATATAGTTGCTATGATTTATTATGCCATGTAAAAATATATTAAGACAAATTTATAAATTATAATTCAAACTAATAGGACCCTTTTGCCCATGTAGTAAAGATCTCACCTATCCTTATCATGCACAAGGAATCTAGTCTCACCTTAGGATAACCTCCAAGGTATAATATTTTAGCTAATTTCAAGAATTTTAAAGTCACATTCTCTCTCTAGTCTATAGTCTATTCACCCTAGAAGGGTATCAATACTTCTGTTAGAGTGTCTGAAGGAGTTAGACAATTCCTTTGCCTATACAACTAGGTTCACATCCATATATCCAAGAGAAACTAGTAAAATGACATAATTAAAAAGATAAGTCAAATGAATGAGCATGATCTCAATCAATAAGATAAAGACTAATTAGTTTATCTTGTATGCATATGTTTTTCATGTTATAATTAAGAAGTGTTATTTCAGTATAACTAAACGCTTGATAATATGATAAATCAGAACAAAGTAGATGATGTGATAACATCAATAAAAAGACAAAATAACTGGATCTCCCATGAATGTATAGTTTCTATTACTTAAGTGTTTGGAATTCTTTTCTCACTATTTGTATTATTATAAGTGCATTATATGAATTTTAGGGTTTAGTATGAATAATATGAGTAAGAATGAATAGTATTAATAGTAATAAATTGTATAAATAGTGTGAATAGTTAAAAACATATAATGTGCTCTTAATTCATGTAATCACAAGCTCTTCCATAATCAAACATAATCTTATTGTTTTACAGTAAGTATTATCTAGTGCAAGTATTATCTAGTGCTTTTAATATGAGCATGCTATCACTTTTAGTTTGTTCTACTTAATACATATATCATACTGGTACTAAGCTTTTCCAAATGTTTGGTGTAGGTGTAATGAATGTTATACATCATTTTTTGGGTTCGGCATGATATTACAGTTATCTAGAAGAAGTTGTGGTCTATGACCTAATTTCTTGGGCTCTTGTGCCCTTTATCCTCATTATACTTTTCTTTTCGTGATTTTGTAACCTCATAGCGATTACAATTGGGTGACAATCCCACTTGATCACAATATATGATTTTTCATTTTATCCTTACATTTAACATGTATTAGGTATTGATTATACTATCTATATGTTGGATGTGGTGACAACACCTTGTATATATTATTTAGATTCCACAAAAACCTTTTTAAAATTATAAAATTCTAGGTGAAAATAGGGTTGTTACAATATTATACTATGAATATATTTTTATAACTTCTTAGACATATTAAGGACTAAAATATCAAAAGTATAGATGATTATAGTTTCTCATGAATTTTAGACAATATACATGCATGCTAAACAATTGTGGAAAACATGGTTTATGGACATGCACCAACGAAATCTATTCAACACATCTTTGAATCTTCAAATTATGCAAGGTAAAATCACACTATACCCCTTATAGATGAAATTATAATTTTTTAGGAAAAGGATTAATCCTCTTCAACTCATGGATTGAGCGAATTAAATAACTTAATTTACCAATAATTCATTATCTTCACTAGATTTAGAATAATTAGTTTTCATTACCTACGAAACTATTCCAAATATATCTAGAAAATTCAAAAATATTAGGAAGGATTAAACTAGATGTGTAGAAGGTACTTGAAAAACTTATTGAGAGTATCTACTTGTTCAAACTCAAGTAGGTTAAAGAGATTGAGGATACATGAATGTGTTGTTTGTAACTACTTGCTTCTCCATGTTTTCACGGTTGATTTAAATATCCACATATTATGTTTCTTTTTCAACTTTGTCACACAAAAATATGACATAAAATTAAATAAATAAAGCTAGTATTCATGCCTCAAATAGTTACTATAAAGGGGAAACCAAGGGTTCTAATAAGTGACCAGTTTACAGGTTAATAACAAAGGCTACTTTGTAGCCCACTTTTTTGTAACCCATTTCCTTGAGTTTGAGCCATTATTTCTTTGTTTTATTTAGCTTAAATAGTGATTATTAAGAAAAACTATCAAGTTTTTAAGCATGGTTGAAGTCATAGGACTAAAATAATTAAGATTAATATAAAATAAGTCAATATACTTAACCTGTAAACCATGCTTAGTTTCATACACCTTCTTAACTTCAAAACAAGGTATAAAATCCTTAAAGAAACCTTATCACATTAAATATGCATTTGTTAGCTCTTAATGTTACCCTAAAGGTATACACTCAAAACACCTCCTCAAAATACACATACTAAGTATATGACACAATAGGGTTTTCAAACTTGAAAGTAATTTCTTCTCTAAACCTTATTAATTATTTAATATGATCTATCAATCATATTTTTCCCTTTGAAAACCATTATATCAAAATAATTGAACTTTTAAAAATATAGGAAATTACATTTTCTCTTTTTTCTATATGTTTTTATATATTATGTTGCCAAATAATTAGAGTTAAGGGTTCATACCCTCAACTCACTCATGCATAACATCTAGATGGATAGAAAATGATGGAGGATCCTTTTGGTTATGCTTCTCTATGATTTAACTTAAGGCTCACTGAGTGTTAGCTCTCATATGTTTAGACTCTTAATTATTATAGTGAAATTAGTTATAACAAACTCAATTCATTTTTTTTATTTTTTAGAAGGATTTTTGAGGTTCTTTAAAAGGAGGACCCATGATATTAGCCAAGAGGCAAACAACAAGGGTCATCGGGTGAGTTGCATCAGCCAAAGGGTTTTCACCAAGGGAATACAACAAAATTCATTGAACAAGTGGTATCAACAAGGTCGTTAACCACTGCCATAGCTAAGGGGCCACTACCTAGTGATGAACAACCAAGGTCATTAGCCAAGTAGTGTTAGCAAGGCCATTAGCTAGAGGCATTAGTGAATTACATCAACTAGGGGCAAACAACTAGGGGGGAAAAATAGGGGCATCGACTAAAGACCAACTAATAGGATCAATTAGTTGGAAAGGTTGTATGGTCGAGACTAAGTGAGAATGCATGACGAAGATGGGTTGTTTGGGAGTGTTCAGGAAATCCCTTAATATAAGGAATTTGGTAATCATTGATATAATAGTTAATAAGCTGACAAGGGTCAACTAATAGAGTTAGTCACTAAGTTGTAACTTGTATGCTTGCTTAACTATGATTGTTAGGTAAAAAGATGTGTAAGTTAGATAACCAATAATGGTTACCAGCTTTGGCCAAGGATAAGGGAGGTGATAAAAGACCCTATCTTAGCCCTTTGTAAAAATATATGAATAAAATAGAATGCTATCAAATTATCTCACATTATTCATACTCCATAAAAGTCCCATATTATTCCTCCCATAAATCTTTTTTTTTGTAATTTATTCTTACATTTCCTTAAAATTGTGCACTTAACCAAGTTACATTTTCTCCAAAGACTGGTATTTGGTTGAGGTTTAGAATCATGGTAGTTGACAAACTAGCCATGTTGATGTTGAACAACATAGATTATAGGACTTAGAAGATTAAGATGGAATGCCTGATCTATTGAGAATATTTGGTGGATCCAATTGAAAATAAAAGATTCATGCTTGAGATTGTGAAAGAAAAATAAAAGGACTAGAAAAAGCTCGATAAAAGAGTTTATAGTGATATTAGTTAATGGGTGAATGATATCATCATTTATCATGTTAAGGAAGAAACCAGAACCTATGTAGTATGTTCCAAGCTAGATTTGCGTTATACATATAAGATTGTTGGAATTAAGGTGAAACACATGAGAAATTAAACAAATTTAAGTATGAAGTTGGGGAGACCATTGTAGCACACCTTAATAAGTTCCAAAATATATTCATCCAATTGATTAACATGGAGATAGATTTATTGATCCTAAGTTCTATACTAGACACTTGGAAGACTCTTTGTTTGTAATTTAGTAATTCCACCTAAGGTCAAAAGTTTACAATTACATCAGTAATAATGTCAGTTTTGGGAGAAGAGACGAGAAGATGAGGCACTATAGTCTCACCATAAAATTCTGAGGTACTTATGGTGGGCTAAGGTAGAGCCAAGGGTAAAAAGAAGAGGGAGAGGTCTAACAGTAGGCAAATGGAATAAAAGAAGGATAAGTCTTGCTTCCATTATGGTAAGCTAAGATACTAGATGAAGGATTGTTGGGAGTTGAAGAAGGGTGTGAATAAGATAAGAAAGATATATAAAGAGATGGTAATCACTATCGATGATGAATTAATGGTTATCTTATAATGTTTGAATGCTTCCACAAGCACCTCATGTGCATATGTCAACTAGATAGTGGACACTGATGCATCTAGAAATCTTAACCCACGCAATCCTACACATCCTAAAGCTTTAGTGAAATGAGGATAGGTCATGATGGCATCTTGAAGATAGTAAGTATAGGGAACATACAACTAAAGATAAGCTTAAGTTGTATTTTGCAACTCATAGAAGTGAGACATATGTCTGAACATGAGGATGAGTCTTATTTTAGCTAGGAAGGTTAATGATGAAGGCTACATAAGTCAGTTTTGAAAGGGTCTATGGAAGTTAACAGCGGGGCCTATGGTAGCAACTAAGGAAAGTAAGTGTTGGTCACTATATCAGACTTAGTTAAAGGTGTGTCCATTAGCTAAGGTAAACTATGTGAAGACTCTTATGATGTATGAGATCACAAATTCAACCATATAAGCAAAATAAGGGGTATAGTGCAATAATACCATTTTTCACTACTGACAAAATTTATTTAATAAAATATTATGGAAGCTAAAAACACCCAACACACCTATTAAAATGGAAAGTTACTACTACGTCTAATATAGGATAGAATTATGCCACACTTTCCATGTAATATACAAGGGTAAGTGATGTATAATGATAAAAATATTGGATTAAGCCAAGTATTATTGATGGAATTAGGTAAGACTCCAACAAAAATAGAAAAACTAGAAGAGATTAAGAAGATGAAGCAAAAAAATTAATCTTGAAATACCTTTGATACTGAGCATGTACACAAACCAACCAAGTTATCAACTCTTATCATAAATGGTGTAAGATTTTGAATGAACAAACAACTCTAAGTCTTGTGGATTAGTTGATTGTTGAACAACCAACCAGAAGTTTGGTAAAAAAGAGCTCTATTTTCTTTATCCTTTTACCTCAATATAGAATGTATTAGGCTTTAGCAAATTACAACTACACATCTAACTCATAGCCAGTAGATGTGCTTACACCTTAACCATAGGTTAAACTAATACAAACTAACTAAGGTTGATAAGCAACTACATTCAGCTATGTTGAATGTCGAAACTCTTTAGCCCTCCATTACATAATGGATACTACTTATAACCAATGACAAGTGCTTAGAAAACATAAATTACACTTCAAGAAATTCTGATAGTAATATTTAACCATGCTTAGCTAAGAAAGGTAAAAATTAAGTTTAGTGAAAGTTGATGGATGGATGACATCTCGATAGGCTGAAATTGAGACAAAAAATGGAGGTTGCTTCTTCCCTAATTCAAGATTTATTTAAATCTTTGATCTTCCCAAGATTATTTTCTATAATTCAATCTTTATCTAAAGCTTCTATCTTCCCAAGATTATCTTCCCAATGTTCCCTAAATACTACCCACAAAATAGTTGCTACAAAGGTATAGCTTTTGGTAAAATTGTAGAGTGTGTAGTCAAAGGTAATATTGGCTTTTGAGGAGCCATATTGTAGCCATAATGGAGCTAGCCAAACATTGATTTGAGGATCCATAATGGAGCCAGGGGAATGTGGAGTTGATGGCTTTATTTTGGATTCTCATGGCTTTGTATGGCTTCCTAACAATCTTACTTACCCATTAACCTAGGAAGAGTTTTGAATTCTTTTATTTTAGGGAAATTAATAAGTAGATTATCCTTATTATTTTTATTTGAGGAATATGTTCCTCCATCACTAAAAAAACAAACAAACCAAATAAAAGAATGGAGTGGGAAATATATATAATATATGGATACCACAATGAAAAATGCTTACAAAATAGGACCACAACAGGTCCTTAAAAATATCTAAATTCATAAGAGAGAAAACTTAGGGTACATAAATACATTAGAGATAAAGAATAATAAAGAAATCCCAAAAACCTATTCCATTATGGACCTACAAAAGATCTCTGGTTAACCATGCTCTTAAGCCCCCAAGCCCAATGTAGGGTAGGCTAATTACCAACCATTATCAATAACCTAAACATTACCTTCTACTCATAGGATTGAGTGGGGGACCAAAAAAATTGACACATTAGTACACTATATATTAATTAATCTATGTTACACCCTTACTGAAGTTACAAGCATGCAAGGCCATGACATAGTGTGGAAATCATAATAAAAACATAACATTCTTATGCCATAAGATTGGGTATACATGTATTATCATTAGCATAGGATGTATGAAAATTTCATGGCAAACTATAATTCATAATTCATCATGGTTATCATCACAATATAGAGATCATGGATAACAACATATAATCAAGTAATCAAATTATCTAAGCACTTCACTTGGCTCTTCCATAATCCATTTTCAATAATTACCCTTTTCACCATTTTCTAAGTTACATAATCCATTACATTAGTTAATTATAAGCCAATATTCCTTTTTGTACAATGGGCTAGATTACCACACCATAATCTCATAATACCATGGAAGCCTATCCAAAACAGAGGACATAAAGTCCATCTAAAGCCAAGTAACCACCAATGGATATCAAATCTTGACCAAAGTAAAAGTAAACAACCTAAGTAACTAGACGCTTTAGTATTGGTACCCCTTAGTACATTATTAGTATCTAGAGTAGGTAAGACATTGGTATATACTAGAATATTACCTGAAGGTAAGTTATAAGGCACTACTAACACCCAAAGGCATATTAACCCCTAGTACTTAATCGAGGATTGGATAATCTAGACACATGAAGTACTTGATCATCTTTCACTTCAAGTAATTAGTATAATATTTTACAAGGTTTTATTATCACATAAGGCCCATCTAACAATCAAGTAATAAATCTACATAATCATTCCTCTTTAACCATCATTTTCCTCCAACCCATGTGGTGGGAAATCCATTATTTCCTATCCATGTTTAATGAATCCATTAAAATAATCCAATTATGTTAAGAAATTTAATTTTATCATCCATTTGTAGCATCATAGCATACATACTCCGATTTTCCCATGAAATCCTTCCAAATAAACTTACTAAAAATATCATGAATCATGAACTAATTAATCAATCAAATAGGTTAGTTGATTCATGCAAATATGTGTGTTTTCATCACAAAAGAATCATGTTATAGCATAATGTTAAGTCTTAAATCATACAGAGTTAAAGGGAAACAAAAATAACACTCTCTAGCTAAGCCATTAGATCAATTTGGCTCTACCAAATCCTAGAGTTATTCATAAAATTAGTTGATCAATTTGGTCAAACCAGCCTATTTTTCTAAGACCAGTTGGTTAGTTTTAAAAAACTAGTTAATGGGTTTAACAAAATAATGGCTAAAGTCATCATAAACAACCTAGTTAATTGGTTGGTTTATTGAAGAACCAGATGATCTATTTGCTCTCAAAAGCACATTATAGGCATTTTAAATGCAATTAAGGCTCTAAAATTGAACCGTATCACAATAATAACACCATCATTTACATAAAACAAAGGTTACATATGTTCATATACTAATCATGTTGTTTTTATATAGAAGCAACTGTATATCTCATGAAATTATAATTTTTCTCAAAATCTTAAATGTTCTGACATGCATCACCATGATACTAATAATGTCAAATATTCATAAAAAGGTTAGAAAATTTACAGTTATACTAGCTCACATGCTACTTCACAACATAGTTTTAAGGCAATAATAACTTACTTAAAAGCTTAGATAAATTCCACACCAAGAAAGCAAAACCTTTAGCTTAAAGATTTCAATTCTCAAAACCATAAAACTAAGATATTAAAACTAAAAACCTTTTTCCAATTATCATAAATTAAGAAAACACAATTTAGGGCAATGAAAACATAATCTACAGCCTATAGGAGATTATGAGAAATTAACCAAAAAGCCCAGAACTTTTTTTCAAATCTAACTGTTTCCTACTTAAGGATAAAAAAGAGGGAGATAGAGAAAGGATCAAAAGAGATGAATAAATTATATGAAGGAAAAAATTTGAAGAAGAAAAGAGGAATACAAGGGTGGAAACCCAGAGTATTTTCAGTGACTGAAAACAAGTAAAGGGGAAATAAGATTAGGGTAATTGATAACTAGAGAATTAGTCAAGAAAATTAAGGTGAAAGGTGAAAAAAATTGAAATCTAATTTTACCATTATAAACAGGAGCATATAAGGTGGAATTATCAATATTAGGGATGCATTTCTTCTTAGAGCTTCAATGGTTATTTCTAGCGAATGCAGGTTGAGGTTTTCTATATAAAGGTTGAACATAAGAAAGGAAATATGTAGATCAGTGTGGAAAATCTATCTCACGGTTGTGCAGGGAATATGGAACAATTCATCCCTTATAGGGTTGTACAGAGGAGTGATGAGAATAAGTTAAGGGATGAGGTCATCATCTCCTTTTTTGTTAGTTAAGAAAATTAAATCTCAAATCTACCTGAGGTAAGGAAGAGATGGAGTAAATGTTATAAATGGCTATAGATTACTTAGTAAGTAATTCAAAGTTAGATTACTAAGGTTCCGAATTGATAGAATAAATTCTCCATAAAATTGAGGCTTAAAAAGTTAATTAGCTTGACAAACTAGTCGATCAATCGATTATTCAACCGACTAGTCATTTGGTTTCCCAAAAATGTTTATTAGTTTTGTTCAAACAATCTCAATACAAAAGTGAATGTGTTTATTGGTAAGCCAAGAAAACTTATTTTAATCAAATTTCTAAGCCTTTTTCCAATTCATTTTCAAATCAAACCCATAATGTATTTTCAAATCAAGATCAAACACCATTTAAAATTCATTAAACATAATACTTTAATACTTTATAAATCTCAAATTATGGGGTATTACATAAAGCTTAATGGCAGCCAAGGTACTCTACCAAAGGTTCGAGGGGTTAGGTTGGCCAATGTAGTCACTATGTTATTGAAAAGCAAAATGGATCCGACTTTATCAAAGGTACTAACAAACAATCAGTACGAAAATTTTATTAGGTCTTCTCAAATACATGTGGTCTATTGTAGATGAAGTCATTGGGTGGATCATAATAATTTATGGTATTCACCAATGACTTCTCTAAGTAGCTCTAGGTATATCCTATAAAGATCAAGTTTTGATTAAATTTGAGGACTTCCATACTAAAGTAGAGCATGAGACTAGGAGGATGTGTAAGTAAACGTATAATAAAGCAGAATAACTTGGCCCATTTGACAAATATTGTAAGGATCATGGAATTTGACATAAGTAAAGTGTTCTAAAAAACCCTCGGCATAATGGGGTGGCAAAACAAATGAACCACACATTGACCAAGAGGGTAATGTATCTAGTTTCACATGTCAAGCTTCCAAGGTTATTTTAAGAGGAATTTTTATAGATGACACATCACCTTATGAACTTATATCCATTAATTCCTCTCAATGATAATATCTTAATATAGTATAGCTTGGTAGGGATGTGAGATACAACCATCTTAGCATGTTTGGCTACCTAGCTTTGAACCATATATTGAGGGATAAGAATATATGGACAAAAAGTCTCATTATTTTGTGTTCATAATATATGGTGAAGAGAAATTCGGCTACAAGCTATACAATCAAGTAGCTAAGAAGATCATCTAAAGTAGGGATGTTATGTGTTTTAAGGATTAGAGAATTCATGGAATATTTGAGATTGGAGGCTTATATCAACGATAATGTGGAATCCGGTAACAATTTGAAGGCAAAAGGATTAGTGAAAAAGGCTTACCTAAGAGTGATGATAGAATTACATCCTAAATCAGAAAAATATATGTCGAAACACTAGGTTAAGGAAATGAAGAATGAAGATAGTGAGTCATATCTAGTACAACCCCAAAAGTCTATCGCAACTAAAGCTCTATATGAATTGTAAAGATCCACAAGAAGAACAAAATTGATCAGCAAGTATCCAATAATGGACAATGTGTTACTCTTAGATGGGGGAGAGTCCCTGTATTATGACAAATCTCTCGGCAATACCCACAAGGAGAAGTAGTTGGTTGAAATAAAGGAAAAGATGAGCTCCCTTCAAAAGAGCCACACTTACATACATATGGAGAGGTCGAGTGAGAGAAAGGTCTTTAAAAATAATTGGGTTTTCAAGATCAAACATAAAAAAAAAACTAAGCCTAGACATAAGGAAAGGTTTATAGTTAAGGGATTTGAGTTAATTACAATAAGATCTTCTCTCTAATGGTAAAGATGAGATCTATCTATATGATTTTAAGACTAGCTGCTACTATGGACTTAGATGTTGATCAACTTGACATTAATAAAAATTTTCTATACAAAGACCTCAAGGTAGATGTATACATGGAATAGATGAAAAGTTTTAAGGTTAAAGGAAGATAGGATATAGTGTGTAAGCCAGCAAAGAGCTTGTATGAATTGAATCAAGCATTGAGGCAATGGTATATGAAGTTTTAGTTATTCATGTCTCAACAAGGTTATAAGAAGGTGTTGACAAATCACTATGTGTTTGTCTAAAGTTTCGAGCCTAGAAACATCATCCTTCTACTTTTGTTCATGGACAAAATGCTCATAGTGGGTTTTGAAATAAGATTTAGCTAAGTCTCTTTAAATGAAAGACTTGGGACATGCCAAGAAAATCTTAGGTATACACAACATTTGTGACAAAGGTTAAGGAAATCTATGGTTATTTCAAGAGGAATATAGGGAAGGTACTCAAGAGATTTAGCATAAATAGGCAAAACTAGTTGATTATTCCCTTTCTCCTAGTTCAGGTAGAGCAAATCATTATATCCAATTGATGAAGAAAAAAGGATGAAGATGAGATATATTCTACATATGTTAGCCATTGGAATTGTAATATATTCAATGGTGTGTATAAGATCTGACATTGCATTTATTGTCAGTGTGGTTAGTTGGTTCACATCCAAACCTGACAATGATCATTAGGAGATAATGAAGTGGATATTAAGGTATTCACAAGGGATTTCTAGTATGAGACTTTATTTTGCAAGGGATGAGCTAGTATTGATAGGCTACACCAACTAAAATATGGGAGGAGATATGGATATAAGGTGATCTATATAAAGACTTATATTTACGTTTGGTGAGGGAGTTGTCTCATAGCAATCACATTTTTAGAAGTGTGTGGCTTTGTCTTCAACCAAAGTAAAGTACATAGCCATTAGCAATAGATGCAAGGAGATGCAATGGTAGTCAAAGAATATACTAGACATGCTTACAAAACCCTTGCCCAAAAGTAAGCATGGCTTATATTGCACCAAAGCAAAGTTAGGTAGTGTGTATAATTCCTCTCAATGGAGAATAAAGGTCTTCTTATGTATCAAAAGGAGGAGAATTATTGGGGGTTTTCGATAGGAGGACCAATGCTATTAGTAAAGAGGGAGAAGGTTAGGGTTGCCGACTAGGTGGCATTGGCAAAGCATCAACTAGGGGTGTAAGACAAGGGGCTACCAACCAAGGTCATCAGCCAAGTGGTGTTAGTAAGGCTATCAGTTAAGGGCATCGACCAATGGCATAGTCTAGGGGCGTAGACTTGGGGCATTGGTTTAGGGCATCGACCACTGGCATTGGCCAATGGCGTCAACCAAGGATGTTAGCCAAGACTGACTAATAGGATCACTTAGAAAGTTATCATTACTAAGACTGAGGGAGAAGATATGAATAAAGATGGGATGTTACGGGGTGGTTAGAAAATCCATTAATAAAAGTGATTTGGTACTCATAACCATAGGAGTTTAAATATTGATAGAGGTCAACTTATATAGTGAATTATTAAATTGTAACTTTTATGATTTTGTAACTATGTGTTAGATAAAAATATGTATAAGTCAGACAACTAATGGAATACCATTTCCTGCTCCTTTGTAAAAATATATAAATAAAAGAGCAAGATCTTTAATAGTGTAATATTCTTCTTCTTACAAATTTTCATTCTTTCTTCTTGCAATTTATTTCTACATTTTCTCATAATTGTATTTATGGTGGAAGGGAAATTGTCCCAACAAGGAGGGTTATGCAAATGTTAGGTGAAAACCTCGTACACATCTAAGTATTTAGATCAATTTGTAATTATATTTTGATTTATATATAACTATTGCTTTGGGAAAAAATTACTTTTATTTTCTAGTTGCGAGCTATTGCAGCGGTTCTTCCACACGAGCCAGGGAGAATCAACTTCCTACAAATATGTTGTAAGTTTTAATTATATAAGAAAAGTTATTCGATATAACCGTGGACAACATGATCCACTTTTAGGCAACAATATGAGTGGCTAATTTATAAATACAAGTCATCCATTACAATTGGCAATTTTAATTATGTAAGGAAAATTATTGGATAGAACCTCGGACAACATGATCCGCTTTAAGGCAAAAATAAGGGTGACTAATACACAATACCATCTGTTACCTCGATATTTCGATGTTAGAGAATTGAAGCATAGGATGCCTAGAATGGGTGAAGCTCCAACATTCCTGTTTCTAAGCTCCACTATATTTCGATGCGAAGAGCTAATATGAATAAAGGGTCTAAACGTGCGTTTCTGTTCTTCAATTACATAATTAGACATTACACAAACATTCACCTCGGTAATTATTAAAACAATATAATCATTAGTGAAAATTACAATATATATATATATATGCTTTATTAATAAAATAAAATAAAAACTTACTTTCTAATACCATTGAAGACACAGCTAACGAATTAATAACATCAATTACTTGACCGGTTGTACCCTCTTTTTGCTATGCTTGTTAGTGACTTGATGCAACCAACCCATACCTTTAAAAGCCTTAGTAATCTTCAATAAATTAGGTCTTTTCATTCCTAAATTCATCTTCCCAGCTGAAAACTTCAATGCCTGTAAACAACACAATTGTCCATTTTCATCCTCTACACCCTCCTCTTCACCATAATCATCATCGTCGTCGTCGTCGTCATCCTTGACATATTCGAGAAGAGACTCAACTTTCTTATCTTTCTTCTTCCCAAAAATTTCTTTATTCATTACTTTTATCCCTCTCTTAGTTTTATCCAAGTCTGTTTCATAAGTTTCCCAAAGTAGATCCATACCATCTTCCCCTGTTCCCTCCCCTTCCGCCATGTTGCTATTTTTATTATTATGCCTTTCTTCAAATAACTTACATGCTAGTGTCCTCCTCCATTCCTTCTCTTTCCTCATTGACCCACAATTTTTTCCAAGATTTGGGCTCACTGCATCGAAATAACCACTATCTCCGCCGTTGTCGAAGTCCCATGGAGCTCGGGCCAACCGTCGAGACCCATTTCTGGAGTCCAGACTAAACGGCTCTCTACCACCGCTTGGAGCTGAGAAATTTTCACGTTCACCTTCACTTTCATTATGTGAATTTCCTCCTTTTTCAGCTTCAAAAACGGGATCCATTTGCTTATTTTCTGCTTCCCCGGACACGGTTGTAGAACCTGACAACCCCATTGCATCGGACCCTATGCTCCCTGCTGCCGTTTCCGTCGCTGTTGCGTGATCTTCCTCTTGTTTTTCACTGCTTGGAATTGGAGGAGTCATCTTTTCACTCCCTCCTTCACTTCTTTCTTGACCTCCTCCCAATTCATCTTCCTCTTCCAATGTCTTCGTTTTTTCTTCAAGAATAATCTGATAAGTTTTCTCAACTGGGTTTTCCTCGGAACATCCATCCTCTGTCGACCTCAAATCAGAATCTTCACCAAAGATTATTTTGTACACGTGAAACTCTTCGAAATTCATCAACTCCTGATCAAAGTTTTGATCTAGATCATCATCTGCGCTGGGCCATAACAGTTTCTCTAACCCATCTTTAAGATTCTTCCCCTGGCCTCCATTTTCACGGATTATTGTGTGAAGGAGGCTGATGAGTAGAAGAAGAGTGGTGATAAAGAGAGGGGAGAGAAAAGAAAGGAGCTTGATCAAGTATGGTGAGAAGAAGATGAAGTAGGAGAAGTAGAGTGGTTGTGAGAGAATAGACGAGAAAAAGAGAGTGAAAACAGTGGATTTTCCATACTTGGAATTGATGGTTGAGTAGAAGTCAGTCATCTGCTCTGCTATTCTTATTCGTGAAAGCACAGAGAAATATGGAGGACGAATGAGTCGATTTGGGGAGCAGCGAGATTGGTGAGAGTGAAAGTGTCTGTGTGCGTGTGTGAATGCCTGGCGTGTTGTTTAGTGACAGAACAAGAGCAAAGAAAGTGTGATGGAATGGAAGCGAAAGCGGCGTAAATCAAGGGATGAATGGAAAAAGATGATAAAGGAGAGAAAGAAAGGACGGAGGATGAGACAATAGAGAGACTAATTAACTAACTATTTGGTAAATGCAATGAGAAGCAACTCTGTCGAAAGTCCTCAATAACCACCATTTTGCCTTTTTCCGTGAGAGTATATGTGCAACTGTAAATGGAATCTACATTGCAAAGAGTCTCTGCATAATGATCGGAAAGGGAAAAAAAAAAAATCTACCTCACTAAGAGACCGCAATCTAAGAAAATTGTCGCTTTAACTTTAATAAATCATTTAAACTATTATGATTCACGGAAAATTATTAAGTCTAGCTTATCACGAATTATTTTTCATAAAAGTATAGTACTCGCATTTAAAATACATTTATTACACTATTTTTATATGACATGCTTTCACCTCAAAATTTCTCATGATTCACTTCTTTGAAAAAAAAAAAATAAACATGCCATTTTCTTTTACATTTATAGCATAAAAAAATATTAAAATATCTAATATCTTGTTCTTTTGAGAAACCTGATTTATTCATGTTATGTGTTAGTAGACATTAATTTTCATTAATTTGATATTTCATCACATCCTTTAAAATTTTTGACATCTTAGCTTTCTTTTTAAAATGTTGGGTTCAGAAATATTTGTTATTTCTTAAAATTTTATGTTTTGTGAGACTTTCAAACAATTTTTTTCTCTTTGAACTCTTTGAAGGTCCTACTTTTATATAGACATTTAAGATCTCACATCTAGACTATTAGGCTTTTTAAAAAGTCAAACCAAGTTGTTGGTAAAATAAGACTATTTATTATTCTAATATTCCTAAATCATATGTTATAAGTCTGAAAGGCCCTTTCTAACTGTGTGAATTTCATAAAATTCTTGGAATCATTTTATTTTAAGTATTCTTAAGTTTAATATGATCAAAAAATATTTCATTATTATTTTAGGTTTGTTCCAATTTATTCAAATCTATTATCTTACCTTTATGATAAATGTCATCATAATCTTATGATACTCAATCTTAACCTTTTGTGATTGTTTAATATGAATGAGAACCTCTCATTTGTGCCCTATGAAGTTTGTGGCTTCCCCCTTGGTGATGATCATCTTGGTTTATATTATTTGTAAGATATTTTACATAAATATCTAAGGTTATTATAATTTCTTACCACCTAGATTACCACTTAAGAGAGGAAAAGAACATGTTACTGACTTAATGCCTAGAGTACCTTTACCTAATTTACCTACATATAGTTATAATCTAGAAGAAGCTAAAAAATTGCAAAACCAAGTGCAAGAGCTTATAGGAAAAGGATATGTCAAATAAAGCATGACTCTATGTTGTGTACATGCATTGCTTGTTAAAAAAATAAAAGATAGTACGTGGCACGTGTATTGACTCTAGAGTTATCAATAATATAACTATCAAATATCGGTTTCCTATGCCTAGATTAGATGATATTTTAGATGAATTGTGTGGGGCCTAAGCATTCTCTAAAATTTATTTAAGGAATGGATGTCTTCAAATGATGATTAGGGAAAGGGATGAACGAAATTTGTCATGAAAATGAAATATGGTCTTTATGAATAGATTGTGATGCCTTTTGGTTTATGTAATGCACCTAGTTCCTTTATAAGAATAATGGATGAATTTCTTCTTTCTTTTCTTGGAAAATTCATTTTGGTGTATTTATATGATATACATGTGTATAGTAAAAATGATCATGCTCATCTTATTGATTTTAGGAGATTATTTGAAATACTAAGGGAAGCTAAAATCTATGAAAAAATAGGAAAATGTGACTCTATGCTTTTGAGTATTGTTTTTCTTGGCCATATAATAAGTAGTGAAGGTATAAAGGTGGATTACTTGAAGATACAAGCTATTCAAGATTGGTCTATATCAAAAGATATTCATAAGGTAAGGAGTTTCCATAGGATAGCAAGTTGTTTTTAGAAGATTTATCAAAGACTTATCTACTATTACCACTCTAATTACACATCTAATGACGAATGGCCAATTCAAATGGGGAGAGAATGTAACTAAAGCCTTCAATACATTGAAAAATGAGCTATGCAATGCATCGGTATTATCATTACCTAAATTTGATAAATTATTTGAAGTTACATGTGATGCTAATAAGATAGGGATAGGGGTGTACTTTCACAAGGAACACAATCCATTACATTCTTTATTGAAAAATTAAATGGGGAAAAATTGAATTACTCCATGTATGATAATGAATTCTACGCCATCATTAGAAGCATAGAAACATAGAGTCATTATTTGAGATCTAAACAATTTATTTTGCATTTGGATCATGAACGTATACAAAATAAAATTAGTCCTAGGCATGCAAAATGGGCTAGTTTCTTACAATCCCTTTTGTTTTTTGTCAAAACTTTCGATGGTAAAGAAAATGTGGTGGTAGATGCATTATCAAGAAGAGCTTTTATTCTTGTTATGATGGATGCTATGCCATTTGGTTTTCAAATGTTGAAAGAATTTTATGCAAAAGATTAATATTTCTTTGAGATTTATGATGAATTTAAAAAGAATTATATTCATGGTAATTATGTTCTTTAAGATGAATTTATTTTCAAGCTTAATAAATTGTGTATACCTCGACCTAGTGTATGTGACTTACTTGTTAAAGAAATATATTACATGGTATAAATTGTCTTTTTTTTTGTTCATAAAACTATTTAAATATTACTAGAGTATTTATATTGGATATATATGATAAAATTGGTACAAGATATTATTAGAAGACATATGACTTGTCAAAATAGTAATATTTTCTTCCATAAAGGTTTGTATACTCCTTTACCAATTCCTAGTCAACTATGGGAGGATGTTAGTATGGACGTTATGATAGGATTACCAAGAAAATAAATAGGAAAGTAATTTATAATGGTAGTGGTAGATAGATTTTCTAAAATGACACATTTTATTCCTTGTAATATAATAGATGATGCAACTCGTATGATAGATTTATATTTCAAAGAAGCAATAAGGTTACTTGGTATTCCCAAAAGTATAGTGTCAGATAGAGATGTAAAATTTTGAACTAATTTTGAAAGACACTTTGGCATATGTTAGGTACTAAGTTGCTGTTTAGTACGTCGCATCATCCACAAACAAATGGTTAAATTGAAGTTAGTAATAGAACTTTAGGAACTTCACTATAAGTATTATTTAACAAGAGTATAAAGAATTGGGATATAAAACTTGTACATGTTGAATTGGCATATAATAGGAGTACTTCTAGTTCAATGCATTCAAGTCCATTTGAAGTTGTCTATGAAGCTAATCCTTATTTTCTTATTGATATATTTATATTAATGAAAGGAGATATTAAGAACTATGATGCTAAATAAAGGGTTGAATTCTTGAAGAAACCTTATGAGAAAACTAAGAACAACATTGAGAAATCTAATGCTCAATACCAAACTCAAGAAAATAAAATTTGAAATTAACAAGTGTTTTAATGAGGAGAATTGGTTCAATTACACTTATGACAAGAAATATTTCTAAAATTCAGGAAACATAAACTAATGACAAGAGCCTATTGACCTTTTAAAATCTTAAGCAAATTGGGAAATAATGTATATGATTTATAATTACCTAAAAAGAGTGAGTCGGGATGATTTACAAGAGAAAATTTAGAGAAAATAAGAGAAGTTAACACCTACATAAGCTAAAAGTATCGATAGACAAAAAGTGAAGGGAAAGGAGTTAAGCTTGTACATGATATTAAGCAAAAATGATGGAGATATGAGGGGGTGTTTGAGGGTGAGGTGCGACATGCTTAACATGATAGAAAAAAGAAAGCCATATGCATGTTTAGGAGTGAGAGGGGTTTGGTAAAGGTTAGGAGTATAGTTCCAGTGATTAATCTAAGAAAAAATATATGATGGGGCTAAGGAAAAGACATGTGAGAATGGTGAGGTATCAAAAAATATATTGAACATTATATTATACATCAATTTTTCAACATTTTATTTACCATGCACACACCCTTACAACATAAGCTATATATAACACTCACCCTTTTTCTAATGGTATAGGATGAAATAGAAATCTAGTATCATGGAGCTTGAACACTACCAACATAACCTCAAAAAAATCCAGTTGATTTTTTTTTTGAAAAAAGAAAAGAAGAAGAAAATGGAGCAAAATCTTATACCTATTTCGTGTGCCATTTTGACAAACTTTTTTAAAGTAGGAAAGTGAATAGATTGAATTGAATGGGCTTCCTTCAAACAATCTTTCTTAATATTGGATCTAGTTATTTACTCAACTTATTCATTTTTAAAAATTCTAATTGCGTTGCAACCAAGACTATAATAAGACAAAACAACTTTTGTAGCATGATAATGTTCAATGATGTAACATATAATATGATACTAGGTTAAAAATAATTGTTTCTAAGTGGGTATATAAACAAGTCAAACTTGACTTTTGAGATAGGTATTTAATCAACTTACAAATAAGCCTTCAAAAAGCTTAAAAATGAATAGGGTTTGAGGTAACTCATGAATAAACGAGTTGAATATTTGATATGTTCTTACTATTATTGATATCATAATAAAAGTGGTAAAAAAATTGAACTAATAATAATAATAATAATAATAATAATAATAATAATAATAATAATAATAATAATAATAATAATAATAATAATAATAAGGAATGGAATATGTTGTGCTAATATATATAAATTATGACTAATTCCATATAGTTAACATGGTATTTAGTTTAAGTCCACTTTGATATTATATGTTGTAAATAAATCTATGGGAACAATACATAGATTTTATTTCTTTTTATTAATTCCATATAGTTAACATGGTATTTAATTTAAGTCCACTTTGATATTATATGTTGTGAATAAATCTATGGGAGCACTACACAGATTTTATTTCTTTTTATTAAGTATCATCTTGTATTAATAATTTAGTATAAAATTAAAATCACAAAATATTTAACATTATATACACACACACACACACACACATACACACATATGTATGTATGTATGTATCTATATATATATACACACATACTAGTTTAATCATTTGGATATATCTTGAAAATTTTAGAAAGTTTTATCTTTATTGAATTTTGAGGTTTGATGATATTCAAATGATTAAAATATTTCAAAACCAACTCAAGATATATATATGTAGCTGTTAAATGAAAAATGAGTTTTACTCGTTAATTTTTTTTTAACTATATTACCCTTGCCCCCTCTCACTTATCTCTCAATTTGAGACTCTCTCTCTCTCTCTCTTTCTCTCAATGTCTCTCATTCTCTCATTTTTTCCACCGTCATGCACTCTCTCATTATATTCTCTCACTCTCTAAATCTCTCTCATTCTCTCATTTTGTCATTGTTACTTCTCTAGCAAGGTAAGTTCATTTTTTTTTCTGTTCTCAGGCTACTATAGTAGTGTTTATACGAATGGGAGAGGGGATTCACAATTTTAGTTGTTTGGGGAGGTAAAGGACCAGCAACTTTTGCTAAGGGGGAGGCAAAAGGTTTGGCTATGTGGGCCATTTTTAGGCTACAATTTATGGCAAATGTAGTTGTGGGGGAAAGAAAATTTAGATCGAGAGGTGGATGGAAGTGATCGGAGATTTTGGTTGTTGGAAGGTAAATGGTTTTGATTTGTTTGAAGGGTAAAAAGTTAAATCTATGAGTGGGTTCGTAGATTTGATGGGCGCGTATAGCTTTAGTGATGAGTGTTAGTGGGTGGGTATAGGATGCAACGATGAGTGCCAATGGGTGAGTAAGATTTGTGGCTAT
Source organism: Tamarix austromongolica (assembly GCA_039764185.1). NCBI lineage: Eukaryota > Viridiplantae > Streptophyta > Magnoliopsida > Caryophyllales > Tamaricaceae > Tamarix > Tamarix austromongolica. The sequence continues at coordinate 139,952,150 of CM077809.1, read as the reverse complement.
GCATGTTGTTAGTAGGAAGGGTTTATAACATATTTTATCATTAATATAGGGAGGATTGGCTAGTTTTGCCATTTAGGAGTGGAGGAAGATCGATAGGTTTTTGCCATTGAAGGGGGAATGGGCTTGGCAAAACTTGCCATTGGGTGGGTAGGGTTTCATATTTTGGCATGTGTTAGGAAAGGATAATATATTTATTAATTATGTTGTATAAATTATATTTTTTAATTATAGTTAATTTGGTTAAATTTGTTAATTATTTTTTTAAAGTTTGTTATACTCTATTAATTATACTTATTTGTTAGATCTATTAAATTTGTTTAAATAAGTAATGAAACAAGTAGGAATAATTGGCTACAACTGTGTTATTGTATTAAATATTGTTATTTGGTAGGGGGTTATTGATTAATCTTAAATATTGTTTATATTCTCATTAAATATGTTAAATATTGTAATATTTATATGTTAGATCACTAGGTTTTGCAGTTGGGGTAATGGGTTCGGTGAAACCTATTATTCGGCGGGGTAGGGTTTTTGGTTTCCTTTGGCTATTGGGAGAGGTAATTATGTTTATGAATTATGGTTTGCTAATTATATTTTTATTAATTATATATTTTTAATTATGGTTAATTCTGTTAAATTTGTTAATTATATTTTTTTATATATGTTATGCTTTGTTAATTATACTTTTTTGGAGATTTGTTTAAATTGGTAATTTAAATATGAGGGAATAACCATATAAAATTTTGTTATTGTATTAATTAAATATGATTTAATATTTATTAGATTTACTTTTATTTTAATTAAATATGTTAAATATTGTTATATGATAGGGGCTATTGATGAATGTCTTTAATTATATTGATTGGATAATATATTAGATTTATTTATTTGTTTATTAAATATGTTTATATTTTTATTTTATTTATTTATTTTTCTATTTTTTGGAATAAATTTGGTTGTATTATCAAAAAAATATATCTAAAGATGGGTATGAGATTACAAGTAGGATTGGTTTTATAACATACTATAACTAAGTGTAATTTAGTTGTTATATTATATGAAACAACTACTAGTAATTAATAAAATTATTTTTGATGTATAAGTTATAAAGTAGAGGATTAGTTTAAGAGAATGCATTTTAGTTATAAGGTTGGGTATATATATCTCTTTAGCTATCATAATATGAGTTGATATTATATTATTTAACAATTACATTACTATCACCTACTATTTACGTTTTATTTATGTGATGACTTATTACCTACAATTCATATACTTCATTTTAATAGACTTAGTTTTATTATTGAAATTCATATGAGTCACAAATAAGATAAAGTAGTAGATAGAACCAAAGGTCCACCTATTACCCTTTCTTCATGATATAACAGAAATGCTATAGAATAACATGCTCCAATGTTTTGTCTAAGAATATTAGGAAAAAAGTCTTGCCAGAAGATTATGATGAGGCAAAAAATCTTGGCAACAAGAACTAGATTAACAAGAATATGCATAAGCTCCTGAACAACTAAGGTTTAATCATCAAGCTCTTACCATTCGAACATTTCCAGGCTATGCAAGTTGTCCATCATTTATGAGCGATGTTAGAATTTTGGGATACGATGGTTTAGGGTTAGGAGGTTTAGGGTTCACAGGTTTGGGGTATGAAGGTTTGGAGGTTGAAGGTTAGGGGATTTGAGGTTTGGCGTATAGAGGTATTCCATTATCTATAGAATATATAGATTTTCTTACCTCACCAACACAGAATAACATAAGAGTACTATCATCCTTAGTTCACCCAACTGCTATTGGTCATTTTAGATCTTCATTGGATTTGTTTGCATCATTAACCCACATTACTTATAAACCATTTTCATCGACATATGTACGTTATAATGATGAGATGAAGATGGTGATGATAGGGATACTGGTAATGTTAGTGAAGATGAACTAGGTATACAACTAAAGGATAAATGGTACTTACTTGGGCCATATCTTAGATGTCTAATGATCCTTAATTTGATCCCAAGCTTTAGCAGTCAAAAAACTTCAGATTTATGGTTAGAAAATGTAAGTTTATCATATTTATTATTTATTATTTTTTGTATAACTAATCATATATATTAATTACATTTTTTTTATTTTTTAGGATTGTGGTTGTCTCAAGATCCACATAAGGTAAGAGGTTTTGAAAACTTTTCCTAGAAGCATTGATAAAAGGGTGATTGCTCTGATATGCTAAATAATATTTTCACACCTTCCAACTTGCGAATTTGAGCATGCCAATATGTCACTTATATCAACATTTATAGAGAGATTGACACTAGACACCAATAGCTTTTATATACCGTTGGGTGAGATTATAATCACCCTTTTAGATGTACATCATATATTAGTTCCATTATCTTTTAAGATGACAGCTGACAAACTTGGACAATTGATTGGTGCATTAGGTGCCTTATTTGGAACGGAGGAAATACAAGTGAATAAAATCAGCTGATATTGCTCTAGGGAAGTGTGATATTAAATATTTCTCTCGCCAATTAATTATGTATTACTTGCGGCTGACTCATAACAGCTTCTATGAAAATATGGAGTAAATGAAATGCAACCTCTATTGATTCTTACAGTGTTGGTGGATTAATTGGCCCATCTATATTAAGTTTCTTCTAAAATAGATAAATAACTGATAGGGGGATTGACATGTAGTTATGAATGTATGTATTAATCTCATGCATGTACAGTATCCCATACATACGCCACATGCAACATCCACATAAATCATCATCATTACCTACATAATTACTTCTTTGGCACTTTTTGTTGACCAACTCCATTATGTATAAAGCAAAGCGACCTCTCAAATTGGCATAAATGACACTATAGAAAAATGAATAGTAGTATACCGAGACCTTTCTAGCGATGCTTTTATCTCATTATATTGCAATTTTAGGAAGATGTGCATTTGTTTTAACACTATGTTGATGCTACCTTGTGATTTTTCTATAAATCTCTTCAAAAATCCATGAGCACCATCATCCCATTTGATAAAAAAATTAGTATATTACTTATCAGCAAAAAGAAGTAAAAGCAACTATACTAGGAGATAGAATATAAATCATACCCATTTGTTGTAATCTAATAGATATGAAACATGTCACTAATAAAAACAGAAATGATGTTGTGTTTATATGGTTGTAGGCAATTTGTTTTTAGATACGAAATTAGGCTAGGCATATTTTTGCAATATTCCTCTAATAACAAAAGTCGTTCTTTGTATGTTTTTTCATCTATGACATATCACATTTTTTCGCCATGACATAAAATCACGTGTGAACGATGAATGGGTAGAAACATTCTTCTACCTTTCCTCTACATTCCTGTTAATATGAAACCTATATAATAAATATTTTGAAGCAGAAAAAATACATTCCATATCTAAAAATGAGAGCTAGTTCCTTATAAATAATAATGGTGACTGGAAGCATAGATAGATCTATTAAGGTTTTCAACCTCTTATGTACCCATAAATAATTTTTTTCTTTTCAAATGACATGTATGTACATATAATATTGAAATCAAATTGTGTTGGTTTTATCCCAACAATTTCAAGTAAGGACATTTCATATCCATTCGTCTTATACATGCAATACATTTGTAAAACAAAAGGGAATGCACATAAAATATTGACAAATACGGGATATGCAAATAGATGTTCGCTTATTACATTCAATTCTGACTTACTTTGATGCTACTAAAAATAATGATTCTCAACCAACATACTCATAACATGTTGTAACATTATTTGACCATCCATTTCTTTGGACCTAAGCCTTCATATGGCATTCTAAATATGAATTCTCAAACTTGTAGTTCCTTCACATTATTTTAGAAGAAACAATATAATTTATCATGGCTTTACGTTAGCTGTGATAAGTTCATCAGTAAATTAAACTTAATTTTATGTTAACTTATCTAGAATAACATGCCCTTGGTTATAATTTACCAATCTATGATTGTGTGTTATGTTTCTAGCTACCACTTGCCATCCACCATTATTATTTTAAACACTAATAATAATGAAAAAGGGACAATCATTCTATTTATAACTTGTATTACATGAACCTTCGGTATCTATAGGTCCAATAAAGACATATGTTCCACTTCTTTCACATTTTACTGTGACTCTACTTGCCCCTATACCCTTTTCTTTTCTAGATCCTTTGATATTAAAAATTATTTTATGAGTTATATCCATTTTTTTAACCCATATTACAAGTTCTTCATGATTAGAAAATATTTGTTATATTATAAAAAATCTATGATAATTTTGGGTCTTAAAATATGTATTCTCCATATTTTGAAAAAAAGAGTTTACCATAATAATATAATAAGAAGAAATATTAATTTCATCAAACCAAATTCGTCGACAAAAGCTACAATAATAAACAAATAAATTTTACCACTTTGTCTAAATTATAATTAATATTTGGAGAATCTATTTGTATTTTTTGTGTGTATCCATAGCTTGTTGGTATTCTAAATCTATCATTGTACTACGTTGGGATTTTGAACCTATCATTGTAATTCATCAGTGTTCCAAACTTGTCGTAGCTTTTTAGAGTTCCAAACTCGTCGTAGTAGGAAGGGCTTTGAAATTTATTATTCATCGTGAGTGTTTAAAGAAACAAGTGATTATAGGAAGATTGAACAAAGTCATGGTTTTGGGAAATTTATATTGAAATGTATAGTTTATTTCTCTACAATGAAGAATACAACTCATGAAGTTGTTCGCTTATATATAAGCATTCGGATGATAGAAATAGAAATGATACATTTATATTAGACCCAATTTTTTTTTCCTAGCCATGCCTTTGCTAGTCCTTACCCATACCATGTTTTTTTTTAATAGTTGAAATGACAAACAAAGAACAAAGATCGAACAGGAAAATATAAGAAAGATGAAAACTTAGGGAGCCCCCTTCTACTCACAAAAGAACCTACACGTTGTGGACTACCTCATGGACTCTATATGAAAAATCATCTTGGATATTCTTGATCCAGAACTCTATCCTCATTTTAGCTAAAATAGTCATCCATCGAATGCATACTTGTTGATTCTTGAAAACTATCTTGTTTTTGAAATCCCATGTAACTCCCATTATTGTGAAAAATGTTTCATTCCAAATTTGCTCACTTAAACCCCTCCTTCTACCTCCAAGCCAAGCATGTGCATTATCAATGGTAGATCTCGGCATTACCCAAGTGTACCTTATCTAGTTACAAATTGCATACCAAATCCTGCAAGTCATTATATAGTGAAGGAACATGTGATTGACCGACTCTTGCTCAATCTTGCAGAAAGGACATCTCAACTCCCTTATGACAAGAAGATGGAGCCTAGATAGCTTATCTTTGGTATTAAGTCTCTGTTGAATGGCAAACCATGCAATAACTTTGATCTTTGGTGGTGCGATTCTGATCCAAATTATGTTGTATTCCCTCCTGCTCCTTCCATCATCATCAAATAATTGATGCGATGTCTCACAAAAAGACCTAACCAAAAAAAGCCCGTTATTATCATACGCCTAACTAATCGAATCCCTAATATCTTTTCTTAGGGATAGACTGCCTAATCATTCTTCCTAGCTGCTCCTCCTGCTCTTCCTCCTGGCTAAATAGTCTTCGACCCCACATTAGGTTCTACTGCCACATTGCACTATTCCAAAAGTCCATATCCACTATTCTATCCCCTTGATGATTTGACACCAAGAACAACCTAGGAAATAAACTCTTCAAGATACCCTATTCTAGCCACTTATCATACCAGAACCTAACTCTTCTACCACCTCTCAGAATAATCCTTGTATTTGAATTTAAGACGTGGATCCTCTTTCCAAGCTCTACAATATCAACCCAAGGTGTCCTGCCTTTCCTCTACTCCAATATCTATAGCTTTCTGAAATGATTACTGGTGTAAATAGACCAAATGACCTACTGCAAATAATTCTCCTCAACTATATACAACCTCTACCACCATTTGAACAATAGTACATTATTCCTCATTAATAAGTCTCCGACCCCCAAACCACCTATACTTCTAGGTCTTTGAATCACACTCTAGTTTACCAATGGTAGCTTCTTCCAATTCCCACTCCTGGACCAAAAGAAATTCATTTGGATGTTAATGATCTCCCATACTACTCTTTTTGGCATTTTGAAAAGGCTCATGCAATACATTAATTGACTGTTCAAAGCACTCTTGATTAGCACCAATCACCCTCCTCTGGATAAAGTATTTGCCTTCTACCCTACCCATACCATATATTTTTGATATTTTTTTTCTATCTCTACTTCAGCCACAACCACATACAACCATACTAATAAGTTTTTATGATTACATGTAATACTTATGTTGATAATTTAACCATATACACCCATTTCTTTTTAATTACCCATATATATATAATAGACATAATGGCAAAAAGTATCGGTAGTGGAATAAAGGACCAACAAAAGTTGCCGGTAGTAGAAGTAGGGGACGGACAATTCTTACATACGGTGGAGGTAGAGAAGCAGCAAATATGGCTGACAATGGAGATTGGTGATCGATGGGGACGTCAATGAGATATGTTGGGGTGTTGCTAGTGGGGGTGGGAATTGCTACGGTAGAAGTTACCCATCTTTAAAGATAATAATAAAAATATTTACAAAAATCTGTTATCCAAATAACAAAACCCTGCATAATAATGCAAACAATTTTTCCAGTGTATTGTATGAAAGTTAAGAACTGCACATGGAAAACCAATCATGGCTAATTGAGTGCGTTTTACCCCATCAACTGATGCATGCGATTCTTTTTGCTAAAGGGACCAGCATGTCTGTTGCTGATCACATTTCTTCTTTTCTATCTATTAGAAATTATTAATTAAAGCATGGTTAACGGAAGAAGGACCTCTCCTATCTTTTTCTTCTTTATATGAGACTACTGTCACCCCGAGTTTGACCCATTCCCTGCCTACGTGCCTGTCGGTAACAAATTGCTAGTCATTTTCCAAGTGTTTTTCTCACCTCGTTTGGTAAACCATCAGAAGGTGATTTCGGTCATCCCATGGGCCATGGGTCCCGCTGTCTCTGTCTTGAAATCTGGTCGAGGAGTCGAATCGGAGAATATATCTTAGTGGTCTAGAGACAAGAACGGAATGGTACAGACGTTAGTACCACAAACAACGGATATTTCTTTCGGTATTTAATGAGAGGTTAAATAAATACTGGTAGATCATTAGGAGAGCTAATAATTAGTTTAATTAAGAAAAAAAATAAATTGAGTAGTTTAATAGAAACCTTTAGCTTAAAGAAAGAATCAACCAAATTCTATCCATTTTAATTTAATTTTAAAAACAAATTACAAATCTACTCTAAAAGTAGCTTTCATTGTACACGCTATTAGATAGAAGTAAAGCCACACATTACAACTACCAATACAGTTGCCTTCGCCAAGGATATATCCTTTTTTTTTATAATTAAAAGAACACAGAAATATAGGATGCCAACAAAGCTAGCTTTAAGCGTCATCGCTTAGGTCGCTTAGGCCTAACTCCCCAAAGCACCACCCCTTCGCTCAAAAACAAAGAACATGGAAAAAAACATGAAACCACCATATGGAAGCACAAGACACATTTCCAAAAATAGAAATAAAGCAAAGCAAAACACCATGTCCATCTAACAGCTCAACACCCTAACTCACAGGCACCATGCCCTATAACAGACACCCATACTCTCAATGCAATATGGGATGGACAAAGCGGCCATAAAAACCCTTCGATGTTACCAAGGAAGACAGACTTTAGTTGTACCGCTTTGCTGCTACACACAAGAAAACAACAGATACATTTCAGTTAGAAACCAGATAGGACCAATAAAAGGACCACTCATCCAGTTGTACCACAAGGTGGGTGGTGCAACACCCACAAGACTCCAACAAACAAACACGACATAGCTTCATCCTCCTTCTTGTCTAGCATCTAGACACCCTATCAAAAAGTTAGCACTGCATTAGACTGATAATATTAAAGGCGATGTCATTAGCACGGAGACTAGGATTTTCTTTCTAACCCTTACTCCAATACGCTACTTTACATTTGACACTCGAGAAGAACCTAGTCCATTGCACCTCTTCTCCTTCGAACACTACTCTATTCCTTGTTTCCCAGGTGGTGGATATAATGGATAAGAAGCATGCCCACCAGAGTTTCTTCCTTATAATCCCATAGACTGCACTCTTCCAAGCTTCCCAAACATCCCTTGTGATCTTTGGCATGCACCAATATAGCCCCCACCATCACACATATGTCATTCCACATTCTGGAGGTAATGGGGCAGTGCAAAAAAAAAATGATTCATAGTTTCTACACCATCTTTGCAAAACGGACACCCACTATCTTCATCTACTATAAAAGATAGTCTCACCAACTTGTCTTTGGTATTCATCTTCTCCTGGATAATAAACCATGTGAGCAAGTCTTCCTACAGAGGGACTGCCTCTCTCCACCAATTTCCATTGACTTGAACAAAGCTGATAGAGCATCCATAGATAGAGTTAGCAATAATCTTTTGGAAGGATCTCACTATGTATCTATTACTAGATTTATATTTCCATAACACAGTATCTTCTTCTTTGTTCAGCTAAATTGATTCTAGTTTGTCCAACAGTCTTTCAAGCTCCTCCTCCTCCCATCTGAATAACTTCTAACAACAGTTAAAAGGCTAGTTCCACCTAGCTCCATTCCAAATGCCCATGTCGCATATGTGATTGGCTTGCTGTAAAAGCAGGGAGAATAATCTAGCAAATTAAGGCTTAAAGGTATCTCCATCTAGCCATTTATCTAACAAAAATCTAGTTCGTCGCCCATTCCCAATTTTGTTACTAGCACCCTCCTCTAAAATTTGATTTGCAAGTTGGTGGTTACAGAGACTAATAATAATAATATTCCACGTTCCCGATCCTCCTCTCTGACAACAACAATTGAGAAAATCTCCAGACTTAATACCATATATAAAGAAATAAACTTTTACCACAAATAATTCTTGTCTTCATAGAATCTCCACCCCACTTTGCGAGTAGTGCTATATTCTTGAGTTCCAAATTGCCTGTGTTAAGGCCCCCAAACTCCTTTGGTTTTTTAATATCCTCCCATTTAATAAGAGGGAATCCTTTTCCACACCAAAAAAATTCCCTCTCCAATCTGTAGATATTTTTTAGCACCCTTTTTGGTGCTTTGAGCAAGTTACAATAGAAAACTAGAATAGTTAACATCATTGCCTTAATCAAAACTAATCGATCTGCTATTGATAATAATTTTGCTTCCCACACACCCAACTTTGTCTTAATTTAATTTATCACGGGTGTCCATATTCTCTCCTTTCTCGGTTTGTCACCAAGAGGGAGACCAAGGTAAATAATAGGAAGTGACACTAGCTTGCAACCCAATTTCTTTGCTAACTAATGGCTCCCATCACCATTAATGCCAAACGACACCAGGGATGATTTTGAGTAATCAATGCTTAGCCCCGATATAATGGTAAAACAATCCAACATATGCCTCAAGTCCACGATGTTCCTTTCACAGTCATTCCCAAAAACCATGGCATCATTGACAAACTAGAGATGAGATAAAATCATCCCACCTCGACCAATCCTCAATCCTTCAAAAACACCGGTATCCAAACCACTCATCATGATTTTGTTAAAAGCTTTTGTAACAATGGTGAATAAGAATGGAGAGAGAGAGGCTCTCCTTGACACAATACTCTTTCCATTATAAAAGGCTATGTTAGTGAACCGTTAATCAAGATCAACATCCTCAGATAATTGATACACATCCCAATCCATCTTCTCCATCTATCTCCAAAACCTAAAACATATAGCATCTGATCCAAGAAAGCCCACCTTATTGAGTTGTATGCCTTACTAAAATCCAGCTCCAGCATGAATCCTCTAGACTTGGATTTCTCCAGCCAAAACATCACCTCATTAGCTACTAAGATGCTATTGATAATTTGTCTGCCTTGGATTAATGTAGTTTGAGTTTCCCCTACTATGGCAGGTAAGACCTTTGTAAGTATGGCTATGAGGAGCTTCACAATGATCTTATATATACTCCCCACCATACTAATCGGCATAAAATTGCTAAAATCTTTGGCTTCCTCTACCTTAGGAATCAGAGTCACCCAGGTCTTGTTAATTACTTACAGTATAAAACCTTTCTCTAAAAATCACACCACCTGTTGGCATATTTCATCCCCCACAGTACCTCACATCTACTTAATAAAATTGAAATTAAAACCATCATACCCAGCGCTTTTGAAGAATCATAGTCCCAAACAGCCTTCTTAATTTCTTTGTGCTTCAGCATCACCTCTAGTACTAACCTCTCCTCTTCAGATAATTTGTTAAAACCTTCTGGATTAATTTTGATTATAGGAAACTTCAGATTGCTATATAGATTCTGGAAGGTATCTATAGCTAATCTTCTAATGCTCTCTTTATTACTAAACGTCTGATTACCCTTCCTGATCTCTCGGATATAATTCTTCCTTCTCCTAACATAAGCTATGATGTGAAAGTATCTTGAATTGCAGTATCTATCTTTAAGATTTATAGCCCTTACATATTGTATCCAAAGCAACTCCTTCCTCTTGAGCCATGACCATAATTGATTAATGAGTGCTCCTTTTCTGGCCATGTCCATTTCATCCTCCCCACCACCATTAATTAAGTTATTTATCTCCTTTAGAGTTTCTTCTAGCCTCCGAATATTGTGATCAATAGTGGTAGAGACCTCTTTATTCCACCTCTTGATGAGATTCTTAAGGAGTTTAAGCTTATGATGGATAGGAATACTACCTAACATAGCCCACTTCTCTTTAATTGATTTGGAGAAGCCACAATGATTAAGCCAAGTGTCAATAGCTCTGAAAGGTTTAGGCCTCCAATCGATCTCTACACTACTAACCTAAAGGAAAAGATGATCTGAAGTAGAACACCTGATATATTTGGCTACCAAATGCGAGAACTCCCTACACCAATCCCCTTCTATTAATATTATGTCGATCCCACTAGCAGCATTCTTCTTATACCAAGTAAACCGCCTCCCTAATAGGTTAACTTCCACAAGCCCCATATGGGCAATCTAATTGTTAAAGTCCATCATACCCGGATTCATCCTATTTTCACCTTTCCTCTCACTCGTATCCCAAACTTCATTAAAATCTCTCATCATTAGAATGGGATTCGGTGTAGCTTGCTTCAAATTCTTTATCTCCTCCAACACCACTTTCCGATCCCTATAGTTATTATAATTGTAAACAAGGATAATGGCACAATCAAAATTATTACTCTTTCGACAACCTATTATGAATATCCACTCTACTCTTTTTTCACACTTCTCACCCAAAAATATGACTTCCTCCAACTAAGAATTAAACCACTGATACCATTATCCATAGCAACCTCGCAAAATTCAATGTGATCCTCCTTCTAAACGGATAACACCCACTTCATATCCAATCAAATATGCTTCATCTCCACTAGACCCAACACGCTGGACTTGTAGTCTTGGATTACGTCCTTAACAATTGCCAATTTACCACAACTACCCACTTCTCTAACATTCCAACACAAAAAATTCATAAGCACATATCTACAACCTCCTTCAAATGGAAGACCCCATCAATTACTCCTCTACGCTAGTCGACGACTACACCTTAAGCTGCATATCGCTGCTACGCACTCTTCTTCATTGTTTGAAGACAAACCCAGCCTTTTCCCAATCTCCCAAGTTTTGATAGATTCAACTTTCTCTTCCTTATCAAAATCCACACCACGTTTATTGTTATTCGGCATGTCTTAGCTGCTAGAGAGAGAGGTAGAGTCACATCTTTAATTCCTAATACTTCAAATCTCCTTAGATTTGCGTTCATGGGCCTCCCTAATATTAGCTCCTATTAAATGCTTTTGTGATTTCTACCCACTTCCACAATTGTCTAGACCTACACATTGCTTGTTATCATATTCAAAACTTGGAGGACACATGGGCTCTCTTTCGTTTTCTTTTTCATTAATAAATCCCTCTTCTAGGCTTGGCCTGTTTTCCTTTGTACTATTAGACCATATCTAATTACTCAACTAGACTATATCAGGCTTTGGAAAACCTCATATTGGTTGAGTGGTCAAACTTTTCCCCTTCCTCCATACGTGTCTTGTTAGTAGCACCTAACACTTTCTCCCTTCTTCTAAGGACTTTTTCCTCTACCTCTTCATGCGTCACTATCAAACGGATATTATATGGATCCTTTTCTAATTGAAATGCTAGTCTTTGGTATTTACTAAATTCCTCTACCACCACTTTATTAGGCCCCTCCACATTATTATTGGTCCTTGATTGACACACTGTACTTCTTTATGGCGATTCATCTTCTTCCTCCCTAACATGACCACCATTACTGGAACTACGATGGTCTTCTCCATCCTCGCTAGACTCCGAATTGAGGTGATAGCAAGGATTGTCATAACCTTCAAACTTCCTAGGGTAGAAGAAGCAAACGGCTTCTTTAATCATGACTTCAAACTCCACTGCCTTAGTCTTCAAAATCATAGCTTTGAGAATAGGATTGAACTCTTTGGTATCAATAAAGACCCAAGCACAGTCCATCTCCATACCCTTTTTTGTGATTGAGTCTATAAAAACCCACATTCCCCATTGGCTGGCCAACTAGACCAAATTTTCACTTGACCAAGCTATTAGAGGCAGTCTAAAAATTTTGATCCATGTTTTCCTTGTAGCATAGGTGTCTTCCTTCTTCTAGAATCTCAGCTTACTAAAATGCATGCTTAAAAGGTCTCCCTCATGCTTCAAAGCCTCCACAACATCATCAAAAGTATCAAGAGTGAGAATGAAAGTATATCTTCCCAAGCTTCTAATATTGGTCAAGGTACTCTAGATAGGGAATATGGCCGCCTTGACCCCATCCAACTCCCTGGCACCATTAGTAACCCCAATTAAGCTTTTGTGAAGCCAATCCAAATTCTCCTAATTGATCACTCTAATGATTCTAATTTTTGTTACCCCATGCTCCCCCTATTATCCTATTGTAAAATCTCCCTTATATCCCTTTGAACACCCAAAACCTTCTTCTTCCTAGTTGTCACTCCCACTCCGCTTCTTTCTTGTTAGTGTCTCCATGTATGACCTGTCATCTTTCTGAGCTTCCTTCCAGATCTATACTTGTTTTACTTGCCTTAGTCAAAACTCCTTCTATTTTCTCTATCCTATTTCACTTCTCCTTCTTGCTTCACTAAATCTTTATCTCTTCACAAACAACTTTATCCCATACAGAAGCATGTTGTTTGTACTTCTAATGGCTCTTATGGCCTCCTCCTCTTTAGCATATCTAACAAATCCAAATTATAGGTTTGTGCATAACCTTTCCTTCCTACTAATGTAAATGTTGGTAATTGACCCGTACTCTCCATAGATCTCAAATAGTTCCTGCCTATCTACATTCTTCCCTAGGGTGTCGATGAATACTGTATACTCCACTTCCTTGTGATCCTCCTTGCAAATCCCTTGAATGTTCCTAAGTAAGGTTCTCTACAACCATCCCATGACAAGATTTTTCTATATCAAACATATATCCTTTAGTTTTCACCAGCTAAGCAATGTCATGGGGTGCTCATTCGGTATATTATTTATAATTTTGTTTGTCTAACCATTTTTCTTGAATATAGCTTTACAAATTTAATATGTCTTTATTAATAAAAAGCTTTTGAAATCCTAGTAATAAGAGATGAAAAAAAACATGTTGTATTATAAGTATCCTAGTTATATATTATGATTATATAATTTGTGAACATATATTATATTAAATCCAATATTTAATAGTTTTATTATTTACATCAATCACTTTTTTTAGTATGGTTGTAACTTTCCAACCATCCGTATTTAACTACTTTTCATATACCTTATCTCCATCTCATAATAGCTATAATAAGTATAAATACAGTTAGAAAAAATTAATTAATTTGCGTAATAACATTTTTCTCTTTGTGAAATTTAAAATAAGCTAAAGTAAGTTGTGAAAAATAAAGTATATGATGATACCAATATTTTTATGTAAAAAACCCTTTAAGGCGAAGGTAACAACTAGGGGACCTTTGGTCTAGTAAAACTTCTACTATAATATAATATGATTATAAAAATGGCATCCCTAGTAAAAACTAGAGAATCTCTCTCAAATGACCTCACCCACAAAGGATGGATTATAAGAACTAATAATCTCCCTCATTTTTTTTGTGGTTCTCTTTATCACACTTTAAAAGTTGATATCTCTCACTTATGTTGTGGATGCTCTTCACAACTGATGAATCCTCTTACCGTCTCCAAGAAAATGTATTTATAGGGAAATATATGAACCACTATTACATAGTTCTAGCCTTCTCCATTGAAAGTTTCAACTTTAATTAATATGTGAAACTCTTGGAGAAGTAACTAAATGGTCAAGTATGGCTACTTCTTCCATAGAAATAACTCTATGGGTAATTAAATAATGTGTAACCTCCATTTACCAAGTTAAGAAGCCTAACAGTTTCTATGGTTTTCATTCTTTTCTATTTTATTTTTTTATGTTGTTGTTATGGCCCCACCAAATAGGAGGGACCCCCAACAATCTCTCCCTTCTCGATTATTTTGGAGGGCATCACCACACCGGTACCTTCACAACAATCATTGAATTTCTTGGTTGGTATCACATTGGTCATCATGTCCGACCAATTATTATTGATGTGAACTTTGTCCAACTTAGGTAGCTTTTCTTCTAACACATCCCTTATCCAATGATATAGAACATCAATATTTTTTGTACAGGAGTGATAGGTTACATTTTTAGCTAGGTGTATAGCACTCTAGTTATCACCCTTCAACACATACATTTCTTGTTCTTATCATAAATTAAAGAGAAAAATTTTCATCCATAACATTTCCTTGTATGCTTCTGTAGATGCGATGTACTTTGCCTCCATTTTTGAAAGTGCCACACAGTTTTGGATTTTGACTACCATGACACAACTCCCCTTACATAGGTATTCACATAACCTAACTTTGAATTTCTCAAATCAACATCTCCTACCATGCCTACATCTATATAACCCTTTAGCATAAGCTTCCTTTCACCAAAGCACAAACACCTCTTGGTTATACCTCGAAGATAACAAAGTATCCATTTCACAGCTTCCCAATGTGGTTTCGTAAGGTTGGATAAGATTCTGCTAACCACACTGACTACATAGGCAATATCAGGTCTAATATATACCATAGCGTACATGAGGCTACCAACTGCAAAATAATATAGGAATTTCTACATTTTTTCTTTCTCTATATAATTCTTTAGACCCTGCTTCATACATAGCTTGAAATGTCCAACTAGTGGAACACTGATAGGATTACCTTTGTGCAAGTTAAATCTTTCAAGAATCTTCTCGATGTAATGTACTTGAGATTGATACAATAACATTTTGGTATAATCTCGAGTGATCTTTATTCGAAGGATCTACTTTGCCAACCCCAAATATTTCATGGACAATTATTTGCTTAAGGCATTCTTAAGAGATGTAACTTTCTCCTTATCTTGCCCAACAACCAACATATCATCAATATATAGCGAAAGTATGATGAAATTGCTAGTAGCATACCTCTTCATAAGGACATAATGGTCAGCGTGGTTCTTCTTGAAGTTATATTAAGTCATGAAAGAGTCAAACTTCTTGTACCATTGTCTCAGCGCTTGCTTTAGACAATAGTGGCTCTTTTTCAATTAACACACTATATGTTCTTTATCCGGTTCTTCAAACCCCTTAGGTTGCTCCATGTATATCTCCTTCTCTAAGTCTACATGTAAGAATGCAGTCTTAACATTGAGTTATTCAATCTCCAAGTCTAGACTAGTGGCTAGACCTATAATTGCTCGGATAGATAATATCTTTACCACTGAAGAGAATATCTCATCCAAATCTATACCCTTCTTCTAGTTCCACACTTTAACCACTATCCTAGCCTTTTAACTTGGTTTCAGGATTTTCTCTCTGGCTTTGATCTTGTAAACCCATTTTTTCTTTAAGACTCACCTTCCTTTGGGTAATTTGAAAAGATCATAAGTACGGTTCTTATGTAAAGATTTCATCTCCTCTTGCATATATTTTTTCAATTTTTCCTTATGAGGATCAATCATGTTCTCATCATATCTTTGAGACTACCCCACATCCTTGAGTGTCACATACTAATCTAGAGGATATTTAGTGGAAGATTGTCTCACTATAGTGGATATCAACAACTGAGGTTGTTCCACTCTCTCACCGGACACAACATACTCATCATCATTAGTCTTTGTTGATGACTCATATATTTCTTCTATCAATGGCTCGTCATGATTAGGCATATTACTAGCTTCATCATCATTATTCTCACTCGTTTGTTCCACTAACTCATCATGCACAATAGGGGATGATTCCTCTTCATGTCGAGTGCAAACTCTGGGCTTTTCTGGCTCCTCAGTGTCTTTGATAATCTGGTCTTCAAAGAACACAACATCTTGACTTCTTATGATCCTTTTGGTTACAGGATCCCATAGGTGATATCCTAACTCATATTGATGTGAGCCAAGATAGATGCACTTCTTGGTCTTTAAATCAAGCTTTGATCTTTTATCTTTAAGAATGTGGACCAATGGATGACAACCAAATGCCTTGAACTGATCATATGAGACCTTTCTTTTTGTACATACATCCTCTGGGATATTTCCATCCAAAGGACCTGAGGGACAATAGTTAATAATGTAGATGGCTATCTTAATGGCTTCTCCTCAAAATGACTTAGGGATTTTGGCATGAGAGAACATGCAAAAAAATCTTTTCTCAATCATGCGATTCATCTCTTGGCCACACCATTCAAGTGTGGTGTCTTTGGTGGTGTCTTCTCAAGTATGATGCCACAAGACTTGCAATAGGCTTTGAAAAGGCCACGATAATCTCCACCATTATTAGAACGATCACACTTGAGCTTTTGGCTAGTCTTTCGTTCCACCCTAACATGGAACTCCTTGCATGCTTTGAGTACTTGATCTTTTATTTTCAACATAGATAACCAAACCTTTCTTGAGTGGTCATCAATAAAAGCAAAAAAAATTATAATGCACCACCAAGAGATTTGTTAGTCATAGAGTATATATCAGTATGCACTAAATCAAGAATACGTTGTCTTCTATATGGATGGCTAAGTCTGCTAAATGAAAGTCTATATTATTTTTCAGCCAAACAATGAGTGCACTATTTGAGTATTTTATCTTTCATATTTGGGAGGATTTGTAATTCCTTCTCACTTATATCATATACCTTAGCCTCTTATGCCATAACTCCAAGCATGAGCTATTATGGGCAATATTAGCTTCTCCCTTGCATAATTTTACTTGAGTAAAATAAAACGAACCTTACTTTTTACCTTTAGCAACGATCTTTCTATTTCTTGTTAGTTTCCACTTCCTAGCACTAAGCTGGTTTATGTAACCAACATTATATAATTTTCCAATTGATATCAAGTTGAGACACATACCTGAAACATGTCTCATATCCTTTAATACAAGCTCACATCTCACGTTGGTTATCAAGGTGATTCTTCCTATGCCCATGATCTTGCTTGTCACCTCAATTCCCATCTTGACATTACCAAAGTTTCCACTTTGGTAGGTTAAGAAGAATTCTCCATATATGGTGATATGGAAAGAGGCACCTGAATTAACTATCCACATACTATCATCTTCAGCAAGATTGAGATAATTATCTTCCCTAAATAGAAAGACATCATCGATGTAGTCCTTAATCATCACAACAGTTGTGAGGTTCTCTTTTACTTCTTTTTTAGGTCAATTTGGTCGAGCTTGACATTCATAGCCTTTTAATCTCTCTTGAGATTTTGACATTTTGACCTCTTGTGACTCGGCTTGCCACAATAGTAGCAAGTGATATTTGGGCGTGATTTTGATCGCCCTCATGAATTTTCATGACCTTTAGTTCTAGCCCTTTCATGAGTTTCATTTCTCCCCTACTCTTTACGATAATGGCCTCTAATTGTGTAGGGATTCTGTAACACCCCAAAATCACGACTTGAAAATTTTAATTTAAATTATGCTTTGCGGAAGCGAAAATTAAAGAACGATGGGTGTTACCACCACACTTGACATAAGTCTGGTCTCCTCACCATCCTTACATCAAGTGCTAAGGCTTAAACAAATCAAACCATCAAAAGTTAAGAGAAATATAACACGAAATCAAGAGTTTTACAAAAGACATATTATCCAAGATAAATGATTGTTTAGGAATTAAATAACTAACCATTTAGAAAATAACAACAGAGTACGCAAAAGTCAAATATGGTATGCCTTACACTCTTACGTTCCAAAAAATTACAAGGAAAAGGGGAAAAAGGGGCGGGGTCCACTCGCTCCCTAAATCTACCTATTCGTCAGGGTGACGCTCCTCGTAGTCCTTTAGCCAACGCATGCCTTGGACGTACTCCTCTGAAAAGTGATAGTATCAGTACGACTTCCTCGTACTAAGTAAACCACAACGCCTCCGGAGAGGTAGCATACCCACGTAGCAAACATCATGCAAGTACGGAATTCAAAGAGAATATATGCTCACATGCAAGGCCACGATTTTGAAACACACAACCACATCAAATTTAACAGTACGAGCTAGATCAAAATCTCCATCAAAGGCATTTAAGGCATACTTATAATTTCATAATCAATTTAACTAACCAACGACCATACATTATGGCCTAAGAAGAAGAGTTAGTGATATTCCAAGCAATCTCACCAAAGTCAAGTCATTCCTATTCCGATTATTATAGAAGTATTATGGTGGGTGTCTAATCCGGTTATAAAATTCATAGCAATTCTCAAGTGGAATACAATCCCATATCCATGACAAAGATCGTCAAGGAGGGTGGTACCAAAATAAATCACTCGATTCCAGGGCAAAGTTCGCCAAGGAAGCCACACGACATAACAGTCGCCCATACTAAACCTCAGAACTCAAGACCTTAAGTACGCGTACTCCCTATAGGGTGTATGGAATACCTATAGAGCAGAAGTGAGCCCCTTGACCCGAAGGCCCATAACTATGCACTCAGCGGCCAAGTACGAGGCACGAGATTCCTTTCCAACTCGAGTCTTTCTCTTTAAGTAATTATTGTCTTATGAAATTCCGGGTTATTATTTCCTTTTAGAATTTTGAGATTCACAACGTTCAACTTAGTCAACCATCAAAAAACAACATCACATCCAAAGACCACAAGGTCGCAACCATTTCGAGCCAACACGGCCTAGGGTTAGGCATTATGCCATAGCCCGATTAATTTTTCGATTCAAAGTTCAAACCAATTATCCAATTATTCCCAACATTTATTTTAAGGCCAACACTTAATTTAATTAATCCATTTATCCACTTTGAAACAACTTTTTGCCTTACTGAGTTTACTTACATAAACCATTTGTCATGAAATGCTAGCATAAAATAATTATTGATACTTTACATCCGACAATCTCTTTGGTACTACAAAGGACCGTATTATCCCTAACCATTTATCATACATAGTACATGTAAACACTATTAGCATGCATTTTTAATATTTCGTAAGCTCATATAATTTTCAAAAATAAATCTCAAACACAATCATGGTATATAAAATTACATTTCACCTTAAACATACCCGTCTCATTTTACTAGCATAAATCCAAGTTCGTTACCATTAGCATACACTTCTTCACATTTAAGAATATCACTTTGGCATATAAAAAGATTACATGGTAACACATATTAATTTACACTTCAATATATTCATGTATGAATGAACTACAACATGCTCCCATATAAACTACATTTTACCTTAGACATATTCATCTCATTTTACTAGCATAATTCAAGCTCGTTATCATTATCATATACTTCGTCAAAAATTTAGAATATCACTTAGGCACATGAAAAGATTGCATGATAACACATGTTAATTTACACATCATGGTATTCATGTAGAAAAGAAATACATCATGCTCCCATTTCCCACAAACATAGGATAATTTGATATATACATTCTATCATGATTTAGTCCTAGCAACTAGCTTATCATTTTCACATAAAAATTCTACCGTCTTCGGGTTAGTTGGGTTTACCTTTAGCTTCCTCCAAAAATACTCTAAGCGAGGTCGAGGTTACCTAGAAGTCCATTCACCACTCAAACTACAAGCATTAGTATTTATGCAAAAATTAAATAATCAAAATACAACCTACATAGGCTAATAATTGAAAATTATTAGGAAGAATAAATGAGGCAGCCGGTGCATGAATTTAAGCACCGAACCTACCGAGGATAGAGTGATTACTTGGGGAAGGAAAATGGCTGCTTGGAGAAGGTAGAACACAAGGTAGAAGCTGGAAGAATTTTGAAACCAAATTCGGTGGAGGGGAGAGGGGAGTTTTGGGGCTGCACTTACCTTTGTTTTCTTGCTGGAATTTAGGGAAGGGAAGAGGGGGTTGCAAGGAGAAACTTAGAGGGCTTAAAGGGAGGGGGAAATGGGCTGATATCTGTAGGTTGGGACTCAAATAAAAGGGGGGAAAAGATGGAGAGAAATGGGCTGCTACAAGGGTGAGTGGGGAAGGGTGCTACAGGTTGGTTTTTGGGGGAGAGTGTTTCGAAGCTTTTGAGGAGGGAAAAGGGGTTGGTTGCATGCATGGGGAAAAGAGGAAAAAGAAGGGATAGGTGGCTGGAACAATGGGTTAGGGGTGCAGGTTGAGAAGGGGGAAGATACAGGCTGTATCTTGATGGAGGGGCTGGGGTTACGTGGGGTTTTGGGGCTGCATAAGGCTGGTAACGTGATGGCTATGGCTGGACTGATTTGCTTGTATTTTTGCAGGGAATAAGGGCATGGGAAAGGAGGAAAATAGGTGGGTAGATGGAGGAAGGATAGGGTAGGGGTGCAGGTTGGTGGAAGGAAGGATGAGGCTGCAAGTTAGGGGATGGGAGGTTGAGTGTCGAAGGGTAGAGGCTGCAGGTGGTGAGTGATGTAAGGGAAGATGGTTGAGTGATGGCTGCCAAAGTTTGCAGGCTGGGGTGGCGTGAGAGGGAGGGAGGTTGGGGGAGGAGAAGGGCTGTGTTTGGGGAAGAGGAAAGGCTGCAAAAGAGGGGAATAAGGCTGGGTGGAAAAGACTTATGCATGGGAAGGGAGGAAGGTGACGGGTGCATGGCTGGGAGCTACAGGTCATGCGACCTGCTGGGGGTGGTTTGGGCTGGTTTTACATGGGTAAGAAGATGGGAAAAAAGGTGTAGGTTGATTAGAGAAAAGATTAGGAAGAAGAGAAAAAAAAACTCCTAAGGTAGTAGCTAACAAGAAGGTTATTAGAAAAAAAAAAAGAATTACCACTTAAACAAGGTTTAATCTTCTCCAAAAGTAAATCATGATACTATTATTATTATTATTATTATTATTATTATTATTATTATTATTATTATTATTATTATTATTATTATTATTATTATTATTATTATTATTATCATTATTTTATCACTTCCCCCATTTTATTATGTTTGAAATTATTGCTAACATTATTATTATTCTTACAATCCCCTTCTATTTTAATTACTCACCTCTTATGATCGATATTATTAACGACATAAATTTTTAACTTCCTCTACCTTTTCTCACACTTAGTCCGGGTTATTTTTATAACTTAATATTTATAGAACTACTCAAGATAACAAGGTGATCGAAAAAAAAAATATTATTATTAATAATCTTATGGTTTACTTTGCCTACTAATCAAACTTTAAGTCTTACGAGTCTAATTTAAAGAGTAATTAATACGGGGTATTACAGATTCCACAACTCTTTCTCCTAGATTCTTCATTCATTAAGTTATTAGAAATGGTATCCATTGTGAGTTTACCTTTTGGGGTTGAGTTGCTAAGAGTGACAATGAGAGTATCCCAACACTTAGGTAGGGAGCTAAGGAGAAAAAAGGGTTGCAACTCATCATTGATCTTCTTCTCAATCTTCCTAAGTTGATTGAAAATCCCCTTGAAGGTGTTTAGATGTTCGATCATACTTTGGCAATTTTTATACTCCAACTTCACCAAGCTTCTCACCCAATAGGCATTGTTTAGACGTGTCTTCTTTTAAATCACGGGCTCTAATTTTGTCCACAATTTGTAGGCATTAGTGTGGGTAGACACGTGCTCTAATAAACTTAGATCAATAAACTTTTGGATCATAGCTACTGCCTTTCTATTTAAAAGTTTCCATTTTTCGTCGCCCATACCTATAGTTGCATCTTAGTCATGATCAGCATGTGTAACTCTTTACAATATAAGTAGTCCTCCATCATCGAATTCTAATAGGAATAATTTTCCACCATAAGTTTGAATATGTCACCATCATGAGTGATGCTTGACACCATCTAAAATCGCACAAGAATATGATAGCAAAAAAAAAATCAACGTTCTAATACCATTTTGGAAAATATGGATTAATTTGTGGAATAACTTTTCCCTTTTTTTGAAATTTAAAATGGGCTAGAATAAATTACAAAAAATTAAGTAGATGAGAACATCAATATTCTTATGTGGAAAAACCTTCAAGGCGAAGGTAACAACCATAGGTCTTTTGGTTTAGTAAAAATTCCATTATAATATAGTAGGAATACAATAATGGCATCTCTAGTAAAATCTAGAGGATATCTCTCAAATAACTTCACCCATAAAAGGATGGATTATGAGAAGTAATAAATCCCTTAATTTTTATGTGGCTCTCTTTCTCACACTTTAAAAGTGCGTATGGATGCTCTTCACAACTTATGAATCCTCTTACCTTCTCCAAGAAAAGATATTTGTAGGTGAATATGTAACTCTAGCCTTCTCCATTGAAAGTTTCAATTCCAATTAATATGTGAAACTCCTATAGAAGTAATCGAATGGTCAATCATGACTACTTCTTCCATAGAAATAATTCCATAGGTAATTAAATAATATGTAACTTCTATTTACCAAGACAAGAAACCTAATATTGCATTGAACACCATTAATTTCCATCGGTTTCATTCTTTTCTATTTTCATTTTTTTTTGTTATGGCCCTACCAAATAGGAGGGACCCTTAAATGAATACTATATATATATGAAATATGGTATATCATTTATGTGAGAGAAATATCAAAAAATAAGAGGCTCCTTCATATTCTTCTCTTTATCTTATCTTCTCCTTTATTTTAATTTTTAATATAATAACACATTTCACCATAATGTATCTAAAATTGAATATCTCAGATAATAGTTGGGGTCATACAGATTTGAATAGTATAAAGATAAGTGGTTATTATTGTGCATTCAAGATGTAAAACTCAATTTTAAAGTGGATCAAAGAAGAAGTTATAATTATAGAAATGTAAAGATGAGTGCATAAATATTTTGTACATAGCTAGAAGATTAGTAGCTCTCCTATAGGGTATGAGAGTCAAATTATAAACAAGTTATAAGTACCTCACAGTCACGTACATTTATTTTGGCATTCTAATATATTATTATTCATATTATTTGTTCATTTCTAATAACTATTTATAACTTAATACTCTTAAATCAAGAAACAAGCCCCCTTAGTAACTCTAGAAAATTTCACTATCTATCATTATATTGGGTATATCTTAATTTCATTATATAATCATTTTTTTTGTGTAAGTCATGGGCTTTGTGTATATTTTAATTTAATTATATGTATGATGACCCCTATTCTAATTTTAAAATGGACGGTAGAGGCACATGACAATAGAAGGCTAAAAGCCTCCCATTTAATAAACTTAAGTTAGATCTAATATTGTTAATTCAAATATCAAAAGTGATGGATTGATGGTTACATATTCCATTAGTAGTTATAGATATCCATCACTTGAAGATGATAGAAAACCACCTAAAGTGAGAGTCTATCAGAAAACTATGTAAATTTAAAAGTGTTGGATTGACAAACTCATCGCTAATAATCGTGTAAATAAAAATTATGAATCAAATATCTCATCTCTTGTCACTACATATATATCTCATCACTTGTAGTTGATTAGAGAATATAATGCAAATATTAAGTGTCCAAAGTTAATAGAGGGATACAATAGGTACAAATGTGTGAAATGGCATCATCCAAAGTTAAGATGATCAGATCTCATTCAACTATTTTCTTAAGCATGTACCTTGGGTATGAAATGACATGGCACAAATTGAGGTATAATCTAGAAGATTCACCTAATGATTGGATAGTCTTGAATATCTAATGAACAATTTGATCCTAAAGATCAACTGATTATATGGTTATGAATAAATTATGTGCAATTTGATGAAGGATATTAAACAGTTGTAAGTCCTTTAAGACTTATAAAATATTGATCAAGAAGATTGATAGGTTTATTAATATTGGAGCCTCAAGTATAGTTTTGTCCTGAAGATCAAATCATTTTGAGGTAGTAAAGACCTATACACTTATTTTATTATTTTTTTTCATTTTTAATTTATAAAATTTTATTTCTTGTAATTTAGTTTCTTCAATTTTAAGTTTTTCGATATTTAAAATATTTGTTCGAATCACAAAGTAGTGATGATTACTTTGTGTAGAATTCACAAGTCTCGTAATTACCAGACTGTACGCTTACTTTGTTATTTATAGTGGTTAAAACCTACCATAGCTAGATTTCCTCCATCTCCACAATGGCTAGAGTATTTACAATAAGCTATCCTACTATATTATATTATTGTAGGGTAGAAAAACTAGATCATTGAAGCCTAAAATTTCCCATTCCATAAATAGTTTCATGGCTGCATCCTAATTCTTCCTATTTGACAAGTAATTTGATAGTTTAAGGCTAAAATTTCCCATCCCATGAGTATTTTATGGTTGAAGCCTAAAGATTTGTAATACATATTTAATTTGATAGGTGAAGTTTAGGATCCCATCTCATGGGCCATAAGACAATCCATTTACTCGATTAAAGTACCACTATGTTGTTTATCTTGAGGAATAAATATGTTTTATGAATCTATGTTAATAAGAAATAATGTGCATGTTATATGTGTTGAGTTGATCTATTGAAGGGTTCTTCAAAGGAAGTGTGAAATATCTATATGTGCATATTAATCTCTGTAAGTTCTTGAAGAACTTATCTTAGTCTAAGGGTAAATGAGAACAAGGTTATCATAGTAACAAGTTTATAATTAAAATATCATAATGCCATTAAATACCTAATCTCATATGTACTTAATAAACTTCAAGTGGACACTTCTAAATTATCTAAATATACCATGGTATATAATGATGCATCAATTTAAGGGCACATGATATATTTCGTAATTGATATCTAGTATGATCAAAAGTGAATAACAATCCAATAGGATGATGATGTATTTTTTTTTCCGGAAAGATCAAATATTTATTAATCAATGGAAGCATTACAATTAAGTACCCAAAACTTATCTAAACAACTCTTGACATAAAAACTACTCATCCCCTCATGAGGAGTCAAATACCTAGCTAAGACAACACAAATAATTCTCTTAATGAGATCCCTCCATCTACGATTGACTTGTGAATTTTTTTATTTGAATTTCTAGCATGCCAACATTCATAGATGCACACAGCATATAAGGTGGGAACCATTTGGAGCTTCCTTTTAGACACCCTTATTCTTTAACATAGGGTAACTATTATTTCAGAACATTGCTGGGTAGGTCCTCTCAAGCCAACATAAATGTAAGCATTCTTCAAAAGATGATTTATAACTAGACATGAGAAGAGGAGATGGGGAAGAGATTCATTAGCATCACTAAATTAGCAAGATGGATCCTCCACATAAGTATACCAATTGATAACATTCTTAGTGGGGAGCCTGTAGTGAGCAACTATCGATAATATTAGCTTATGTTTTGGAATAGCATTATTCAGCCACATTGATCTCCACCATGACATATGGGGAACCTCTATGCCGTAGTTGTTCATAAAAAAAACTAATATTATAGGACAAAGTAGGATTGAGGGAAGGAAACACAAGATCAAGGGCTTCTCGAAGCTTAAAGAGCTTATTTACTATCCATGAGGCAATGCTAGGTAATTTATCATGCCAAAGAGGATCAACCTTTATATAATAAGTATGTATCCATTTTACCCACAAGCTATTTTTATCTTAAGAAATATACCACAAATGTTTACCCACAACTATTATGTTCTAGACTTGAAAATCCAACAACTCAAGGCCTCCCTCTTGCTGGTAGATAAATAGTTGACCAAGCAATCAAGGCTCATTTGCTTGGGCCAGCTTCACCAATCCACATGAAGTTTCTGCATAAGCTGATGATCTTGAGTAGGATTTTTTTAGGAAGAATAAATATTTGACTCCAATACATCTGGATGCCATATATAACTTATCTAAGGAGCTATAGTCTTCCAGCATATGATAATAACTTTGTAGACCAGTGTTGAAGCTTGTTTGTGATTTTCCCCATCAGTTCCTTTGTTTGATTAGAGTGGAGTCTAATAGAAGATAAAGGAATTCTAAGATATTTAAAGGGCATAGTTCCTTTAGAGAAGGAAAGGAAATCAGTAATTTATTTTTTCACCATCTCTATAACTCCTCCAAAATAGATAGAAATTTTCTTCAGGCTTATGTAAAGACCTAATGTGTTACTAAAACATTGGAATTGATTCATAAGCAACGTTACATAGGGTTAATCACCCCTATAAAATAGCAAAAGGTCGTTATCAAAAGATAAATTGATGATATGTAGCCTTTTTCATTTTGGGTGTCCTCAAAACCCATCCATGGTCCATAATTATTGTAGCATCCTAGATAGGTACTCAATAGCAATGACAAAGAGGTATGGGGAGAGGGGATATCCTTCCCTCGGACCTCTTTGTACTTAGAAACGAGGAAGAAGGTCATCATTTATAGAGAGAGTATATTTGACTTGGGTCACACAAGATATAATAATTTTAACAAAATGAGGGGGGACATAAGACCTAAAAGAATAGTCTCTAAGAATTTCCAATTGATGGAATCATAGGCCTTCATCACATCGACCTTCATCATACATCTTGGGGATGCATGTTTTCTTCCATAATGAGCTCATGTGCCAATAAGATATTATCACCAATCAACCTACCCTTAACAAAAGCAGATTGCGAGATGCTTATGTTGTTAGGCAAGATAGGTTGAAGCCTTGCTACTAAAATTTTGGAGAGGATCTTATACAGAACAGAGCAACATGAAATAGGTATAAAATCTATAACTTTTTTAAGGATAAGAACCAAAAGAGTAGGAGTGAAAACAGAAGGGATAGCTCCTGAGGAAAAGATTTCTTTCACAAAAGACCAAATATCCTCACCTATAATATCCCAAGAGGATTTAAAGAAGCCACCAGTGAAGTCATCTAAACCTAGAGCCTTTGTATTTCCAATGGAGAAAAAGGCATCTTTGACTTCAGAAAAGGAGATTGGCTTAAGAAGTTCATGCTATTGTTCAAAATTGATAGTAGCTCCCTGCTGAAGGAGAGATTTATGCACCGATTTTGCATTAGCATTATGGAAATCAGAACCAAGAAGATCTTTATAAAATACTACAAAGGCATATTTGATTGACTTGGGGTCATTGGACCAATATCCATTCACCTTCTAAATCTTTGATATCATCCTTTTGTTTTATCTAGCCTTCATATTAGCAAAAAAGAAATGGTTATTTGAATCCCCTAGCTGAAGCCACTTGATGCCAGATTTTTTTTTGAAGAAACTCTCCTCACTTTTTGCATAATGCTTATATTTTTTAAGACAATCCTTTTCCTTAAGTTGTAAGGTGCTACAGGTGGGATGAACCTATACTCTCTCTTGAATTACTTCAAGCTTCTTTATTTAGCTACTATATGCATGATGCTACCAAACCTAGCTTTTTTTAACACTCTGAGGTGATATTTAAGTTGATACAGGGAATTTTTTTATCTTAGTAAACACTGAGCAGGGTTGTTGACTATGCCAAACCTCAGTCACAATTTTAATAAAATCATCATCATTATAGGTCCACATATCAAAGAATTTAAATCTCCCCTTAAGTTAAGGACTAGTGTGATTTAGGCTCACTAGAGTAGAGTAATGATTTGAGAAATAGTTGGATTGGAAATCCAATGTCGAATTTGTAAAGGTGTCAAACCATTTGAGGTTTCCCAAAACCCTTTCAAGTTTACACATAATTCTAAGATCACCCAGTTGCTTATTATTCTAAGTGAAGGTATGACTAGTATAATGAAGATCTTCAACCTTAATATTCTACAGACAATGTTTAAAGTCCTCCACATCCCCTACATCAATACCTACCCCTTTTAATTTCTTATAGTCATACAAAACCACATTTAAATCCCCTAATACATGCCAAGGAATATCTGTGATAACCGTAGGGTCAAGCCATTGCTATAAGTCTCTTCTATCACTTCCCATGTTGCATGCATAAGTGAAGGAAATATATATGATACTACTAGTGGAATTGTAGATAGCCTTGACTTGGATACATTGAGCATGAGCACTTAGCAGTTGTACTTACAATTTTTTTTTTGTCCCATAAGCACCAAACTCTACCATTGTGATGGTGGGTATAATTGTCAATAGTAGCAAAATGAGATCCTAACTTCCTCCTTATTGAAATAACATTGGGGGATTTTATTTGAGTTTCTAATAAACCAATTAAGGATAAATTATTTACTTTGATCCAATTCCTTAATTCCCTCTACTTGAAAGGTTTATTAAGGCCTCGGACATTCTAGGCACTTATCATAATAACAATCAGGCAGGTAATATGTCATAAACACCTTGCACCTTTTTCTTTCACCCTGCCTAGATTAACATCCAAGGGAACAAATATATAATTAATTGGATTAATTGTTGCAATTGTTCTTTCATTACATGTTTTTGTGAGGTTTGTCCAGGTTCCTATTGAAGTTGACGGGGTCTCCACACATAATGCCATTGGTATGACTTAGAAGAAGACTTGTAAGAGACCTGATTGGTTTGGTTCTTTTGTTGAGATTCCTTGGAGTGTTTATGCATATCAAATTGTTGGTCTACAATCACTTGGTCTTGATCTAGATTATTCCTCTTAGGGCAAGACCACTAGTTATGTCAAAAATAGTTACACAAACTGCAGAAGGATGGTATCCATTCATAAATTACTAATTGTGTAATAACACCTCCATTAGGATCTTCTATGTCAACATATTCGACATATTTTTTTGTTACATCAACCTCCACTAGTGCGCGGGCATAATATATCCTCTCCCCTGATGTTGTTATCCCATCCAAAACAAGAGGTTGGTCTACAGTACTAGTGATACGACTAATAGAATCCACATCCTAGTAGTCAAAAGGGAGGTTTGGTAGTTTAATCTATAAAGGCATAAAATAGAAACATTCTTTGACGAACTGGAATTGTTGATGCCATTGTTTGAGGATGAAAGGTTGATTTCTAAAAGTCCCATAGGGGAATTGAAGCACCAGTCCTTATCCTTGTTAGATTTGAATTTAAACAAAACAAAACCATCATCATGCAACCACAGTTGGGGAGTTTGAATAGAAGGCCAGTTGGAACGAATAAAGGACATAATCTATCCTAAACTAGGACAGATGCCAATAACATATCCAACAGCTGAACCCCTCCAAATCTTGTAATTCTCCAAAACCTTCTCTTTGAGGAAGGAAACCTTCCATTGATTTCCAGTAAGAGTAGGGGGAATATAAGAAAGGGTGGTAGAAGCCTTGGAAGATCGATTACCAATAACCATATCCTTCCATGATTTCTGTCCCAGAACATCCTGAATAGTTTGTTTTGAAATTTCATTAGTAGTAGGTGTAGGCTCTTGATCTACGATCGAATGGTAAGGGGTATTAACAAAGATCAAATATGTGCTTGTCTGATTCAAGTTAGGGAGCATTCGGTCAAAGTTCTATCTTGATTGATGCTTCTCATCATCATTTGGCTCAAATTCATATTTAGGGTGCTTTATTGTGAGTATTCAAATTAGGTGAAAGCTCCTTTGAGAGGACATCAGACAATGGTGATGAAGAGGAATCTATGGCCAATTCAACCGATGAAACTTTGCTTGGTTTGGTCAGAGGTTGATTATTCTTTGGTGTTGTAGATCCCTTCCCTGGTGATTGTCTCAACGTAGTTGAGTAGGCAAATCGCCTCGTCTTGGCCATTAGAGGAGGAGAGAGGAGAGAGCTCACCAGGTTCTCAACATAGCCTGTCACATTTGTTGATGTAATATTAATATTTCAAGTTGGAAGAAAAATGACTTGGTATAGCCATTCAACATGCATTTGATGGACAAACCCTTGTTAGATAGGTTTGGAAGTGATATTCTAATATGCATGCAAATAATTTTGTTTTTGGTATATACAAAATGTATATGACATAATCTGTTAAGCTAGGTAAATTAGAATGGATTTGATACTTTTCTTAAATGTTATAGAGAATATTATATTTTCCTCTCCTTATACACATATATGAAAGTAAGGGACAATGAAGGATGGGAATTCTAGTTTCCTAGTTTTAGGGGGAAAGAAAGGATTGAGATTATAAATGATTAAATGATTTGGAATAGAAAAATCAAAGAAAATTTTATCCACATAATGAGGGTGATTTATTTATATGGGTATGAAATATAACATTTAAAGTTATCACACTAATTGACTATAAGTTGGTGCTAAGAAACAATTAACCATAGAAAGCTAATTTGGTGACCCATGTTATTATACAAATGCTAGGTTTTTGTCCATAATAGGATTTCTAATGACAAATTTTCAAATATAAGCAATATTAAAGTGCACTTACACACACAAATAGAATAGTACATATTTCAATGTATGAATAAGACATGCTAAGTTAAGGGGAAGAAAAACATACTATTTTCTTTAGCTATGGTTTTCTACTATGGAATTTTTTTGAACAGGTTTTTAATAGAAAAACCTTTCAAAGGTATACTATTGTGGCGGAATAGAAATTATTCATAAATGAGACATGTTTGTATATGAGGATATGCTTTTGATGTTTTCCTATACCTTCACTTATATTTACTAATAATGAGGAGTGATACAAATATTTTGAGATGCACATATAGAATAATTTTCATAAATGCTAGAAGATGTGCAAAAAATGGGGAGTGATGTAAATACTCTTTTTAAATATTATGTATGTACAATTCATGATTATGTATTGTATTAAATCCTAGTTTTAATCATTATATTATTTTCATCAATTGTAATAGTTGTTTCCATTATAGTTGTAGCCTCTAAAGTCATTATCTCATCCACCACCTTGTATATTCCTCAATTCCTTCTCACATTGGATGTAATACGTGTGGATAAATATATGATATGGTGAATTGGATACATAAGAGGAAGATTAATAAAATAAGAGCCTCCCTCTTATTCTTCTCTATATTTTATTATCTCCTTTATTTGATTTTATTGATATCATGATAAATTATAATTTTTTCTAGATCGATGATAAGTTCACTCTTTCTTATATTCAAGGCATGTGTGTATACATAACCTATTTGCTACATGTGGATATAGAAGTTAAAAATTAAGCATTAACTATGCTATTCTAGCATCCGATTAATACTCAAATAAACAAGGTGACTAATTTAGATAATAAAATCTTAATATTGGATTAGTGATCATTAAAATTAATTTAATCTAAACAAAAATATACACAATGATTAAATCCAATTAAAATATCATGATTAATTATCTTATAACCTTCAATTATCCTCCTAGCCTATACTAATCTAGCCTAGAATATTGATAAAACTAGAAAACCCATAACCTAAATACATTAATAAAATCATAAACTTAATTAGAATAGATGAAAAAAAAGAAAATATTTAATTAGAGTACAAAAGAACCACAAAACTCAATTAAATAAAAAATAAAAATAATTACATTAAACAAAACAAAAAGAACGGAGCAATTAAATGAAACAAAGGAAAGAAAGAACTTAAGAGATTGTAGAATCACAAACACTAAATTATCTTTAATCCTTCAGTTACAACACAGTGAAATAACTAAATCTAACATAATAACCTTAATGGTTTAAAAATAATAAAAGAAAATTATAAAGTATAATGGTGGTTCTCTCAATGTCCCATTCTACAGAAGATAAGTTGCATACAGAGGTATAAGATTGTAGAAAAAATATCTAAAATTTGGTAAAAATATGGTCTGTATTAGTAAATATGGGACCCCCCCCCGGTATTTTTACCCTATAGATATATGCTTGAGACAAGTTAATGAAGAATATGGGAAGAAATCTAAGAAATATGGTATGTACTTAATAAATATAGGGGTGTATTTCCTACTAATAAATACTCGGTAACCATATTTATTGCTTTTTCATTACCTTATCTTGATTTTCTATACATGACTTATCCTTGAGAGTCTTCCATGATGTTGTATTTGAATTTCCACAACTCAAATATTTACTCCTCATGTTGTGCTCCTTTTCTTTTTTACCTAGCTAAATTATCTTGATTACATATTTACCTACAAAACTAGACCAATAAAGAAAACTTGAGGAAAATGGTGAAATTATTATAAAAAATATTAAATTTTGGGTCAATATATATCAAATAATTGTATAAATATATGCATTTATTAAATACACCCATATTTGAATTTCTTTTTAATCAACATAGCCACAAAAAGTATGAGAATTCCCAATTATCAAGAAACATATGATCCCCCCTTTCAACAAACAACAAGAGATAATTGATAATTGACATACCAAATGCACACATTTCATTGGGATTCTAAACAAATAAAGGTAAACATGAAGAAAATTATTTTCAAACTCTTTTTAGGTCACATACATCACAACTAATTCATCATCCCAATCTATTTTTTATGTCACCCACATGAACAAATATGAAGAATTTAGCCAATAGGTTTCCACTTTAGGCATGTGGGAGCACTCTATCCTCTTGTTCCTTAGGGTTTTGTTTAATTTCAAAAATTCTACCCATAATCTTATCACTCTTCTCTATGTTTCACTACATACAAATTAAAACATGCAAAATCAAGAGGTTTTTTATTTAGTTATAATGAGGCTAGGGTTGAAGGTAGTATAAATTATGGGACTGTGGTGGAATGTCTACTAGTGGTGGAATGTCTACCACTAGTGAAGCACATAACTTTCACAATTCCAACTCTTTATGATTCTCAACTTCAACGTTTCATCAATGAATCTTCTACCACCAATAATCGACTTTTAACTACCAATGGCTATAAGAATGCTAGAATTTTCTTCATAATTTTTTAACTTGAACCATTATTCACAACGTAGGTGCATTTTATAATCCATCATACTTGGCATAAGGATTTAGTGGTTGTGCAATCTCCCTTTCTTTCAAAATCAATACCTCAAGTGTTTTTTTTTAAATAATAAAATTCACTACTCACCAAACAACATAAACACACTCCCATGGTTAGATTTTCAACCACTTCAATAGCATATTACCAAATTACGATCCACTGGCTACAGACTAAAGAACGAGATAAGATATGGATAATTAGCTATGTATGTAGGTTAAATATTAAGAAAATAGGCTTACAAAATTAACAAGGTTGTGCAATGGAAAAATTATAATAGGTATACCATTTGGCTAAGTAGTTAAAAGAGAATTATGCCTCTATTATATTAATGTATACAAAATTTTCATGTGCTTTAAAGAGAATATTGAAAAGTTTTAGTTTTACACACCGTAAGAGAATAACACACAAGAATAAAAAGTATAATGGATAATAATCATGTCCATCGATATTTGTTTCTTTTAGGCCTATTTTTTTTTATATAATGACTATCAAATTTCAAGTTCTTTAGTAATGAGATGTAACCAAAACATTACAAATCATTTTTCTTATTTCTAGAAGAATCTTTTTTAAAAAAAAAATTACTCCTAGCTACTTATGCACATGAAGGTTATCAATTAGATATTTCTTTCATCATTTATTCTAAAGGTTTCATCTCTTAGATTTGTATCTCCTTTTTTTTCAAATAGAAATTAAGGAATGTCACTCAAAAAATAACAAATGCCAAGCACACTAAAAAATAAAAAAATAAATGCAAAGTAAAATTAAAAATAAAATAAAATAAAATAAAATGATAAAACTAATCAAAATCAAATAAAATAAAGATAGTATCAATCCCATGATTAGAATAGGCATTGTCCTCAATGATTAGACCATGGAAATACAAAGAAGGGAAAGGGGTAGGTATCACTACGGATGAGGAGTAGGGGATTCTCAAGAGTTGATATCAAGATCATATTTTAAAATCCTTCACTTGATGTTCTTCATAAATTTATTTGATTTTATGCCCATTGATTTTCCATATTTTACATGCCTTATCACTCTAGAGATAATAATGTAATGATATAGTGGAGCTTTATAGTCTTTTAGAATTTTAATAAGAACCACCTTCTGTAATGATATAAGGTCAATAGTAATAATGATAGGAAGCATCTAATTTTCTCCTAGAAAGGTATGATTTAGATGACTTGGTAGGGGTTTCAACTCAACTTTTGGAGCTTTTTATATTGAGGGTTGGGATTATTCTATAATAGTTGGCAATTCAACATGCTCCACTATATTAGTTGGATAAGCTCCTAAATTAGGAACTTATTTCTCTATTTTCTTACCCAATTCAAATTTTCTATTTAACTCTTCATAAAACCTATGTTTATTAGTTTTGTAAGAGTAAATTATACTAGATCATTAGTTATTAAACATAAGACTATTCAGACAAATTATCAATTACATCCACTATAGAAACATATCCACAATCAGTAGGATATGTAATGTAGTCATAAATATTAAAATAATGTATTTCCCCATATAATTCTATAGTACCCCTATCATGCACATCGATTTTAGTTCAAGAGGTTTTTACAATAGTCTTCCTAAAAAAATAGGAGAAGGGTTAGGGTATCCATCATCTTGCATATATAACACATAGAAATCAATAGGGAAAAAATTTCATCTACTTGCACTAATACATCTTTAATAACCCCTCCAAGATATGTGTTATATCTATTAGATAATTAGATTAAAGTATGAATTTATTTTAAAGAACTTAAACTTAGAGTATTAAACATAGATAAAGTCTTATTGTTTATAGAGGCTCCTAAGTCTAGCATGCATTTTTCATACCTCATGTTTTCAATTTTACAAGGAATTGGTAAAAAAAAAGGATTCTTGAACTTAGGTGGGAGTTTCTTTTATAAAATCACAAACACTTTCTCACCCATGATAACTTTTTCATCACCTCTCAATTTTTCTTGTTGGTACAAAAATCCGTTAAAAAATTTTACATACCTAAGAACTGGATGTATTGCATCTATCAAGGGAATGTTTACCACTACCTTCTAAAAATTTCCAGCATCTCCTTTTCATGATCTTGATTCTTACCCTTAGCTAACTACCAAGGAAAAGGAGACATAAGTTTATAATAGTTAATATTATTTATTTCATTTAATATGGGTGGTTTTTCATGTTTCTACTCTACTAAACTTACTTATTCCTCTTCTTCTTGTTTTTTTCCATGGTTATCCATAATTTTCTTTAGATTATCTAATGGTTTTCCACCCCTAAGGGTGATAACAATCATATATTCTTTAGGATTCCTCTTTGTCTGACTAGAGAGTTTGGAGGAACTCTAAGATTGTAATTTCTATACATAATGTGCCAATTGTAGGGTGTTAAAATCTAAGGTATTAACTATATCCTCTAATGACATAACCCCATATTGTTGTGGAACTGGTGGTTGAGGAGTTTACATGAATGGTGGTTTTGGTCGGTTATAAGAAATAGGATATAATCTAGAGATTAGTTATAGCCTTGTTGACTTTGGTATAATGGTGGTTTTTTTTTTTATTCCCATATCTTTGATTGGGATGATGTATCATTCCAAAGTTACAAGTTAGAGCATAAGGATCATATTTTGATTTTTTTTTTTTTTGAGGTCCTCTTGTCACTTTAACTTGTTTCTTCTCTTGTAAAGTTGGTCATGCATCTATAGCATGAGTCACATATGAAAATATTCCACATACTTAAGTAAACACTCTCATTTCATTAATTCTCAACTAAATAAGTTGAATTATTCAATCTTTCATTGAATTCTACTTTCCTTGTCTTCTATGTATAGTGAGATGAGGAGGTAGTATTTCTAGTACCATAATATTGGGAATTATGCACCATATTAGATATTAGTCTTTTAGCCTCAACTGGGGTCTTATCTACTAATGTTCTGCCACTAAAAGCATCTATCATATTACAATCCATAGGCATTAATCCCTCATAGAAATATTATTTTAATAATTATTCACTAATTTGATGGTTAGGAAAACTACTACAAAATATCTTAAATCTTTTCCAATACTCATATAAGGACACTCTCCTATCTTGCTTAATATTATATATTTCTTTCCTAATATTCATTTCCCTAGATGATGGAAAGTAATTTTCCATAAATAATTTTGACATATCAATCCATGTATTAAAAAATCCAATTGGCAAATAATTTAACCACTCCTTATCATAATACTAGAGCATGTTATACTAGAGTTAAAGTAAAAGGAAAAGCTTTTAAATTTAAGTTGATCTACACTTACCCCTAATAGTTTTATACTAGAGCATGTTATATAAAATTTCTTGAAAAAATTATTTGGATTAGTATTGCATGTTGATCCCTAAGAGCTAATGTCATGAAAACATTCAAAGTTTTATTCTCCATTGGTTCTTCAAAGATGTTTTTTTTTCAAACGATGATGAGTTATCACATAAAGGAAAGGGAATAGTACTAACATACTCCAATTTCCTTCTAGTTATATTCACCATCTGAGAGGAAGAATTAGGATCCACCAATTGAATGAGTTGATCTTTGTTTTTGTTAGAAAATACTTTCAAATCTAGATTCCTATTAAGCATGCACTAGAAGTGAAAAGTGGGTTGAAGTTAGAAGAGATAAATGATGAACATGGATTCAAATGTGGATTCCTATTATAGAATGATGAACTAAATAAATTTAACAAAATATCCCTAATGGTTAAAAAAATGAAAACAAAGTCAAAATTCTAACGATGGTGCTCTCAATGTTCTGTTAGACTAAAGAAATGTCATATATATAGGTAGAAGGGCATACAAAAGAAATCCAAAATTTTGTAAAAATATGGTTTATATTAGTAAATATGGTCTCCTTATTTTTTTTCCCTATAGATATGTATGTAAGATGAGTAAATGAAGCACATAAGTGGAAAGCTAGGAAATATAGTATTTATTTAATAAATATGGGGCTGCTTTATTTTCTACTCATAAATACTAGGTACTCATATTTCTTGCTCCTTTATTTTCTTGTCTTGATTTTTCTACAAATGACTTTTCTTTTAGGGTCTTTCATAATGGTGTATCCAAATTTTCATGACTCCAATCTTTGCTCCTCATACTATACTTTGTTTCCTTAGTTATATACCTAAAATGCCTTGATTTTATATTTTTCTATAAAATTAGGCCAAGAGAGAAAACTCAAGGAAAATGGTGAAATTATCATAACAAATATTGAATGTTGGGTCAATATACCTACCATAGATCAATCATACTATTTTTTTTTTCTTTTTTGCATGAAGAGGTGGATCAACTAGGCCAATCTTATTTTTTGGTGACCTTGGCATCACTTTCCCATTAGACGTTGCCTTACAAAGAGTGGAGAAAACCTAAATAGTGGCTTCAAACTAAACCTTGCAAACTGGTGGTTAGAAATGTATTCATTTTTTACTAGAGGTGAAGGTACTCTTTTGATTCATCATCATACTCAACAATATAGAGCATAAGAGGTTGAGCTTATGATTTTATTTCACCTAATATTCATTGTGTCTGCAACAGGTGCCCTAACTACAAATTTATAGGAGAATGATGTCGATCCCTAGGGAGAAATATTACACAAAATGGGTTAGGAGGAGTGGAGCATGTGTCAAGACTAGGCCTCATATTGAAGGGATGATTATGTTAGCCATGCTTCATCTTTGAAAACTATAAGAGAACATACTGGCAAAAATAGAGAATAAATTTTAATAATGAAGACTAATGATCAGTCAAAAACACTTCAAAAAGATAAGAGAGATTATCACTTCCAGAAAGATATAATCAAGATAGAAGAAATCGAGACCAAAAATAAGGTATAAGGAAAAATTCAGTAGGATTAGAAACATGGGGTGGTTTTTAATCACAACCTAGGCTGATATGCTCAATCTAAAATGAAGAAAGTTAATTTTAAAAATAGCCCACCCAATATCGTTTAGGTTTAAGATGGCTATTAGGTCATACCTCTTCTAGCACAAGGATGAAATGATTGATCCAATGCGAGTATAATATCATCATTGGCCATGTACACACCCTAAAACTATTTAATAATATTTGATTACAACAATAAATAAATTAGGAAAATTATCAATCCAGCAACCTAAGGTTTGATAATCCTTATTCTATACTACTTTGAAATTACAAAAATAAACACTAGCCACACCTTGGCACTTCTCAACCCTTATTCTAGGTCCAGATCCTAAACCAACATAAACAAATAAAACACATGATCATTAGTACGAGCATGAGATAAATTAGAATAAGTCAAAATAGGGTTAAGAAGTCCATGTATTGAGGTGGTACCTACATCATGCCCCCTTCTAGAAAGGGTTTCATACCAAACCTATACAAGATTGAAAAAAGGAGATAAGTCAAAGACAATAAAGGTGGGATGAATTGCACCATAATTTGTAAGGAGGTTAATCTTGTAGGTTCTATAATTCACTCATTCTAGAACTATTAATGACCCATCACACCATTAGTTAATATTACATTTGCGATGGTTCAAAGACTTATTATTCCTTAAACGAACCCATACTAGATCTCTTAGATGGAATATTACTTTCTTTCTTTGGTGGTTAGTTCAAGTAACTATTTTAGTGTTACATCATTGAGTTTTTTTCTTTTATCCTACTAATTCATGGAAGTTTTTTATGATATCAACCCAATTTTCCACATTAATAGAGGTGTATTATGATGGGGGTAGAGGAAAATAATTGATCTGACTTAAGGGATTAAACTCCGACAAAAATTTAAATGAGGATTAACTAATCGTAGATTGGGAAGTCTGATTGTAAGCAAACTCAATGTGAGTCAAACTAGAGTCCCAGTAAAGGGAATTTCCATCAAGGATGGTCTAATCATATTTCCTAAGGTTCCATTGACCACTTTAGTTTGGCCATCAGTTTGAGGGTGGTTGGAGGTTGAATGTAAGAGTTTAGTACCCAATTTTTCATAGATAACCCAAAGAAATTAAAGACAAATTTCACATTCCGATATAAGACAATAGTTTAATATACGCCATGAATTATTATTATATTATCAAAGAAGTAGTTGGCAATAATGGTGGCATCATTTTTTTTATTACAAGGGATGAAATGAGCCATTTTTTAAAAGAAAACAACTACTACTATGATAATATCTTTATTATATTTTTAATTAGGAAGACCAAGGAAAAAAAATCCTTATAAATATCAATACATGATTGTCTAGGGACATGGAGATGAGTATAAAGACCATAGGAATGGGTAGTGGATTTAGCCCCTTGGTTGGTGGCACAATTAGCACAAAACTAGATGACATCCATCTTCACATGGGGCTAGTATAAATGTTTAGTAAGTATGTCTAAGTTATTAGCATAGCCAAAGTGACCCCATTAATCCACCACCATGTGATTTGATAATGAGGAGTTTGTAAAAAGAATCCAAAGGAATCATAATAGATTTTCAAAAAAAAAAAGACATTCATCATAAATATAAAATTTATCAAATGCAAAAGACTATCATTTAACAAATATATTAAGAAATTCTTCATGATTTGGATAAAGTAATTTGACATAAGAGAACCATAAAAGACTAGCATTAACTATAGTGACAAGTGTATATGTACGACTAAAGGCATCAACTACCTTGTTTTCTTCCCCCTTATT
Organism: Tamarix austromongolica; assembly: GCA_039764185.1. Classification (NCBI taxonomy): domain Eukaryota; kingdom Viridiplantae; phylum Streptophyta; class Magnoliopsida; order Caryophyllales; family Tamaricaceae; genus Tamarix; species Tamarix austromongolica. Next base: position 139,911,924 of record CM077809.1, on the reverse strand, counting down.
GTATAAAACCATATAGGGGAACGTCTCAATGAACTCACTCCACTTGGTTTGTCTCTAATTTTATTTCCCTTTTGATTTTAAATAGCATAGGGCTAAATGATTAGTGTGAATTATGAACTCCATAAGCCAAAGATAGTTATATTAGGTTCATAGGGATCTAAGAAGGGCATACAACTCTTTATCATATGTGGAGTAGTTTAAAGCACCTTATTTTAATTTTTCACTAAAGTATGTGATGGGATAGTTTTCTTGAGTTAAGATAAATCTTATTCCCACACTTGACATATCATATTTGATTTTAAAGGCCTTGTTAATGTTTGGTAATGTGAAGATATGTACTTTATTTATTTTCTCTTTAAGCAGTTTGAATGTTATTTGTTGGATAGAACTACAAGTAAAAATCATTATTCTCTTAACCATGTCATTTAAGGGGTGAATAAGATGTTAAATGGGGAACTAACCATCGATAAAATCCACACAAACCATGTAAACTCCACACCTTGGAAACACTTTTAGAGGTAGGCCAACCCATAATATCCTTGACCTTATCCTTATATACCTTAATCTTGTCTCAACTCACCACAAAGCCAAAGAAGATGACATTATCAAGATAAAAGAAGATTTTGGATACATTAGCAAATTACTGTTACTTCCTAAGCACACCCAACATATGTTTAAGATACAAAACATAATTATTGAAGTACCCCCCCCCCATCCTTTTTTAAGTTTTTTAAGATGAGAACTTATATTGCTCATCAAAAATTTATAATAATTTTGTTTTGGGACTATAATCAATTTTGATAAAACTTTATATTTGAATAATCTTTTTAAATTGAATAAAATTATTTTTCATACAGAGTGATTAACTAGTTTTTTGTTTTAAATAAAGGATTTTGCTTAACCGAATCGATCAACTAGTCAGTAGAACAACTGATTTGTTGGCTAAACCTATTAATTGGTTTGTCGAGCTTAGTACATTTTTTAAACTCAATTTTTTTAAGAAAACTTCTTATACAAAAATGGAACCTTGAAAATCTCATTCCAAGTTATTCTTTAGAGATTCTTAACATTTTATATCATGCATTCAGTCCAATATTCTACCTCAAGCTGATTCAAGAGTTTGATTTGAACATTTAAGGGAGAGGATGATGTCAGCTTTGGCTTCTTCCCCCTCTCTCCTATACACACTTCTAGAATCATTGTTTTGATTTCTAAATCTGTCTTTGCTCAACTAAAAGATTCCTTCCCACGCTTATAGTTCATTCCCTCTCTTGTATTTGATTATTTTAGGGTAAATTTGACCTACATTCTCCAACAATCATCATCTCAGTTCTGAAAGGGAGGTCAACTTATCTTTGAAAAAATTTTCTAATGTAGCTCAAATTCAAATGGTAGAAATTAGGGTTTTTGATTTGAGCAGAACCACACAAGTTATTGTACCAATTCATTGGCTATAAATACCCCTAATCACCCTTTCCACTCTCTTTTCTTTTAACCTCTAAGGTATTCTAGCTTCTTATCCCTATACTCTTCTCCCCACTTTAAGACTAATTTTTGTTTCCTTTTCACTCTTTTGATCCTTTCTCTAACTCTTTCTTATTTAACTTTAAGGAAGGGAAATTTAAATTTAGGAGGAAGTTGAGTCTCTCTTTCACCATAAATTCCCTCTTTTTTCTCTTAGGTATGGTAGGTTTTTTTTCTCCTAATTCAAACTTCTATTTTTAAGTCTTGGAAGTTAAAAATCTTCTTGATTGAGTTTTCCTATTTTTATAAACATTTTTCTTGCACCAAGTTATTCTTACTTCTAAACATGTAACCGAGTTAAATATGTGATGTGGTGTATTCTTTAAGATCTTAATTTTATAGGCTTGCATGAGAATTTGTTTTCAAATTTGATATATGTTGAAAAATTCATGAATCTTGAGAAAAAGGCATGAATTTTAGGAAAATAGGGTTGATTTGATTAATTATAAAGCATGTTTCAGTTTATAAGTTGATGAAGCAATGGTATGATGCTATGGTATGTTTTATTTTGGATATGGTAGGATTTTGTAGGGTGATTTGCAAGAAAAAATATCCATTCTATGGTGTTCGAGGGCAAATTGATCAACTGGTTAGGCTAAACTAATGAACTGATCCTTAGAATAATAGATTATTTGATCAAAACCGATCGACTAGTAGGTATTTGGTTGCCTTGATTTTTCTCTACTTAAACCCATTGACTTGCTTGGTAAAACTGATTGACTAGTCTATATATAGTCAACTATTTTTTTCTAAATCAATCTATTGATTTGAGAAAACCCTAGGTTTATCTTAGCCAAATTGATTGACTGGTTGATAAGACCAATCGATTGGTTAGGCCAAACCAATCGACTAGTTTGGTCAAATTATGTGATTTTGATCTTTTGACTTGGATATGCTTTGATACTATGCCTAATACCACTATATGACTATTTAATGAGTAAAAACATCAATTAACATGGGTTGAAAACCTAATGGATGGATTAAATGGATTGTGATTCTTGACATACTCCATGGATTTTGTAAAGACCTTAATGAGTAAACTTGAATAAGTAATTTATGGATTTAAAGGGGTAATATAAATTGGAGTTTTGCTTGTAATGGAGTAATCTAAGGGATTTTGTTAATATTGAGTAAGCATTAATGAGAATCCCACACATGGTTAGGGAATGATGATGGTTAAGATGGAATAAGTATGTGAATGCCTTGCTTACATATTGTATGGGTTTTGTATGATCATGTAACCTTAATAATAATAATGTATTAATTAGTTAAAGAGAAATATGATTGAGTTATGTATAGTTCTAGGTTACTCGATACTCAATTAGCTACCAAAGGTTAGCCTACCTTCAGACGTTTATTGGTGCCCTTAGGCTTTCCCTTTAGGTAGGATCTTAGTAGATCTGGATGCCTTACCTACACTACACACTTATGATGTACTAAGAGAGTATTGATCCTAAAGGGTATGGTTACCTAGGTAGTTTTTAGCTTCGGCCTAAATATATGTCCATTAGTGATTATTTGGCTTCAACTCAAACTTATGTCCATTGATGGTTACTTGGCTTCAGCTAGAAGTAATTTCCTTTGGTTTGGATAGGCTTCCATGGCATGTAAGACCATGGGGTGATGCACAATCCATCACTTGATAAGAATTTGAATAAGTATTTGGATAAAAATTTGAATAATTATTTAGATAAGAGGTTGGAATAAGAATGTAGCTAAAGAGAAAAATAGATGTAAGAGAAAAAGGAAGGTAAAAGAGATAGTGGCATATAAATTAATAACCTAATAAATTAGTTAAGTGGAAAAATGGCCTATGGTGGAATTATGTGCTAGGATGAATGAAGCCTTAATGATAGCCGAATAATCTACTTAGTAGATTAGATGATGTCATCTATGGTGTTATGTTATCTTCCTAAGTTTGATGAGCCATGTATGGTATGAGTTTCCTAGGCATGATATAACCATAATAGAGCATTCATTCTATTTATATGAAACAGGCATGATTTCCATAATATGTTAGAATCTTGTGTGTTTGTGACTTCCATTAAATAGATAACTTGGCTTACTTAGTACAAAGCATATTGATGTGTCTGTTTACTCGTTCACCTACCCATACTCATGAGCAGAGAGACATGTAAATTTTTAAGGATGGTTAATAGCAAGCCAACCTCATATTGGACAAAGGTTCTAAGAGCGTAGACATCTAGAGACTTTTGTACGGTCCTTAATGGGCTGAAGTTTAGGATAATGCCCTACTTTTGTTTCTGTAATTTAAAATTCTATACTGTGGATTAATTTTCTTCATGTATTTGAATATTCGTGTACGATTGAGGTCCTTTACAATGTGTTGTGGCTCACTCTACTTTAGTTTTGGTTAGTTGTTTCTTAGCCTTGTATATAACATAGGATGGAAGGTTAGTGTCTATCCTATTTTAGGTACAATGGTAACATCCTATTTTTCCAAAGCATTTATTAGTTTTCAATTCAACAAGTTTTTAATTTTTTAACAGTAAAAAATGGGGGTGTTACAATTATCATGGTACTTGGTGTAAATGAGAATGCCATCAAAGTACACTGCAACAAATTTACTAATAAAATCACATAGCACATGGTTCATTAACCGATGAAAATGTTGGGGCGTTGATAGCCCAAGAGGCATAACAAGTCATTCATACAAACTAAAATTAGTCTTAAAGGTTTTTTTTTTCACTCATCATCTAACTTCATCCAAATTTGGTTGTAACTACTTTTAAGGTCACACTTCCATGTAATTGATAAAGAATTTCATCCAAGAAAGGAACGCGATAGAAGCATTTCACAACCATCTTGTTTATTTCTCTTGATTCAATGCACATAAACCAACTATCATCCTTTTGGAGGACTAAGAGAATGAGAACAACATAAGGGCTCATGATCTCCCTAATGTAATCATTTTCTAGTAGTTCTTATATACCCCTATTTTGAAAGTAAGAATAACGTACTTATTAACTCAAACATCACCTCCCTCACTAAAGAACGTACTTATTAACTCAAACATCACCTCCCTCACTAAAGAATTAGAGCTTATATGGTAGAGGGTGCTTAATCAGCTACAAACTAAATTTATGAGCTAATTCAATACTCACAAAATTAACACAAATCCCACTATCTATAATGATGCTGCTATTGATACTATTCACATAGCAATTGGTATGAAAGAGGTTTTCATTTTCTTTAAGGTGAGGGGCAACGTGAAAAGTGGTATTTAGGGACTTAATGATGGAAAGGGAGTTCTTATTAGGATACTGTAATGCCCCAAAATTGAGTAGATTATTATAAGGATTGATATGACTACTTATATCAACATGGTTTACCATCCTTTTGATGATTCCATCCTAAGAACTTCACAATTAAGTATGCTTGCATTAGATCAATTTTTAGGATAGGTGATGTGTATCTCAATAATTTGTATTTAAATAACTCTGTTGATTCTTGTAAATTACATTGTACATATAATACTTTTCTTATTTTGTGAATAATTAGGGAAAATTAGATTGTTGGAGATGGACCATAATGTTGTTGGTTGTTGCTGCTGATAAGAAATTGCTACCTAAGTTGATTTTCTTTGTTGATTATATCATAGGGAAAATTATCACTCCCATATGATGCATTCGCCGGCACATCTTAGCTAGTGGAATTAAGTCGGCCTCATAATCAGCCACCCGACCCATATTTTTTGGGTTAGAAGGACTGTAGATTATGTAACCCTTAGTCTCCATAATTTAGCTACATAAGTTAGCTGATGGGAAATAAGTTGTAATTTAATTATGTGGGAATGATTGTAATCTTGTATTTGTAATTGGGCTGAATTATTATAATCAGCACTAATGGCCTTGTATTTTAGGATAATTGTTTCGGCTGATGTGTATTTGGGTTGTTTGGTTGTTGTAAGTAAAGCCCATCAAACCATATGTATTTGGTATTGTATACGCACATATATAAGGGCGTATATGGGAGGTTTGTAGAATAATTTTTGGCAGATTATTACAACTATTATTTTCGATTGTTCTTTCCATCTGGAATTCTCTCTCTCTCTCGACTTCTCTCTTGCAAAACCCTCGCTCGCTCGAACCTCTTCTCTGTTGATCTTCTTGCTCGATTCTCTCTTCTGTGAATCAATCTCAGTTGCCGTTGAATACAACTGTGCCCTGAGTTTCTTGATCTTCCTTTGCTTTAATTTCCTTAGGCTGATCTATATTTGGTGGTCGAACCCATCACTCAACTCACAATTCGGTGAAATTTCTTTGAAACCTATCCAGGTTTCATCAATAGGTGACCCTCCTGAGAAGCTTTATAAATTTTCCAAAAGTTTCTTAGGAATCTCTTGGGTGAGAGAAAAGCACACTAAAAATACTTGTATTGATTTGAGGAGCCAACCTATCAATCTGAAAGCACTCTAGGGTAGCCTCCAGAACTATTGTCGGACCAAGGTACTATTTGGTGCATATCAAGTGGTCCCCATGCTATCGTATTGAATCAAGGTGTTATAGATACTCTATAATGGATTCATCATCAGTAAACTTCATGGGATCTTCATTTTCTTGTTTAGATGTAGAAACAATATCCTCACTTTATGGGAGAACAATCCTAAACTTTACTTAGGGCACTAGCTCTTGACATTTATAGAACTTGATGCTCCAAGAGGGTCTTAGCCCACTAGAACTAGTTTTGCATTTACCCTTCACAAATGGAGATCCCAAAAGAGGTTTGAGATTCAAAATACAGTTTTAGAATTTTCAAAAGATCTCACTATAGGAGTAGATTAATGAAGGAGAGGAAATGACCTTGACTAGAAGGAGTTAGTTGGATATAGACCCTCGAGTTCTTTAACTTTTTCTCAAATTTTTAGTAATATTAAGAAGTATATCCATGAACTCATAGGGAACTAAGTCAAAATTATGAAATATTTTAGGACTCAATCCCTTTAAGATGCATGCCATGGTGGACTCAACATTGTCATAGATATGGAGCTTTATTAGGAGCATCTCCATTTCTTTAAAATATTCATCAATAGATTGAGAGCCCTAACTAAGGAATTGTTAGCATTGGTTAAGATCACAAGCATAATGGAAAGGGATGAAACAACATTGTATAAGGGCCTTAATCCTAGTCCAATCTATAATATAGGGGTCCCCAGTATGTTCTAATTCCTTAGCTAGCTTAGACCACCAAGACATAGCATATCCATAAAATTTAACTACAACCAATTAAATATTCTTTCATCTAAATAATTATGATAGTCAAAAACAAGTTCGATCTTTTTTTCCCATACTATTTAGGAATCACGGTTGCTAAGGTCATGGAATTGGGGTAATTTTAATGATTCCTCATAGACCTTTATCATGTTGGATATTATTGTTCCAATTACCCTTAGTAGGTGATTGTTGCCTACCAATTCGATACCATCACTTGCCATAAGTTGATAATTTGGATTATTATTTGGGGGTTGATATATAGTTTGTTCTGTATGGATAATAACTACCACATCCCTAAGTTCATTAACACTAGCAACTATACTTTGAATTATGTAAGAAGTTTATTCATTATGCATCTTTCTTTATTCACTAAGTAGAGATCAAATGAAGAAAATCTTATTTTAGACTCGCTAGTGAAAATGATAAAATGTAAAAAAAATTATAAAAAAATTTGATAATGGTGGTAATGAAAGTAAAATTAAAGTCATGCAATATGCATAAACATGATAAATGAGGGTTAGGGTCAAGGATTACAACCATTGAAAATATTACAAAGATGATTAGATACTAAGTGAAGTTAAAGCACAAATTGATATTCATTTTTAGTAATAAATAATAATAACAACAACAGAAACAACAACAACAATAATAATAACTAAAAGAAGAAGAAGAAAAGGAAGGGTTATTGGCCAACAAGGGATAGGAATAGCCAAATGTAACCTGGCCCAAGCAACACAAAACCACTGATTAAAAGTAATGAGCCCAAATATCAAACAATATCAAATACCCAAGAAGCACCCTTCACAATTCATCAATTGGTTAGCCAATTTGACCTTTTTTATAAATAAAAAAATAAAAATCAACCACATAGATAAAAAAAAACAATGAAGGAAGTAACTCGGTTAGCAAAAAAAATATACCTCAAAAAGTACTCAAAAGCAAAGGTCTAATTTTATCGACCAAGACGAACAAAGCCCAGGAACAGGGAGAGAATAAGAGAGCAAGAGAGAGAGAGAGATAAAGAGAGAAATAGACATGATGGATGTGATGGTGCCACTAGAGTCCACTGTGCTTGCCAACATCATTGTTTTGGCACTAGATCCAAGCGTGCATTGGTGGTTCCTATTAGTAAAATACCCAAACAGAGCAAAATTAGCTACCAAAAAATGAAATTAAGGAAAAAATCAAACGAAAATAGGAACAGCCACTACCTTTTTCAACTAATCAAGAAACCGGAGCTCTTATACTACATAGATAGAAACTAACTAGCGATTTTGAATTTACCCCCCAAAAATGTGTGGTTGGAAATGTACTTGTTTCCACCAAAGGAGAAGGTACTATTTTGCTCTATTGTTGTACTTGACAATATGGAGTAGTAAGATGTTGAGCCTATGATTTAATTTCATCTTGAAATCATTGTTTCTATAAGATGTAAGCCAACTAAAAATTTATAGGAGAATGACTTTTATCCCTAAGGAGAGATATTACACAAAATTTGTGAGGATGATAGGAGCATGTGCAAAGATTAGACTTGATATTGAAGGGATGATTGCATTTTCCACACTTCATCTTTGAAAAATAGAGGAGAAGGTACATGAAAAATAGGGGGGAAAAGTTAAAAAAAAAAAAAAGCCCAAGGAACTTTTGAAGAAACTTATGAAATAGAAAAGAGATTATCACTGCTAAAAAGAGACGGTTAGGAGAGAGAAGTGATTGAGAGTGAAAATAGGGTAGAGAGAAAATTTTGAGAAGGTTAGAAACATGGGGAGTTTTTTAAATTACAATTTTGGTTGAGATTTTAGGCCTAAGTTCATTGTCTTGGTTTAATCTCAAAAAGAGGAAAGGTAATTTTAAAAATAGGTTGCCCGATATCATTTAGGCTTAGAGTGGTTCTTAGGTCATACCTCTTCAAGCTGAAGGATGAGATGATTGATCTAATGTTGCTAACCTAAGTTTAATATCATTAGGGTTAAAAAAAATGTCATTATTGTCTATATAAACACCTACAACTAATTAGCAATATTTGAGCACAATAATAAGTAAATTGGGTTAGTTATTGGCCCATCTACCTAAGGTCCATTAACATTTATTCTATAGTACTTAGACATTATAAAACAAACACTATTTGCATCTTTCTACTTCTCATCCCTTATTCATGGTTCAAAAGATCATTAGTATGCCAACGAGATAAATGAGAATAAGTCAAAATAAGGATAAGAAGGTTATTTATTGAGGTAGTTCCTACATCAAAAAGCTTTAACCTTCGAAGATGTTTGAGAAGATCAAAAAATTTTATACAAGTTAGGAATTAAATAAATAGTGGGAGAGTCGAGTATTACAATAAGGTCAAAAGCAAATTTTGCAATTTGAAATAAGTGAGGTTCAAGAAAATATGTTGGGTATTTTGGTGTGTAGGACTTAAATTTGTGATAGTATATAAAAGGTGATGAAATCATCATAATATATGTGGAGACCTTCTTACCAAGAATACTGGTGATTGCATTTTTCAACTTGTCTTCTAAGCTTATTGAGGCAATATCCAAAGGTTGTGTAGGGATGGGGTTGGTAAAATTAACACTATTAGAATTAGCATCACTAACCTTGATATTCTTTAAATTTTTATTTTTAGGGTAGCCATAGAAGTACTCTTAATCTCTTAAAAAATAGCCAAAAAAGTCATATTAAATAACACACTTAGTAATCTAACATAAGAGAAAACATAAAAGCCTTCCATTCAACACACTTTGCATATACAACAACAATGACGGTTGATAAGCTAAGGCTTCATGGGAAGTAATGATAACAATGGCAATAAAAGGCAGTGGACTTACAAATGATGTAGTGGCATAAGAAATTAGCACAACCTTTTTTTAGCATGTGGGGTCACTAATGAAATTGTTATTATTTATGATGTGGCCATGTTACACTAACTTCTCAAATCAATATATGTTAATTTACAAGTCTAGAGAAAATGTAAGTTCCTCACACACTTTTGAGCTAATATAAGCTCACTTAAAATGATTTGACTTAGCATTCCCCTTAAAAGAGAAGTATCGAGGCTTCCACTTTTTCACCAATAACCAAGATTCCTTATTAAATTTTTGATTTCCCTATTTTTAATAGACTAATAATCTAGGATATTAGGATGGCCTAGAAACTTGAAAAACTAGCAAAAGAGCTTGATAGTGGGTTGGACCTCTACTAGGTAATGACCATAGAGAAAGTCTGTCACTATCCACGAAGCATTATGGATGAATTATATAATGTTGAGTCAACATGCATGTAGGAAATCACTTATAAAGGCATATAGGGGAAGACAAACTCTAACGTAAAGAGCCTCAACAAAAATAGTGATAAAACTCTCTAAAAGATTGTTAGCTTAATCTAATGAAGAGGGTCAAATCAATCTAACATCACTTGAAGAACGGAAATAAGTATGAAAATGCTCCAATTTAGCTTCAATGATATTAGTTACTATGAAATCAACCTTATGATCTAGATTAAGAATGTTTCTTTAACAAAAAAATAGTGGATTGGGATATAGAAGCCTCAACTACTCTAAAAGAAAGTTATGTGAAAGTAAGTTATGTTAAAAAGTATAGGGTCGAGTAGTTCAAAGACTAGGACAAGGAGTTCAATAAGTTGAACAAGACTAATATGTTTAATGATTGGGGAGAAAGGCTTAATGGAGAGTAAGGAGATAACTCAAAGCAAGATTGATGCAGGAGCATCTAATGATTCTCATATTCCTATTGATTCTCAAGGTAAGGAAGAATTAGCTTTCTTAATATTGGAGTCTATCATATTAAGTGTTCTTGATAATATGTCTATGCTTGGTATTGAAAACAATTCGAGATATTCTTGTAGGTATGTTACATATTTGCAAGGAGAATATGTTAACACACCTTAAGTGTACAAGCACTCAAAGCATGCAAGACTATGGCATACATGGGATGACACTACAATGAGAAGATATGGTGATGATTAACATTAGTTATATTAAACTTGTTGTAAACCCTAAGTGTATTTTATGTAACCTAGGGTTTGGTGTAATTTTATGTATGTACCATAGTTGATTGTGTGGCTTTATAATGTTAGTCATTAGTATCATTTAGACAATGATATTGTGATTAAGATTAGGCATTATATGGGCTTAATTCAAGTAGGATAATTTAGCTTGAATTAAGGGAAGGAACCAGCTGGTTTAAGACTTGATTGTGCTGGCTACTCTTCCTCCCTATATATACCCTTATACACTCATACTGAAGAGAAGAAGATCATTTGAATAAAAATTACCAGGTTAAGAACTTGTTTGTCTCTCCTTTGGAGTAGTAGATATCTAGAAGTGCTGGGCATTTCTTTTACAGTCCTTGTTCGAAGTTGAATACAACTTCAACATTCGAACTCATTCAACCTTCCAACCTGCAATTTTATTCGAGTTTAATTCATCTAAACCGAGTGAGTCTTGCATCTTCATTCCATCAACGCAGCTATTCATTAGTAATAGATCCTGTTTCCTTCCCTCCCTTTTGATTCACATCAAATTTTAATATCAAAGCCTCCAAATCCAGTGCATCCTACGTCCTTCCCTCCCCTTTGATTCACATCAAAGATATTTAGAATGCACTACATTGTTGGATCATATAGTATATTTATAAGGCCTTTCAAGGGTAGTGGCATCTAGTGAGGCAATAACACAAACTCCACATCCTTGACAGTTATTGGAAAGTTTTAACCTTTGTACACCACTGCTTATATCATTATGAGGTGTTTTTTAGGTAAAGGAACACATCAGTATTCAGGATATGGTAAAAAAAATAATAAAAAAAAGGAAAAAGAAAAGCTAGTAATAGAACACAAAATAGAAGAAAGGATTTTAGCGAGATGTGGGTAAGGGTTTGAATTTTCTTATTTAAATTTAAACTTTCCATTCGATGATTTCAATAACAAGAGATGAATAGTGGAAGAAGACAATGAGGGGTATAAATATAGGAAGAAGGAAGGAATAAATTAACTCAAAATAGTTGCAGAAGAATTTAAAGAGTCTCTAAGATCTTGCACTCATAAGGATATTATAAATTATAAACTTGGACATAATCCCAAGATTTCTATAATAATTAGTGATTCTAGTATGCTTTCGCAATAAGATAAAGATGTAAGTTAAATGAACCTTTTATACAAAATGGCAGTGATAGGGAATATATGGCACTCATTTCCTAGAGAGGTATGGCCAACTAAAAAGTTCCCAACAAGGCTTTCCCATCAAGTCACCTTTCAAATTCTTTTCCAATAATGAAATTTTATAAGATAAGTACCAAAAATTCATTAACTACTATTACTAATGATTTTCCTTGTCAACCATATCTTTCTTTATAAGTTACCTAAGCTAACACACTCTACATCTTGGCCTGATTCCCTCCAACTAGACTGTAAATCACTTGGGTAAAATAATTAGTCACCTACTTCACCCAGTCCTGGCACATGTCGTTGTATCACTTGATTTGTATGGCCTTAGACTACCTTTATTTAGATTATTCCTAGATGTATAGCCTCAGTCACCACCCATTTTGTTATTACAACCTTCATTGTATCATTTTTTATATAATTCCTCCTCTCCTAATGGTTATGTACTCAAGTCTATGGTATTTTCTAATGGTAGGAATATAGTGATATACTTTACTAGTTGCCTCAAACATTCATCTAGTATATGTCCAAAATTCACTATTTTAAAAAAAATGGAAGTAATTAAAATATCTAATTTAAAACCCGTGAATGCTAGGGATGTTACCGCCACACTTAGTACCAAACCGGTTCTCTCCGACCGTTTCAGTATCAATTCCTAAGGCTAAGAAACCACTATTAATAATACCATTAATAAACCAAATTTATAAAAAACGAAATCAGAGTACACGCAAGTCTTATATAATTCAAAATACTAGCTATTTTTTTTCCAAATAATAACTAAACGACATAATTAAAAAATTTTCTGCAACAAAAACATAATAAAATAACATGAGTCATAAATTTAAAAGGAAAACAGCCGCGTCACTCTAGAGATTGATCCAACCCAGCTATCACTCTGCTCCTCCTGATGTCCCGTAGACATCGATAGCATCAAAGTAGGTGTCACCTACCTGCAATAGATCAGACGAGCCTTCTACTCATAGGAATGAGCAGCACCCATGAAACGGGTGATCAGTACGCTACGTACTGAGTAAAGTAACCGAGTACTAAGGTCGGCATATAACATATTAAATTATGCAGGATAATGATCACATACAATTACAACCCACACATATGATACATAAAAGCATCAAGTGAAATCCATATCCTATAATCAACAAGTCTACACATAAGGCCCAAAAAGGTCCACATTAATTATTTAATCTTTCTTTCATCGTAAATCGATACACACCATACCTTTTATCAAATCCATGCGAAAATAGGAACACCCCATTATTGTAATCGGTGGGTCGGTCACACATAGAGCATCATGCCCTAACCACTATTATTACCGGTGTATCGGTCACATATAGGATAAAACCCTAACCACTATTCCTGACCGGTGGATCGGTCTAGTTCCTGCTCGCATAGTGTTCCACTGTAAGTAGTTAGTATCTTTTAAGAGCTTTAATGATTATGGTTTGTGTTTATTGAGCTCGAGTCACCCCACTATTATTATTAGTGGGTCAGTCACATATAGGACTTCATGTCCTAACCACTATTATTACCGGTGGATCGGTCGCACATAAGGTAAAATCCTAACCACTATTTCTGACCGGTAGATCGGTCTGAACCAGGCTCAATAATCTTCCACTTTAATAGATTAGTGTCTTAAATATTTTATTCACAAACTTTTCCCAGACATGCATGACTAACTCCATACAACCCTAGCTCCCATGCAAACCCTAACTCCATGTAAACCACACTTCCATGCAAACCCTAACTCCCATGCAAACCCTAACTCCACGTAAATCACGCTTCCATGCAAACCCTAGCTCCCATACAATCCCTAACTCCACGTAAACCACGCTTCCATGCAAACCCTAACTCTCATGCAAACCCTAACACCACGTAGACATGCTTCCATGCAAACCCTGATCCACATGCAAACCCTAGCTCCACGTAGACCACGTTTCCATGTAAACCCTAATTCATATGCAAACCCAAGCTCCACATATACCACACTCCCATGCAAACCCTAATTCATATGCAAATCCTAGCTCCACGTAGAGCACGCTTCCATGAAAACCCTAGCATCATGCCATTTCATGCAAATCCTAACACCGTGCCATTTCATGCAAAATCCTAACACCACATTGTTACACTCCCCATCATTATTTTACAACCCTAACATGCATGTCTTAAGGCCACATCATACAATAATAATAACCTAAATATACACATACCAACATACTTCAACTCCACTTTATAACACATATGAAATAATTAATAATGATAAACATAGAATACATGGCATATGAAGCACATAATGCATATAAACACACAAATGGCCTTAGTAACACCCTTACCTAAAATGTCACCGATCTTGGTGCACACTCCTATTTCACTTGAGGGATTTGACTGGGTTCACCTATTATATAAAAATATACTAGAATTAGGCTCCCTCCTAAAATTTTATTATTCCCTAACTTATTCTAAGACTTGGTTTTTAATTAAAACAATATTACACAATAATTAACTATACAAAATATTACTTAAAAATACAAATAAATTACTATTTTCATTCAAAATGAGTGGTGATATAAGGGTTTCTACCTTTCACCAAAATAGTATTAGTAATGGTAATAATAATAATAATAAAGTAAAATATTATTAATAATACTCTTATTAGTAGAATATTAATATTAATAATAATATAAATCTTAAAATTACAAGGTGGCTTTTGAAACCACCCCATTTAATAATAATACTATTCGATAATGGTAATAATGATATTAATACTATATATATACTTATAATATAAAAGTTAATAAATATAATAATAATAATAATAATAATAATAATAATAATAATAATAATATAATTAGTAATAATGTTAAAAATGCTAATAATAGTAATAAAAAGCAAGGATGTGAGACCTAATCAAAATTTTCGGTTTCGACCCCCTGAAATAATTACAATATTAAATAAATAATTACACTAATAATATTATTATTAATAATAATAGTAAAGATGTAATAATTCCATTAAATAACTAAAATTCGAGAATAATAATTTATCTAACTCAAGAATACTCCCAAACCTGTCAAAAAAATTTAGCAATTAGGTTATAGTTGATAACAATAATAATTATTGTAATAATAATAATTAAAATCAAAATAACATTAAAAATTAGGATAAAAGTAGAATAATTCCCAATAAATCGAAAGGAAGTGTTGAAAAGGTCTAGGGTTTCACCTTGAGTTGGCGGGGATAGGTGGCACCGGCGGTGGTGCCCAGAGGTGGCTGGAAGAGTGATCTAAAAGGGGTAAAAATGAAGAAAAAGAGGGAAGGGGGAAGCAGAAAAAGAAAAGAAGTTTATGGGTCGGTGGAGGAGAATTAGTAGGAGTTTTGAGTGGTTCAGAGGGTGGTAGAAGGTTTCGGGGTAAAAATTCTAGCTAGAGGACTAGGGGACTTTGCGCGGCTATGGTGGCCGTGCGAGGAGAATCGAAGGATGTGGATGGTTTAGTTAGCTAGAGGGTGTTGCAGGGAAGAGTTTGGGAGGAAGAGACGGTGGTGAGGTTGGCTAATGGAGGAGGAAAATGCGTCTAAAGTGGCGGTGGTGCACATACTTACACTTAGGGTATCGGGGAAAAGAAAGCTCGATTTTAGGCCATGTGAGGGGTATTTATAATGGTAGAGGCCGGCTCGCGTTCTGGAGGTTACCAGGAGGTCAAAGCCGATGAGAAAATGGGGTGGTTATGGGGTTGATCGGTCAGCACGATTTCAAATCATGCTCGATCTTCGCAAGGGAAATGGGGGCAAATGTGGGGAAGAAAATGGAAGTAGGGCAGTTCAAATTGGAGTGTGCATCGAGGGGAAAAGAATGGATGGGAGAAAGGCCGGTCACGACACGTGTGGCTGGCGGTGCCATTTTCTGCGAGGGTGGAGGTTACAGGTTCGATAATAGCGGAGAAGGGAGGAAGAAGGAAGGAGATGAGCCGACGGTCGGGGGAAAAGAAAGAAAAGAAAAAGAAAGGGGAAACCGGGCCGGTCAGCACGAGGTGAGGAGAAAAATAAATGAAACGCAGAGTTTTGATGGAAAAGGGAATGAAGAGCGGCGTTCCGGTGCAGTCAAGAGCAATGGTACAAAGATAATAATCAAAACGCAGCGCTCGAGTGGAAGAAGGAGTCAAAACGAGGCACGGTGAGGGGGAGGATGGAGGAAGACGCGCGGGCCGGGCCGTGCCGAAGGAAAAGAAAAGAGAAAAGGGCGACTGGGCCACTGGGCTGGCCCAGTTCGGAGAAGAAAAAGAAAAAGAAGAAGGAAAAGAAAGAAAAAGGAAGAAAGAAAAGGAAAAAGGAAAAATGAGAAGAGAAAAACAGGAATGTTGGGTTAAATAAATTAATTAAAATATTTTGGATATTTAAATAAAATAATATTTAAATCCCTTTTTTTGGCTAAATTAGGATTTTTAAAAGATTTTTCATAAATTCCATTTTAATTAGCAAAACACCCTAATTTTCTTCAATTAAATTATTTATAAAATTAATACTAATTTGAAACAATTTTATCCTTCTTGCTTTAAATAAAATAATTTATTTTATTAATTTCCAAAATAAAATCTTTAATTAGCTAAAATACTCAAATATTTCCTAATTAAAATATTTATAAATTTATCCTTGATTCGCCCTAATAAATTTCCTTTTATTTTAGTAAAAATAATTTATTAAATTAAATTTTTCCAGTAAAACCTTATTTAAATATAATATTTAAAATTAGAAAATTTCGGGATATTTCAATATGGACACACCAATTTATCACCCTACCCTATAAGATGGATAATGCGGTGGGTGAAGCTTCAAAGGTGATGATATCTAGTATGTTGACGATGATGATATTCAATAAGCAGATGCGGCTTTAAAGATGATGAAATTTGGTATGCCAATACACTAGCCCACCATTCTATATTAGAAGTTGGCTGATATAGTGGGTCAAATTTTAAAGGGAGTAATGATATAGGTATTTTTTAAACTAGACTATTTAGACTTAAGGAACTAGTCTATAAGGCAAAATCAGCCAAAATTGAGTCTAGGACCGACCTCTTATGCCTCAAGGTAAACCTACCGCACTAGCCCCAAAACTAGCCTCGAGCTATCAACCTAGATAATTGAAACAAAAGGAATGATTGCCTAGTTTATAAGGCTCCAATAACCTATTTTAAGTTGTGTGCACAAGATTTTTTTTCCTATTCCTTTACTCATTGTTGTTTCCCTTCTATAACTAAGGGCCATCTTAACCAATTTTAGCAAACACTTATTTTTCTCTCACCTCTCTCTACTTTTTCTGTCTAATTCTCCACAACCCCCTAAGCATCTTATTTAGCATTCTTTATACAATATGGGATATTATACGAATACAAAAATAATATTAAGACTTTGATGAATAAGTTTTCTAACAATTCTTAGATTAATTTGTGGTATTTTTGTTGAAACATTAGCAACAAATGTAAGTGATATGAATTTTATTAAAATTTCGATTATTTAAGTATATAAAGAAAATATTTAAATACATAATAACTAAAAATAAATGATTCAAACCTTATGACATTTTACATCTAGTAGTAAAATAGACAAAGGGAATTTGCTGGTCAAATCTATATAATCAATTTCAATGAGGTAGAGGTGGATGTGGTGGTGTTGTGCTAGTAGTGAAAGTGGACGTGGATGTGGATGTGAGGAAAATAGGAGGTAGAGCAGTGTTAGAGAAGGTAGTAGCAAAAGTAATGGGATAATTTGTCTAAATTTTTTATAGATAAATAATTGATTATAAATATAAACTTTTTAGTAATAGGATTATAAACTTTTTATACATAATAAATTGCTTTTTAAACAAATATTTTCCATGAATTTTTTCTAGCAACCAAATGGAGGGATACAATAATTTCTTCAGTTTTTTTTTTATTTTTTCGTTTTCTTTTCCTTCATTCAATGCCTTTTAGACTAAATGTTCTTTAATGGCTAAGTGGAATGGAAGACTTGCCTTGACTTATATAATCCTAATTTTAAAGAGTTAGGAGGATAAAACTATATAAAATAATACCACCTCTGTATCAAAAAATAAATAATTCTATAATAAAAATTTATATGAAAAAAAAAACAAAAAAACATAAAACCAATTTTCTACTTTTACTTACATTTTTTTCTTTTATTATCTTTATATTAAATAATTTACTGCATTTCAATGAATAATACTAGTAAAAGTTTAAAATCTTATTTATTAATTTTTCAAAAACTATATAGAGCATTAAAATCTCTTCATTAATATAAAAAGGGTTATTAAATCTTCAACATTACTAAACTTGGTCTTGTAAATTCAAGTGAATCATTTGTGCTTTCATACCGCGCTAGTTCTCCCTTGAAACCATAAATAAATGAAAAATAGTATGATATTCACCTCAATTCATTAAAACTTCTATTCGTTTCATTCATTTCATTAAATAATCAAAACTCCAACTTCACTTCTTAACCCATGAACCAAAGGCAAACCTAAAATAAAAGGCTATATTTATTTTATAACTTTTACTCGTAAATTCAATTCATTAAAGAGTTAAACGAATTCATTGAATAAGTTAAAAAAGCAGACCCAAATACATAAGTCAACTCATTTAAACCTCCTTCACCATTGCAATTTTACTTTCCCCTTCCCTCTTTTACTCACCTAAGGGACTAAAACCGTTGAATAAAACAAGTTCAATGCTATATAGCTGATGCCCCTTCGACATCCAATGAGGAGATTGAATGTCTACCGCAACATCATGAGGGACGTCCCAACCGCTACCACAAATAGAGCTAGCAATCGGGTGGGTCGGGTCACTATCGGATCGGGATACATGATAATTGGGTCATATCGATTTTGAATAATCTTGGATCATTTTGTCGGTTCGCGCTAGGTCGGGTTTGATTCGGATCAACTAAGTATCAAATAATCTCGGGTCATTCTAAGCTTTCCGATCGAGTCTAGTTGAGATCGGATGGACTCAAATTTGGGTAAATTTGGGTTGTTCTAATTTCGATTCGGGTTCGGATCGGGCTTGGTTGAGTTTGAATTATTATATTTTTGGGTCAAATTTGGATTGAATTTAGGTCATTTCATATTTGAGTGATGCTTGTGTCATTTTCTTTCTTCTTTTATTACAAGATGTTATTAAAAGCTAATTATTTTGAGATCATTTATTTTAATTTATCTTATTCAATTAAAAGCAAATTATTAAATTAATTGTTTTGGGGCCTTAGAATTTTTTGCCATTATTTCATCTTTGGAGATGTATTTGATGTTTCAATTTTAAAAATTTTCAAATCATATCACTTTTCTTTTTATGTTAAGGTATAACTTATAATTCAACTCCATTAATAGCTTTGTCATATTGAGTTCGAGTATTATTTTAAGTTTATATTATATTTATATCTTATATGCTCCTTATATAATATTAACTTACAATAATCATTAACAATTGATAACAAATGAAGGCTTCTAAGGTTGTACTTCTCATATTATTTTTATAAGAGATTGATCACATCATATCAACATAATTTTAATAAATATAATAATAATAATAATAATAATAATAATATAAAAATAATGATAACAATAATAATAGTAATTAATGAATATTAATTATGGCAAAAATCTGGAATGGCCTTTCATTCAAGCTGTTTTGCTAGGCTTAAACTTTCCTTCTCATATTGTGCACCTCATCTTGCAATGAATTACTATTGTTCGATACTCAATCTCTATTCAAGGTTCTCTATGCAAACCTTTACAAGGAAAAAGAGGCATCAGACAAGGAGATCCATTGTCTCCTTACATCTTTGTTTTTACCATGGAATATCTCAGTAGGCTGTTACATACCCTATGGGACTGCAAAGATTTTAAACCTCATCTAGAGGGCAAATAATCAAAAATCATCGACCTATGATTTGCTGATGATCTTCTCTTATTTTGCAAAGGTAATATATCCTGAGCCTAATGTCTTATATCAATTCTGGAAGTTTTTGGAAAAACTTCAGGTCTGATGATTAATCCCCAAAAAAGTGAGGCTTATTTTGGGGGTCTGCATGATTTAAGCAAGAACTGCATTCTATCTTAGATTTAAGGAAGGTGTCTTCCCCTTCAAATATCTTGGTGTCAAATATCTTGGTGTTCCTCTCAATTGCTCAGCCCTATCCATCTCTTTTTATCAACCCCTCATTAACCGGATCACAACTCAATTACAGTCCTGGACAAACAAATTCCTAAGCTATGTTGGTCGTCTGCAACTATTGCAATATGTGATCTTTGAAATAACAAACTATTGATTGTAGGTCTTTCTCTTACCCAAAACTGCCATTCATCGCATTGAAGCTCTCTGTAGGAAATTCTTTTGGTTAACATGGACCCATTGAAAAAAAGGGCACCCATTGCTTGGACCGAAATATGCTTACCCAAACAGGAAGGAGGTCTAAATATAAAATGTTTAGAGACTTGGAATCTAGCTTGTACTACTAAATACTTTTGGAAACTCATTAAACTCAAAGAAAGTCTGTGGGTTAAATGGGTTCATGAAAGATATATTCGTGATGATTCAATCTGGCAGATCAAACCTCCACATGACACCTTCTGGACTCTGAAACAAATTCTAAACACGTATAAATATAGTGCTGATCTTTTTATCAACTGTAGCTCTAAAGGCAAACTCCTTGTAAGTAGCCTTTATAATGTTTTCAGAAGACAATCTCCCCTATACCATGGGCTGACTTAGTATGGCAACATCCAAGCTTGCCCAAACATAAACTTATTACCTGGATGGCATGCCATGAAAGCTTGGTTGTCAAAGCTAAGTTGAAGAACTGGAATATTATAAATGATGCTTGCTGCTCAAGCTGCTTACAAGAAGATGAGGACATTAATCATCTCCTTATTCACTATCCTTTTACTCATATTGTTTGGAGATCTATCCTCAATTGGCTAATGCTTCCTTATTAGTTCTCTTCATGGCAAAGCTGTCTTTATTGGATGATGAACATCACTAGAAATGGAAGAGGTCGAGGACAAATCTAGAGAGCCTCATTTGCAGCTACTATATACCATCTTTAGTGTAGCTGTAACATTACCATCTTTCACCTCAAACAACCACTACCTACGAGAGTCACATGCAATATGATTGCAGAATTATTTGTATGCTTTAGTACTATCAAAAACACAAATACTCAAAAATACCTTAGAATGATTGATAAATGGGGAAATTGATGTATAGATGGATTGAGACTTTGGTGCCCCTAAGCTAGCTTCTTAGATCAGTATATCAGGTCTGATGTAATGATGCACCATTGATGTATTCTTCTTCCTAGTAATGATATTGCTTTATTACCAAAATTATGGAAAAAATAATAATAACAATACATGAGTTTTTTTTTATATATATTGTGATTATATCATATCAAGCTAAACAAGATAAAAATTAAATAAAGTAAGTAATAATGACTATTATTGACAAAAGATCAACTAATATTGACTTCTTACTATTTAACATTAATGATGTAATAAAAAATATTAACCTTTAATTTTCATAATAAATAATTAATATTCTCACTCTAGATTTTTCCTACTTTCCTATGATGTTGTAGGTACTATATTGTAAGATATGGCCGTATAGATACTAACATATAGTGTTCAAGGCTGCACTATTATTATCTTATGGTACTGGATGGAATCATGAAAGTGAACTAATATTTAGATAACATAGTAGATTTTTTCTTCTTCTTTTTTCTCTGCTTGTATTTCTATACTTTAATATTGGTATCAATAGATATTATATTTGTATATATATAAGTGATATAAATTTTAAGAAAGTATATTATTTCTAAATTTTGATGTAAGTGCTAGTATAAATTAATTACACATCTATATTATTTCATATTTTATGAAATTTTAAAAATTTTAAATTATGAGTTAATGTTAATTTTCAAATAGTATCAAGTTAAATTTTTATAGATTTATAATTTTTCAGATAATATCATATTTCAAATAAATAATAGATCGGATCGGATCATTTAAAATTTATAATTTTTCGTATTATATCGAATTTTGGATGAATTGTGGATCGGATCGAACTTATTTCAGCCTTACGATTTCTCAAGTTATATCGAATCAAGTCGGATAGGTTCTAGGCTTTTAATTATTCCAATCAAATCGGATCGAATTTCGGACAGATCGAATTAGTATTCGTCAGACTTTTTGGATCGGATCAACTTTTGCCAGCTTTAACCACAAATATTCCTCCGCAAAGTCACCACCAATTTAATATACCATTAGCATATAACATACAACGTACATTACACTATCCTAAATACCAAACACGTCCTTTAAAGGCAATTAAAAACTTCAAACAAACAAGATTCATAAGCACCAAACCATGCGTAAGCTCAAGTTTTGACCCATCCACTCAAAAGGGATCACTCGTTCATAACTGGCTTGTTCTCACTAGCCTTTGGCCTCTGTTCCTTTGGCCTCAGCTCTTCGGTTTTCCTGCAAAGACAGAATGAAAGGGCTTCGTAAGAAGATCAGGAAATTAACATATTTTTGCAGCTGACTAACAAGTATCTAAAACAGTGCAAGTAAAACCAAGCGTAATCACCAAAAGAAAATATACGAAGCGAAAAGGCAATCAAGCATTTTGTTTCTTAGTTCTCCTACTTCCCTCTCAAACAAAAAATACTAAAGATGCTAACATGACAGCACAAAGGACCAACATTAAGGAAGACGCAACACAAAAGGTAATGTGAAGCCAACAGCATAGCACATACCAGCCACCTCAGATGAGTATTGATAAAATGGAACCACTTTCTCACGCATGACAGGTCCAACTAATAAATATGTCAAGATCATATATTTAGTTGGCATCCTGAACTTGAAGCAGAACGACCTCATGGGCTAATCAACTAACACCAAGTGTTGAGCACCTAGAACAATTACTGAAAATATGGAAACTTGCTTCCACACGATATCCTCATTACACCTTACCCATCCATTGATTTCCTACAGCCTTCATTATCTGTGATTACCACTTTTGACGAAGGCTTATAAGAGAACCTTTTGATATCTAATGTTTGAAGGCAAATTGGAGAGAACCTTACGATAACTAGGTAAAAATCAACTACCTAAGCATAATATTAAGGAACTAAAATAAAATTATGCATACCTGCAATAGTTTATTTTCCTTCTTATTTGACTGAATATAAGAAATAAAACCCATAAACAAACGCTAATTAAGTAACTGTTTATTTGACTGCTACTTTGACAAATGACACAGTACTGAGTATTCATTTCAGAACCTAGTTTACATAAGCATTTACAAGATAAACAATGACTAAAACCCCAAACATAAATAATCCCCATTGGTTTCTCCATAAACACACATAGCTTGAAGAATGACACTGTATGGAGTATTCATTTCAGAACAACCGAGTTCACATAGACATTCACACGTTAGCTAATCCCCATTGGTTTCTCCATAAACACACATAGCAAATGAAAACTAAAAGGCTAACTAAAAAGTTGAACAGTGAATTTCATGCAGCACTGAAGCATGACTGATTTCATTCAGAAACCATATTTTGCATAAATGAACCTAACACCTAGGGCTGTTGACAAATCAAACCGGCTCACCTTGGCTTATTAACGGCTCGGCTCGGCTCGCTTGATTAAGTAAACAAATCAAATCCAAGCCTTGATCTTAGGCTTGTTTGTTTAACGAGTCAAACTCAAGCCTATGTTGACTCGGCTCGTTAGCTCACGAACCGGCTTGATTCGAACCCGACTCGAGTTCGGCTCATTTGCTCGTTTATCAAATAAGTTTTGAGAATACATACAAATATAACATAAAGTTAAAAAGTTCTAATTATTATTTTTTTCACAAATAATTCTCATAAGTCTATTTTTTTTTTACTAAAACATGGTGTTTTAAATTTTTCACCCTCCCCACCCAACACTAGCAGGCCAGACGGCCCAAACCCGGTCGGTCATGCTGGCCCAGACCTTGTCACGTTGCTGTGAGCCTGTGACTATGTGTGCCGCGTGCGGGACTCCACGTTTTTGTGCTGAGGCTCTTCTTTCCCGACGCAGCGAGCCAGCGACGCTCCACTCCAGTCTCCAGGTCTCCAGTCCTCCTCTTTCTCGAGTCTCAACTATCTCTCTCAATTGTCGACTCTCCCTCTTCCTCTCCCTCTCCGACCTCAAGTGACAACCTCCAACCCTTCAATCTCCTTGCTGCCCAGGTCCAGGCGTCCAACCCTTCAATCGTCGACGTTGTCCAGGTCCAGGTGTACAGCCTTGTCCGTCTATCACAGCCTCTAGCCCTTCAATCTCTTCGCTGCCGCCGCGCCAAGTGCCGACTCCATCCTCCATTCTCACTGCCTATTGGTCGACGGCCGTGGGCCTCGTGGCTAGTTCAGCCTTCTGCCTCGCCTTACCCCTTCAGTCTCCACCACTCCAATCCCTCCCATCGCCTCTCCACCACTGCAAACCCCTCACCAGTTGCCCCTCGATCTGCCCGACTGCCTCCCTATTCACAAATCATACATTCACACTTGAAAACCGATAGGCCTGACTGCCCAAGACTCTCAACTCTACACTCAACGGTCGGCCTTCGATCTGCACACCCGACCACATACCCTAACTCTGTTGTGTGTGTATTGTGTGGTATATTACATAGGTATATTTCATTATTGATTTTCATTTTCAGATTTGTTGGATAAATCTATGTTTTATTCATTTATGAATCTGTAATGGTTGTTGGCATGTAGCTTGCTGCCTGTAATGGATTTTATGAATCTACAAAGAATGATGATTGATTTTATGTTGTGGCATGGCATATTGGCATGTAGCCTGCTGCCTGTGGTGTGGAATTATAAACAAATTGAGTTTGTACATTTTTTATATTGATGTTTGACAATTTATTTTGTGTTTGTTGTGGCTCTTGTATTGTTGGTATTGTACAATTAAAGACAATGATGATCTTAATTGTGCATGATAAATTGATAATGGTTGTTGGCCCTTGAAAAATGAAGGTTTAGGCTTTGTATTTCTTTATCACATATTCTGTTGTACAATATGTGAATATGGATTTTGATATTTATTGTGTTTATATGGTTTGAGCTTCTTGATTCCTCCAATTAATGGAAAAAAATATTTTGAGAAAGAAGCTTATAAGATTGTGAAATGACAAGAGTAGATAGTAGATGAATAGAGGATTAAATTAGGAGGAAATTGTAGTTTCTTTTTGTCATTATATTATCTTTCTATAGGTTTTATCAATTTATAGGAAAACTGTAGATCATTTGAAATGACTTAAGTTATAGTTTGTTTGGATTGAGGTGAATTGGGGTGAGGGTAATTATTATGATGCTTCTTTATATTTTCTGTGAGTTTGATTCTTAATGTATTATATGCATGCAATTAAATCGCGGTCGCGTTCGCGGTGTCGCGGTATCGGAGCGTCGCGAACGATAAATTTTGTGTCGCGGTCGTCGCGGCGTGAATTTTTATTTTTATTTCACATAATGCTTGAATTCTTATTAATTGTTCATTTAAATGTAATTATTTAATAAACTAGTGTTCTATATTATATTAGAAGCATTTAAATGACTTATTAGATGTTAAATTGTTCTAATAAGGTGTATTATTTAGCGGTAGATATGAAATTAATGAATAATATAACTTTATGCTTGTTAATTTATATTATATTTTTATAGATTTATAAAAAGTTAAAATTCTAAAAATTATTATCCATTAGTCTTAATTATATAAGTTATATATATGCACACTAAATTAATGTTAACACCACTTAAAAGTTAAATCTTAACTAATATTATTTATTTAAGAAAAGTATAATTATTTAATTAAAAAAAGAGACTAAACTAAAGTTTAATTTAATCAAATAAAAATATATAACTAATCTATTAATTACAGCTAAATAATATTAAAAAAAATTAAAAAATACTAACCTTATTAATATGTGGATTAGGTTCAAAAATATATAAATTATTCAGGCATGCAGTAATGCAATCTGAAGGAGCAGCCCACGAAAATGCAATATCCAAGGAGTGGGCCACCAAATCCAAATCCAAATCCGTCGACGCATCCGGTCGCTTTTCAAACATCCTTTTCTTTGGGGAGGCTCGGAGGGGAGGGGACATCAATGACATGTGCTTATTTGACTAAATTCGGAGCACCATGTATCCCCGTGCATAGCTATCCGACCACTCTGACTGTGAACCGCCCACGATGGATACAAGCTAGCCTAATTATTTAATAACCCTAATCACGATTTCAGTCGACTAACATGCACGCTTGCCTACTGTGATTGCCACGTAAGTATAAACTAATCGATGTGTACATATAATTACTTAATACCCCCGCGCCTCACTCTCACTCTCTTCTTCGGTTCTTCCCCAACAGCCCGCACAGCCATACTCTCCCAAATCCCGACTCCCTGTCCACAATAACCACACCACTCGAACGACGAGTCGACGAGCCACAGGCCAAGCACCAGGCACCAGCCATCACGAGTCGAAGACGAGGAGCGCTTCGCAGAGACGACGGAAGAGCAGCACAGAGAAAAGAAGATGATGATCTGCAGCATCTGCTCGGAGCTCCACGCACAACGAAAGCTAGTTTTTGGGCAGGTTAGTTCAAGTTTTTTCTTCTGATTTCTAACGAATTCTGTCCTAATACACTGTCTTCGTCCCTTTTGCTTTCTGTGCTTCTTTCTGTGTCTCGGTGCTTTCGGTGATGGTGCAGAATGGAAGGGATGGTTGAGGGCAGCTGGACAGGGTATTCTTGCTTGCCGATAAATCGGGTATTTATCGCCGATAAATACCGATAACCGATTTATCGGCGCTAAATCGGCGAGAACAACGTGAAATGAGAAATCCGTCGCGAACCGGCTAATTCGCGTCGCGGCACACTGAAAATCCGCGAATTAGCGGCCGCTACCGATTTAGCGGTCCGCGATTTAATTGCATGATTATATGTCAGGTTGAAGATGTTTGGAGATGTTTTCAAGCTCTTGTAATTGAAAATATCAATAAAACACTTGGTCAATAGCTAGCAGCATCTTTTCTACTACATTATTTTATAAATATTTTTTTTTAATTTTATGTTTTTAAATTGAGCAATAGCGTTATTATTTTATTGTACTTGTTCATTTTGTTATCTAATGATTTCAAATATTTTCCAACTTAATACCTAATTATCAAGTGGTTTTCAAACATGATTCCTATGTTTACTTTTGTATCCAATAGCTTTGAATAATTTCTTTTACTTTCTTATTTGGTGTTATCATGAATAATTTTGTTATCACGTTATACTTAAAAGTCACATATGTTATCTTTGTTTAATTTTATCAAAAATGATTTCTATATTATGACTTTGGAGGCTAGCATTTTACATTTTTCCCTCAATTTTATTTGTTATCAAGTTGTTTTTATTTGTACACATTAATACATCACACATGTAACATTTTGTTTTTCCTTTTTACTCAACTTGGAATTTTGAACTTTAATTTTTTTTTCCATATATTCTTTGTTTTATAATGGTGTTTTATTTTGATTAAAAAAATAAAAAATAAAAAACCATGGTGGTGATTATTAATTATTCATAGTTTTATGTGTTATTTTTTCTGCTACCTTGTGTTTTTTTTTGCTGTTTTTAGTTCAAACTTGTAATTATGTCAAATTTGGTAACTTTAGATTTTCCTTCTAAACAAGGATCTTCATCCCCTATATCATCGCCATCTACATCAACAAGAAGTCCAAAAATGACGGATAACCCTAATATATTTGAAGTTCCCAGAGATTCTTACATCAGTGATCGTGATGAGGAGAATGATTTTGAGCCGACCAATGAGCTTGATGAAGAGGTTGATGAGCAGATTAATGAGGAGCAAGAGGTAAATAATGAAAATAAAAATGATGATGACGAGTGTGCAATACTGAAGAAGGCTCGCAAGAAAACTTCACATGTTTGGGAAAAGTTTGAAGTGGTTACTTTAAAAGATGGGACCAAAAAGGGTCAATGCAAGCATTGTCGTAAACATATATCAATTCTTCCTGAAGGCATAACCAGTCATTTTATCAGGCATTTGGAGTGACGTACTAGCCGACCATAAAAAAAAACAAAGGGTATTGTCTCTTTCTAAGTCCACTGGTGTTAGTGTTGCTCCTGTATTTAGATATGATCATGAAAGGGTGATGGAAAAGTATGCTCATATGATACTCATGCATGAATATCCATTTAATATGATGGAACATGTAGGATTTAATGAATTTCTTTGGGCCATCTCTGATAAGTATCAGCAGATTATTTGTCATACTGCTAAGGATACTTGTTTTACTGTGTATGAATTTGAAAAGAAGGTGGTGAAAAATATTCTAAAAGATGCTAATAAGATTAGCATAACAATATATCTTTAGAAATCTAATGTCCAAAAAATTCATTATATGGTTGTAACAGCTCAATTGATAGTAATTGGAATCTCCAAAAGCATGTTTTAAATTTTTCTCACTTACCTCCTCCTGGTAGTAGATTAAATATATACAATGCTTTATGTGGCTGTTTGGTGGATTGGGAAATTGAAGATAAAATGAGCACTATTACGGTGGATAATTGTAGTGCTAATGATGTTTGTGTAAGGTATTTGAAATATAATTTTACTTTGATGAAGAAGCTTTCTTTTGTTGGAAAAATCTTTCATGTTCGATGCTATGCTCATATTATGAATCTTTTGGTGCAAGATGGTTATAAGGAGATCGGTAATATTATCTCTAATATTCGCACAAGTGTGAAGTATTTGTCTGATTCTGATGCCCGTTTGATGAAATTCAATGAGATTGCTAGATATCTAAAATTGCCTGTAAAGAAGTTGATTCTTGATGTTTGCACAAGTTGGGATTTTGTGCATGCTATGTTATCTGCTGCATTAGAATTTAAGGATGTGTTTCCAAGATATGCTGAGCTAGATCCATCATATAAATGGGCCCCTTCTGTTGAAGAATGGAGACAAGCTAAAATAGTATGTGAATTTTTGGAGGTTTTTAGAGAGGTAACAAATATAATTTCTAAAAGAGAGTATCCAACAGCAAATCTGTATCTTCCCAAGGTATGGAGAATTAAAGCAGTATTAGATGAGAAGGCTTGTTCTTCAGAACCGTTTATTCAAGGGATGGCTTTAGTCATGAAAGGAAAATTTGATAAATATTGGGGTAAGTGTAATTTGTTAATGGCTATTGCAGCTGTTTTAGACCCTAGATGTAAAATGTCTTTGGTCAAATATATATTTCCCAATCTTTTTAGTCATGATGAAGCTGACAAGCATATTCGGCTAGTTCATGATACTTTACAAGTCATATTTGATGATTATGCTCGAGAGTATACACGTAACTTGGAGAAATCTTTAGTGGGATTTGAAATAGGTGAAGGGTCATCTGCTGTTAATATTGGGGCAAAGAAAGGTACAGGTTTAGGGAGGATGGGATTTAAGCAATTTATTAGGCAATCGGGCAAACAACTTCCTGCAAAATCGGAGTTAGATACATACTTGGAGGAGAGTGTATTTATTTGTGATGATGATTCCGAATCTTCTTTTAATGCCTTGGAGTGGAGGAAGGCAAATACTTTAAAGTTTCGTATCTTATCACAAATGGCACGTGATATATTGTCCATACCTATCACCACGGTTGCTTCAAAAGCCGCTTTTAGTGCTGGGTCAAGGGTCATTGATCCCTATAGAGGAGCACTATCTATTGATATGGTTGAAGTACTTCTTTGTGCAAGTGATTGAATACGTACAAAAAAAGGGCTAAAGAAGAAGGTAATCATCGTTTTATTTTTTCTTTATGTTCTTTCATTATTAATTTTTGATCTCTTAAAATTTTAGGAATTAAATTTTAATCATTAATATATATATTATTGTTGCTTTCTTAATATAAGCAGGCTGTAGATGCTCCGAGCATGAAGATCATAGATCTTCCATAATATGGTACATTTTTTGATCAAATTTAAGGTATAATCTAATTAGAATTTATGGGATTGAAGTCTTTCTCCAATAACTATTACTAATCTAATTTTTTCTTGTTTATTCATAAAATTATTGACAGGATATGAAGGTTAGTGGATTTTGGTGCCTTATTTTGAGGTTTGGAGTAGAAGTGCTTATGATAGATTGGATGAGACGAAGGCTGCAAATCTACTATAATTACATCATTGTTTTATTTTGTATAATGAAGCCTAATTCTAGATATTGGAATTTAGAATTGAGGATTGAATAACATGATTTTGGACAGATATGAATTATTTTATTTTGTAAAAGCATGTAGGGTTGAAGGCACGATCTTTGAATATTTTGTATGAATAATTTGATATTGTATGGTCTTATTTTAGTGTTTATAATCAAGCCCAACAAGTCTTTATTTTATATTTAATTTTTGTTGAAAGTTACAGGTTTAATCGGTCAAATTTTCTAATAAACGAGCCGAAAAAAATTGAGCCATGAATCGAGCTCAAATTGAGCCTACCAAATCGAGCCGGTTTGGCTTGTTTAAAGTTAAAACGAACCGAGTCAAACCGAGCCACGAGTCAAGCCTAACAAACCAAGCCGATTTGGTTCATTTTCATTAAATAAAACCGAGTCAAATAGCTCGCAAGCTTTTTTCAAGCCAAACTCAAGCTTCAAATACTTGACTTGATTCGAGCTCGAGCCGAACTCAAGCCATACAAAAAATTTAACGAACCGAATCGAGCTAGAGAAGGTTCGGCTTGATTCGGTTCATCAACAGCCCTACTAACACCAACAAGGTCAAGGTACACCAAAGTTGAGGTAATGGAAAAAGAAAATAAAGAAGACAAGTATTGGAGAATCCTAGCCACTGCACCTAATCGAAAAGTTGAGGTTTTTACTGTTTTTATACCAAAAGTTGGATGGAACAAGAATATCAAACAAATACACGATACAAAAATAAAATAAAAAATAAAAATCCATTCAGGTAAGCTGCTACGTCCTACTCGCCTCAAGCATAATAAATGCTGCTGAAGTGCTGAAAACAAGTATGATATTTGGAATACAACATATACCCATTTCAGGCTCTCTCCATAAATCATTCTTCAATCTCCAATAATAAAGCAGATAATTCAATGTCCTCAAATATTTAATACATACAATCACTTGCAACATCCAAATCATCCCTCTCAAGCACATATCATTCAATATCACCATCATCCCCTCTCCGCCCCATAATATTTCACCGTACCTTATCACACATATATGATACTATAAATTTCCCATAACATTCATATTAATGACTCACAAAGATATTCAAAACAACCAGCCAAACAAATAATAAGTTATATCTATTTATTACTCACATAATCTTGTCCCCTAATCCGCGAGACTTGAAAGGAAAAGAAATCGAAAAAAGTAAATAACATTATCAACGATTCCGTTTCAGAAACTATCATAATTAAGATATCCACTAAATCAGTCCCAAAAAACTAAGCCAAGAATTTCCTTAATATTCTTCTGAACCAGCTAGAAATAAAACCAAAAGGTGGAAGCTTGCTTTGTAGGAAAAACGTGAATCGAAGAGAAAAGTTGCGAGAGAGAATCGGAGAGAGGAAAAAACGAACCTCTTGTCCGAAGAACCACCCTTCTGACTGAGGAAGGAACGGAAGAGAGGAGAATTCACGTCGTAAATCATCGTTCGCGCCTGTCGATGATCTGAGTTTTTGCTTTCTCCCGATATGTGGTCGGACCTCTCCAAAACCCTAGAGCGTGTTTGCCTATACTGTTCCAAGAATGAAAGTCTGGGGCTCATGAACAACGGGTTTTATGGAGTGTCAATGACGGTCGAGTCGTTGGTCCGGTCAGGATGAGTATGCGCTTCTTTTGAATCTCTACTTTGGGCTGGCCCAAAAAGGATGATGGGTGTGAAGGGTACCGCTGAATCGGGCTTTGGATCATAATTTTAATAATTGTATCGGTCATCTAAATACTTCTATTACCCATTCAACAATTTATTAGTTAAACCAAATGTTTAATTGATCGGACCAATGTAATAATAAAAATGTTAACAGAAAGCAATAAATAATAAAATCACAAATATGATTTTATTTTTATAAATAAACAAATTTGTGGGCAAAATTAAAATGCCACTCTAATCTAAGCACTTTTTTTAAACAATCAAATAAAAACAAAGGTTGAGCTGCTTTTACTCCAAGACAAACCTATTATTATCTTTGTTGAGATCTACTTTTATACTTTTGAGCTTACCATTAGATTATATACATGTCATACTTAAAGTTTGATATGTAATATGTTAAGAATTGAGCATGTGTTGCCATAGTTTTAAATTGTATAAGTTCTGTATTTTATAGAGATAGAAATGTCATTTTACATGTTCCATGGTTAATTTTTCAATCTAAGTGCCAATTTTATGCTCTAAATTATTATTTATGTTAAGCATGAAATTTATGGTATGCTTTTTATATATGATTAGGGTTTTATGTGATAAATGGGCATAAGTGTGTTTTAGTGAAAAATTGGTAAGTTTCCCACCTTTTTAAGTTTCTAGAATTGTAACCATATGCTTTGTGTATATTTTTGATGATATTTAGCTATGATTTGGTTTTGTTTAATTCTAATAATTTTTGGCATTAAAATGGAGATTAAAAGATTTTTTTACCTGAAGGGAATTTTTCTCATTTACGCCTAAATATACCTATGAATATTTTGATTATGTTAGCTTATAATGGACTATAGTGTTGACAATCAACTTTGATTTAACCATTCACCTTAAGGTTGAAATGAATAATCGAAATAAAAGAAAAATTGTTAAATATGGATAGGTTGTTATATGTGTATTTATGTGTGGTTAGTAGTCACTCTATGTGACACCCCCATTTTTTACTATTACAACACGGAAAAGGAAAATACTAAACATGCTCAAGAAAAAAGAGGTGTTATCGCTGTACCTAATACAGAATAGACATCAGCCACCTATCTTCTATTAAATACAAGGCTAAAACCAAAACAAAACTATTTAAATTAGAGTGCGTAAGAACAAGTTACATCAATATTTAAAAGAAACATTTACAACATAGGACATTGGTGGTCCCTAACGTAGTAAAATACAAGGAGAATTATAACTAAGAATGTAGGGGTACTATAGTAGAAAATAAGTTAGGGCAAAACCCCAAAATAATGGTCTGTCATAGATAGCACAAAAACATCTGGTTGTCCACGCTCTCAAGCCCTGAACCTAATATGAGGTAGGCTTACTACTAGCCATTCTCAAATACCTACACATGGTTCTCTACTCATAGGAATGAGCAAGTGACCTATCTAATAAGTACATTAGTATGCTACATACTGATTAAGCCAAGTTACTTCATCAACGGAATTCACAAGCATACAAGGATCTATCATGTTATGGAAATCATACTTAACATACACCATGCCAATTCCATATAATTAAGTGTATCTACTCTATTATGATCAAGTAATACAATAGGATTTACTATCAAGCATAATTCAGACAACTCAGAATGTATCATGTTCATTTTCATAGTATAATATCATAGGTCGTCATATACTTGTACTAAGTAGATTATCCAAATGAACAATAGGGTTTGTTTTCCAACTTGCTCTCTCAATTAGGTTAGATAATTTCTTGTCCATATAATTATATGGATCCTCATCTAGTTATTCATTCCAATCATTATTCATTTATTCATTCAGATTATTATCTAAGTATTCATTTGAATCATTATCTAAGTATTCATTCTAACTTTTACCATTATTATCATCATTCAACCATTTATTTCAATCGTCATCCAATTATTCATCACTAAACAATGGATTGTGCACCACCCCATGGTCTTACATACTATAGAAGTCTATCCAAACCAAGGGACATAAAGTATAGGTCGAAGCCAACCACAATGGACATAAATCTAAGCTAAAGTTAACTAATATATATATAAGTTTAGGCTGAAGCCAACCAATATGGACATAAGTCCAGGCTGAAGCTAACCACCTAGGTAACCAGACCCTTTAGTATCAATACCCCCTAGTACATATTAGTGTCGAGAGTATGTAAGAAATAGTGATATATTAGGATCCACTTAAAGGTAAATTCCAAAGGCACCAATAAATGCTCGAAGGTATAATAACCTTTGATAGCTAATTGAGGATCGAGTAACCCATACCCGTACACAAATTGATTATCTTTAACTTTACGTAATTAGTACATTATTCATGAGGGTACATGATCACACAAGGACCATACAAAGAGTAAGCAAGACATTCACATAGTTCTTCCATATTAATCCTTTCCATCTCCAACCATGTGTGGGATTTCCATTTATGCTTGTTAAATATTAAACATGCCCATAAAATTATTCCATCCAAGGCACATTTAGTGTTCCATCACCATTTTTCTCAACCATCACATTTTATATGCCGTACATGTATTAGGCATTTTCATCACCCATTTGGTATGTTATGAATCATGGTTTATTTAATCCATTCATTAGGTCATTGATCCATGGTAATATACATATTTTATCCATTAAATAATCATATAACAATCCCATGCATAGCCATAAAGAAAATCTAAAGTGAGAAGAACAAAATCACACAAACTAGCCGAACCAATCGATCAGTTTAGCCTAACCAATCGATTAGTTTGGGCTGGCGAGTTGATCTGTTTGGATCGACTAAACTATGTTTTTCTCAAACTATTTGATCGATTTAGGTAAACTAGTCGATTATTTATAGACTAGTCAATTAATTCTACCCAACTAGTCGATGGGTTTAAGTAGAGAACATGACCAAGGTCTCTATAGGCCTATCAGTCGATGGGCTAGGTCAACTAGTTGACTATTCTAGGAACTAATCTATCAATTTAACCTAACTAGTAGATGGGTTTACCCTCCAACGACGCCAAATAATCATTTTCATGTAGATCATGCTTATAATTCTTTATCATGCCATATTACGACATTTCCTAATATCACCTAACACATTTTTAGCTTACATTAGTTGCATATTTCAACACTAATCATCACCACTAATCTTTCCTCAAGTTTCATGCCTTTCACTCAACATTACCAGTCTAAACATTCAATACGGTTATATAAAGCTATATATTCATGCTAACATATAATATCAAACCTAAAGAGTTCTATAACATGTAGTTTTACTCATAACCCATTTCAGAAGTAAGAATGGCTTACTTGATGGAGGCAAAACCTTCTTCAAACAAGAAAACTCAACCTAAGAAATCCTCAACTTTCAAATCCTTGAAAATAAAAAAGTTTAACTCAGAAATTTATATATATATTTTTATAAATCCAAACTAAAATAAGAGGAAGATAGAGAAAGGAACAAAAGAGTAGAAGAATTTGAATGTAAATCTCAAAGTGAAGAGGGAGAAGGTGAATACTAGACTGTTAAAGTAATTTGGTCGCTGAAATAAAAGTGAATAGAAGGGGTGATTAGGGATATTTATAGCCAACAAATCAATACAAATTACAAGTGTGGTTAGGAAGAGATCATAAACCCTAATTCTTACCATTAGAATTTGAGTTAACCATACATATTTCTTCTAAGATATGCTTATGTGACACCCTAAAATTCACTATTTTTTTCTAAAACAAAAGCAAATAAATTAAATCAGAACCTGTGAATTTTGGGGATGTTACTGCCACACTTTGTACCAGACCGGTTCACTCCTACCGTTCTAGTACCAAGTGCTAAGGCTAAAGAAATTATCATCAAACTTAATTTAATACTCAAACCAAGAGTTTATAAAAAGAAAAACTAAAAGAGTCATAGCATAGAAATCATAGTACCCGTAAAAAGTTACATATCTCAAAGTACGAAATCAAAATTCCTCGAAGGGAGTAATGTCTACAAACTATAATGTTTAGTTATGGAAAATCCAATATAGAAAAAGAAATAACATAAAGAATAGAATGACATAAAGAGAGAATTCGGCCACGCCACTCCGATCATCGAACCATGCCCATGATCAACACTTAGCCTCGCATGATGTCTCATGGTTATGGACATCGAAGGTATCAAAATATGCATAGCCCACCTACACAAGGTTAGAAGGGCCTTCTACTGGTGGGAATGAGTAGCACCCATAAAAAGGGGGATCAGTATACTATGTACTCAGTAAGGTAACCATGCACTAAGGCCAACACATAGAAGCATATAAAACCAAGTAGAATAAAAATAGCATATAGTCCAACATGATAACGTAATAGCACACAGACATTCAAGTAAAACATACAGGCCTATTTATAGTCCAGATTAATTAATTAATTATTGATATTCATTTCACACCATGCTCTTTATCAAAACCATAAGAGTACGGGAAACCCATTATTATAACTGGTAAAGCGGAGACACACAGGGCACAATGCACCTGACCACTATTATTAGTTGGTGGATCGGTCGCACATAGGGTAGGATGTCGTAACCATTTTTTCTTACCGGTGGATCAGTTGGCCCCATCTTGTATGGTGTTCCATTATAAGTACTTAGTGTCTTTTATATGTCTTCGCAAACTTAGGGTTTGGTTTATTGAGCTTAGGAGCTGCCACTATTATAGTTGGTGGATCGGTCACACATAGGGTAACATACCCTAACCACTATTATAGCCGGCAGATTGGTCACGCATAGGACGAAACGCCCTAACTACTATTTCTTACCAGTGGATCGGTAAGACCCGGCTCAATAATCTTCCACTTTACATGGTTAATGTTTTATAGTATCTTATTCAGAAGCTTTGACCCTAGACATGCATGACTCACTCTCCCTACACCTATTCTCCAATGGACCCGATGCATATCATCATACTCCTATGCCTCCCAACTTGCCCCAACATCCTTTCCTCCATATCCTATATGACCTTAGAAGTTCAACTTTTAAGTATATGGGTCAGGGCCCACTACCTTACTCTTCCAAGCCCACTCAATGCCTCACTCTAAGGTTTTATCCTAAAAAATCCTAATTTAGACCTAAGTGGTCCATCCTACTCCACTTCACACGACCCAAACTATTTTAACACCCTAGCCTTCAAAATTATTAGATTCAATCCTTAGCATGACACCTTACTCCTCAAGTACACGTGTGGTCACAAAACCATGGGTAACCATACCAAACCCTAACCGACCACAACAAACCCTAGCTTCCTTGTGTCCACATGTCACCCTTTCATTTCTCACATTCCACTTCTTATTTTTTCCATGCTAATCATGCTCATCCTTACTTGATAATTTTCATCATTCTCTCATACTCCACTCATCCTCATTTATTTCTCCTTTTTACTACCTCCTTAAATTAGGGTTTTTCCCTTAAACCTAGCTCAGCCTCCTATATACCCTTATACTGTCATATGTAATATTTTTCACCCAATGCATCCAACAACCAAACAACTCTACCATTACCTTCTTTACATCCCAAGTCAACTTTACATATGTAAACTTTACTCCCATGCAGACACTAACCTTCCTATGTAAACCTTCAAACTTTCACATGCAAACCCTAGACTCTCACATGAAACCCTAGATTCACCCATGCAGACCCTAGATTCTTCCATACGTACTTAGATTCACCCATACAAACCCTAGATCCATTCATATAAAACCATAGATTCCTCCATGCAAAACCCTATATTCTGCCATACAAAACCCTAGATTCCTCCATACAAAACCTTAGATTCTACGATATAAAATACTAGATTCCTCCATGCAAAATCTTAGATCCTCCCATTGAAAACCTAGATTCTTCCCCTCTTTTATTTTATTTAAAATCCCCTTTTTATTCATCCACCCATAGATCATCAAAATATTTAGGTCAACTCACATCCCTTGGTCAACTTCTTCCTTTTTGTTCAACTTATTTCCCCATTTTTCTTTTTCATCCTTTCCACCCCACCAAACCACATTAAACATCCTCATATGCATATCTAAAAAAGATCAAAACACATTACATCACATTCCACAACACTTCACCACATATATATAGAAACATATACAATAAGAAGGCACATAAACATACCTTGACTCCAAGCTCCTCTATACATAAAAGTCAACTAATAGCACATGATACACAACACGACTTTATACAAGGCATCAAAGGCATGCAATACACATAACACACATAATGCCTTAGTTACACCCTTACCTAATATGACACTAGTCTCGGAGCATGCTTCTATGCCTCCTTAGGGCTTTGACTAGTCTCACTTATAAGAAGGAAAACTAAAGATTAGGTTCCCTCCTACTAAAAATATTATTAGTTCCTTATTTATGCTAATATTAAGGTTTTGGATAAAATAATAGTATAATATTAATAACATTAACTAATTACTAATTTTGCTAAAGGTAAAAGTAATAATAGTCATATTGTAAAAGATAATAATATAAGATTTGAAGATTTTACCCTAATAATAGTAATGACACTAAAAATAATGATAATGATACTAATACTAATACTAATACTAATACTAATAATAATAATAATAATAATAACAAGAATAATAATAATAATAATACTAATAATAATATTAGTATCATTCGAAATAAATGGTGAAATAAGGGCTTTAGCCCTTCACCAAAATACTACTACTACTACTACTACTAATAATAATAAAACAATAATAGTAATACAAAATAATAATAATAATAACAGTATAACTCAAAGATAATGTAAAGTAGGATTTCGACCTTACTTTGAAATAATAATAATAATAATAATAATAATAATAATAATAATAATAATAATAATAATATTTGAAATAAAAATAGAATAGGGCCTCGGCCCTCAGTAGAAATAAGAATAATGATAACATTAGTAATATTAATGATAATGATAATAATAATATATTTGAATATAATGGAAATATAATAAAATAAAATAAATAAAGCTTGTATAAAAAGGGTAAAAGGGTTGAGAGGGTCTAGGGTTCCACCTTGGGTTGGTGGTGAAAGGCGACATCAACTATGGTGCACGACAGCGGCGGCGGTGGCCAGAAAAAGAGAAGAATAGAGGAAAAGTTGAATGCTGGGAAAAGGAGAGGAAGAATGAGGGTGGAAGTTGGGTTGTTTATGGTTTCCTATATGGAGAGGAGTATAATGAAGGTGGTGGCGCAGCCAAAGGTGGCGGCACATGGCGGCGGTTGTGGTGGCCGAAAGGGAAGGAAAGGAAGAAAGGGAGAAAGAGAGGGAGGAAGAGAAAAAGAAGGGTAGGGGAAGGTAGAGGGTCGTCTATAGAATAGGTTGGGAGGTGTAGGGGGAAGCGGTTATGGTGGAAGTGGTGGCTAATTGTGGTGTGAAGGGCGGCGAAGTGAAAGGAAGAGGTGATTGAGGAGGCTATTTTGCACGGGCGGGGTGGCAAGTGCAGGGTAAATTAAGGAAGAAGGATGGTGTAGTTGGGTAGAGGATGATGTAGGGAAGGCTTAGGTGGGCAGAGTGGGCGGCGGAGTAGTCCGACAACGGGGAAATAATGTGTGATTGAGCAGTTGTGGCAAGGTTGGGAAATTCTAGGCTTGTAAAAAAGGTTTCAATTTTGGCTGCTAAAGGAGTATTTATATAGGCTAATTGGAGGTGGATAAGGTTAGAGGAGCATAGAAGAATTGGGGCAGGTGGGTTGGGGTTCACTAGCGGCGACGACAAGGCGGTGCACGACTGTGTCGTGGCCTATGGTTGACGAGGGGAAAAAGGGGAAATCGTGCGAGAAGAGAGGGACGTGGGTTAGGATAGAGTGGTCGGTGAAACAACAGGGAAAAGAGGGGAGAAACGGTCGGTCAAACGGCGAGGTCCACAGTAAAACTTTCAGGCCGTTGTAGGTCAACGGAGGAGAGAAGAATGAAGAAGAAGAAGGAGGGGGCAGACCAGGCAGTTGGGGAGAAAAGAAGGGGAACCGGCTGGTCGGGCGACGATGTGGGAGATTAAACAAAACGCAGCTTTTTGGGGGTTTGGGCCACTTTGAGAGAAAAAGAAAAGAAGGAGAGGTTTGGGTCGTGGGAAGCTAGGCCCAATTCAGGGGAGAAGAAGAGAAAAAGAAAAGGAGAAGAAGGAAAAAGAAAGAAAAGGAAAAAAGGAAAAAGAGAAAAAGAAAAATAGGCGAGTTAGGATAATTTGGATATTTGGGATGTTTAAAAATAATAATATTTAAATAAAATAATATTAAATTCCCTTTTTAGGCCAAATTAGAATTTTTGAAAGATTTTCCCTAAATTCTAATTTAATTAGCAAAATACCCAAAATTTTCTTAATTAATATATTTATTATTTTCTTCTTGATTTGCCCTAATTAATTCCCTTTTATTTTAATAAAAATAATTTACTTAATTAATTTTAAAATAAATCCTTAATTAGCTAAAATCCTTAAAATTAGGGTTTTGGGGTATTTCAGCTGACCTATCCTCTAGAGCTCAAATGATGATTATGAAGGAGTTCATGTCAATTGATCCACAAATTCAATACAAAAGAGGGGAAATAGAAAGTCAGTGTGGAAGGCATCTCCCAACTAAGCAGAATCGAGTATGAGATCGAAGTAATGATCCCAAAAATGTCCAGAGGAAAGTGGTGGAAGAAGATAAAGCTGAGGTTATCTCCCCTTTAATTATCCTAATCAACTCCTCAGATCAATCTAAGGTAGTATTTCCAAGCCAAATGCATCATGAAAAAGAATAAGAATCTTTTAGGAATAATTTAGAATGGGTTAGAAAGGTTCCATTTTAGGATACGAATTTTTTTTTAAAATTGAGTTTTGAAAATATACTCAAATCAACTAACTAATTGATTAAGTTGACCTACTCAACTATTGTTTAAACCAGTCGATCAATTAGGTTGAGAAAAATGATTTTGTTGAAATGTGAATCAGCTGATTGGTTCATGGAACTAGTTGAGGTTCATCTAAAAAACTTATTTAATTTAGTTTTCCAACCTCATTTCAAATCTAACTTTACCTCAAGCCCAATCATAGTTGCAAATCAAAATCAAATGCCAAAAATTAGCATACTTTCTTATTTAACCCTTTATAAAAAGAAGGCTTATTACACTCTAAAATAATATTGAATTTCAAAGTGAAAGATCTCAAGGTTGGACCCTTTGTCAAGTGTCTTAGAATTTTAAATAAGGACCAAGTTAACTTTAATTATTTATTGGGGCTTTTTAGAGGGCATATATACATAATAATTAGGTGTCCTAAGCAAGAGGATACTATGTTGCATTATTGTGCTATTATGACCATTGTACTTTACACATCTCTAGGTTATAAAAGTTGGA
Source organism: Tamarix austromongolica (assembly GCA_039764185.1). NCBI lineage: Eukaryota > Viridiplantae > Streptophyta > Magnoliopsida > Caryophyllales > Tamaricaceae > Tamarix > Tamarix austromongolica. The sequence continues at coordinate 139,870,606 of CM077809.1, read as the reverse complement.
GGATATTGTGTTGTCTTATGTGCTGGTATGACTAATGTGCTTTAAATGCTTACAAGTTATGTCTTATTTCCCCTAGAGTAATTAAAAGGAAAAGTAACTTTGTATAGGGGACTTTGGAATGGTTTGTAATTGGATTTGGATTGTTAGTTTAGTAGTTTCCTTCATGCACCACCTTTAATATTTGGAATTGGTTTGGTAAGATTGGTTAGTAGTTACCTTGGTATACTACCTAAATGGTTATGGGTCATGTTGCGATTATTTTAGATATGGTTATGTTGGACTATGAGATGGTTGCGATTTGGTTAAGTGTGATGGTATGATAAGCATGTGGGCTTGGTGATGTATATGCTATGGCATGTTTATTGTATATCATTATCATATGTTTCATTCGATGTGCTTATGCCATGATTTCCATATGTTACCTTCTATGTGCTTCATTTAACATTTGCATGATTAATATTATGTAGTGGTTTACTCAATACGACTATATTAGTGGTTTTTGTTTTATGGTCTTCTACCTATTTAATAGGTAGTTATGACCTTACAAAAGTATTTTGAGGCCCTAATTGAGGTGACTAAGGCTTATCGTTGATAGTTAAGACTATTTGGCATCCACCCTAACATCTTTTGATCTAGTTATCTCTTAGATTCTTGTGTTTTCTTCTTTATTTCTTTGTTTTTACTATTTTACTCTTTTGTATATTCATTTTTAATATTGGAACATTTATATTGTAACACTCACATTTTTCATTATAAAAAAAATTAATTTTAAACATAATTTTGGAAGTTAAAATACAAACACACACTTAAAAAAGGGGTGTTACGATGTACCTAAAATTAGATAGAGAAATATTTTCCATACCATGATAGATAAAAGGTTACATATCCAACAAACAAAACATAATAAATAGAGTGCATAAAATGGATAGTCTAAAAGATGGTAAGTGTTAGGGTTTACAAAACTAAGACCATGTTTGGTAAGAAAAAAAATGGAAGTACATAAAAAAGAATATGTTCATAAGGGTACGAAAAAAATAAGAAAGTTTAGGCCTCTCAAAGACTAAGAAAAAAGGCATCCACTGAAGCATTCATGCTCTACTATCTAAGCCCAACACATAAATTGGTTGGCTAGTATCCACCTCAAACTTCCTACACAAAGTCTACTGCACATGGGATTGAGCAAGTGACCAAATAAATGGGTACATTAGTACGCTAAGTAAGCCAAATTACTTGATCTTGGGAGGTTGTGACAAATATATGGTTATAATGGGCATATAAGTCATAATAGAACACTTTTTCATACTTATGCAATAGCATGCTAACTCACTTTCTTACTATCATCATATTCTCAATATGGTATCCTATACATGCATATGGAAGTAGATTACATCATGCTTAATGATAGTCATAGGATTCATGGAAACATCATGTTTCACACCAAGTGTAAAAAGTTCATGGCTCATCATGTTTACCACAAAATTCGAGAATCATGGATAACAACATATGATAATGTGAAATGACATACTAAGGATGTCATCTTTATAGGTAAACTCTAACGTTCATTCCATTTAATCATTTATAAGACTCTGAACACAAAGTTATATAACTATTTATTTATGTTTATTTATGTATTTTTATTTGAGAAATGAATTGCATCATGCCCCATGGTCTCTTGATACTCATGGAAGTTAAGCCAATAACCAAAGGACATAAGTTTGCCTGAAGCTAAGAAAACAACTAATGGACATAAAGTATAGATGAAGTTGAATAAACCAACTAGGTGACCATACCCTTTAGTATCGATATCCCTAGTATATCATACATTTATAGAGTAGGAAAGGATACAGGATCAAAAAGGATCCTACACGAAGGAAAATAATAGAAATTTCAAAAGGCAGATTAACCCATGGTAGCTAACATTTGGATAATCCGATCACATATAATGCTCCATGATCTTTCTTTTTAAGTGATTAGTATTTTATTTACCAAACCATATGCCAAACATGACCCATATATAATACAAAGCTATCCATGACCATATAATAATTCCAAGTTATCCATCATAACCCATCATGGGTGTTAGTAGTGAGATTATCAATACTTAACGAATTTAATCCATCAATTGAGTTAATTAGTTCATACAAAATAATGGATTTCCATCATCCAACATTCATATCATAATATAATATTGAGTCCTAAACTTTTGTGAGGTTAGAAATATCAAAGAATGAATTTTGGTTGAACTCGGTTGATCGATTCTGTAAACCAATTGATTGATTTGGCACAATCAAATACTAGTGTCCCTACCAAAACCAATCGACCTATCTACCTAACCAATTGAGTGTTCTAGAGATCAATCTATCGGTTTGACTAACTAAATTAATAGGTTCAAGCTAAAACCAAAATAAATAATAATATAAAAAACCAACCAATGGGTTACCCTAACTGTTCGATTGTTTTAGAGAGAAACCATTTAACTAGACTGAATCAATGGATCTGTCTATACAAAATAGTTTGCACATGTTTTTTCATACACAAATTTAGGGCTTAAGCATCAACCATACCACATATATACCATCGAACACATGAAAATATAAGATTACTCATGCTCAACTACTTAATCATGTTGTAATACTAATTAATCTCTATGATACATGTATAACTCACTTAAAATAACAAAACTCAAGACATGTCTCACAACAAGCATTACTATTATTACACATGCATACAAGAATCAAAATTCAAAACCTACACCAACTGACATGTTCAATCACTCCACACCATAAGGCAAGAATGACTTACCTCAAGTGAATCTTAGCTAAAACTAGACCAAGTAAGGTAAAACTCTTAGCTGAAAATGTCCTCACCTTGAATACCTTAAAATAAGAGATTAAAACTATAGCAACATAATAAATAGAATATTTTATATATTTTTACCTTGCTTTACCTTCATTTTAGGACTCTATTTGGTTTGAAATATGAATTTTATCATGGTTTAAGTCCATAGTTCGCTTTACTGCTCTCTTGGTATTTGTTTTTTAGGAATTAATGCAACAACTCACAAATATAAGGAAGTGGTGCATGCATTAAAAGCATAAAACCAAGTATGAAAGGCATTAAATGAAGATAGATCAACTTTGCATGTTTATGACAAAGTTAAGGAAGTTAAATAGTTGAAAAGAGGTTAAAAGAAGTTAAAAGAGATAAGAAAATGGTATTACACAGCCCTAGCATAGCCAACTGCACAACCATATAACCCTAATGTAGCCTAGTCTAAATGCCTCCAAACACAAACAAGGTATAACCTGCCGCATAGCCATACAGAAGTTAAGACTTAGTGTGCGTAGAAATTTGAAACTAAAAATGTTGCGTAGTTAACTTGTGTAGAAGTTAAAGTAAACATGTCAATTATGTGAATAATTTCACTAAAAGGGAGACACTTTTGCTCCTACTTATGACTCGGAATGGCGGAATCACCCAAATTTCTCATACAAGAACCTGCCACCTAATCATATTCCTTAATCAAACTTTAAGCCTCTTGGTTTTCAAAACCTTATACCACCGTTTCCTAACCCTCCAAAGTCTAATCTCGAGTTAATGATAGAGAAGTTTATAGCTTATCAGAACAAACAAACTGAGGATTTGAGGACTCGGTCAAAAACTTAAATTCTATAGTTGAATCCCTAGCCATCCATAATAAGATGTTGGAAAACCAAAATATCTAAGTGGCCCAACAATTAGGATCTTCTTCTATGCCCTCTGAAATGCTTATGATTTAACTAGATACCAATCCCAAGGGATCCATAAATGCCATAGCACTTAGAAGTGGGAATGAGATAGAAGGCCTCATTTTGAGGAAAGAAATTGAAGATGTGGATGAGAGAGTTGAGAATGTGAAAGAAAGGAATGGTGATCCCATGAACATCGAGAAAGAAACCATATTAGGGAAGGACCATGAGGTTGAGAAATATGTCCCTCCACAACCATATAAACCTCCAATACCTTTTCCTTAAAGACAAGCTAAGGCAAGGTTAGAGAAACAATTTGGTAGATTTATTGAGATTTTAAAAAGGTTATATATTAACATCCCATTTGTGGAAGCCATACCTTAAATGCCTACCTAAGATAAATTTTCAAAGGAGATTATTTCTAATAATAGACGGTTAAAGGAATATGAGACCATGACCTTGACCTAGGAGTGTAGTGAAATTATAAAAAAATAAGCTTCCACCTAAGCTTAAAGATCATGGCTTGTTTTTGTATTCCTTGTACTCTTAGTGATGTGTTTATTAACTATGTTCTTTGTGATATTGGGGCTAGTGTCAGTTTAATAACTCTTTCTATTTGTAAGAAATTGCAAATGAGAGATATGAAATCCACTACCAGTTACCTACAATTAGTGGATCAGTTAGTAAAATGTTCGGTAGGTATATTAGAAGATGTACCTATCCAAGTTGGTAAGTTTAATGTTCTAGTTAATCTTATTATTCTTGAGATATAGGAGGATGCTCATATCCTTATCATATTGGGAAGACCTTTCTTGGCTACCGTAGGAGTGGTAATTGATGTGAAAAATAGAAAGCTCTATCTTAATAGTAGAGATGAGAAAATGGATTTTGATTTATCCTCTATAGTAAAATTTTCATTAATTGATGACACTTGCTGTAGGATTGATATAGTGAACATGATGGTTTGAGAGGACTTTGCTAACCTGATGTTATGTGATCCATTAGAGAAATGCTTGATGAAGAACGAAGTGCTTGATGATGGTGATGAGGAGGTAGCTGCTTATGCTACCATGCTTGAGGAAAGCCTTATATATGCAAAAGAACTTGAATTGGTGGCTAAAGTTGAAAAGGAATTGCATGACCTGATATGTAAAGAAAAGGCTGCATCTAAGGTAGAAAAAAAACCACTTCCTTCCTCACTCAGATATGAGTTCTTGGACTCTAATGGTGAATACCCTGTTATTGTAAAAAGGCTAACTTGAATCATGGGGAAGTTGAAAACTTACTTAAAGTCCTTAGGTTGCATAAGGATGCCATAGGTTATTCCATTGATGACACCAAAGGCATTAATCCCTCCATTTGCATGTATCGAATCTTGTTAGAAGAAGAGTATAAATCTTCCATTGAACATCAAAGGAGATTAAACCTGAACATGAAAGAGGTCGTTATAAAGGAGGTTGTAATAACCCAATTTGAGCAGAGTGTTATAAGGATTGATCTGGCTACTTATATTAACATGGTATACCATCCTTTTGGTGATTCCATCCTAAGAACTCCACAGTTAAGCGTGCTGGCCGTGGAGCAATTTTAGGATGGGTGACCTCCTGGGAAGTTTCAGAAATTTTCTGAAAATTTCTCAGAAAGTGCGTGAGTGAGGACAAAGCGCACTAGAAGGACTCGTGTTGATCTGTGGGGCCAGCCGATCAATCCGAAAGCACTCTAAGGTAGCCCCCATGTGGTCGTATCGACTCGGGGTGTTACAAATGGTATTAGAGCGAAACCGCGACCGTGAGCTGAACTTGGATGAGCCAGTCAGTCACCTAGCGGGACGATTCTTGGGATGAACTGTATTGAGACAGTCATTGGTTGAGGCGCAAAGAGGGCGTTGCGTTCTTTGAGTGGGGGTGAATGTAATAACCCAATTTGAGCGGAGTGTTATAAGGATTGATCTGGCTACTTATATTAACATGGTATACCATCCTTTTGGTGATTCCATCCTAAGAACTCCATAGTTAAGCGTGCTGGCCGTGGAGCAATTTTAGGATGGGTGACCTCCTGGGAAGTTTCAGAAATTTTCTGAAAATTTCTCGGAAAGTGCGTGAGTGAGGACAAAGCGCACTAGAAGGACTCGTGTTGATCTGTGGGGCCAGCCGATCAATCCGAAAGCACTCTAAGGTAGCCCCCGTGTGGTCGTATCGACTCGGGGTGTTACAGAGGTACTTAAGTTAATTGATGTAGGGATCATCTACCATATCATAGATAGCGAGTGGGTGAGCCAAGTGCAAGTGGTTCCTAAGAAGGGAGGCATGACTGTTATATGAAATGAACAAAAATAACTTATTCCATCAAGAATAGTTACCGAATGTCATATGTGCATTGATTATTGGAAGTTAAATAAGGCCACCCAAAAGGATCACTTCCCTCTTCCATTTATCGATCAGTTGTTGGAGAGGTTGGCTAGACACTCCCATTTTTATTATCTAGATGGGTATTTGAGATTCTTTCAAATCCCTATTTACCCTAGTGATAAAGAGAAAATGATATTTACATGTTCATATGACATCTTTGCTTATAGAAGGATGTCATTTCGCCTATGTTTTGCTCCAGCCACTTTCTAACGATGTATGATGTCCATATTCTTTGATTTTATTGAAAATATCATGGAGGTGTTTATGGATGACTTTTTGGTCTATGGAACACTTTTTGATGACTGTCTAGATAGCCTTGAAGTGTTGAAGAGATGTAAAGAAGTGAACCTTGCACATAATTGGGAGAAATGCCATTTTATGGTACAAGAAGTAATTATTTTAGGTCACTTAATCTCTGACCGTGGAATTGAAGTTGATAGGGCTAAGATTGATATCATTGCTAAAATGCCACCCCCAACTAATGTTAAAGGAGTTAGGAGTTTCTTAGGTCATGCTAAGTTCTATAGGCATTTCATCAAAGATTTCTCTAAAATTGCCAAACCCCAAACCTATTTACTCATAAAAGATATTCCTTTTGCATTTGATCAGTCTTGTTTAGATGCTTTTAGCATGTTAAAGGAAGCTTTGCCAACTGCCCTAGCAATGAGACCCCTGATTGGAGCCTTTCTTTTGAGGTGATGTATGATGCTAGTGATTATGCTATTAGGGATGTACTTAGGCGGAAAAAAGAAGGGAAGGTTTACACCATATACTATGCTAGTAAAACTTTAGATGATGCTCAAATAAAGTTTGCCACAACTTAGAAGGAGCTCCTAGCTGTAGTGTTTTCCTTAGATAAATTCTGGTCTTATCTTATTGGATCAAAGGTTATTGTGGTTGCTGATAATCAGCTATTAGGCATCTCTTATCCAAGAAGGATGCGAAACCATGGTTAAATAGATGGATCTTTTTATTGTAAGTGTTCAATTTGGAGATAAAGGATAATAAGGGTGCTAAAAATGTGGTAGTAGATCACCTTTATAGACTTAAGCAAGAGATGAATGAAAAAGAAGGAGATGAGGGTAGTTTGATGATTCATTTCTCAATGACAATCTATTCATTGTTGAGAGCTTCCAAATTTTGTGAATTACATAATTTGCGGGGTACTACTGGAAGACCAATCTTACCATCAATGTAAAAAATTCCTTTCAAATGTTGAGTACTAGTACTAGGACGATCCTTGCCTTTACAAATTATGTGTAGATAAAATCTTTTGGAGGTGCTTACCTAAGGATGAAGTACTAGATGTCATATCCCATTGTTATTCATCACTATATGAGGGTCATGCAAGCACTTCCAAGATAGCTTCAAAGGTGCATCAAGAGGGATTTTATTAGCTTATGCTTTTCAAGGATGTGAGGAGTTATGTGCTTGGGTGTGATCATTATCAAAGAATAGGAAACATATCAAGGAGGAATGAGATGCCATTAAATGACATCTTCGAAGTCAAAGTATTTGATGTGTGGGGGATTAATTTTGTGGGACCCTTTCCATTTTCACACAATAATAAGTACATTTTAGTAGTAGTGAATTACGTCTTAAAATGGGCTGAGGCGTTGGCGTCTCTGACCAATGATATGAAGGTGGTAGCCAATCTTTTTTAAAAGGTTATCTCCCCTCGATTTGGCATTCAAGAGTTGTGATTAGTGATGGAAGATCTCATTTTGCAAAAAAGATTCTAAGCACTCTCTTGAGGAAATATGGTGTGGCTCACAAAATGGCCACACCATATCATCCTCAAATGAGTGGACAAGTGGATATCACAAATAGGGAGATGAAGGGGATTCTGGAAAAAATGGTGTCTAGATCGAGAAAAGATTGGTCTTTAAAGCTAGATTATGTTCTTTGGGCTTATTGAACAACTTACAAGACTCTTATAGGCACAATACCATTTTGATTAGTTTATGGAAAGTCATGCCATTTGCCCATTGAGGTAGAAGACAGGGCACATTGAGCTATTAGGAGTATTCACTTGGATTTAAAGGAAGAGGGAGAATAGAGAAAACTTCAACTCAATAAACTCGATGAGTTGTGGTTGGATGCTTATGAAAATGCCAAGATATACAAGGAGAAAATAAAGAGATGGCATAATAAACATATTCTCTATAGAGAGTTTAGAGAAGGAGACCTAGTACTCCTATTCAGTTCCCATCTAAAGCTCTTTCTAGGTGAGCTACGCTCTAGATTGTTAGGACCATTCCAAGTGTTCAAGGTGTATCCATTTGAAGCAATCAAACTATGGAGTGAAGCCACAAGAACCTTCAAGGTGAATGGGAAGAGATTGAAACCATATATCACATGCTCTCTAATCAAGAAGTTGGGTACCTTCATCATTCCTGACCCACCTTCAAATTGAAGATATTATAATCAAGCTAAGGATCCTAAATAAGCACTTCATGGGAGGTAACACATATTTTTGTGTGATTTTGATCGTTATTTATCTTCTTTTAACCATTTTCGTAACGATTTGGCAGGCCTCATTACGATGTATAAGCTATTTAATGGATAATACAAGATGAAGAGGAACCGAGTGAGAAAGTGGAATCAAAATCATAAAGAAAAGAGGGCTTCATAACCTTAGCACAACCTACCACATGGTTGTGCAAGACCCATGGTGGCATTTTTAGCTAAACTTTAAAGCGTAGACCAAGACAACAGAACTTGAACTTCCTGTTTGTGCCAGACATGCACGACTTTATAGAATGTAGTAGTTCAAAGTGGAAGCCCATTTTTGCATATGGATTACCCATGCTGATCTTGCATGCCTATGCCCCTATGGTCCTCTCTTTAGCATGAGCAAAAATTTTGCATAGCCTAGCCATGTAACTACTGCACAACTATCCACCTCACCTTTCTCTACAAAATAACCACATCGCATGCCCATGACTCCCATTATTTCTCCCTTCTTCATCTTCCATTCCAAACCTAGACTACCCATTGCTCATAAATCCTAAAACCGTTGACAATCACACGACCTCCACCACCATTCCCACCCCACCCTAGTGAGTAAACTTCATCACATTCCCTACTCATTCACCAATGACACATTGAGGACACCATATTCTTTAAGCATGGGGGTGTTTGAGGAATGTTTTCCCTTTTCCATTTTAGTTTCTTTTCTTTATTTCCTTTTTCATTTGATATGCATTTTTCTTTACTTATTTCATTCTTCCTTTTTTTTTTCAGTGTGTTGTTAGTGTGTTTATTTTATATATTATAGTGTGTTTTGTTTTCCTTGGTGCGATTATCTTCTTTGAAGCCTTTGTTTAATTTCTTCCTTTCTGTTATTTCCTCTAATATATTTGGTGCACTTATTATCTTGTAAAAAAACAAAAAAAATAGAATTTGGGAAATGATAGGCCTATGCTGACAATATGATAGAATTATTTACATAGCTTGATCATACACTAGTGAGACCTATAGGTTGCAAGCAAGTATAATGAAAAATCTTTGAAATTATTTTAAACATGAACTCTCTAATTGATAGACTCTCAACCCACCTATTATTTTAGAACTCTCACCATTCATCTTCATGGATTTTCCCATCGAGACCAAGATATTGGAAATAGGGTTAGTAGCAAAGGAATTAGTAATATCTTGAGCCTTATAGACTATCCATCTTTTAAATAGTATTACTATTTTCTAACTATGTATTTTCTCCTCCGATATGTGAAACTAGAACTTGCATGATTTCTCTTCGAAACCACATATGACTTATGCATGCATTACCATGATTAAATCACATGTTTTCTTTTTATAGCCATATTAGCCAAATGGCCTATCAAATGACATTTCTTTCCATTTTTTTAAACCCCTTTGAGCTTGAGACTTGTTCATTTGATCAAAAACCTACTTTCTAGCCATAATTCTGAGTTATTACCTTACCCTTGTTCGAAACTAGGGAGTGATAACTCTTTAACGTATTTGGTGTATGTATGTCAAGAAATAAGTATGGGGGTGTGATAGCAAAGTGTTTGGTAGAGCTTATGTTGAGAAAATGATTAAAATGTACCTTTTTTCTTTTCATTCAAAATCAAAGAAAAAAATAAAGAAAAGAATAAAATTATTGGAGTTGTGATGTGGGGAATTAAGCATCTAATCTTTAATGGGTAGAAAATTATTGTTGGCAAAGAACTTTGGTTGTTATTTGGGGAGTGAGTAGTGCATTATCGATCTCAAATTTTGAGATATATATTTGTAGTTACTGCTCCTCTTTCTTTTTGACTATTAATTATAGTCCTAGAATTATCCAACCCTTAAATCTAACCCCATTACAACCTTAATAAGACCTCATAATTTTTATATTATATAATTTCTTTGAGTGGTGGAGAATGAGAATGTGTGCAAGCATATGGTCAATCATTATTGTTGGAGTATAAAATGGAGGAGGCTAGGAAAGCTCTATCTGACTCCCAAAGGAAGTTAATGTAGGATATCAATAACAAGGATCTTAGAGCTCAGATGTATGCCTGTGAGGAAGGCCTCAACAAATGTTCCAGGCGCCATAAAAGCTTCCTCAAGTAGAAGTCTAAAATTCACTGGCTGAATGTAGGGGATGCAAATCATAAATACTTTTTTTTTCTGGGATGAAGGGTAACCAAAATATAAATTCCATTCACCAAATTGAGCTAGATTCATGGGCATATACTTCTAACCCTAGATATATATCTGAGTGTTTCCTCAAATTCATGGGATCTAAAGGATGTGGCTCAGGTTTAGTTGATCCAACAGTTATAATGTAGGGTCAAACTCTTCAAGATTTTCATAAATACCTTATCCTTGCCCCAATTCTCAAGAGGAGGTTAAGGAGGCTATTTTTTCTATTGGAGACAAAAAATGCCCTAGAGTTGATGGCTTCACAGCTGTATTCTTTAAAAAAATCTTGGGAGATTATAGGGGTAGATATTACCCTAACTGTTCTTAGTTTTTTCAATACTGGGCATCTTCCACCTTAGCTCAACATTACCTCCTTAACCCTCATACAAAGAAATAAAATGCTACCAAGGTAGGTGAATAGGTCGATTTCTTGTTGTGGAGTTCTGTACAAGATCATTTCAAAAAATTTAACTGCCATGCTGAAGAGTTTAATGCCCGAACTCTTTGATCGGGCCCAATCTAGTTTTGTAGAAGGTAGAAATATGGGAGAAAATGTGCTTTGAATTGCAAAGTTGGTTAGGAATTACTCCCAAAAGCATAACTCTCTTAGATGCATAATAAAGTGGACACTAAGAAAGCTTATGACTCATTGCACGGGGGGTTCTTACAGTAAGTTCTTCATGTTTATGGTTTTCCCCTCCAAGTAGCTAGATGGATCATAGCCCATGTTAGTTCTATCTCTTACTCACTTTTTCTAAATGGGGAGCTGACTAAACCTTTCAAAGGCTAGTAAGGGTTGTAGCAAGGGGATCCTCTTTCTCCTTACTTGTTTGTTTTGGTGGCTGAGTATTTAACTAGATCTCTCAAACTTTTATGGAGTGACAAGGACTTTAAAAGGTATCCTAAATGCAATGGTTTGAAGATTATAAACTTGATATTTGTAGATGATATGCTCCTCCTTTTTAGGGATGATATTAAGTCGGTTAAAGTACTCACTAGTGTGATTAAGGATTTTTTAGAGAGATCTAGTCTTGTCATTTATCCTCAAAAGAACAACATCTTCTTTAGTGGTGTGGATGATATAACAAGGTCTCAAATTCTTCACAACACTCAATTCTCTGAGGGTAGCTTTCCTTTCACCTATTTAGGAGTTCCTCTATCTTCATCAAGGTTAACAACCTCCTTGCTTCAAGGTTTGGTGCAGAAAATTGTAAAGAAGTTAACAAGCTAGCACACCCATCTCCTATGTTATGTAGGTCGAGCCTAGCTACTAAAATTAGTAATTTTTAGCTTCTAGTTGTATTAGTCCAAGGAATTCATTCTTCTAAGGAAACTAATCCATCAAATTGAGTGCATGTGCAGACAATTTCTTTGGATCGGTAAGATTAATACATCAAAGAAAGCTCTAGTAGCATGGAAACAAGTTTGCTTACCAAAGAAGGAGGGTGGGCTGGGACTAATTGATGTGCAAAAATGGAATCAAGTGGCAGTGGGGAAACCAATTTGAAATTTATGCTTAAAAAAAGAATCTTTGTAGGTCAAATGGGTCCATTCAATTTATCTAAGCACTCAACCATTATGGTCACATTAGTCCATCTATGCTTATGGCACTTGCATCAAAATTTCAATCTCGAAGTGATTAATTTTAAATCTCTTTTTTCTAATTCTCAAGGCATGCAAAAGTTCTTGAAGAGGGATGGAACCTACAACATCCAAAAAATGTATGATCATACTAGACATAAGGGTGAAATGTTATGGTGGTGGCCCATTGCCTGGTGTAGTTTGGCTGCACCTAAACATTAGTTTATTGCATGGTTAGCCATCAAGAATAAATTGATGACCAAGGTTAGACTAAAGCAATTAAATGTTTTAGAGGATACAAAGTGTAGCCTTTGCACTACAAGTTAAGAGGAGAAAAATCAACATCTAATGTTTGACTGCCCATATAGTCAGGAGATATGGAAGAAAACTTGGAGATCCTGAAGAAAATTTGGAGATCCTTTAATAAAAGAGACAATATCCACTCCTAGGAGACTGAAATGAAGAACTTAGAAAAAACCACAAAGCAATGCAAGAATAAGAAGTACATGCTTTGAGCTCTTTTTTTTTTCATCTTCATAGGCTTTATTTGGTATGAAACGAATTCTAGGATCTTTTGTAATAGGACTCGACGCCCTCCTTTGCTTCTTAAAGATATACGCTTTATAGTTTCGAGTAGGAGTTTTTCCCCTCATATAGTCAACAAGTATAACCAATGGAAGGACTATATAGATGAATTGGGGGTCTAATTTAGGTTGTACATCTCTTCATTTTTGGTACTTAAAAAATTTACTTACCAAAAACACACACACCCACACACACGAGTGTAGAGCATTTACATTTTTCTAAAGAGAGAAAGTCTATGACCTTATTTACCCTTTTTCTCATAAGGATGAGAATCTACACAATCCTAAACCACTTTGAGTGTCATGATAATAATGAGAATTAGAACTAAAGGGTATTCACAACTTTATTTTCTTTATCCTTCTATTATTGCTCGCAATATAGGTCAATATTACAATTATATGTCATATTCATGTAGTTTGTCCTATCATCTAAGGCCTTGACCCCCTTCCATTTTATCCTTTTTCTATTTGTTATAAGTGAGTTTGCGTGAGGACTATCTAGGGATAAGCATGGGAGAGTTGATAAATTGAATATTTTCTATATTTTTACTTTGTTTTGCCTTCATTTTATGACTCTATTTGGTCTAAAATATGAATTTAATTGTTGTCCATAGTTTTTGTTATTGCTCTCTTAGTCTTTTTTCTTTTTAGGGATTTGTATAAGAATACACAAATATAAGGAAGTGATGCATGTATTCGAACTAGAAAACCAAGTATGAGAGGCCTTGATGGAAGATAAATGAACCTTGCATGTTTATGGAGGAGTCACAGAAGTTAAAGAAGTCAAAAGATACAAGAAAATAGTGTTGCACAACCTTAGCATAGCCAGCTGCACAACCATGCAACCCTAATGCAACCCAGTTCGAAGGAAAACATGTCACACAACCTTCCGCATAGCCATGAAGAATTTAAGACTCCGCACGTGCAATAATTCAAAACTAAAAATGCTGCATGGCCAACCTGTGCAGACCTTGCATGACCATACAGTAGCGGTTACCCATGTTTTTAAATACATGATGTAGCCTCTTTTTTGCCACGTCTTCTTCACCTTTCTATAGGCTATTCTTAGGACATTTTTAGGCCCCTCTTTCCCTAGTAAAACCTCATGTATTATATCTTGAATTCCTTAGCTTAATTTCTAATTTTTAGTGCAAGTTTCGTGTGTGATCAACTCTGCAATAAACTCTATTCTTCTTCGATTATAGTTAATTCAATCCATTCTCTTCTTTGTAAATTTTTATGCTATCATTAATTTTTTTTATGTAATTTATGTTTTTTATGTTTCCTTGTAATCATGAGTGAGTAATTCATTTTTCTAGGATTGAATTAGGTTCATTTTAGTATGATGGATTAAATTATCTGACATATATTTAGTTCATATGTGCTATTTCATATGTTAGGGTTGATCATTTTAAGTTAGATTTGATAGAATCCGACCTACTTAGATATTGTTTACAATTGAAAGGTTGAAATCATTATTAAAAATTAACTTATGGATAGGAATTCAAACGATCACAAATGTAGACATTTGGTTCTCAGGGACTATAGAATTGGTGGCACTTAATGGATTTAATTTAATTAGTTAGTTAGGAAAGTAGTCAGTAAATTAGATTAAATACATTCTTTGACCTTGGAAGAGGCTAATGAATATATTTAGACCGATGGTTCACATCCATTGAACTAAACTACAACATAGCATTATTTCAATGTCAAATACTAATTTAGAGACCGAAGTTCAATCCTAGAATTTATATTTATCATTTTAGAATATGTATTAAGTTAGTCATTATATTCATTTTCATGATCTACCTACATATTTTCACTTCATAATGATCCAAATAGCTAAAATAATGAAGTTTGGTATTCAATTACAAAGTCCTTGTGAGATACGACCTTGAAGTGCTACAATAAATCTGTGTACTTGCAGATAAGCCCCATCATAAAGCTTCCTTAAAATATTATAAAATAGAATAAAGTAATAGGTTAAGAAAATAAAAATAATATAACATTTATTAAATGAAAAAAAAACCAACAAAAGGATTCAAGCCCTCAATCTTTTCCTAAATCTAATCCTTCGGTACTTAAGAGTAAAAGAGGAAGGAGTTAGATGATGGATTACAAGAGGTGTAGAAGATAATACATGGAGAGAAAGAAGATGAAAGAAGGCAAATGGGGAGAGAAGTGAGGAGAAAGTAAGGTTTAGGTGATGGAGAGAGGGTAACAAGTAAAGAGGGTTGTGACTTAATAATAAGGTAAAGAGCTGATACATAATGGAAGGTAACAATTTTGTAACACAAACCTTAACTCTCCCACTCAAATTCAGTGAGATCATGGAAAATCTCAAATGAACCATAGTTGACTTCCTTCATTGCTAAAGTGGTGATAGCTTAGGTTCTCTAGGGTATTGTAACATAGAAAATCATAGACATAAGAAGGGATAAGGGTCATAAAAGAGAGGGAAAAAATTTAAAAAAAATTTTAGGGTTGGGGGGATAAGATCATCACTTTTCATGTTGCACAAAAAAGAGAGAATCGAGAGAGAAAAAGATAGCAGTGGTGAGGGCATCAACCATCTTCCTAAAAATTTAGTTCCCCAAACTAGTTCAGGGTAGGGGAAAGCTTGAATTAATGTCAACAAACCATTAAAGATGATTTATAAAACATATTAGAGCTTGATAACCAAGGTTCAATAATATTGGAATTTATTTCATCTAAAATCAAAATTGAAAATCATCTAGGTCATAAAAATTGGTCAATCGGTCTATTATACCTATTAGTTGCTTCTACTAATTTATTTGTTTCACATAACCTCTCGATTCATTACTCTAACCTAAAAACCAAGTAAAAAAAATGGACCAATTCATTTCTACTTTTTCCCTAAAGTTTTTAAAATTCTTTACAATCAAATCCAACACACATTCCCAAAAGAACATTAAACACCAGCAAATCATCATTAAGCATATGAGTCTTCACACATTATAAGCCTAATTTAAGATGTGGCATAACACTATCCCCCTTAAAAGAGGCTTTGTATCCAAATCCAACCAATAGATAAATAACCCTATCTATCACCATACTAAGGCACAAATGACAAATAACACAACTAGATAAATGGATTACTACATCCCTTAAAATAAAAGGAATACACCTATGAGAAAAAAATGGGATATGTTGTGAATATCTCCTTCTCAACATCCCATGTAACCTCCTTGGAACTATGCTATGGCTAAAGAACCTTGACTATTAGAACAATCTTATTAAGTATCTCTCAGATTTTCATATCTAGAATACTCACTAAGAACTCTTCATATGTCAAAGATTCATTGAGCTCTATTGTATCTAGTTGGATGATGTGCGAAGGTTTTGTGATGTACTTCCTTAGCTAGGAAATGTGGGAGATGTTGTGCACTAGAGATAACTCCATAGGTAAAGCTAATTAATAAGACACCTTACCTACTCATTCTAAGATCTTATAAGACCCAATATACATCGAATTAAGCTTACCCTCCCTACAAAAACTCATAATTTCCTTGGCGGGAGAGACCTTCAAAAGTAATCTATTGCCTATCTCATAACCATTTGTTCTCCTCCTCAAATTTGCATAGAGCTTATGTTGATCTTGGGCAGTTCTTATGTGATCTTGGATCAACTTGATTTGATTTATAGTCTCCTCCATAATGTATAGTCCTAACATAATTGACTCACTAATATCACTCCAACATAAAGGACTAGAATACTTCCTTTCATAAAAAGCATCAAAAGGTGCCCTTCTGATACTCACATAGTAAATATTGTTGTATAAAAACGTTACCAAGTCAAGGAGATCCTCCCAATTGCCACCAAAGTCTATTACACATGCCTAAAGCATATAATCCAAGGTTTGGATGGTATTTTTTGTCTGATAATCTATAGTTAGATGAAAAGTAGTACTCATCTTTATTTGAGTCTCAAAATCAGTATGCAACTTCTACTGAAAGTGTGATAACAACCTCAAATTCTAATTTGACACAATGTGTTAAGGTATATTGTGCAATCTCACCACGTGCATCTAGTAAGCACTAGCCATCTATTGCATTCTCCAATTCTATTTCATTAGTATGAACATTGTTGACTTAGTCATATATTCAACAATAACCTAGATAAAATCAAAATTTCTATCCTTGGTAGAGTAACCATAAAATCCATGGATATATTTTCCTATTTCCCCTCTAGAACTTCTAGTATCTACACTAGCCTTACTGGCATCTTATGTTTGATTTTAACCTTCTGGCATGCCAAGCATCCAGCAACATACTTTATAACTTCCTACTTTATATGTGGCCACCAATATACCTTCTTTAGGTCCTTATAGAACTTATCCTCTTTAAGGTGGCTGAAATAAGGAGTATAGTCACCATCCTCATGGATATTTCTTTTCACCTCTTCACATCTATGTGGTACACACCATATGATCTAATATTTGATACTCCTATCATGATGGATCCAAAACCCTATAGCTCTAGCCTCATTAATACCATGCCTGATCCTTTCAATCTTGAAATCATAACACTCACTAGAATAAACTTCATCAAAGATAGAAGGTGTAACACTCCCAAAATTCACTACTGAAAAATTTTATTTTATTTGAAGATTCAACGGAAGTAAGTAAATCAGAACTTGTGAATTTCGGTAATATTATTGCTGTGATCAGTATAAGCCCGACCCTTGGCTGGTCTCGTACTAACCACAAGGAAAAAGAAAGATTACCAACAATCATAATTTAACTCAAATCAAGGATTCATAAAAGTATCAAAATATCCATAAGATAAAAATTAGTGTATGCGGAAAAAAGTTTACAATCCTAAAGTACATAATTAAAATTCCTTAGAGGGAATAAAAGCTGTAGTACAATAAAACATGTTTGAATAAACAAATACAAAATAAAGGAACATAAAAAGTAAATTCGAAAACATAGCTCTCAACTCTTAGGCCAAGTTCATACTCAACTCTTAGTCCTGCCCTATACCTCATAAGCATCGAAGCCATCGAAAATAGTATCACCAACTTGCACAAACTCAGAGGGGTCTTTTGCTTATGGGAATAAGCAGGTGCCATGAAACGGGTGGTTAGTATGCTATGTAATGAGCAAGGTGACCATGCATCTAAGGCCAACACACAAGGTATATAACAAAATATGATCACATAAGCAACATACAATCATTACAGATAAATAAAGGATAAGTTATAGTCTGAATAAATTGATTATTTAATTCTCTAATCAATACTCGTTTTACATCATGCTCTTTATCAATCCATGTGAGTATGGAAACCTTACTATTATAGCCATTGGATAAAAAATGTATAGGGTAGAACACACCTGACCACTATCATATGCCGGTGGATCGGTCTCTAGGGTAAGATGCTCCTGGCTACTATTATGCTGATAGATCAGTCTGGCTCCAACTCTCATGATGTCCCACGGTAAGTACTTAATGTCTTTTATGTGTTTTATCGAACTTAGAGTTTGGTTTATTGAGCTCAAGATCCCCCACTATTATAGCAGGTGGATCAAAATTGTATAGGGTAAAATACACCTGACCACTATGATATGCCGGTAGATTGGTCTCTAGGATACCCCGACGCATAGCCACTATTATGCCAGTGGATTGATCTGGGCCCAGCTTAATAATCTTCTACTTTAAATGCTTAGTGTCTTATTGTGTCTTATTCAACAAGTTTTATCCTAGACATGCATGTCACACTCCATCTAGACTTATCCTCCCAAGAGGGCCCATCCAATATCTTAAGACTTCTACACCGCCTAACACACCCCAACGTCCTTTTGTTCTTCCACTTACTCACACTGGAGGCACAACTTCTAAGTGTGTGGGTCAAGGCCCACTACCTTACACCCTTCAAGTCCACTCACTACCTTACCCTAGGGTTTTCTCGTAAAACCCTAATTTGGGCCCTTCTCTACCTCACATAACTAAGGCTGTTTTAACACCCTATACATCACCTCCCTTAGATTCAACCCTCATCATTTCACTTTACTCCCCCAAATACACGTGTAAGCACGAAACCCTAGTTGGCCACACCAAAACCTAGCATCCTTCTTTTCCATAGGGCACCCCTCTTGTTCTCACCTTCTAGGCTTCCATCCTTGCTTTCCCATCATACTCCACTCACCCTTAATTATTTTTTGTAACACCCCCAAAATTCACTACTGAAAATTTTCGTTTTATTAAAAGAAATAACGGAAGCAAAATATAAAACGGTGAATTTCGGGGATATTATTGCCACACTTAATACCAGACCGGTTCACTCATACTGTTCTAGTACAAACTGCTAAGGCTAAAGAATAAAATATCAATTACTGGAAATTCAAACCATTTTTAAATCAGATTAGCGCAAGTAAACATTTTATAAGAATAGATTCCACCAATGGTGGTTACAAGAACAAGGAATACATTTAAACCAGAAAGTAAAGGTAAAAGGGAGAACCCTAAAAGTCCGGATAATCCTTACACTCTTTCTCGTTGCCCACTTAAATAGTACCTGAAAAGACCTACAAGGGACACTGCCCATTGAATAGGTAAGGCCCCCACAAATGGAACCCTTCCGTACTACGGTACTGAGTAACCCTTTAAAAGCACACTTAAAAGTAGACCCGCAATGTAAAACGTGATACAACACTATATTCATATATAACAAGATGTGCATATATAACATTCACATACTTAACATTCAAACAAATAATAATAGGTCATAATGTACAATCGATAATTTCAAGCCTTAAGCCATGTCATGGTACAAAATCAATACTTTTGGGCCTTAAGCCTTGTCATAGTACAAAATCAATATTTTCGGGCCTTAAGCCATTAGTCCATTATTATTCAATCAACTGTCATATTTTATATCCATGTGAGTGTGAGAACTCCACTATTATAGCCGATGGATCGGTCACTTATAGGGCAAAATGCACCTAACCACTATTATATGCTGGTGGATCGGTCTCTAGGGCAAAACGCTCCTGGCCACTATTATGCCGGTGGATCGGTCTGACCCCGACTCTGATGGTGTTCCACTATAATTACTTTGTGTCTTCCCCATATCTTATCGTTATTATGTTTGGTTTATTGAGCTCTAGATCCCCCACTATTATAGCCGGTGGATCAGTCACATATAGGGCATAACGCACCTAACCACTATTATTGATCTAATTTGTGATTACTCAAATTGCTAGGTTCCGAACTTGTTCAATTAAGCAAGTGTAAATTGTGTCACACCTCCACTGGTATCCACACACTACAAATCTAGATTGCTAGGGATGCATTCTAGTGCTGATGAGATTGCTCTTAATTTCATAAAGACCTATGCTATGGTGGCTATATAGTTTGCTCTTATAGGGGAGAGAGATAAAAGGGGGTTATTTATAATTAAATTCTAGCTTGGGTATTTATATCAAAAGCCTAGTTCATCATATTTGCTTTGGAGTTGGGCTTTAATCACATCAAAACCACTTATGATTTAAAGAGATATTAATCATATTAAGATCTCGTCTAACCTAATTTATAGTCCATTTCTAATCTAGTTCATTTGGTGTGCAACCTTGTAGGTTCACATAATGTTGGTAGTGAACCAAAACTTCCTCTAGGCTCACAAATCATAAGAGGTCTCTAGCAAGACGTTATGACTACCCAAATTATGTAAATGTCATTTGCTCAACATAATGTATTTATAACCCTTATATTTTTCCTTTTGCCACACGATATTTGCATTGAACACAAGGCATTGATTGTGTCATCCTTGTTATGTTCAATCACACATTTTCTCAATCACTAAGTAACATTTTCTCAAGCAAGACGTTATGACTACCCAAATATATCTCTCTCTTATCACAATAGGGACAAATAATATCTTGATTAAATATGTGCCTCTATATTATTCACACAGTGTTTGATCATTACTTTTATGATCAATCCTAAAAATGGTAATGTTTGGTAAAGGTAAAACATGATGATAATTATACTGGCATATATGAATATCTCACGTCAAAGGATAATATACTATTTGGAGAAAATTGATGAAACTTTTACAAAATATTCAATGTAGTGTCCTCCTACTGGGTCATTCTAATACTATGTTCCATAACCTGTATTTATATTATTAGTTTGATATCTTATATCAATGTTTAGTGGAATGTGATCATCATCTAATCAGTATACTAGTCTTATGATTACTAATATCTCTGAATTAGATGATATCAGACTACAAATAATTCTTGAATAATAATCTTTCTATCATTTAGTAGATTTCCACAATCCAGTGACATACTCGATTATCTACATTAAAAATAATTACTCAAAGGGATAAATACATTTGAATAAATAACATTAAATTATTTAGTAATAAGTATAATCACTAAATACACAAATACAAATCATCAAGTATGATTAGTTCTAAAGCATATCTCCATCATTGTTAAGTGTCAATTATACCAAGTATCTAAGTGATTATATATGTGGAGTATGTATTTCCTATGTTTTATGACACTGAAGTATGATAAGATTAATTCTAGAAAGTTAGGTAAATTTTGATAAGTGGATCATGGGTCTAGGTGTTATTTCACCTAGACTAGAAGATCAGTTTCTTAGACTAATCAACTAGTTGTGTGAATAGTTACTTAATTTAGGACTGTTAATCGAATGGTTGTGAGAATGGTTGATTCATTTGATGAACTAATTGACTGGTTCCTTTGACCACTCGATCATTTTGCAAAACTCATGTACCGATTTCTTTCTAACTAGAGTGGCTTGGTCTTTGCTTAAACCCATTGGCCTATTTAGCCAACCCATCAATTGGTTCCTATGAACACTCAATTTGTGGGATTAACCAGTAAACTAGTTTTGCTTATTTTATTTTTATATTAGGTTTAGTATGAGCAAACTAGTTGACTAGTATTAGCAATCGATCAATTGAACTAATTAAGTTTGCCATGCTTGCTTGATTATTTAATTATATTTCTTTGGAATATCTATCCTAATCATTATATATTAGTAAAAAAATTTAATCATGACTTCAACCATGCCTAAGTAGAATTTAATGAGTATTAAAATGATAATATTATAGTGCCTTAAAACAATTCCATATTATTCTTTAGTTGAGTTTGGTGTTCCCTTAAAATACCCAATTTTGTTGCTTATATGCCTTGATTAGTGATTGGCGTCAATGCTTAAAAAATTAAACTCGATTAATATTTGTAATTGAATATTGGAATGATAGAAGCCTTCTATGTATGCTAATTTTAGGTCTAGTTACCTTTTATGGCTCTTAACCTAGATGCCTAAGTGTAGTGGATGTTAGAGATCCTTGAGAAATGCCTATTGGCACTAGCATTATTATGGTGGGAGTTAAAAATCCTATGTTCATCCTAGTCATGGATATAGATGATTGTTTGGTTCTAAATAACTTTTTTAGATACTGGAGACCCAAAATTTTGTGCATTCCCCCTCACCTAATAAGTGGATGTTGAAGATCCTTTAGAAAATCCCCTTAAACTAGCATACAATGATGGTGGGAGTTATAGTCCAATGCTAGTCCTCGTCATGGATCATTACATGTTGTGGATTGTTATAGAAATTCTTTATGTGTATTATCTATATCTTTCTATGTCATATGTGTGTCTATGATCTAATGTGTCATGTTCCTCTTTCTAAGCATATTTTATAACATGTTATTTTATGACCTCAATATGCACCATAAGAATTACCATTTTTAGATATATGTTTTATTAGTACTTCACCATAATGATACTACATTTCTATTGTCACTGTGATAATCCCAATTCCATGTTGGTTAGTAGAGGACACGTTATAAACTTATGATTGTCAATTATAGCATCTTGAGGATTATGATTTGGGTTAGTAGCTAGTCATTACTTGGGTATCAAGATTTATATTTTAGTTAAGAGTTAGGCTAAATAGTTAGATATGTTTTACTCACTATGTTGGGATGTTTTTGTTGCTCCAGTCATTTCAACTCTTGGCTTTAGTTTTATATTTGGGTCTTATAACCTTTTCTCATCTATACTATTATCCTCTTCTTATTATGATTGTTATTTTATTAGCGTGTATAGATTTTAGCCTGTTGTTCTTTTTTTTTTCCCTTGCATTAGGCATGGATTAGGTGACTATCATACCATTCCCATAGTTGGTGTGGCAATAACATCCCTTAGTTTTATTTTGTTCTCTTTTGCTTTGTCTTTAAAAAAATTATGGTTCAAAATTTGAGGGTGTTACACCAAAGCAAGAGGAAAGGCTACAATGGTGGGGGCTAAAATTTGGATGGTGATAGTAATGATGGAGATCAAAAAGGGGAGGAATGAAGGTGGAAGCCGGTGCTTGGGAGGGAAGCATAGCTATGCCAAAGGAAGGCCACAGGTGAAGCATGAAGTGCATTCATAGTTCAAGAGTATGGAACTTGCATAGGAAGGGTCTGGAAGGTGGAAACAAAAGTGCAGAAAGATCACAGGAGAGGGTAAAAGGGCGTGCATGATTGTGTATGAACCATGTGTGGATCATGTAAAAGGGGCATGGTTATGGTGTGGGAGGATGCATGACCATGAGCCTCAATGAAAATGAAGTAGATCATAACTTGGAGAAGTTTAAAAAAATATTGGGTACTGATGGTTGGGTGAAGATGATGAGGAATGGTGGGGGTGGTAGTGATGGTTGGTTTTGTGGAGGATTGCTGGTGTTTGTGGGATGGTAGTGGCGAGTGGAGTTGATGATGGGTGGCAACAATGAATATAGAAAGAAAGGAAGTAGGAGAAGGAAGGTTGTCTGTGTTGGTTCTTCTCATAAACAATAAATGGAGGGAAGGGTTAGTTAGGCATTAAATGAGTTAGAGCTTGGGGCAGGTATATATAAATGTATGCTTGTTTCTTTGAATGGTGAGGAATGGTAGAGAAAAATAAGTAGGGGGAGTGAGAGATACACACGATCAAAAAAATTCAAAATTTTCTACTGGACACATCCCTTAAGATGTGGGAGTCGATGGTTGTGATGATGAGGGTAGGTTAGGTTTAGGGATAGAAGCATGGAAAAAAGAAAATGGTTAGGAGAAAAAGTGAAACATGTAGGAAGAGGAGGAAGAGGAAAAGGGATTGAGAAGGAGGTAAAAGAAAAAGGGAAGGAGAAAGAGAATATTATTTCAAGGTTAGGATGATAATTAGGTTAAAACAATTTAGATTAGGGAATTAGGGTAAAATTAATTATCAACTATTTAGGGTTTGATTTTTGTTAAAAATGTTATTGAATGATAATAAAGATTCTAATTATGTTAAGATTTAGGATTAAGGAATCAGGGTAAGATAGAAATATCAATTTTATAAGGTTAGAATTAGGTTAAAATATTAATTACCTAGGATTATGATTGATAAAATTCAAGGTATTAAATTAGTAGGTAAAAAGGCATCGGATGTGCTTGTCACTTTGCATTTATTTTTTAGTATGGGATTAGTTGTCTTGACACATTAATGTAGAGGACACACCATGGGAGCCTAGGCTTAGTCGTTGAAAGTGCATCATTATTTCATCTCATTAGGTGTACTTGTGGCCTTCTAACCTTATTTGTTGTAATTACATTAATCTTTCACCTCACCAAGTATGTCCGTAGTCTTCTTTCTTGTCTTCTAGGCTTTGTGGTCAAGGTGCATGTCACTATATCATCTTGGTGGCCTTGGTGCATTGGTCAGAGGGACACACCACTTGTAATGTCTTTGGATGAGTTTGGGAGCCTTAGTACATCTATGTAAGGGACACACTACTTAAATTTTCTTTTTGGGTCATTATTGGGGCTTGGTGGCACAGGCTCATTAGTCTAAGGGACCTCTTCATTTTTTATCTTTCTTTCAACATATTAAGTTTGAGTACCTTAGTGTTGAGTACCTCACCATATTTCTTTCTTTCTTTATTTCTTATGAGCCTTAATGTTTCTTTATCTTTCTTTGACAACTTTAGCTTTGCATCTTTGCCCAGATTTCTTTCAGTGTATTAGGAAGGATGAAAAGCCATTGGGTGTACCTTAATAAAAAAAAACGTTGCAATAAGCTTTCCAAATCAAAGCTTATATATGAATTTCAGGAGATGTTTTGCTAGACAAGATATAGTTTCAAAATGTTAAGAAATGTAGAGGCATGTAGATAATTAATATGAGGATTATAGCATAAGCAATGATCAAATTGTGAAAAAACTTCATCCATTTATCTAATTTTTTAAGGGGTCATGTCAAAATCTTGGCTTGGTAATAATCTATAAACCTTTGTATGTATGTAATTCACTTGAGACACGTAGAGGGCATGATTATGCAATAAGATGGAAATTTTGACAATTAAAATACTAGCTAGCAACTTCATCGAGATATGGAAATGTCAAATATATAATAGTTAGGGCTTATTTGGTATGGGAGTAATAAGGATGGAAAAAATTCCCTCCTATTTTATATCTTTTATATTAAGTATTTAATAATAATAAATATATTTTTAATAAAATA
Organism: Tamarix austromongolica; assembly: GCA_039764185.1. NCBI lineage: Eukaryota > Viridiplantae > Streptophyta > Magnoliopsida > Caryophyllales > Tamaricaceae > Tamarix > Tamarix austromongolica. The sequence continues at coordinate 139,845,115 of CM077809.1, read as the reverse complement.
ACCATTTTAGATCAAATTAAGATATAAAATGGGTATTCATTAGAATAAAAATATTTAATTTTAACTAGATTATACAAGATATATAAAATATGGGGGTAATTTTTCCACCTCTATTACCCCCTAACGAAACAAGCACTTAGAGAAATAGATGAAGAATAAGCATGATTTGAAGCTAAACATCAATTATCTATGCACACTTTATCAATATTAGAGTTGTTTTGTCTAATGGCATCCATGTAAAACATGATTGATATGAGTTGATTTGAGGAAATTAAAGGACCCTGCAAGTATCATTATATATATATATATATATATATATATGAATTTTACTACATGAGGGAGTTATAGGGTGTGTTTCAAAACAATTTTCCACCCTTTGAGACCTTGCATGACTTGTTTGAGTTGAACCTAAAAAGAGGTCTAATATCCTATGAATTGACAGCACTTGCACTCTTATGACACCTCATAGACTTAATACTTTTACTCAATCAATTACAAAGCATGTGTAGGAATAACGGTAACATAACATATCAAACCATATCCTCTCCCTACAAAGATTGCAAAAGAGATGTCCCAGGTCACCAGCAAGGGTCTGCAACATTTAAAAATGAAGAGCGCCCTAATCCCTGAAGTTAGTAGCATTGATTAGGGGACTACTGCAGGGTATTGCCCTTGACATAGGCTACAATTGTTTCGAGCAAGGTAAAGCCTCCCAATACAGCACCAAAGGACACTTATTCCACTTGGTTTTTTACACATTATAAATACCCCTAAGAGATAGAGATAAAGAAAAGGGTGTAGCTAATTAATTACTCAAAACCTTGAGAACCTCTTGGCCTGAATAGTGGAGAGATATAGCTAGTTAAACCATCAATTGAGAAGCCTCCTAACCTGGAAATTAAGCTATTACTAGCTCACTTAAAATATGCGTTCTTAGGTAAGGGAGACACCCTACCAGTCATTATATCATCTACCTTACTTGAATTTTAGCGAGACTAGTAGGACAGTCTGCTCCAAAAGCATAAGAAGATAGTAGGATGGACCATGGCAGATATCCAAGGAATCAACCTAACATTATGCATGCACAAGATTCTACCGGAGGACCAATCAAGTTCATCAATTGAGCAACATAGATGGCTCAACCTAGTAATGAAAGAGGCAGAGATGAAATAAATCATCAAATAACTCGATGGAGGTATCATCTATCCAATATCTAATAGCAATTGGGTAAGCCCTATTCAACGTGTCACAAAAAAAAGGAGGTATGAATGTCATTTAAAATTATGAAAATAAATTGATTATGACCCGAATAGACCTAGGGCGACATATTTGCATGGAAATAGAAAACTCAATAAAGATGCCTAGAAAGTTCATTTCCCCTCCCTTTTATTGCTCAAATACTTGACAGATTGGCAGGAAGAACTTTTTATTATTTTTTAGACGAATACTCAGGTTATAACCACATAGCCATTGTAGTAGAAGATCAGCATAAAATAAAACTAACATGTGCCTATGGCACATTCTCCTTTTGATGAATGCCTTTTAGCCTGTGCAATGTACTCACAACTTTTTAGCAGTGCATGATGTTTATATTCATTGACATGGTAGAAGATATAGTAGAATTTTTTATGGATTATTTTTCTATTTTTGGAGGATTACCTCACAAACTTAGAGAGAGTGTTGGTAAGGTGTGAAGAGATCAAATTAGTCCTTCACTAGGAGAAATGTCATTTTATGGCTCAAGAAGGTATTGTTTTAGTCATAGGGTCTCACCGAAAGGACTAAAGGTTGAGAGGGTAAAAGTGGAGTTCGTCAAAAAATTATCTCCTCCAACCACTATCAGTGGTGTGAGAATTTTTTAGGTTTTACTGGATTCTACTGAAGATTCATCAAATATTTCTCCAAAATTGCTAAACCCCTTTGTTAGTTATTGGAATAGGGTAAAAGATGAGTTTGATGAGTTTTATAAGGTAGTCTTTGAAAGAATAAAGTTATCACTTACTGAAGCCCATATTATAGTAGGACCTGACTGGACTTTACCCTTTGAACTGATGTGTGATGCAAGTGATTGCGCTATCGGAGTTGTCTTAGGGAAATATAAAAATAAGTTCTTCTAAATCATCTACTACACTAGTAAAACAGTAAATGAGAATCAATTGAATTACACTATTTTAGGAAAGGAATTATTGGTAGTGGTATTTGCATTTAATAAGTTCCAATCTTATCTCCTAGGAACCAAAGTGATTGTATTTGGTGACCATGCTACTATTCATTTTTTACTTACTAAGAAAGATGATAAGCCTCGCTTGTTAAGGTAGATCTTCCTTTTATAGGGATTTAATGTTTAAATCAAGGATCGTCAGGGGAAGGATAATCAAATTGCATACCATCTCTACAAATTGGAGGGATTAAGGAAAACTTCCCTCATGAATAATCCCTGATAGTTAGGTAAGGTCAATCACCATAATATGCAGATATTACTAACTACCTAGTGTGTAAAATAGATCCCACTAACAAATCTTGATAATAGTTGAAGAAATTCCTCCATGACCTCAAGTACTACTATTGGGATGAAACATTCTTGTGTCACCAATGGGCAAATGGACTAATGAGAAGATGTGTAAGTTAAGAGGAGGTTAAAAAATATTAGCCACTTGTCACCATGCATCATATGGAGGCCATTTTTGAGGTTTAAGGATTGTAGTAAAGGTCCTTTAGAGTGAATTCTACTGGCCCACCATATCCAAAGATGATATGGATGAAGTCCAAAACTATGAGCAATGTTAACGAATCGAGAAAATTTCACAAAAGAATGAAATCCCTCAAGTGGAAATTTTAGAAGTGGAAATATTTGCTATCTAGGGCATTGATTTCATTAGCTCATTTACATCCTCCTTTGGCAATAAATACATTTTGATAGCACTAGATTACATATCTAAATAGATAGAGGCCACTGCACTATGAATTAATGATGCAAGGGTGGTGATCCGCTTCCTCTAATGGAATGTTATCACAAGATTTGGGTCTCCTAAGGAAATCATTAGTGATGGTGGCACACATTTTTATAATAAGATATTTCAACAACTTATGCAAAAATATGTGATTCATTACAAAGTTGTCACCACCTATCACCCATAGTCAAATGGTCAAGCTGAACTTTCTAATAAGGAAATTAAGAGAGTTTTAGAGAAAGTAGTATATCCTACTAGAAAAGACTGGTCAGCCATATTAAATGATGGGTTATGGATGTATAGGATATTATTCAAAACTACCTTGGGAATGTCACCCTACCAAATTATATTTGAAAAATCTTATCATCTATTTATTGAACTAGAGCATAAATCCTATTGAGTGCTTAAAACTATTAATTTCGATCTAGGCACCATAGGAGAGGCACTAAAGTTACAAATGAATGAGCTCAACTAGATAAGAAATTCCTCACATAATATTGCCTTGTTGTATAAGGATAGGGCTAAGAAATTTTATGACCAATATCACAAGCCAAGGGAGTTATATCCTAGGTTTTTGGTGTTTCTCTACAACCCATGGTTAAAACTATTCATAGGAAAGTTAAAATCAAGATGTTGTAGACCCTATAAAATCATAAAGGTGTATCCCTAAGGAACTAAGGATATCAAGGATAAAAATAATGAAGGAACCTTCAAGGTTAATGGACAGTGAGGCTAAGGACATTAAACCAAACAATAATAGGATGGAACCTAAAATTTTTTCCTCTATTATTTTAACTCATGTTTTTTACAATTCCCATAGAGACTTTGTCAGTTTCTCAAAATCCTAACATTATTATCCATGCCCTATAAATGTTTTTATTGCTAGGAAATTAAGTAAGTGAATGATGGGTAGAAGGTGTGTTACATGTGTCATGAGATGAAGGACACTAATGCTCCCTATCCTAGTGTCAAGTGGTTGCTTCAAGCCAAGTACGACCCTCCCACCCTCTCTCCAGTACATCTCACCTATCAAGCACTAATTTTTATAATATTGCCCCATTATTTTCTTTTTATGTTGCGTCTCATCTATTCCATTCTCACCACTCCACTCCATTCCTCTCCTCTCCTAATTTCAAAAAAGGTTTAGTGAAGCCTCTTATTTTAGGAAGAAAACCTTTTTGATGATTACCTAGTAGAACCTATCACACAACACACTTTACCTACTTCACTAAAGCGCACTAACACCACCCTCATCACCACCTCAAGAAAAAAGACCCCGCTGTGCATATCTAATCCCATTTCTTCCTCACTTTCCACCTCTAACCCAACTATTCAAAGGCATACCACCCACTTTACCACCAAAGTTGCACCAAAAACCCTTTAACGATAAAGAAAACCTACCTCTTTGAAAAAATGAGCACTACTGTCAATCTCATTTGATGAATTTTCTTCCACCAAGGATGATGAAGCAAAACACTCCTCTAATCCCCACACCAAGCTCTTCAAGAGAACATCTAACTCTCTCACCATTTTCCTGCTTGATGGCACTTAGGAGCGCTTCAACTTTCTAGCCAACCAAGACTTTTACTTCAAAAGAGGTTGTTCCCTCACTGACCTACCCCAATATCTTGTTGGCCCATTAATCACCACAATTAGGCCACCTTTTGTCAACACTCCTGAGTTTTCTCCTCTTGTAGTCCCACAATTTTACTACAATCTTGACACTAAAACAAAAACTAAGATAGTTTTTGTTCGAGGGAAGTTGGTATCTTACATATCCACCACCATCAACAACTTGTGTCTTACCCTCCTTCAACATCAATGAGTACTCTAAGATGATTGAAAACCCCACCAATGAAGTCATTGTAGATATCCTCACCATACTAACCAAACCAAGAATGAAATGGCGCATCACCACAAATGGTGCTCGCCATTACGATATCCCACAACTCTTACCCTAGGTTAAGGTTTGGTATCATTTACTTAGGAGTTGCTTATTACCTAGCACTTATGACTACTCTATCTCCTTTAACCTCATGCTCTTACTCTACTGTGTAATCACAAAAAGAACCATTGATGTTGGAGGAATCATGTAGGACCATCTAGAACTGGTTGCAACAAAACCATAGGGCCCTATCTTTTACCTTGCCTTAGTTTCTTATCTCAATGCTAGGGTAGAAGTTCCCCTTGCACCCAATGAGGAAAAAGTCACTAGCCCCCACTCCATTAACAAAATAGTTATCAATCACTTTTTCGATGCTCCAATAGCCACCCCTAAGGCCAAAACACCACCTCCACATCCAGAAAAACACTAGGGAGGATTGCAGTCATGGATGCAAGAGATGAAGGAAGAAATAGGCATCTTATTAAGAGAATAGAAAGAGATAATCACCATAGTAACAAAGATTTTGACAGCACTAAAAATATTGGATTGTTAAACTCAAAAACTAGGAAGGTCAAAACTAGAATGATAGTATCAATTACTCCTTAGGTAGAGGCACAATAGGGAATATCAAATGAGTAGGTATAGGAGAAGCATTTGGGCAAGTTTTCACAAACATAACAATATGAAAGGGTGAAATCTGTCCCCACTATTGAAGAAAAGGGAATGATCGATACCTAGGTTGATATCATAGCACAAGATGTGCAACCAAATATTTTTGAGAAAGAAGGATTTGTAGACACTTGACCATCACTGTTATCCCTCCACAACTTTTGCATTTAAGCCATCCCCATCTAAGTTTATTTAATCTTTGTCATGAAAGTAGCACAACTAGTTGTTAATAGCTATATTTTCCTTTTTTTTTAAAAAAAAATCTTTGCTGCCTAGCTCTTTTATCTTTTAGTTCCCATCCTTCTCACCCAAATAATGAAGACATTATCACCTTTTGTCTACTGGAGGACATATCTTAGTTCGTACATCTTAATTAGTAATTCATATTGTTACCTTCATTATCTGGTTATAATTGATGTAGTAGTATTGTTACCTAATGCTTCTTCTTGCATAACTCTTTCAATTTTTAACAAGGATGACTGTTATGCTTAAACTCAGCAAACAAGATAGCCTTATTACTCACCTTATTGAATTTTGTTCTTAAGTAAGTAATTATTCTGGCAATATTACTTGTGTATATCATTGAAAGTGATATTAATGATGTCTTGAAACCACAAAACCCTATTTATAAAATAATTAAGCTAATTCAAAGATGTTGTACAAGACATGTTAACCTTTTTTTTGCCAAAATAGCCTTTACTAATTTTTTTTGTTGCCTTGCTAAATCAGGTTTGTTAAAACTATCAGCATTTAGATACCTTGAGCATAAGGAAATAAGCGTATCTTCATAGAGCTTCAATTAGACCTTACACATAGGAGAAAAATAAGTTAACTTATTCAACCACAACAGAAAGTATTAGGAAGCCTGCAATAACTATCTTGTGTAAGAGGTAATTTAATATGTTCGGGGGTAATTAACCCTAAAAATTAGATTCTATCTAGGCATAGTAACGACAATATAGAGAGGAGCTTCAATGATCAAAACATCTGATAACCAAGGACACCTACATGAGAACCATATGTGCACTTGCATCAAACCATTTTGTTGGGTGACAAGCTTGCTCAAACATTTCTATAATAGGTGTCAGGGTGGAGTAACCGAGGGTACTTGTCTAAAACCCAGATGTACACTCACGTCAAAAAACCATGACAACACGAGGAAACCCTATCTCTATTGAAAAAACATTTAGAGTTTTGAGTAGACCAACTAATAGAAAAGGATGCTTAGTTTCATAACTACCTTGAGGATCCTTTAAGATCTAGTAGGGAGCTATGAAGAGAAACCCACAAAATTTCCATTCACACAGACATAATGCTGACCCTTTTAATATATCTTGTATAAATGTAGGTAATTCAAGTTTGAAAATTTGGAAGCTCAACATAATGAAGGCTAAGAATTGCTATATTATTTTACTTATAGGTATTCATTTATGCCATCATGGCGTTGCTCAAGACAAGCAACAACGTAAGCATAGGGGAAGTGATATGAGTTGATTTGAGTGAATTGAAGGACCTTGCGAGTATCATTATATATATGATTTTTTACCACATGAGGGAGTCACAGGATGTGTTTTTAACAAATTTTCCACCTTTTGAGATCTTTCATGGCTTGCTTGAGTTTAACCTAAATAGAGTTCTAATATCTTATGAACTTATAATACTTGCACTCTAATGACACCTCATAGACTTGCTACTTTTACTCAGTCAATTGTAAAGCATGTGTCAGAAAAGTGGCAACATAGGATATCGAACCATATCCTCCCCCTGCCAAGAATGTAGGAGCCACCGCCTAGGTTTCTATCAAGAGTCTACAACACCATGAAAATAAGAACATCCAAATAGGTGAAGTTGGCAACAAATAGCTGGAGACTAGTTGAGGGTACTACCACCTAACACAGAGTATAGCCACCTAACGTAGGGTACAGGTGCCCAATGCAACATAAGAGGACATCTCTCCCTCCAGCATGTTTTCCACATTGTACGTACCCCTTCGAGATAGAGACCAAAGAAAAAACATAAGGGGAGAATGAGATAATACCAATAGAAGATTAGTAGAGAAAGGATGGAAAAGAAGAGTACTAGTAGGGCTAAACTGAGGGAGGAAAAAGAAGAAGGAGATATTAGGCTAGATAGGGTTGGATTATTATGATCTACATACTCTCATCCCTTCTTCCTCTTCAATATTTTCTCATTTGGTTGGAGGAAATTTATCATTCACCAAACTTCTTGGTGAAAGGAAAAGATTGGGTAACATTTGCTATTGTAATATATGACATTGCAGTTATGTTTGATTGAATGATATTTCATTTTGATGGGTTTCATTAGTTGAAGGGTTGAATGTTGGCAAAATTAGGTGCTCATAAAAATTTTGTATCAACTATGATAATGTATAGAAGTTATGATAACAAATGGTGATAGAGTTAGCACCGAAAGGTGAAGAAACCTTATCATTAATCCTCCAAAACTCATTACATGATATTTCCTTGGCCTAAGCACCATGATTGAGACAACCCGAGAGTATGTTTCCCCACTTAGTGAAATCTAATGAGTTTTGAAGAATTAATATCCAATGAGATAGAGGTTCTATGAATTTTTATAGGGTGCATGCCCTTGGTGTTAACAATTTCCCTCTAACAACTCTATATTCTAATCTCCTTTCCATCTATCATTCGTTTATATTAGTAAAATCCCAAGCACTCATTTACTTCATTATATTTTCATTGTCACCCATCCAATATTTCATTACATAGTTATTTTCACTGAACACTTGACATTATTAAAGTATAGTTTGTTCAATTGCTCGTGGGATTGACACTTATTTATGTCTTTATTACTTGGGTTGACCGTGTATACTTACATGATTGTTTTGTGATCCATTATAAGTATTAACCTACCAAGCATTGTTGAACCAAGCACACACCAAGTTTTTTGCATGTGCACTGCCAACTAATGATGCTTGGTTGGTGATCCACTTCCTCCAATATAATGTTATCACATAATTTGGAACTCCCAAGGTTATTTTCAATTTAAAATTTTGAAAGCTCAACTTTATTAAAGGCTAAGAAATTTTTTATTATTTTAATTATGGGTATCCATTTATATTTTCATGGCATTGCTTGAGACGAGCAATAGATTAAGTTTGGGGAAAGTGATTTGAGTTGATCTGAGTGAATTAAAGGACCTTACGAATATCATTATATACATGATTTTTACAAAATGAGGGAGTCATAGTGTTTCCTTCTTGATAATTTTTCCACCCCTATTAAATGTTACTTCACTTGCTTTAGTTTAAGCTTAAAAGAGCTCTAATATCCTATGAACATACAAAACTTGCACTTTTATGATACCTCACAGACTTGATGTTTTTAATCTATCAATTACAAAGCATGTTTAGGAACTACGAAAACACAACATTTTAAACCATATACTTACCTTACCAAGACTATAGAAACCACTAACTAGGTTGCCATCAATGGTTTGCAATACTGGCAAAAGAAGAATGCCTAAATCTATGATGTTGCTAGCATTAACTAGGGGATTATTGTAGGGTACAAAAACCTGACATAGGGTACATCCGACAAATATAACACAAGAGGACACCTGCCCCTTGCACATTCTACACATTATACATACCCCTTAGAGATAGAGACCAAAATGGAAATATAATGGGAGAAGGAGAAAATAGCAATGCACCATTAGTAGCAAAAGAATGAAGAAGAAGAGTATCAGTAGGTTAAATTGAGGGAGGAAAAGAAGGAGAGATTTGGCTAGAGAGGATTCGATTATCATGATTTGCCCAACCCCTTCCATTCTTCCTCTTTTCTATTCTCTTATTTACCTGAAGTAGATGTAACATTCTTTAAACCTCATGGTTAAATGAAATGATTGGGTAATGTTTGCTATTGTAATTTATAACATTGTATTCTTGTTTGGTTGATCAATATTTTATTTTGTTGAGCTTCATTAGTTAAAGTGTTGAATGATGTCTACATTAGACACTCATCAAAAGTCTGTATCAATTATGATAGTGTATAGAACTTATGATGTCAAATGGTGATATGGTTAGCACTAAAAGGTGAATAGATCTTATCACTAATCCTCCAAAACTCACTACGTGACAATTCTTTGGCCTATGCACCATGATGGACATAGCTTGAGAGTCTGTTTCACCACTTAGTGAAATCCAGTGATTCTAGAAGGATTAATATCCATTGAGCTAGACATGGTATGAATTGTTATATGGTACATGCAATCAGTGTTAATAATTTCCCACTAACGACTCTATCTTTTAATGTCCTTTCCATCTATCGTGCGTTGATATTAGTAGACTCATAAGCACTCATTTACTTAATTATATTTTCATGTTCACCCTATTCATATTTTGTTACATAGTTATTCTCACTGAACACTTGAATTTATTAAATCATATTTCATTCAACTTCCCATGGGATTGACACTCACTCATCACTTTATTACTTGATTGAACTGTGTATACTTGAATAATTATTTTGTGCTCCATAGTTTTTATTACCCTACTAAGAATTGTTGAACCAAGCACACACAATGTTTCTTGCATGTGTGTTGTTGACTTTTGATGCTAGGGTGTTGATCTGCTTCCTCCAATAGAATGTTATCACACGATTCAGAACACCCAAGGAAATTTTACATTTAAAAAAAAAATCAAAAGCTCAACTTTATTGAAGGCTAAAAACTACTTTATTATTTTAATTATGGGTATCCATTTATGTTATTATGGCATTACTCGTGATGAGTAACTAATTAAGTTTTGGAGAAAGTGTTATGAGTTGATTTGAGTGAATTAAATAACCCCACGAGTATCATTACGTATATGATTTTTACCACACGATGGAGCCATGGGGTGTATTTCTTGATAAATTTTCCAACATTTGGGATCTCATATAACTCCCTTGATTTTAACCTAAAAAGAGCTCTAATATGCTATAAAGTGATAAAACTTGCACTCTTATAAGACCTCACATACTTGATGCTTTTACTCGATTAATTGCAAAGCATGTTTAAGGAAAATGCTAACATAGCATTTCAAACCATAATGTTACCCTGCTAAGACTATAGGAGCCACCACCCTTGCCACCATCAAGGGTCTACACCATTAAAAAATGAAGAACATCCAAATCCCTAAAATTAGCATCATTCATGAGGGGACCAGTGTAGGGTATTACCACCTAACATAGGGTACAACCACCTAATGTAGGGCACACCCACTCAATGCAGCACTAGAGGACCCCATGTCCCACTTGCATGTTTTACATATTTTAAATACGACTTGGAGATAGAGATAAAAAAAGACACAAAAGGGGATAATGAGAAAATATCAATGGAAGATTAGTAGAGAAAGGAAGAAGAAGAAGAGTACTAGCAGGGTTAAATTGAGGGAGGAAAAAGAAGAAGGAGAGACTAGGCTAGATAGGTGTTGGATTACTATGATTTACCTAGTCTCTTCCCTTCTTCCTCTTCACTATTTTCTCCTTTTTCTAGAGGAGATTTAGCATTTGCTAAACTTCTTGGTTAAAGGAAAATATTGGGTAACATTTGCTATTGTAATCTATGACATTATACTTATGTTTGGTTGAATGATGTTTCATTTTGTTGAGCTACATTAGTTAAAGTGCTAATTGTTGGATACATTAGCCCCTCATCTAATGTTTGTATCAACTACGAGTATAGATCTTATGATGATAAATGGCGATAGGGTTATCATTGAAAGATGAAGAGACCTAGTCATTAATCTTCTAAAACTCACTATGTGACATTACCTTGGTCCATGTACCATGATGGAGATGACTTAAGAGTATGTTTAACCATTGAGTGAAATCTAATGAGTCTAGAAGGATTAATATCCATTGAGCTAAACATTCTATAAATGTCATAAGGTTTATGCACTTGGTGTTAACACTTTCCCTTTAACCAACTATCTTTTGGTATCCTTTCCATCTATCTTGCGTTGATATTAGTAAACTCCTAAGAACTCATTTATTTCTTTATATTTTCATTGTCAACCTACCAATATTTTGTTACATGGTTAATTTTACTGATATTTCGTTCAAATCCCTATGGGATCGACATTCACTCATCACTTTATTACTTTAGCCAATTATGTATACTTATAAGATTAAATTGTGATCCATTATTAGTAAGTCCCTACAAGCATTATTGAACCAAGCACACACCAATGATCTAGTTAAATCAAGGAATTAATAAAAATAGTGCAACAAGATCAATAAGCTTACATATTTTTACTCAAGCACAAAGCTGTTGAAATGAAGTTATGATGATGGTGCCTGAAAGTGTTATGACATGAGTAGCTTAATAACATATAATATTTAGGGAATATCTTATTTATTGCTCATATATTATAATTAGCACTCGGTTGTCTCTAATTTATGTTTGGTTGTCATTAACAAGAATAAGAATCAAACACACGATCAACAATAAAGTACATGGTGTATAAAAGGGAGAGGAAAGATAAATTGACTAAGCTAATTGAAAAATGAGGAAATTTTGAGAAGTTTGTTATGGGTATGATGGAAATCATGTGCTAGACAAAGGATGATAAAAGAAATGTAAAGAAAGAGGACAAGAAGATAGTTGTCTTATGTGAAACTGAGAAAACATGACTTCCTTCAATGGTGTTACTTCAATCTACAACAATCAAAACCATTTTGGCAATGAATGTGCATTGGCCAAAGTTAGAGTCTATGTACACTGGTTAGCAATGAAGACGTTAAGGCACACTTCAAGAGAACAAGATTTAGGGCTAGTGCTAAAATCATTTCTCTTTAGGAGTGCACTTGAGCTTGCTCTGAGTCCATTCTCATCTAAAAGTGCTCCTTTTATTTCAATGTGAAACTCACTAGGTATATATCCGTTCAGGCATGCCTATCTTAGAAATCTATATATGTTATCAACATATGGAAATATCACCCCATGCACAAGCTATGCATAATCCCTTCGTTTTCTATTTCTAAAATAACCAAAAAGAATGACATAAAAGGCTCTAGGAACATAGTAAGTCTGGACATGTCATAAAGCTTGGTATGAAGGATTAATAACAATAACAAGCCACACAAGTTTATTCTCTCTTGCCTTTGCAAAAATTATATCACCAAGAGCAAAACCTTCAAACCCATGCAAAGCCCCATTTTTCCTGTAACATTTGTTATCCTAGATCAATAGTACTTACTTATTTACACCACCATTAAGATATGAATTTTTAGAGTCTGCTGACTTGGTGGTGCTATTAGTTATAGCAGTTGTTCTAGAGAAAATGTTAATCATGAATAGATAAAGCTGACCATGAAGAGTAATTGTTCATGATATGATCTTGATTCTTAATGTGTTGTATTTCAAATAATAGAATCAAAATTGCTATACAATATGATAGAGGACAATGATCAACTTAAAACCTATGATAGCGGAGTAGACCAATTGATAAATTTAAAACTTATGATAGCAGAGTTGACTAGACAAGGAGAACGTACCTTAGGTCAACATTAACAACTCTTGGAAATTGTAGTGAGAACACTTAAAGGGCTCAAAATCTTGCACTAATCTTGTACCCTATAATCAAAATTCAAAATAATCATAAGCCTTTTTAACCTACATAACATTGAGGGGTGAGATAAGAAGCACTCAAAATCAAAGGATAATGTTATTTAACCCAAGTATCATTAAGCCAGTTGATTCTAGCACTAATACAATATGACCCACCATTGAAAATTCCCAATTTTATTATTATATATTAATTTGCTTGAAATTCTTGTATGACAGACAAAACAATTGATGGGAATACTAAATTGCTGAGGACAAATTTTTTTATTTGACGGATAAATCTCTTCATCATCGAAGCTGCCGTAATGCTGTTAAGCTAAAATAATAGATGAGAATACAAAATTTCTAAGGTTAAAATTTGTTGTCCGACGAACAAATCTAATCTTCCTTAGAGCCAACAAAGGTGTTGTGATTAATGAAAAATATCATGCACAAAAAAATACTCCTCTTTGGGGGGCTAAAAAGTATGCTTGGGTGAACTTTCTCATCCCGTGAAAGTTTCTTGATTTGATAGTGCCTGTCATATTTAAAAGAATATCACAATTTAGAGAGTCATTACACTTTAGTGTCATAACTTCAATGCTTGGGAGGTTAGTGATTTAAGCAAAGTATGAATATCAATCATAAAACAAATAATTTCATCATTAGTACCATTACCATCAACCTAGTTCGTAATAGTGTAGAATTGATGAACCTTGGTCAAAGATTCTAGAAGGATTTGAAGCCTCCAGGATCTTCTTTTCTAAGTGCAGTTTACTGATTGTTTAGGTGAGGAAGTGATGAGATAACCAATTCAATACTATTGTATTGAAACTAAGTTACCATAGAAATAGATGAGTATATTACTAGAGCACACAGACATTTTAATGCATCCCTATACATGCTAAACAAAAAATTGTTCTATTATTTGTCGCAATTGGAAAATAGTAAGAGAATTCCCAATCAAACCAATATCCACTTAATGTTTGAATAAAATAAATTCATTATAGCAATGCTACTGTTTAAACTAGAAAAAATATATTAGCTTCTTCTCTTCTCTCATCCTTATTTCCTAAAGATGAAAGAGAAATAGATGGGAGTGGTTATGAGGGATGGAGATGTTCCTTGAAAAGAATCTATCAATCTTGAAGTGTCAATGTAGTATGGGACTATCAATCCTGAAGAGTTAATGAAGCCTGTCAAGTGCTATTTTTTGTGTTTGAAGGGTTGGTTACTTGACCATGTTATACCAACCCTAGGGGATCTGTTTAGGGGGCTATGCTAGTCTAAGGTTTACTTATCTAATCAAATTAGTTGTAGTGAAAACAATGTGTGTTTGTTAGTTGGTCTAAAGGAATTGTTGTCAGTCTTGTGATGTGACATGGTAATCATGCCCGACCTAGCAAAATTTAGCTCACGCACCAAGGTAGTCTGCCAACTTGATCGAGAAGGAAAAGATCATGTAATACCCTATCATACAATCCTTCAAAAAATGTTTAAAATTAAGTTGGTATAAAGTAAATTAGTTTTGGTTTGAAAATAGCTTGAAATTCTATTAAAGATGTGAATTTCAAGCGTACCGATAGACTAATTTACCCAATCAATTAATTGGTCCGATTAGAGATTTACATTTTTTTTCTCGATGAACCAATCAATTGGTTTACACAAACTGATTGATTAGTTATCCTAAGATTTTAGATCCTTTTCTATTTTTTATTCGAATCACTTTCCAATGGTTATAAAAACTTCTAATAAAAATATATTTGTTCTATTGAGTATATTTTTGTACTTTGGGATTATTTTTATATTATTTAGATCATTTAATGATTTATTTAGCTAAATCTTCTCCAAAAGCACTTTTTGAGACATATCTCACATTCTTTCTTCTCCCTCACTTTCATATCTCTTCTAGAAGCTATGGCTATGTGTTTGACTTCTTGCACATCTTTCCTAACGTGCTAACCCTCTATAATTATCCACTCCTAACTACACTCAACCTCCCTTACACCATCATATCATCTTTTATACCCTTTTTGCCTGCACTCAACCATACCAATCTTGTCTCTATCCTTCTTATTATGGAAGATAATAGAGGAATTATTCTTCCATAATGTAGGATATTTTATCCCATTTCTTGAAGTATAAATGATGCTTGAATACGGTGGAATTCTTGACAATACTCTTCACTTATTATTGGATCTTTAACAATATCAATCATTTCTAAAGAGAAATCACAAAATTTTCTCTAAAGAATAAAGCCCAAAATCTCAAAATTAAACTCACTTATAGAGGAATGAAGGGAGATTTGAAATTCTATCTTCATTCTTATTAATCATCGATTATTTTCACTATCATCGATCATATGTATAAGGAACCATCATATACACACACACATATAGGCATATTTACCCTTTATTAACCAACCTCAAACTAAGCAACCTAATTATTAAAAGAATAAACTAGTGCACATTTATATTTTACATATAATGTTCTATAATTACTAATTACAAGAAATAACAAAGTATAAATAAAATATCAAAGCTATACAAAACCCATATCATGTAATACATTGTATAATCAAGTAATTAAGCTTTGTGTCTTATAGCTTTGTCTTATATGTAATGTTGTAACCCTTGCATTATCACTATCTTATACATTAGATATCTTTTGTGAATTCTTTTTCTTACAAACATATATAATACATGCTAGAATCACTTAATAAAACATCATTAGAGTTATCATAAAGGTCAGAAAGATTTTAAAGAATAATTGATACCATCTCCAAGTATGCTTACTCTAGACCTCCAAAATTATAACAATAAGATGGAGAAGCTCCTGCATCACCTCTTGTGAATTTTTTCAAGCTATATCTTCTATATACTCGATTCCTAATTTATTTTCATTCTTACCTATTGTTATTGCTCTTTTCTTCCTTTCCCTTGGTCAAATTTGATAAGTGTTAACTATTCTCCGTTTTTCTTCCTTTTTCCTCCCAATAGAGAAAATAGAGGCTTTCTCTTATCTTCTTCCCTCCTTTGTTGAGTTATTGTTTCTTGTTTCTTCTTCTAATCTAAGCTTTATTATTCTATTGTCTCTCTTAATCAAGGAAAGATTAAGGTTTTAAGAAAGGTTGAAGACTCTAGCTTCATTTTTCCAATTGGAGTTCTATTTTGAGAAAATGTTGTGTTGTGGTTTTTTTTCTTCATCTTCTTCTTCTAATTTTTTTTATATAAATAGAACTTGAAACAATAAGTTTTAATGGTTTTGACTATTGATTCTCTTTGGAATCAAAGTCTAGCTAGATAGCCACTAAGTTACAAGTTTTTTTTTCTAGATGAATTGCTTAAAGGTAAGACATTTTTATATTTAATATAAATGAGGTTTTTATTGCTTATTATAGTTCCATAATCTTGGTGTGTTTCTTTATTGAGCATGTATATTTTTATTCTAGAATTCATTCATGTGGTAGAGTTTCTTCCTATAATTTAAGTATTATTTGGTTTCTCTTATTTTTTAAATGATTTAGTAGTTTAAGTATGATTTCCTCTAAATTCCTATATTATCAAGTATCCATGTGGTTATATGTGGACTATGTCATTTTATGTATTTTATAACATAGTAGCATGCTAGGATTAATATGGAAAAGTGTGGTAAATTCTGGTGTGTGTATAGTAACTCTAGGTGTTATTTTACCTAAACCTATGGATCGGTTCATTGAACCCATTAATTGGTTGTGTGAATGATCACTCAGTTAGGGAATCTTAATTAGCTGGTTGAGAGATCATTTGATTGGTTCAATGAAGTAGACGATTGATCCCTATGAATAGTCAATCAATTTGCTATACCCATAGACTAGTGACACTTTGACCAAATTGGTCTAGTGGCTGCTTAGACCCATCAATTGGTTTCTTGTGAACAGTCTATTGGTGAGATCAACTAGTTGACTAGTTTTTTGGTGTTATTTTTGGTTTAAGTATCCTATCATAAGAGGAGTCAATCAATCCTAGGTACCGATCAACTAGTTTAATTGTATTCTAAAATGTTTGTTGTTATTTGTTGTTCTTCTTTTGGATCTTTTACGTTAATACCTCCAAGCAATTACAACATTTAGATTTTGATTACAACCATTTTTACCATATAATTAATAAGAATCATAATGAAAATATTTTGGACTTGAAGTGGTGAAGTTTAATGTTATCTCTAAGCACCTAATTGGTAGCTTTTATACTTAGTGACGTGTTTGTTGTTATTACTTAGAAACACCTAATTTCGATAATAATGGAATTTATTTGTTTTAGGTATTATCACTTGGAAAAAATTAATTGGATCTTCATGGAATTAATCTATGATTTGTGATATCACTTGGTAATTAATAATAATGGAATAAGATTTTGTTTGAGCCTTTTTCTCTAACTCTTGAGGTAGCAGATCGTAAGTTAGTGGGTAGGTCACCCTATGGTTTATATTTTCACTCAGCACCTATTTCTTTCTCTACCAAGTAGTAGTTGGTAGGGGGTATGCGCATATCTTAGAGGGTAGGATTATACTATGGCAGGCCGGTATAGCATTGGTGTCTAGTTTGGGTGGGTGAAGTATCCCAATACAAGTCCCATAACACTTTGAATTGTCCATCACTTAAGAAAGTGTGGTATCCAAACTTTTTAACCCTTATGATGGAGGCATTAAGGTGTCGTGGGCGAGGTATTCTAATACAAGCCTTCTTTATGTACTTTAACACTGTGTGGTGGTGTGGTATCCCATGGTGTGTTAGACCTTATGGAAGCTGCAATACCCCAAATTTTAGCTAACTTTAGTCTCACGTAACTAATACCGTAACCTAATTATAATATTGGAAAATTAATATTTCTATCTTACCCAAACATCCTATACCTAAATTTTTCCTAACAGTAATTTTTATTTTGGGTTATTGTTATATTTCCTAACCTAAACCTAATCCTATATAATCATTAATTTTAACTATCTTAATGCCCTAACCTAA
The DNA here is from genome assembly GCA_039764185.1 of Tamarix austromongolica. Lineage (NCBI taxonomy): Eukaryota > Viridiplantae > Streptophyta > Magnoliopsida > Caryophyllales > Tamaricaceae > Tamarix > Tamarix austromongolica. Next base: position 139,827,042 of record CM077809.1, on the reverse strand, counting down.
ATTATATTAAACTAAACTTAAATAGAAACCCATACATTTTCTCTTTTTCTCCCTCTACTTCTATCAAATAACTTGTAGCAGATAACCTTCCCTCTCCTTGTCATAGCAAAAACAACACCAAAAACCCACCATCGACAAGCATAATTGAGGAAGAAAAACATCCCCTAACAAACTTTTCCATTCCCTCTCCCCATCTATTGGCTAAAATTCCCACAAAATACCCTTAAGAACTGGAGAAACTCACTGAAACCCTCCCCTCCAACTTTGGTCAAACCCACAGAAACCCACCCTCCACCTTCTGTTAAAATCACACCAACACCCCTACACATCGACCATGTTTATCGAAGATCACCCCCCCCTTATAGCCATTTCTACCAAAGCCTACATCTCCTTTTGGCAACCATAACTAAATCCCACACCGCCCCTTTACTGGCCATCACCAAATCCCATCCCAACCTTTTGGCATCCACCACCAAACCTTATGTAATAAAATTTTACTGACACATCTTTCAAATCTCAGTTTTTTTCCCATTCTTTCACTCTTCCATTACCTTAACCCACCTTAATTATATCATTTAATTATAACTATGATTTTTAAATTATTCTTAGGTGATATTTTAGAGTTTCAAGAAAATGGAAGATAGGATAAGCGTGCTTAGGGACAAGATGGTTTTTTCGTGAAGATACTAATTGATATTTAGCATTTTGTGTTAAATTATTTCAAAGACATATATTTTATACTGTTATTGTTATTATACTATTAATTTAAATTGGTTAACAAAATGTTATGATACTATGGATTGCATGATAAAAAGAGTGAATGAATAATGAAAGATGTGCTAATATGATGTTTCTATACTAGGTTGTATTTAGTGGATGAGTATAACTTGTGGAAGATTAGTATGCACCTAATAAGATATGATAAGTGTGAAATAAGTTTATTTAATATTTATGATGGTAAATAATGGATTTGGAAATAATTACATTCAAGATAAAAGACTTTCATCAAATAATAACTTTTGGTTATCTATAAGGCCATTTTGGTCAATATGGATTAATAAGAAAATTTTATTATTTTGATATGTTAGGTGGATGAAAATATTCTAATATGATCATGTGGAGTGATTAAAGTATTATAAATTTCATAATTTACTCAAATTAGAAAATGACCTAAATTAGGATTAGTAACCTTAAAAGAGTAATGTTATTATCACATGTGTAAAATGTCAAAGTTAGACTACGTGTTCTGGTAATGTTGGCAATGTTAGTATTTTGGGGATGAATATTTAATTTGGTAATTATATGAGTCGTATGGGAAGAGTTATAACTTACCTATGAAATTTGGATTTTAGGAGCTTTAAGAATAGTAACTTTTGAGATAGGTTTATTATCACATGTTTAAGACGTGAGAGTTAGGCATTGAGTTTCTGTTATGTTAATACTAATAATATTTGAGGAATAAATACCAAATTTTGTGTGTAAATGATCAATAGAGGAGAAATTATGCCTAAAGTGTGAATTTAAGGTTTTTAAAAAAAAATAAGCATCTTAACCTTTGGGAACGGTCTCATTATCTGTATGATGATCCCTTTATAACCTTAATTATTTTTTTACTTATCATATCAATCATTAATAATATACTAACTATTTAAATTGAAAGAGACCATGAGTGGGGCTGAGATGTTGTGTCCATTCCATCGGACAATAATAGTGGCTTAGGTGTGTTGTTTGTGAGAGGTGCTTTAGTATGTTCCATTAGATTGAGAATACTAGGGCACTATACTCAATGGAAAAAAAGAGTATGATTTTATTTAATAATGAAAGGATAAGAAATTAATTATTTAAAGTGGACGATTATGTGAGTCAAGACTAGGTGTTGGGTTTGTTCCACGGTTTAAGAATAGTAGCTTAGGAGCATTTTACCCTACGAGGTGATGGATATGTTCCATTGGAAGTTAATAATGGCTCATTTGTGTCATCCTTAATAGGTTCTTTATACCATTCTATCGGTTTGAGAATAATGGGTCCCTAAACTCAACATAAATGAAAGAATGGATTATGCTATATTCTTATCATACTAATCTAGCTTAGTAATTACCTTTTATTATTTTTATAACTACTTTCTACTTTGAATACATGTAATTATGTGTTTTCCTATTTCGACAGTTTTCTTACCTTACTTCGTACATAGCGTATTGATCATCCTGATCATACTTTCCATGGGTGTTGCTCATTCCCACAAGAAAATGACTCAAATATTTATGTGTAGGTCAATGAGGACCCAATTGATGAGAGTGTAGCTTGTAATGGTTTGTACAGGATAGAGTGACTTGATTTATTAGGATTTTTGGGCTTAGAGTCATGTTATACGGTTGATAGTTTTACCTGGACACCCATTTGGATACTTAGATCTATGGTATCCTTTTCTTCTGTGTTTTGGATGCTTATGAAACTTCTAAATTTTTCTTTTATCATGTTGAGCATTTAAATTTTTTTGCTTGTGATTAACCTAAGAATGGTATGGTATGCCAAACTTACATTAATTAGGGTGGTAACACCCAGTTATTTTGATTATAAGATTCCGCTATAAAATAAAATTTTTCGGTAGTGTATTTTGCGGTGTTACAAGTTGGTATACGGGCTTTCATTTTATTATTGTGTTTATTTTTAAAATTCAATTTCCAAACAATCCCGTATTTGATTTAACTGGTCTATTTCATATTTCAAAACCAAATTCTTCAAGTACCAAGATTAACTTGAGAGGAAATCTAGAATAGGTAGCCTTTAGTAACTTAATGTGTTAATAAACTAGGAATATTTTCTCCTAACATGTTTTTTTTTAAATCTTACACCTAGTTTTAATGGCTTTTAATAGTTGTGTTAGTCATCTAGAGGAGACTTTTGAGGCATTCATTAAGTTAGCTCGACGCCCCCCACATTCTCATCCTAAAGTACCACCTCTTATTTCCCACAAGATGACATCGGAGAGGACTTGGTTTAGAGTGGAAAAGGGCATTACCCAACAATCTACACTAGTGATTAGGACTTGGTTATCCTAGAAGGATGGATTTAGGATATGGATAGGACATTGGAGATAGTTGATTGCTCACCTGCCCCAAAAGCAAGCATATCTATCTTCTTTCTTCAAGGAGCACCAACACCTAGCGACTTGGGTTTTGGGTGTGGGGAGGACCACCCATGTCCTGGGAGGGATTTATGACAGTGATCCACTCCATTTTCTACCCTAAAAGTCTTAAGAATAAAAAGTTAAAGGAGTTCATGTAGTTTACTCAAGGTGGTATGACTATAGGATAGTACCATGCCTAATTTATATAGCTATATATGTTTACTTTAGGCATAGTCACTAGAAAGACTACTATTATCTACTAGTTCAAGCAGGAGATCCATTTTAGCATCCATAAGATGATGGATGTTGTGGCTTTCCAAGACTTAGCCATGTTGTATGAGCAGATGTTTCTCACTGCTACCATTATATAAGAATAAGCTTCCATTCTCGGCAAGTGGAAGCCAAAGACACAATGTTCTGGATGCAAGATCTAGTTCTAGGGAGGTGAACCTCCGGGGTTACAGAAGTAGGATCAAGTTTAGTAGTAGGATGGCAAGTTTTAACACCAGGGTCAGGAAAATGGTCTAAGAAGATTCTCCAGACAATCGAGGTGCTTCTTATGTTGTTTCATGGTCGAGAACATCATGTGTAAGCTTTTCTGGGGCATTGATTTAGTGTAGGGTATTTGGGTAGTTGGGTCACCAATACTTTGAGTACTAGCATCACTAGGGATAGTTTCGATAGCAATATCTGTTGGTACCTTAGTAACAAGCCTATCAATAGTCACCCTACCAGCCACATTAATAGTAAAAGACACCTGTCCCAGCTGGTAGACAACCTAAGGAGCTTCAAGGTAGACTAAAGGGGCCTTAAACTTTCCTTTAGAAGGGAGGAAGAAAAAATTAGGGTTCTGGAGGGTATTATGGATGATATTAGGGAAGGCATTCAGGGGGTCACCTGAATGTTATAAGCCAGATAGAGGCCGATCAATAGTTAGCTATGGTCGTTGTTACATTCTCCATCCTCTTGTTACCAACTTGTGTAGTTTCTGATTCAGGGGCTTCTCTATCATTTGTCTCTTCTATTTTTATTAATAGAGTTACTTTACCTCTATCTTCTTTTATGTCTATTTCTATGATGTTACCTTCTAGGGATATATTAGATTGTGCTAGGCTCTATTCAGATGTGTCCTTAGAGATAAGTGGGGTAGATATCCTAGTAGACATAGTTGAGATGGACCTTTGAGATTTTGATATTAACCTTGGGATGGATATTTTAGGGAGGTATATGGTGGTGATAGACTATGCTTAGGAGTAAGTCATGTTGCGAGGACCTTATGGTGCTAGGGTATCCTACAAAAGATGAAATTTTAGGCCAACAATGATGGTTGTATCCACATATATATTTTATTCCTTGACACAAAGGGGTTACTCTATTTAATTTGTGGAGTTTATAAGCTAAACAACGATGTGACAAGAATGGATGGTATCTCAATTGCTTAAGAGATTCCTAATGTTTTTCCAGAGGATATCCTAGGCATAGAGCCAGTATGTGAGATAGACTTCACTATCAAGTTGGTACCCAAGGATGAGCCTAATTCAAAAGTTTCCTATCGGATAACACCTATAAAGTTGAGGGAGCTAAAGACTTAGTTGGAGTATCTAATGGTCCATAGGTACATTGGTCTGTGTGTGTCTCCATGGGGAGCACAACTTTTATTTGTGATAAAAAAGGACGATGAAGAACCAATATCCACTTTCAGGGATTAATGAGTTGTTTGATTAGCTTTGGGGTGCTTCAAACTTCTTAAAGATCAACTTGAGGTCAAGATATCATTAGTTGCATATCGCTAAGGTAGAAATCATGTAGATGAACTTTATAGATGCCTTTTGGGCTCACCGAAGCACCTATTGTCTTTATAGTTTTGATGAAGAGGATTTTTTAGGTGCTCCTTGATCATTTTATGATGATTTTTATATACAAAAATCTTATTATACTATTGGAGTAGAGAGGAGCACGAGTAGTACTTGGGTATAATTTTCTCACTCCTTAGAGAGCATAAATTGCATACTAAACTCTCTAAGTTTGATTTTTGGCTTTAGGAGGTAGCATTTCTAGGGTATATGGCATCAGTAAGAGAAGGTTACGTGGACCCAACAAAGGTCTTGGTAGTTATAGAGTAGAAGGCACCCATTAGTGTCCTCAAGGTTTGTAGTTTGCTAGGTTTGATCGGGTACTATAAATGCTTTCTTTAGAATTTCTTAAAGGTACCTTATCCTTTGATAAACCTTTTAAAGATGGTAACTAAATTTTAATCAAATGATACATGTGAGAGAGTATTTCAGGAGTTGAAGTGATGTTTGACTCCAACACCAATTTTGACTTTACTATCGATTTCCAATGGGTTTGAGGTCTACATCAATGCATTGAAGCATGGGCTAGGTTGGGTATTGATACATAATGGTAAGGTAGTGGCTTACACTTCTCATCAATTGAAGTATTATGATCCAAACTCTCTAATGCATGATTTAGAGTTGACAGTTCTGGTCTTCATGCTAAAGATTTTGAGAAATTATCTATATAGGATTTAGTGGAGATTCTACACCGACCATAAGAGCTTCATGTATATATTCACTCAGAAGGAGTAAATATGAGGGAGAGGAAATGGCTATAGTTTCTTAAGGACCATAATATCAAGTTAACCTACAATGAGGGTATGGCTAACATCATTGTAGATTTCCTTAAGTAGGAAGATATCACACTCTTCAAGTTCTATAGTGGTGTCTAGCAAGTTGATGGAGGAGCTTGGATAAATAGGAAAAGAGAAGATTCAACATGGTGAAATAGGGGCCTAGATGATTGCATTGATGATTATCCCATTAGTTTCTAATGAGATCTAAGCAAAAGAGCCTGAGGATGTTATGCTGTAGAGGAATTAGCAAAAGGTACTAAATGGTCGAGCCAAGGGTTTCCAGATTCACAAGGATGATAACATTTGCTATAACATTTGATGGTGTATACCTTAAAGTTATGTAGATCTAAAATGTTAGATTTTAGATGAGGGTCAATGTACTTCTTAATCCATTCACCTAGGAGGGTATAAGTTGTACAAGGACATCAGGAGTATCTACTGGTGGCCTCTCATGAAGCGTGAAGTGAAGGAGTTCATGTCAAGATGTCTGACCTACCAGAAAGTTAAGATTGAGCACTAGAGGCTTGTAAGATTGGTTCAGCTTTAGATGGTATGAGGTGGGAGTGGGATTCCATCTCGATGGAGTTTGTGAGTGGGAAACCTAGGACTCACAGTGGGTGCAACATGATTTACATTATCATTGATAGGTTGACTAAGTCAGTGGTGTTTGTTTTGATGAAGTTGACTTGGAGTATGCATCAGATGGTTGATGCACTTGAGGGTTCTGGTGAGCAAGAATGGTACACCTGCCAACATAGTCTTCAATCAGGATTTAAGGTTTCTTTGCCACTTCTGAGGGAATTTTCAAGAGGCTATGGGCATGAAATTTAGGATGATTATCTCCTTCTACCCAATTTTAGATGGTCATATTGAGAGGATAATTCAGACACTTGAGGTTGTGCTACAGGCTTGTGTGTTGTACTTCCAAGGGCTTTGGAAAGATCATTTACATTAGGTTGGAGCAATATCAGTGAGACTATGGTACTTGAACGACAGATGATTTAGGAGATGGCTCAGCATGTTTTAGTTATCTAGGGTAAGATAAGAGCAACTAAGAGTCACTAGAAGAGTTACGCAAATTAGAGAAGCCATAGTGACGGATTTGATCTGGGGGATAGAGTTATGTTGAGGGTTTCGCATACCAAAGAAGTGTAGATATTTGGTTGGAAGGGTACACTGAGCCCCAAAATGAACCCCAAATACATTGACTATTATGATATTCTAGACATGGTTGGCAAGGTTGTATAACGCTTAGGGCTTCCACCAGAGTTAACACGAGTTCATAACATCTTCGTCATATCCCCACTAAGGAAGTACATCACATATCTTTCCTAGGTGATCAAACCATATGAGATTGAGCTCGACAATTTTTTATCCTACGAAGAGAGGCCATTGAGAATTCTTGACACTAAGATTCAACAAACCCACATGAGCTTAGTCTCGCTTGTAAAGATCCTTTGGAGCCTTCACAGAAAAGAAGAGATTAAATGGGAGATTGAGAAGGGCATGCACAAGTTGTATCCCTGGCTCTTCCACTTAGGTGTGTTAGGTTTTAGGGTTCTCTCTCTTTTAAGGAGGTACTCCCCAATAGTATAGTTTGAACAAAAATAGGGTTAACAACCGAGATCACCTTCCTTATATTATTTTTCTCTTCTTTCCCAACCTTGTCTTGTTAACTTTAGGGAAGAAGCCTCTTTCAAAGTGGTAGTTATGTAATAATCTCTAGGCCTAGTATGATTGTATAGAATTCCTTTTCTTTGAATAGTTCAACTTAGTCCCATATAATTTTTCACTAACATATGAGATAGGCTTTTTTTTCTTGTGAAATTATTCCCCTAATCCCTACCATACTAGCATCACAACTTACTTCAAATAGTAAATCAAATTTAGGTAAGGATTAGGCTAGAGTATTACACAATTTAGCTTTAAGAGTCTCAAAGGCTTTAGTAGCTATATCTCTCCATCTAAATATTCTCATCAATTAAGTTATAGGTGTTGCTATGGCTGATAAGTCTTTAGTAAATTACCTAAAAAAACTCTCTAATCCTTGAAAACTTCTCATTTTATGAATGGGTGCAAGAACAACCATCCCTAAATAGCTTTAATTTTTGAGGGATCGACCTTAAAACCTTTTTCACTCATAATATAACCTATAATGATAATATTAAGAAGCATGAAATCACACTTCTCTAATTTTCCATAAAGTTTTGCATCCCTTAACCTTTCAAATAATTTCCTTAAGTGTATTAGATGATCATGTTGATTTTTAATATACACAAGAATATAATCTAAGTAAACTACAATAAATTTTCAAAGGAGCTAGATGCATTACACAACCCAAATGGCATGACCATCCATTCATAGATGATATTTAGTTTTAAATCATGTTTTGCATTCATCCCTTTCTCTAAAGTGCATTTAATGATATTCACTATGTAAGTCTATTTTAGACAATATTTTTGCACCACTTTGTTCATCTAGTATGTCATATAACCTTGGCATAAATAAATGATATTTTACGGATACATTATTGAAAAATATTGAATCTATACACATATGCACAATTCCTTCCTTTTTAGGGACAAGTAAGGGGAACATAACAAGGACTCATACTTTCTTTAACATACCACATTGTCTACTATCTCTTGTATTTGTGTTTGAAGTTCCTTAGATTCCTCAAAATTACTTTGATAGGAAGGTTTATTAGGCAAAGGCATTCTAGGAATTATATCAATAGCATGCTCAATACCTCTTATAAGTGATAATATAGGTGTAAGATCATTTCAGAACAAGTCATTAAAGCCATCAAGTGGTGTAGTAAGCTTAGGGCTATCATTTTGGATCTCCCTTGAATGATTTTCTTTCACTACTAGTGCATAACATGTACCTCTTCAATACAAGTAATCAGAGCATTTTCATGTAAGAAGAAGTCCTTTTTAGAAGGTGGATCATTCATGCTAACATCATCACATTTTGAAGGCTAAATCTTATGCTTAGTTTTTATACATTGAAAAAAAATACTCATAAGTAACACCAATATGAATAACATGCGTATCATATTTCCATGTTCTACCTAGGAAAATACCTCATGCATCCATAGGAAAAATATCACATACCAAATCATCATGGTAATTACCAATAGAAAATGAAATAATGGTTTATTTAGCTACCTTAAATCCTTTTTTATTTTCTTAACCATTGAGGAGAATGGCTTGGGATTAATTATAGTAAATATAAGCTCCTTGATTACTACTTCACAAGCTACATTTGTACATGAGCCACTATAAATGATGATTCAGCAACCTCTTTCTCCAATGTGTCTTCTTGTTTTGAGTATTTTACCTTATTGTGTTGTTGGCTCTTATGGTTAAAATTCAATTATATGTTATAATACTAATAAATCATCTAGGGTATCATCACATATGCTTGCACATTTTGTGTTATTATTAACCATGATGCCCTCTTTTTCTTCTTCATCACTACAAGCATCTATATCTTGGAACTCTCTTAAGCCCAGAACTTATTGATTTGAACATGTAGTGTCCAATTCCTTTTTTTGAAACAGTGCATGTCGGAGATATCTGTCACTTTGTTCTTTCCTTTTTCTTCTCTTGTAGGACCTTGTTTATTTTCCAAATTTATATGGCCTTAATTGGCATTGTCCTTCAAAGTAGAAGCACTTGAGTAGTTCTTTGTCATTAAAGGAGCAATCGATTTGTAGAATTTCTTATAATATACTTACTTTTCACACTTTAAAGAGAACTTGATGAAATCTTCAAGATAATCATAAGCATACTTTTGAACCTTGTAATGGATCAAATTATTAAAGCCACCTAAGAATCTAGCATATTTTTTCTTTTGTCGTTTTCGTATATCACATATTATTGTTAGCCTCTGAAATACCCTAGTGTACTCTTCGACACTAAGAATTCCATGTCTAAGGGTAGTCAAGTAAACATGTATGTCTTGTTCATAATCCCTAGGTATAATTTTATTTTTTACATGTTTCTTAATTTTTTTCCCATAACTTAATCTTAGCCTTATCTTATATTTTTCAAGTCCTTATTAAATTATCATACTAAACCCTAACAAATTTTTTACATTTTAGAGTAGCTAGTTAAAATTTGTGTTCATCACTATACTATTTGAGTTCAAATATTGATTATATCTTATGCATTCAATCAAAGTATAATTCATCATTTAAATCACCATAAAACTAAGGAAGGTCTAGCTTTATAATTTTATCCTCATCATGTGTATGCCTTAGTTGGAAATGAATTGTCCTTTGACTTTGGTTTGATCCATATAATATTTCTTCATGGTCTCCTTCAGAATACTCCATTTTAAAATTCATGTATCCTCCTCTTTCTTGAACCACATGTCTTCCACTCAATCAATGGTGGATTACATGGTGTTTTTCATGTGTATCAATGTTGCTTGATCGGATATGTGGTCCTACATACATTAGAGTACATTTTAAATTGCCCGAAATTATTGAAGTTTGATGTTGCATGCATTTATTTTAACATTGATTTCTTGCCTTGTGATAAGTATAAAATCCATCTTATCTTTTTCCTGGGTCAGGTGTTTTGTAGACTCTAACTATATGGTATGCATGGGGAATAAGAAAAAATATGTGTAGGGGTGCTAAAATAAAGAAAATGAATTGTGTAGTCAATTTATTTAAAGGATTTTTTGGGTTTTTGGTGAGTCATTTGATGAAATCGTATTAAGAAATGAGGCACAGTGGTGGCTAAGAATGGTTAGTGGAATTTAGAGTTGGAAAAAGTTGGTTCTTTCATAATATGTAAAGGAAATATGCTACAATGAAAGAGGAAGAATTTGAACATTTAATGATGGTGCATCTTCAAAGGGGTTGAAGATATGGCGGTGATAATATTTCAAGTATAATGTGAATTGAGTGATATAATATATGAGATGAATGGGCAATTTAAATATATAAGTTAATATTCAAATGGTAGATAGAAAATTTAATAGGATCTTTCTTGGAGATAATATAAATTTAATGGAGGAAATGAGTAATGGTTTGAATATGATAGTTGATATTTAAAGATGGGTTGAAAAAATGGAGAAAGATAAGTTCTTGATTAAGTTGGTGGATAGTTAAAAGAAAGGAGGAGGGTGGTCAAATATTAAGGTATGATGCTTGAGGGTCTTGGTTGAATAATAGAGGATCTTTAAACATTAAACTAAAGATTCAAATGGAAAATGAAGATGTACTAGAAGATGATTGATGATATACTAATGAGACTCGATCAAGATTGAATCTTTGTTCAAGATATAATACCAAGATACGATGAAGATTACTTCTTTAGGTTAAAGATCAACATGGCTGAGGGTGTTATGCATAAATTTACATTAAAAGAATGTGCTTGCATGGCTAAGTAAAGGGAAAAGGTTGGATAAAAAAACTATTCTTTAATTCCAAAATGATATGATTCCCTCTTGCTACCCACATTTTTAGTTAGTTTCATGAAGATCTTCAATCATGTTTGAAGATGCAACGGTTGATTATTTGTTACAAATGGGAGGTGGCCTTGAATATATGTGTGAATATTCCACCAAGGTTAAAAAATATAGTTTGTAAGTAGGATTTACTCCAAGTAATTCCTAAAAGAAAATTATCTCACAAAAGAGAGAATTTGATAGGTTAATTGCTCAAAAATTATGATTCAATTAAGCGTTAGTCTCTCATGTATAAAGGCCCTAATGCATGTATGCCCTACTCATAGGAAGTAATTACAACTAATTTTAATTAAAAACTAACCAAGTTATTACCCCCATTTACACGTTGGTAATAACTTCCATAGCCTTGAGGCTTGAGTTATATAACCAAATCCATTCATGGATGGTTTAGTTGTGTATTTAATTAGAATTAGCTCAAATAATCTAACAAACATAATTAAACACCTAATTAAAATATATTAACCACAAAATTACAAAAATTTAAACCAGCTAAAACATACATAAAAAATAAGCTACAAAATCCTAAATTATACATAATATCTTAGGATTTACAATAAGTGCTCAAATAATGAGGTTTCGTATGCTTGTGGTCTTGTCCTCTATGTATATCATAACTTTGAATGTTTGTATGTCTTACATATGAACATGGATTAAAAGGCTTGACATATTAAGTATCTTTCTCTTGTAAATATGTAATATACCAACAAGAACATCTTAAAGAGTATTAAGAATTGATAGTAGAATTATCATGAAAAACATCTAAGATAATTAACTCCATAATCAAGAATGGTAATTCCTCGTTATCAAGAGGATCATGATATGTGCCTGCATCACTCCCCTCATGATCTCTTATTTCACTCTATATTTTTCCCTCATCTCTCTCTTCTTTCACTCGCTAAGACCCATCCAACTAAGCCCCTTTGTCAGGAATCATGCTACAACAAGAATTAAAGGAGTTTGAGTGCCAAAAGTTCCTTATAAAGGTTTAAGGGACAACATTGTTATAAAAAAAGGTATGGAGATCCTCAATAGAGCTTTTCATAGGAAAAAAATTTAAATTCAATCATTTTAAAAGGTTACTAAAATTTACATAAAAAATATAGCACCCGTATAGTAAACTTGCTAAATAACTCATGGTTTTTGCAAAAGATGTGGTATTATAAAATCACTATGAACATACAACCTAACACCTGATACCAAATCCCAAATCTTAATAAGGTGCTATGGACTTACAACATCCCAGTAACACCCCTAATTTAACTACATAAAAGTTTTGTTTTTATAAAAGTGTCAATTACCAAAATATTGGGTGTTATCACCACACTTAGCATAAGTCCGATTCCCTTGCCATTCTTATGTCAAGTGCTAAGGCTAAAACAAACCATAACCAAATTAAATCAATAAAATAGATTACTATACATAGATAAAAGTTACAAATAAATATTGTCAGGAAAATAGTATACCAAAATATATTGAGGAACATAATTTTACAAAAGAAAACAAATGATGAACAAAAACCAACCCCTGAAGGTACAACACCAATTTACCTTAACTCTTAGACCTAAAGTCCCACTTTAAAAATGTAATCATTTCCCAAGGACACCACTTATCCTTCCCTTTCTTATACGCTTCATGTCACTCTATGGCCTGCATATAGTGTAATAAGAGTGGATTTGAGCTAATGAAAGGATCATGTGTGTATCATTATATATATGATTTTTACTCCATCAAGGAGTTATAGGGTGTGTTTCTTAACCACTTTTCTATCCTTTGAGATCTCGCATGACTCACTTGAGTTTAACCTAAAAAAAATCTATTAAATCATATGAAATGACACCACTTTCCACTAGTATGACATCTCATAGAATGAATGCTTTTACTCAGTTAATTTCAAGGCATGTGTAGGAACGGTAGCAACAAAGTGTATCAAAGCATATCCTCACCATGCATAGAAAGTATGAGCCACCACCTAGATTTCCATTAAGAGTCTACACACTGAAAAAAGAAGAAAGCCCAAAATCTCTAAAGTTGGGAGCATTCACCAGGGGACCCTTGCAGGTTACTATCACCTAACATAGCATATAGTTGCCTAACCCTATGTATTGTTACCTATTTAAGCATAAGAGGAAAATTTCCCTACCTACACATTTCGCATATTATAAATACCCCTTGGAGTTATCAAGAAAGAGGATCATCATCAATCATCAATTAAGAGAGTGAAAAAATACCAATAAAATAGTAGTAGAGTAAGGACGAAGAAGAAGAGTCCTAGAAGAGCTAAACAAAGGGAGAAAAAAGGAGTGATTAGGCTAAAGAGGGGTTGAATTACCATGATCTGCTAAGTCCCTTCCTTTCTTTCTCTTCTTTATTTTCTATTTGGTTGGAAGGAATTTAGCATTAGCTAAATTCATTAGTGAAAGGAAAGATTAGGAACCGTTATTTTTGTAATCATTGACATTATAGTTATACTTGGTTATATGATATTTCATTTTGTTTAGCTTCATTTGTTGAAGTGTTGAATTTTCACCCCATTAGGCACTCATCCAAATTATGTATCAATTATCATAGTGTAGAGAACTTACAACGACAAATTTTCATAGAGTTGGCACCAAAAGGTAAAGAAACCTTATCATTAACCATCCAAAACTCATTATACAACATTGCCTTGGCCCATGCACCGTGATGAAGATGGACTGAGAGTATGTTTTATCACTGAGTGGAACCCAATGAGTCTAGAATTATTAATATTCATTAATATTGATATGTTATGACTTGCCATATGGTACACTCACTTGGTGTTAACAATTCCCCTCTATCGACTTTATCTTCTAATTTCCTTCCCACCGATCCTATGTTGATATTAGTAACTTCCTAAGCACTTATGTACTTTATCATGTTTTCATTATTACCCTACCAATATTTCATCACACAATTAAGTTCACATAATTATTGACCTTAGTAAAGCATATTTTTCTCATGTCCCTATGGGATTGACATCTTCTCGTCACTTTATTACATTGATGGACTGTGTATAGTTGCACAATTGTGTTGTGCTCCATTATTAGTATTACCCTACAAAAAATTATTGAACCAAGCACACATCAATTTTTTTTGGTGCCATTGGGGATCATTAAATTTTAAAAAATGTTGCATATTGAAGGACAGTGTACTGTGAACTTTTTAATACATAGCTAACATTAGAGATTTTGCAAATTTTACTTCCTTTTTTTTAAAGGACTAACCATTTTATGACTAAAAATTATCAGAGTGCCCTAGTACCAATTGATCTAGAGATTGAGTACACCCTAGGAGGAAATTGAGAGGCCCTACATCATCAACAACATCAAGGAGAAGGATCAACCTTAGAAAGTTCCGACAACATGAGACATTTAGGCCAACAATAGCCTAACAATGGCAACAATAGATTGCTTGTGATGTAGCCAAATCATAGGGAATGATTGCCCATGATCTTTCCCCCTCACATCAGCATAAACAATGTGGGAATGCAAGCTTAACCCATAGGCGATGATTATAATCGAGCCATCTGAGATTATGATTTGCCAGTTCAAGACCACCTTAACCCTACCATCGCCCATCTAGAAATCCAAGCCCCTCATTTTGAGCTAAAACCTATCATGATCCACATGCTATAGACCATATAGAAATGTAGTGGCCAACCCATCAAAGACCCACACCATCATCTTAGAGTAATCCTTAAATTTAGTGACACCTTCAAAATATAAGGAGTTCCAGAAACCTCCTTCAGACTTAAGTTGTTCCCTTCTTCCATGAGAGACTATGCTAGGGAGTGGCTAACTTCCCTACCAACTAGTTTAATCACATCCTTAGATAACTTTGTTCAAAAATTTCTCAAGAAATATTTCCATCCCAACAAAAGTGTGGAGATTAGGCATAGCATTACAACATTTTTACAGGAAGAAGATGAGAGCCTCTATGATACATGGGAGAGATTTAAGGAATTGTTGAGGAAATGTCCAAACTATGGAATCCCTCATTGGTTGCAAAGAGATACATTCTATAATTGGCTAAATCCTTAAACATGAACCTTAGTATACAACTTAGCTAATGGCACCCTGCTAAGCCAAACCTATAACCAAGCCTATGAGATTATTTAGACCATAGCATACAAGAACCAGAAGTGTGATAATGCCAGGAATGTTCTTAAGGTGAGAGTAGTGTGAGCAATTGAATTTGATGCCATTATATCCCTACTCTTTGAAGTATCATCTATAAATAACCTATTAAAAAATAATGCTCTCACTAAGTCGCAGTTATCGAGAAGATAGGAACATTCCACTACTTCAGCCGCTATAGTATTGTGCATATATTGTGGAAGGTCATATGTTTGAGCATTGTTCGGTAAATCTAGTGTCAGTTAATTATATGAAACTAGGTTAGGAACTCTCAGTAGTCATATAGTAATCATTACAACCTAATATAGAGAAAAAATCCTAACTTTTCATGATTTAAGCAAAATAATGTGCAAAACCTAGCCAATCAATACAACTAATAGTGCTACTACCAACTTCAACCCCAACACCCTCAACAATCATAATCTCACCAACCTCCTACCCAACATAATAACTCTAACTCTCTGGAAAATCTCCTAATGAAATGTATGGAAAAAACTGATGTTGTAATCTAGAGCAACACAACCTCCTTGAGAACCCTAGAAACCTAAATAGGGCAGCTAACTATAGCTTTAAGTAGTACACCCCCTGGCACTCTGCAAAGTGATACTGAGAACCCTAGAAGAGAAGGTAAGGAGTAGTGTAAAGCCATTACCCTTAAATTAGGCACAAAAATTACACCTCCCTACTAATAGGACACAACTAAGGAAGAGCCTCACCCTAAAAAATAGCAAAGCAAGATAGAACCCTTAGAGAGAAGGTCTAATTGTGCACATTCCCAACTATATACTAATCCTACCAACAACTTAGATGAAGACACCACTTGAACACCTGAGCAACAAAAGAACAGTAAACAGTTATCAAACATTATTCCTAAATCCTTTATTGCATCATAAATTTTCCCTTAGCGACTCAAACACCAATAGTAGGATAAGTAATTTGATAACTTCCTAGAGATTCTTCATCAATTGCATATCAACATCTCGTTGTTGGAAGCCCTCCAACAGGTTCCTAATTATGCAGAATTTTTAAAGGATATATTAACATGAAAGAGAAGACTATGTGAATATGAGATGGTAGCAATGACCTAAGGATGTAGTTTTATTTTCCAACAAAAATTAACTAGAAAATTGTAGTACCCTAACAGTTTCATCATCCCTTCTTCCATCAATGAAAATTATTGTGGTAAGGCCCTTTGTCACCTAGTTGTTAGTATCAATTTCATGCCTATATCCATGTTTAGGAAATTAGGTATTGGGGAAATAAGGCCTATGACTATCACCCTATAACTAGCTAAAAAATCATATGTCCACCCTAAAGGAAAGATTAAAGATTTGTTAATAAAGGTTGATAAGTTCATCTTACTCACTGACTTTGTAATCCTCGATCATGAAGCCAACAAGGAGGTCTCTATAATTTTGGGGAGGCCTTTATTGGCCACTGGTAAGACCCTGATAGATGTGTACAAGTGAGAACTAATGATGAGGGTTAATAAGGAGCATATAACTTTCAATGTTTTCAATTCACAAAAACTAAAGAAGCAAGATCTTGATGAGTGATGGGTTATTTCCGCAAGCGCACGGATTTGTTATAGCATTTCAAGGTCCTATCCCACAGGGACTTTGAAATTGAGTATACTTATTTAGTATGTTAACTATCTAAATCAATATGGATTAGGGATATGCAAATAGAAAACAAGAATAATTATGAAAACTTTCTAATTATAACTACTAAAATAATAGGAGTGGAACCTTGGATTGAACTTTGCTCTCTAATATAATAATTAATGATGAAAGAACGTATATGTCACATTTTAATTCATTAAATGTGAATGATTGGTCTAATTATATCCATTAGCCTCTCTCAAGACTAAGAATATATTTAATTTAATTTTTAGACTACTTTTGTGACTCATAAATTAAACTAAATCCATTAAGTGTCACCAGTTTAATAGTCCCTAAGAATTAAACATCTACTTTTGTGATTGCTTAAACTTCCATACATATGCTACTTTCCGATAAAAATTTCAACCTTTCATTTGTAGATATTAACTAAGGAGGTCGGATTTTGTCAAATAAACATTACAACTTAATCCTAGTACATGCAACAGTATAAATGAACCAAACATATGACATATTACTTCAGTTCATCATATTAACACTAAAATGGGCCTAATTTAATCCTAGAAAAGAAGATTACTCACTCATATCTTTAAGTAAAATCAACAGAATAAATTGCATAATAAGCATCAAAATAATACAAAAATATAAAGAAGGGAAATTAGATTGAATTAATTATAAGCTGAAAGAGAATAAAGTTGATTACGAGTTGTTCATACACGAATATGCACTTAAATCTCTAGAAAAATCAAAATAATGGAAACAAACAAAATGCTTTGGAATCCCTCCTAGAACTCCGTAAGAAGTCCCCGTAGTGTGCCCTAAATAATTCCCATCACACTAGCCATGTAACGTACGATAAACGTGGGAGTAACCATCACTGCACAGTCGTACAGCGCCTACATGGCCTGGCCATACAACATTTCAACTCAAGAAATAGATGGAAATTTGGATCTTCTACATCTAGGCAAGTTGCGCATTGCTTGGCCGTACGGTTTCTTTCTCATTGAAAATCACAGGCAAGTGCTGCACGGCTATGCAGTTAGGTATGCAACCGGCTATATAGCTCTCTCTTCTTTTTTCTTGTGGACTTCTTGGCATATCTCTAGCTCTCATAGCTTTTGGATTCTTCCATAAACATGTTAGGTTGACTTACTCTCCTTGAAAGCCCTCCATACTAGGTTCTTTCTTCTAAAAACATGTATTTCTTTCTTGGATTTGGTGTTCTTGTGGAAATTTCTAAAACACTAAAATCAAAAAAGTAGTAGTGCAAATAATAGATTAGAACCATAGGAAAATATGTGAAAGAGATTAAATGAAGTCCTAATGTGAAGGAAAAAAAAGCAAAAATATGGAAAATATTCACTTTATCAATGAGTGTTCACGAGTTGACATTATTGATTTAACTATCTGTAATGAGTTCAATGTAGGAACATTTCATGAGGAATCCAAGTTTTTTGACATAGACCATTTAAATAGTAGTTACCCAACCCATTATTCTGGTAAATAGGATGACGAAGATATGGCAAGGTGGAGTTGGATAAATTACTCAACCTCTTGAGAACCTTTGAGTCTGAACTATGGATAGATACAACCAATCAAACCATCAATTGAGGAGCCTCCCAAGCTAGAACTTAAGCCATTACCATCTCACTTGAACTATGAATATTTATATAAGGAGGAAACCCTACAAGATATTATATCATCTACCTTACCTAAATTTAAGTCGGAGCAGCTAGTCAGTCTACTAGAAAATCACAAGAGAACTTGGATGGACCATGGTAGGTGTCTATGAAATTAGTCCAACATTATACATGCACAAGATTTTGCTAGAAGACCAAGCAAGTTTATCAATCAAGCAACAAAGAAGGCTAATCAAAATAATGAAGGGGGTAGTGAAGAAAGAAATCATCAAATGGCACGACGTTGGTATCCTCTGTCCAATATATAATAGCAATTAGGTAAGTCCTATTCAATGTGTCCCAAAAAAATGAGCTATGACCATCATTTAAAATTCTAAGAATAAATTGATCATGAGCTAGACAGTCACAGGATGGAGTATTTGTCTGGACAAAAAAAACTCAACAAAGCTACCCAAAAAGATAATTTCTCCCTCCTTTTTATTGATCAAATGCTTTACTAATTGGCATGAATAACTTTTTATTATTTTTTAGATGGATACTTAGGTTAAAATCAAATTACCATTGCATTAGAAGATCGACATAAAACCACTTACATGCCCCTACATCACATTCACATTAAACGAATGCCTTTTGGCTTACATAATGCACTCACAACTTTGCAGCGGTGCATGATGGCTATATTCACAGACATAGTAGAAGACATAATATAATTTTTTATCAACAATTACTAAGTTTTTGGAGAAAGTTTTGAGGATTCCCTGACAAATATAGAAAGAGCATTAGTAAGGTGTGAAGAGACCAACTTAGACCTTAACTAGGAGAAATGTCACTTTGTGGTTCAAGAAGGTTTTTTCTTAAGTTATAGGGTCTCACCTGAAGGACCGGAGATTAATAGGTCTAAGACGGAGGTCATCAAAACATTACCTTCTCCAACCACTATCAGGGGTGTGAGAAGATTCCAAGGACATGCTGGATTCTATCGAAGATTTATCAAGAATTTCTTCAAAATTGCTAAATCCCTTTGTTAGTTGGTGGTATAGGATAGAAATTTTGAGTTTAATGAGTTTTGTAATGCGGCATTTGAAAGAATAAAGTTAGCATTCACCGAAGTCCCTATTATTATAGGACCTGATTGGACTCTACCCTTTGAATTGATATGTGATGCAAGTGATTATGCTATGGGAATAGTCCTAGGGAAACAAAAGAATAAGTTCTTCCACAACATCTACAATATTATTAAAACACTCAATGAAGCTCAACTTAATTACACCATCACAAAAAATGAGTTACTAAAAGTAGTATTTGCATTTGATAAGTTCTGATCTTATCTCTTAGGGAGAAAAATGATTATATTCACTGACCATCCTACTATTTGTTTTTTACGTTCTAACAAAGATGCCAAACCTAGATTGTAATGGTGGATGTTACTTTTGCAGGAATTAGATGTTGAAATCAATGATTATCAAGGGAAGAATAATCCAATTATGGATCATCTCTCCAAACTAGAAGGATATAATGGGGATTAGAAACAAGTCTTGACTTAGGAAAACTTTCCTAACGAACAACTCCTAATAATTAAGCAAGGTCAACCACCCTAGAATGCAGATATTGCTAACTACCTACCTTATAAAATACAGCCCCCTAACAAATCTCTCCAAAAGTTGAAGAAATTATTCAATGACTACAAATACTACAATTGGGATGAACCATTCCTATTTCATAAATGTGCTTATGGACTAATGAGACGATGTGTTAGTGGAAAGGAAGTAAAGGAAATCTTGACCACCTGTTGACACATATCCTATGGAGGACATTTTGGAGGTATAAGGACTACAACAAAGGTCCTACAATGTGGATAGTACTAGCCCACCATATTCAAGGATGCCAGGGATGAGGTCTAAAACTGTGAGTAGTGTCAACATACCGAGAACATTTTATAAAAGAATGAAATATCTCAAACAGGAACCTTAAAAGTGGAACTATTTGAAGTGTGGAGCATTGATTTCATGATCCCATTAATACATTCTTATATTAGTGGATTATGCATCCAAATGGATAGAGGCTATTGCACTGCCAACTAATGATTTCGGTTTGGTGATCCACTTCTAGCAACAAAATGTTATATAAGATTTAGGACTCACAAGGTAATAACTAGTGATGGTGGCACACATTTTTATAATAACTTCTTTCAACAACATATATGCTAAAATATGGGATTCATCATAGAGGTGTCACATCCTATCACCCATATTCAAGTGGTCAAACTGAACTTTCTAATAGAGAAATTAAGAGAATTTTGAAGAAATTAGTCAACCCAACTCGAAAAGATAGGTTAACCAGATTAAATGACACATTGTGGGTGAATAGGACAGTATTCAAAACTCCCTTGGGAATATTACCCTAATAAATTATATTTGGAAAAGCTTGTCACCTACTTATTTAACTATAGCACAAATCCTATTGGACAATTAAAACAATAAATTTTGATCTAGCTGCCGCAAGAGAGGCATGAAAGTTATAGATGAATGAGCTCGATGAGCTAAGAAGTGCCTTACACAATAGTACCTTGTTGTACGAGGAGAGGACCAAGAAATTTCATGAGCATCTAAATCCAAAAGAGTTGTATCTTGGGTATTTGGTGTATCCCTATAGAGCTGTGAATCTCAAGAAAGAAAAGATTGAAGGAACCATCAAGGTCAACGGCCATTGAGCAAAACTGTATCAAGTAAAAATCTTAACAAGGAAGTTCAAACAGTTTCCTTATGAACCTCATAGGGTTGTTAGGTTGAGGACATTAAACCAAGAGATAATAAAAGGCAGCCTCAAAATTCTATCTTTTTATTAGTTTAACTCATATTCTTTATGCTTCCCATAGAAGTTTGTTAGTTTCTCAAAAAAGACCTACTGTAATATCCGTACCTATCAATGCTTTAATTGTTAGGCTAACGAGTAGGTGAAAGGTGGGTAAAAGGTGTGTTCCATGTGTCATGAAGATAAAGGATGCTAACACTCTCTATCATGTAGGAATATTTGGCCATATCAAGTGTCAGGTAGCTACTTAGCGTGTAGGTATAGCCCCTCACACCCTCTCCTAGGTATGCCTCACCTGTCTAGCACATCTTTTTACAATCACTCCCCTAATCATTTATCTTTTTAGATCACATCTTGTCTATTCTGTCTTCACCACTCTATACCATTATTCTCCACTCCTAATGTGAGATAAAGTTCTGCAAAGACTTTTATTTAGGAATAACGCCTTCGTAATAATTATCTAGCATAACCTATCACGCATCCCACTTCACCCACCTCACTAAAGCACGCTGACACCACCATCACCACTACCTCAAAAGAAAATACCCTGATGTGCATAAATATACCCATTTATTCCTCATTGTATGCCTTTAACTCCACGATTTCAAGATAAATGACTTGTTCTATAGCTAAAGCAGTAGTAAAAACCCTTTAGAAACACAAAAAACTAACCTTTTTGAAAAAACAGCTATTTCCATCTAATCGAATGAGTTTTCCTCACTGAGGATGATGAGGAAACACACTCCTTTGCTCCCCTAGCCAAGACCCTAAAGCACTCATCAAAATCACTTACCATTTTTCAATCTAATGGTGCTCAAGAACACTTCAATACTCTAGCCAACTGCTACTTTTATTTTGAAAGAGGTTTAGCCCTCCTTAACCTACACCATTACCTTGTCAACTCCATTAATCATCACCACTGGCAAACCTTCTACTGACACCCCCAGAATTTTCTTCTATTGTGATCCTAGAGTTTTACAACAATCTCAACACCAAACAAAAATATAATAAAGTTTTTATACAAGGAAAGTTAATCTCTTACTCATCCACTACAATCAACAACCTTTATGTTGTATCCTCTTTTGACATCTATGAATACTCTAAGCTAATTGAAAACCCTACTAATGAGGTCACAGCAAACATCCTCGCCACACTCACCAATCTTGGAACAAAATAGTGAGTCACCACAAAAAGTTCTTGTAACTACGATAGCCAAAATCTCTTACCCCAAGATAAGGTTTGGTATCATTTTCTAGGGATTCGATTGCTACCCACCACTCACGACCACTCAATTTCCTTTGACTGCATGGTCTTACTTTACTGCATACTCACAAAACTAACCATTGATGTTGGAAGAATCATTTAAGACAAACTAAAGCTGGTGGCAACAAAACTGTAGGGTCTAATCTTCTACCTTGCCTTTGTGCCAGAGTAGAAGTCCCCCTAGAACCCAATGAAGGAAAAGTCACCAGGCCCCACTCCATCAACTAGATATTTATCAATCACTTCTTTGATACTCTAATAGCTACCCCTAAGGCTAGAATATCACTACCACATCAAGAACAACACTAGGGAGGATTGGAGTCACAAATACAAGCACTAAAAGAAGACAAGGACATCCCGTTGGGAGGACAAGAAGAGATAATCACCATAGTAACACAGTTATTTACTACACTAGAGTATGTTAGCTTGATTGATTTCAAAACTATGAAGTTTAAACCTAGGACGAGAGTATCAATTGCTTCTTTGGTAGAGACACGATCAAGACACTCAAATGAAAAGATGGCGGAAAAGTAGTTGAGCAAGTTTACAAACACGCAACAACAAGGAAGGGTGATATATGTCCCCACTTTTAAAGATAAAGAAGTGATAGATATCCAAGTGAATGTCCTAGGATAAGAAGTGGAATTGGACAATTCTAAAAAAGAAGGGTCTTCTGAGAAAATAACCATCACATTTACCCCTCCCACAACTTTACCATTTAAGTCGTCCCCATCAAAGTCAGTCTAAACCTTGTCATGAACGAAGAAAAGCATGTTGTTTTACAGCTATTTTATTTCTTTTTTTTTATGTGTTAAATCTAGGCTACTTACCCATCTTATCTTTTAGTTTCCCAGCCCTCCCCTTTGATAGTGAGGGCCTATTGTAACACCTCCAAAATTCACTCCTGAATTTTTTTTTAAAATAATAAAGCAGAAGCTAGGAGAGAATTTGGGAAATGTTACCCCCACATCCAACACAAGATAAATGTCCACCATCTATCTCATGCTAGATGCAAGGTTAAAACCTGTCAAAAAATCTAAGACATCTAAATGAAATCATCACTGAGCTCATTAGCAGAACCTATGAAATAAATCTGAATTTGAAAAGCTTATCAGAGTACGAGAAATTGAAAGTTAATTACAATACCCTTGAAAATTTAAATGTAATACTCATAACTTCCAAAGAGGAATACAGTTAAACAAAACAAAACCTGAAGGATCAATATCCGGATTGCCTACACACTCAAGTCAAGCCTTCCACCCCAAAATAGTATCTGATCTTAAACCTGCACAAAAGGTCTGCTCCCCACCATCAGTGGATCATCACAGGACCCATTCAACCAAGGTAGTATCACTACAGGTCCAATACTGAGTAAATCCCACTACCTTACCTTATGGAAGAGACGTAAACTATAGCATCAAGTGCATATTAAATTATGATACAATACGTTGATACAATATTATGCATACTCAAACCCACATCACCAGTCCTACCATACACATATGATAACATGTGAAACATATGTAACATCCTATTTAAACATATAAGGGTGGTATGACTAAAGTATAAAGTAGCTTATGTACCTCAGGTAGGAATAGTCCATATTATTGATAACTCGTCACATAGCCACAATCACATAAGTCGCATGTTGTAATACAGATAATAAAAGTTGGCTATGGTCCAATTAGACTTATTTCCTTTGAATCTTTGTTAAATGTAGTCATTTCACACCATAATCTTTATTAATCCACGTGAGTACGGGAACCCCACTATTATAGCCAGTGGACCGGAATACATACACTCAGGGCAGAGCGCTCCTGACCACTATTATTTATCGGTGGACCAGTCTCCAGGGCATAACGCTCTTGGCCACTATTATTTGCCGGTGGACCGGTCTGGCCCCGACTCACATGGTGAAACTCTAAACCTTCTTAGGCCTTAATTACTATTAATTATGATATATTCTTTTTTTATTTCAATTATTAGTAATTGTTCGAATATAATAATTATTTCTATTCTATTATTAATATTATTATTAGACATAATATTGATGCCAATTTTTACTTGCAGGGTATAGAGTAGGAATGAACTAATTGTGTTGTTAGTTTTGAATTTTAAGTATTATTTGAATTATTATATATTTTATTATCATTCTTCTTCTTCTTATTAATATTATAATTATTAGAATAATTATTATTATCATTTTTATTAATTATTCTGGAAAATATTAGGCCCTAATTTTGTATTAACATTCGCACTTATGTATTTTAGTATTTTTATTTCTATTTTTATAACCATTAATAATAATATTAGTATCATCTCTATTATTTTAATATTATTATATATGATATTAATTTTATTATTTATTTATGTTAATGAATAGTATGTAATTAATTAGAGGTAGAGTTGAAATCCCACCTTAAAATATAAGGCTTATATATTACTATTATTATTATTATTATTATTATTATTATTATTATTATTATTATTATTATCATTCTTAATATTATCTTTATTTATAATATTTAGTTGTTATTAAAGTTATATTATTATTATTTTCATCCTTACTAATATTATTTTGGGTGACCCTTATATCACCCTTTTGTTTTGAAGTTCATTGGTGTTATTATTAGTTTTTCTACTAGTATTTTGTTTAGTTAATTTTAGTATAATAATATTTTAATTAAAAATAAGGTCTTGGGATAAGTTAGAAATAATAGCATTCTTAAGAGGAAACCTAATCCTAGTATTTTCCTATAGTAGGTGAGCCCAATCAAAGCTCTCAAGTAATATAGGAGCGTGCTCCAAGACTGGTGACATTTTAGGTAAGGGGCGCTAAGGCCTTTTGTGTATTTTGTGATTTTGTATGCCATCTGTGCCACATGGTATGAATTATAGTGTACTTCATGTCTATCTTGTATAACTATTATGAATGTAGCATGATATGGAAGTTGAGGCTTGATTGAGTAAATAATTATGGCATGAGAATGATGTGAATGTTATGTTATTGATATGGTATGATGTGGCCTAAGACATGCATGGTTGGATTGTAAAATAATAATGAGGTTGCATGGTGATAGGGTTGCATGGAGTTGCACGCTGTTAGAATTTGTATGGAGTTGCATGATGTTAGGATTTTACATGGAGTTGCATGGTGATAGGGTTGCATGGAGTTGCATGCTATTATAAATTTGTATGGAGTTGCATGGTGATAGGGTAGTATGGAGTTGCATAGTGTTAGGATTCTACATGGAGTTGTATAGTGTTAGGGTTTGCATGGGATTAGGGTTGCATGGGAGTATAGTCTACGTGGAGTCAGGGTTTGCATGGGAGTTAGAGTTTTTCATGGAAGTATGGTCTACGTGGGGTCAGGGTTTGTATGGGAGTTAGGGCTTTGCATGGAAGTGGGGTTACGTGGAGTTAGAGTTTACATGGGAGCTAGGGTTGCATGGAATTAGTCATGCATGTCTAGGCGAACTTTTGTGAAAAAAATACTTAAGACACTAACCATTTAAAGTGAAAGATTTTTGAGCCGAGTCCAGAATGACCCACCGGTCAGAAATAGTGGTCACGGTTTTACCCTATAAGTGACCGGTCCACCGGCGAATAATAGTGGTGTGGACTTTGTCCCGCAAGTGTCCGGCCCACCGGCAAAAATAGTGGGGTGACTCGAGCTCAATATACACAAACCATAGTTTGCTAAAGGCACTTAAAAGATATTAATTACTTACAGTGGAACACCATGTGAGTAGGAACTAGACCGATCCACCGGTCAGGAATAGTGGTGTGGACTATTGTCCCGCAAGTGTCCGGTCCACCGGCGAATAATAGTGGTGTGGACTTTGTCCCGCAAGTGCCCGACCCACCGGCTATAATAGTGGAGTGCCTGTGCTTACATGGTTTTGATAAAAGGCTTGGTGTGTATCGACTTTCGATAAAAAGATTAATTAAATAATTAA
The DNA here is from genome assembly GCA_039764185.1 of Tamarix austromongolica. Classification (NCBI taxonomy): domain Eukaryota; kingdom Viridiplantae; phylum Streptophyta; class Magnoliopsida; order Caryophyllales; family Tamaricaceae; genus Tamarix; species Tamarix austromongolica. The sequence goes on along the minus strand of CM077809.1, from coordinate 139,800,350 downwards.
TCCAGACTATTGGGGCTTTATGTGTGGGTTTGATCTTTTATCAGTTGTGTACTTATCTGTATGTCCTTATGTATCATATACGTGGTTTGGAAGTGTAAGTCAAGTATTATTCTGTATGATTTTATGTGACTATGTGTTGGCCTTAGTGCTCGGTTACTTTACTCAGTACGTAGCGTACTGATCACCCTTTACATGGGTGCTGCTTATTCCCACGAGTAGTATGCCCTTTTGATTTTGTGCAGGTGGGCGAGACATCAGTCAGGGCTGTGTGTTGAGTTTTTTTGGCTTGAAGTTCGAGAGACTTGTGTCCATATTTCAATCTTTATGTGATTCTATTTCTTTTTGTTAATCTTTCATCGGTTGTAAGTTTAATTCTCTTTTGGAAATGAGTTATAATTATTTATGTGTACTCTGATCTTGGGGTTATAATCTTTCTAGTTCTTTTATGAACTTTTGGTTTGAATTTAATGTTAATCTTTTCTTCTAGCCTTAGCACTTGGTACTAAAACGGTTGGAGAGAATTGGTTTGGTACTAAGTGTGGCGGTAACATCCCTAAAATTCACATGTTTTAAGTGTTTCTATTTTAATTGCTTCCGCTTTAAAAAAAAGTAGTGAATTTTGGGGTGTTACAACTATCACCTTATGTCCATAGGAGGGAATATCTTAGTTATTATATCTTAATTAGCATGACGTAGTTTTATCTTTGTTATATAGTTATAATGTAGTAATATTTTCATCTAATGCTTTTAGTTTGCGTATCTCTTTCATTTTGTTTTTATTTTTTACCAAGATCATTGTTATGCTTAAACTCAGCAAAGAAGTTAGCCTTACTACTCACCTTATCAAATTCTATCTGAATTGAGTAATTATTTTAGCCATAATATATGTGTATAATGTAGAAGTGACAATACTAATGTCTTGAGACCACAATACACTATCTATGAATGATTAAGCCAATTCGAGGAAGCCTCATAAGACATGTTGACCTTTTGGTTGAAATAACTTTACCAATATCTGTTTTTATTAACTTGTATAAACTGAGTTCTTTAGAATCGTCTACATGGAGATACTTCGAGCACAAGGAAATAAGGACTATCTTTATAGATCTTCTTTTAGACCTTACGCATTAGAGAAATAGTAGTTAACTGAGACATCCTCAATTGAAAGTATTAAGAAGCCTACCATAACCAGCTTGTAAGAGAGGTAATTGAATAATTTATGGTGCATTAACTGTATAAATAAGGAGCATATTCTGGCATATTAATGATAGTAGAGAGGGGAGATTTAATGGTAGAAACACCTAGTAACTAGAGGTGCTTGCATGAAACTCATGTGTTTGCTTGCATGGCATTGTCTAATAGGGTAACAAGTTTGCTTGAAAATTTTTAGAATAGGTGTTAGGGTGGAGTAACATCTTTGAGACCTAGATGTACACTCGTGTAAAAAGACCATGAAAACTTGAAGAAACCCTATCTCTCTTGAATACACACACACACACACACACACACACACACACACTTATATATATATAATATTTTTTGTTATGAGTAGGTCAGCTAATAGAAAAGGATGTCTAGTTTCACAAGTACCTTGATGATCATTTAAGATCTAGTAAGGAGATCCGAAGAAAAACACATAAGAATTTTCTTCCATACACAACACACCACTGACCCTTTTAATATATATTATATATATGCAAACAACTTTTAGTTGGAAAAATTGAAAGCTCAACATAGTTGAAGGCTACTAAATGCTTCCTTCTTTACTTAGGGATATCCATTTATACAGTTATAATGGTGCTCTAGATAACTAACATCTTAACCTTGGGGGAAATGAAATGAGTGCATTTTCACTAATTAAATGACCCTACAAGTATCATTATATATATATATGATTTTTATTACTTGAGGGAGTCTTAAGGTGTGTTTATTAATAGTTTTTCCACCCTTTGAGATCTCACTTGAGTTTAACATGAAAAGAGATCTTATACCCTGTTAACTCACACCACTTTCCACTCTTATGACACCTCATAGAATTAAAGCTTTTACTCAACTAATTTCAAGGCATGTGTAAGAATGGCAGAAATATAGCATCTCAAAGCATATCAAAGCATATCCTCACCCTGCCAAGACTACAGGAGCCACCATTTAGGTTGCCATCAAGGGTCTGCATGCCAACAAAAGAAGAACACGCAAAATCCTTGAATTTGGTAGCATTCACCAAGGGATCATTACAGGGTACTATCACTTGATATAAGATATAGCCATTAGATGCCAGGTACAGTCACCCATTACAATAGTATATAACACTTGTCCTACCTTCTCGTTTTGCATATTATAAATACCCCTTGGAAATATCATGCATGGGGATCATCATCAATCATCAATCAAAATAGGAAAAAATACCAAGGGAAGAGCAATAGAGAAATGAAGAAGATGAAGAGTTAGAACAAAGCTACGCCGAGGGAGGAAAACGAAGAAGGAGTGATTAGGCTAGATAAGGGTAGAATTACCATGATCTACCTAGTCCCTTCCCTTCTTTCTCTTCTCTATTTTTTGTTTGTCTAGAAGAAATTTAGAATGGCTAAATTTCATGGTGAAAGGGAAGATTGGGAACCTATATTGTTGTAACCATTGACATTATAGTCATGCTTGGTTAAATGATTTTTCATTTTTTTGAGCTTCATTTGTTAAAGTGCTGAAAGTCACTCATTCAAATTATGAATCAAATGTGATAGTATAGAAAACTTATGATGACAAATGGTGATAGGGTTGGAACTGAAAGATGAAGAAACATTATCATTAATCCTCCCAAACTCGCTGCACAATATTGCCTTGGCCCATGGACCGTGATAGAGATGGCCTAAGAGTATGTTTCACCGTTGAGTGGAACCTAGTGATTATAGAAGGGTTAATATCTATTGAGCTTAACATGCTATGAATTATCATAGGGTCCACGCACATGGTGTTAACAATTCCTCTCTATTGACTCTATCTTCTAATTTCGATCCCACCTATCCTAGGTTGATCTTAGTAACTTCATAATCACTTATTTACTTTATTATATTTTCATAATCACCCTACCAATATTTTGTCATACAATTAAGTTTTCAAAATACTTGACTTTGGTAATGTATAGTTCACTTATGCCCCCGTGGGGTTAGCATTCTCTCATCACTTTATTATTTAGACTGACGATGTATACTTGCATGATTGTGGTGTGCTCCTTTATTAGTATTACCTTACCAAATATTGTTGAACTTAGCACACACCATAGTCTTCTACAAAATTAGTATTAGTACAAGTTTCTCGGACTAAGTAAATCATAATACCTCATAAGAGGCAACATAACTATATTTCACATAGTCACATGTATTAATAAATTTATACTTGTGCACAAAGCATATATCATATCCACAAACAATATTCATAGAATAACGTAGGTAAACATCCAATCCCAAACTCAATAGTAAAAAATGCTAATCAATTTCTCATCATTTCAAGGTACAAAGTCCCATGTGATTATTTAAACAAATCCTAAACATAGTGGTAGGGCACTTAGGTAACTACCAAACCAACAGTCCAAAACAATACCAAGGTAGGGCACTAAGACATCTATCGAACCAACAAATCAAAAGAAAAACAAGGCATGGCACTAAGGCAACTACTAGACCAACAATTACAAAACAATACCTATTTTGGACACATAAGCATCTACTGAACCAAAAAATCTAAAACAATAACAAATTAGGGCACTTAGGCTACTATTGGAACAACAAATCCAATTAATACCAATGTATGACACTAAGGCACCTACCAAACCAACATGTCATTTCTTTTTATTTTCTTACACAATTTTTTTTTCATTTTCACTTACTTACTCAAGGGGGATACAATCAATCCAAGGATACTGAGGTATACTAAGTCATATTAGTACTTAAAGGAAATATAGTACCATTACAATGAACCTAGGGACATAGCGGCATACCTTGTTCTACTAGCATTTAGAGACAACATAATACCTTCCAACCTTGGTCACCTAGTCCATAAGTATTAATAAGTATCCATACCCTTTATAGGTCCCTTTGGTCGCCTATAGATTCAAGTAGGGTCTTAATTGTGGCACAACGACATACCAACAAACCAAAATAAATGAGGTCTCACACCTCACCTTTAGGCTAGCTATTCATAGAGAGAAAAAAAATCCTAACTCAAGGTATTTCACTTTAAGTATTCATATTTTATGAGGTGATCATATAAGTCATATATGGCACAAAACTTTCTATTTTTATACTTAACCATTTTTCCTTTTATTTTCAATTATTAAGGTAAACCCTAAGGTCATAGGTCTATGAAAAGCTAAGTCAAAGCTAAGGTCAACCTATCAATTGTCTAAGGCCATCCTAGCATCTAATTATTTGTAAAAGATAGATTAGATCAAAATTACAAAATTCCCTTCAAACCTAAGTTCCACCATTCTATTCATTTTTGTACCAAAGATTATCACTATGGAAGATTTTTCATGAGTGGGCAAAAAGGTAATATTACATATTATTTTAGCACATAGGTAATCTTTTTATTTTAGTAATTAATTGTATTTTCCATTTTTCATGCATTTGGTGGGTTGCGCCTATAAAACCCTAATCATGCAAATCTTACGTATCACATCTTCCATGGAGCATGTATATACAAATTTGAAGTATAATACATCACTTAACTATGACGTAAATCATTTGACATATTACCATGCATACAACTTAAGTTTCAACATTCATACATATCATCCCTTCCATATATTATCATTTTTTCATGCACGTCATCATACTTGAAAAGCATAAAACCCTAGCATGATTCTTAATGTGAACAACCCTAGCTTTCTCATATAGAAATTCTATTATATTATGAGTGATTGGATTTACCTAATCCCAACTTACAAAAACAAGTCTTCTTCAAAGCCCTAAAGAATTACCTAGGAATTCAACATTCAAACACATATGTATTAGCATAAAATATTACATGCCAATAATCTAAATCACCAAATTAGTTTAAGCATCACTAATTGGTTGAAAAAATTAAGAAAAATCCAAATAAACTTTTTGCAACAAGGGAGGAAGGCTTGGTTGGTGTTGCTAAGAAGGGGAAGAGGATAACGGTGGACTTAGCCGATGCTAGGCCACCAAGAATGTCAGGAATGGATGGTGTTGGGGAGGGAAGATTAACAAGACAAGGTGTAACAAGTAGAGGAAGAAAAGATGGAAAAAAAGGGTTAAAGAACAAGGGAGGGTTTCAACAGGTAATGGTGCAGCAACAAAGGTTGCACTTTAGTGAAGTTGGCTGATGGTGAAGTGGTATGCTTTAGTGGGTTTGGCCAAAGGAAGAAGGGATGGAACGTTGGATTTTGTCAAATGAGAAGGGGGAAGAATGGTGCTTTTAGCCAATGGTGTGGTGGTAGTTTTTGTGTGAAGGGCTAAAGACAAGGAGAAAGAAGAAGTATGCATGAGGGAGAGATTTACTTTGCGGAGGTTGTGCTTCGATGTTTAGGTAGCTTTAGCAGGGGTTATTGGTGTAAGGAGTGAAGGATCAATGGTGGTGGAGTGTGTTGTAGAGTACAAATGGTGGTGGAAGGAGAAAATGATGATGGAGAGAAGGAGAGCATAAGAGAAGCAGGTGGAGTGCAGGTTTATGGCACGATGAAAAATAAGAGGTATAGGGTTTAAGAAATGTAACACCCTAAATTTTTGAACCAAAAAATATTATTTTTAAGACTATGCAAAAGTTGAAAAATAAAACTAGAGAATATTTTTGCCACATCAACTATGAGAGAGGTGTGATCCTAACCTAACTCATGCCTGATATAAGGCAAAATAGAACAAGGAACAAAAGAATACATGATCATAATAATAATGTGAGAATACAAGCTAATTAAGACTAGAACTATGACATATATAGAATGAACTTGAAATTTTTACAAAATTAATTGTTAGAATCTAAGCCAAAAGTTTTAATAACCAAAAATACAAAAACATTCCAGTGTAATGGCTAAAACAAACCCATCAGACACTTGCATTCCACCTTGACCTGCTGACATGTCAAGCACTAGGCCACAAAGTCTTCAATCTCATGCTTCATACAAGTCCACTAATAGATCTACCTCAAATCCTTTTACAGATAATCCCCTATAGGGTGGAAGAAATAAAGTGCACAATGACCCTTTTCTAGGATCCTTCTCTTAAGCCCCCCATAGCTCTGTGAAGCATACTACCATCCTTAGAAACAAATTCTACTATCCTCAAAAATCTTAAATATGGCTACTCTACCATCAGATATCACTTTCTTAACTCGCTCAAGCTTGACATCTCCTAGATGATAAGCTTGAATCTCATCAAAGATGGTTGGGGTGATCAAGAGTGTACTCATACTCATCTCAAGATCCCCAAGTCTAATGATCTCAATAAACAACTCCTAAAGGTCTCAAGATCCAATCTAATGCCACCAGCTAACTTAAGGTATATGAAATCTCCCAACTATGACCATCTGCTACAACATTGGCCTTACCCATATGGTATGTCAACTCTAAATCATAGTCCTTGACCAACTCCCACCGTCTTCTCTATCTTATGTTCAATTCTTGCTATGTGAATATGTGCTTGAGGCTCTTATAGTTTGTATAGAACTTATAATGTACTCCATATAGGTAATGACTCTAGATCTTCAAGGGAAAAACCACTACAGCTAGCTAAAGGTAGTGCATAGGATAATTATGGTCTTGGTCCTTTAATTGGTGAGAAGTAGAGGCCATAACCCTCCTATGCTGCATTAATATGCACCCTAAACAAAACTTTGATACAACACTATATACCTTCAATCCCTCTGTACCCAATGGTAAGGTAAGCACTAGAGTTGAAGTCAACCTCCTTTTGAGCTCCTCAAAATATTCGGCGCACTTATTATCCCAAAAAATTACACCATCTTCTTCACAAGGTAGTCAAAGGACGAGCAATCTTAGAAAAATACTAGATGAATTATCTATAGTATCTTGTTAAACCCAAAAAATTGTAAACCTCCATGATGTTCATTGGTGTGGTGCACTCTGATATTGCTTGGATCTTAGAAGGATCCACCACCACACCTTCCCTGAAAATAACATACAAAAGGAAAGCTACTTCATCTAACTAAAACTCACACATCGAGAGTTTGGCATACAATTGATGAGTCCTTAAAAACTTCAAAGCCTCTCAAAGATGATGCTTATATTCCTCACATGTCTCAGAGTAAATCAAGATATCAATGATGAAGACCACAATGAATCCTGGTAAAGGATAATGGTCCTTCATTGTAACCTAGTTCAACCCATGATAATCGATGTAAAGCCTCAACCTACCATCCTTCTTCCTCATAAAAAGGACTAGCATTGCCCAATTCTATACACTCGATCAAATATACCCTTTGTCTAGCAACTTCTCCGACTGAATATGCTACTTTGCCATCTCAATCGATTCCAAGTGATAGGGCACCTTTGATACGAGCTGAGTCCCTTGTAAAAGGTTTATTATTATCTTATGCGCTGGTGGCCTCACTGGAATCTTATCAGGAAACACGTCTGCCTCTAACTTACTAATCACATTCAAGCAAATTCCTAGAGATGGTTCTACAGCATTACCTAAGAATTGCTCTTGGTGAAAAGCACAGGGCCTGAACATCCTCTATTGCTAAGCTGTCCTGCTTGCTCCACTATAAGTCAGTTATGCCCTCTGAACTGGAGGTGTATCTACTACCATACCTAGCAAATGTGCCTACCCCTGTAGAGAACTTCTTTTGATGGAACAAAATTCTACCCAAGCTTAACCGGTCACACGCATAGAGTTGAAACCACAACCCAACATAATCCTTCCCTGGGTGGTTCTTACCACACTACTCATAGATGAAGTGCCACACTCCCGACTAACTCAACTATCCTCCAAAGCGGGGTACCACTCTCGAATGATGACTACCTGAGGTGTGGAACCCCTTCTCTCCCATATAGCACTAACTGCCCTTATACCTCAACTTGGCCCATACCTCATGACTATTAACTTGAGCAATCGCTAATGCCTCTAAGGCATAGTCACGTATAGCCTGCAGGTCCTATGCATGAGTTCCTACCAGAATCTCTTAGAGCCTCAAAATCAATCCTAGCTAGAATCGATGCACCTTCATCTTCTTGTTAGTGTCAACCTCAAGAGCAAAGCGAACCAAGTCCAAATATCATTGTAGTACTCCACCACCGAAGGCGTCCTCTAATGCAACGGTATGAACTCATTGTACTTCGCTATCCTATGGTAGGTAGGATAGAATCAAGCACTGAGCATCTCAATGAAGGTCACCTATTAATCTATAATGGCTCCCCTTAGGTGCTGACTTCTCTACCATTCGTCAACACGACCCTAAAGATGGAATACCCCAATATTCACCTCCCTACACTCTAGACATAAGCCATAAAAATCTTCTCAAAATCTCTCAGCTAGTGCTATAACAAGTCCGGGTCTTCCTGGCCCTAAAAAAATGAAGGGCTATGAAGATCAACCAGACAAAACCAACCTCTAGTGGCGATATTGGAAAAAGACGTAGCTGCAACGGCTGTGGAGGCTTCTCAAGTTGAATCTGCCACTCCATGAATGCTCCAACTATCTCCATCAAATGATCAGACTTTGATTCAAAGCCATTGAAACCCTAGAATACTAAGCGGCATTAGAAATGAATCAAATACTAACTGCACAATTGCTTAACATGAAGGTAGTATATTACACATGTGTCCAAAAGTTAGTCATATTTTATAAAATTAAGGCCAACCCCCAACGTGAACTAATGTCCCATCATAGCATAAAGTGGATTATACTAATTCAGATGAAACTAATGAAAACTCATTTTTGAAAAATAACTTTAGGGCTCAAAACCATAGGCTTTGATACCAACTTATAACACCCTAAATTTATGAACAATAAAATTTCATTTTCTTGACAATAAGAAAGCATTTGCAAAGCAAAATTAATGAATTACTACAACATCAACTATGAGAGAGCTATGATCATCACCTAACCAATGCCTAATGCAAGACAAAATGGAATAATGAACAAAAGAATGCATGATCATAATAATATTATGACAACACAAGTTAATAAAGACTAAAACTATTTCATAGATAGAATGAACTTGATAGTTTTACAAAATCAAATATAGGAATCCAAGATAATAGTGTAAATAACAAGAAATGCAAAAACATCCTAGTGTAGTAGGAAAAATACCAATAACAAGTTAGCTTAACTCTTAGGCACAATCACAAACCTCAAAGCCCAAGCAATGGCCTACTAATAGCCTACATCATCACCCTCGGCATACTCTAACTGAGAGTCATACCCCTATAAATTGTCCCCTACTCCCCAAACTAGAAGGTGAATCATCATAGTGACCATATAAGTGTAGTATTAGTATGGTGAAGTACTGGTAAAAAATACTACCTAAAACATGGAAGGCTCATGCAGCACATTGAAGTCACATAACCGCATGGTGATATTATAACAATACAACTCAAATACAACATAACATGCTTGCATGGAAATCATAGAAGTATAAAAATACAATAATACATGCTATACATAAAATGTAAACCATATTAGAATTCTTCCTTTAGCTACCACACAAGTTCTTATTAGTAAGATAACTCATTCAACAATATCAAGTTCTCCACCATGAACAAAAGCCATGGTAGCACAATATAATCTCAATGGGAAATCAGACCCATCCCATAAGGTCAGGATGCATTGAAGGAGCTTTCTTCTTAGATACCACACCCACTATACATCAAGTGCACCTGCCATAAATTTGGATACCACACCAATGACACGTAGTTAAACTACACTGAGGGGGCTTATACTGGGATACCTCATCCACCACACTTTGAATATCCGTGCCTCGAGGGATAAAAAGTTGGGATAGTGCACCCACTTAAGCAATAGACAATACAAAGTGCTAGAGGATTATACTTGGATACCTCACCCATCATATGGGACACCAATGCCATGTTGGCTGCTAATATATAATCTTATACCTCAACAATATACACACACCCCCTACCAACCGCAATCCAATAAAGAAAGAAATAGGTATTGAGTGAAAGAATATATAACCAAGGGCGACCCACCCACCTACTAACTCCCGGTAGCTACCCCGAGAGCTAGATAAAAAGGTTCGAACTAAATCTTAAACTATTAATTTATGTATACATGATGTCACTAAAAACAAAAAAGTCCACTCATAAACAAATTGGGTGTTTCTAAGTGATACCACCAAAAATCAACTACAATCCATTATTTAACCTAATTGGGTGTCACCAAGTAATAACACTAAACACATCACAAGGCATTAAATCCCTCGTTTGGTGGTTAGAGATGACACCAAATGTATACATAAGACAAAAAAGCCACCAATTAGATTTTTTAGAGATAACACCAAACTTAATAAAACAAAAATAAAGTCACATATACCATCATGGTGGTTTATGTTAACTTAGGTCAATCATGGTCAAAATCAAACTTAAAATGTTGTAAATACATGAAGGGACCAACATAAAAGTCCTAAGAGAAAACATAACCATTTACAACAAACTAAGCAGCCTCCAACCGAACCAGTCAATCGGTGCTTTAGACCAATTGACTTGTCTTGTTGTACCAGACTAAGACCAAAAGAAAACTAGACCACCATTTCTTGGTTTGCCTCACTAACAGACTATTCATATGAACCAGTTAACTATTTTAGCCCAACTGGTCAATAGGTCTAAGTAGAGGCCAACCCATTTTATCCTATAGAAAAATTGATTAATAATTTTGACCAACTGATTGACTATTCAAAATAACCTGACAACTTGTTTGGTCTAATCAATCATTAGGTCTAAGGAAAAGCTAAACCATTTTGGTCTATAAGGTTTGACCAACCAACTGAATGTTCAACAAAACAAGTCAATAGGTTTACCAAACCAATCGACTAATCTTGTGGCCAACCGATCCAGAACTCCAAACCATTAGATTTCTTGCAAAACTAATCAATGGGTTCGAGGAACTAATTGATTAGTCTAGGTAAAATACAAACCAAACTTACGAATCACATATCAAATTTCACCACACTTTACCCTATTTATTCTAGCATGCTTCTATATTAAAACACACATAAAAATACATGTTGGACATATAAACTTGCATGGATACATGATAATGTACATGCATAAACAAATCATACTCAATAACCCATTTTATACTTAAAATTAGAGAATCTCAATAACGCTTACATGAGGAGAATTGTTCATAACATAAAACACAATTATATCCTACTCATAAAGGCACTAACACATGAAACGCTAATATACCACACAAACCTAATTATGTTAAAGATAAGAATGCCTTACCTCAAAGTAATCCTTCTAGCATAAAACTCCTAATAGATGGCTTATATAGCAGAACTTCAATTCCTAAGAGAATCAAAGTAAAAATGATCAAAATAATCTTCCAAAACTTCATTAAATAGGAAAATTACAAGAAGAAGAGAAACATAAAAGGCCACCTTTTGACTCAAAAGAAGGGTGTCAAAAAAGAAGCTTAAATCTCCAACTTTTCTCAACCTTAATTATTCCTTGCTTAAGGAAAGAAAGAGAGAACTAAAACTAAGATTTGAAGAATATAAAGGAACACAATGCTTGCAAGGTCAAAGGAGAAATACAGAGAGCACCTCTATTTTTCTCAACATAAGTAAGAAGAGAGAAAAATGGGAGGGTGCTCAACACTTAGTTAAACTTCCACAAGGAAAAGTTAGAAGAGAGTAATAACAAAAGTGAGGAATGATAATGGATAAAAAAATGAGAAGTGTAGGGCAAATCTAGTTGAAATTCTCAAAGAAAAAATAGGATAAGACTAGTGAGGTTAAGTGTAGGAAAGCCAACAAGTGAGGGCTGACTTGATGGAGTGGATGGGGTTGAGTGTAGTCAAAGATAGGCATGGTAGTGAGTTGGCAAGTCTTCATAAAGTTAATCTTAGAGTCCCATCTTCTAGAAGAGAGAGGGAGAGGTGAGAGAGAAGAAAAAGGGGGCTTACCACCAAAAGTAGCTCTTCAAGAAAATTTTGCTAATAAAAATTATAAAATTCTCTAATTAATGTGAAAATAATACCAGAGCACAAAAACATGCTTATTATCATAATTGAACTCAAATTAGAAGTTTTCATAATCATTCAAGAAAAATTCAAATCGAAATCAGGAATGGATCTAAAATCACAAGCAAACCAGTATATTAGCTTATTGAGGTCAAGAACATATTTTTTTTCCAGCATGCCAGTCGATTGGTACACTTGAAATTCACATTTTTATTAAAGTTTCCTATTTCAAAACTAAAACTCATTTATTTTATATAAACATAATTATAAATACAATTTTAACTATTTTGAGATGGGGTATTATAAGAACAGGGTAGTGTGATGGGAGAGGTGGAGTAAAACAAGGAGAGGAAAACATAATAGAGGGGTAGGTATGGTGCAATTGTGGTCTAGGATGATGGTTTGCAAGAGTAGAAGCAATGTGCGGGGAGGTAAAAGGAAGAAGAAGGGAAGCGTACCTTATGGGTTAGGGTAAATATCTAAGTGAAAATTTAGGAGGAATATCCAATTAAAATTTATTAGGCTATTGAATTTACAGTTTACTCGATAAAATGGATACCACTTAAGACCCAAACTAGGTTTAAAATTTGATATGCACTCTTTAGTAAATTTTAACCTAATTAAATTTTATATCTAATAAATTGTAATAATATTACATATATTAGCAAAATCTTTATCAACAAATATTCTAAAATAATGATTAGAAGCTAATACACATTATTACTAATTATAATTTATGTTTTTGGAAATTGGATATTACATTACTGCCCGGTTAAAAAAGAATTTATACTCAAACTCAACAAAATAAAACTAAATCGTTACAGCCTTGGGTGGTCCACAAATAATGGTTTTACTTGTTGCGGGTTACTACCCCTTTAAAAGAACTAAACCCTAATCAAGGCACATAGTTAGCACACAATCATGCAAAAAAATTCATAAATCAATCACACCCATGTATGCATAAATAACGATGAAGTATAAACACTCAAAAGCACAAAGGTATACCAGTAGTGGTGTGCATGAATCCATGAGCCTTAGCCTCACTAATCACATTCAAACTATTGACCATTGCATCTCCTTGGGTATCTTCAATTCTTAAAGTCTGTTATGCAATACTCTGGAAGTGAGGATGTGAAGAAAGTCCCTTGTCCTTAGCACTCACAAGTCTAACATGCAATAATCTACAAGTAAGGATGAGAAGAAAGTCCTTTTCCTTTAGCACTCACACTCGAGATGCTACTAGAGGGCCTCTAAGCCATAGGGAAGACTGCTGCCCATATATGGTTCTGCCACCTAACTGTACCTACTGATGCTGAACTCCATCTCTAGAAGAGTAACACTCAAGGATTTATGGCCCCTCTTGCCACACTTCCAGCACTCTATCATTCTATCTCGATAGTCTTTACCTAGGTGGTTACCTCTACAAATCTTGTAGTGATAGTCCCTTAGGGGTCGTTTATTCCCAAACTACACTTTAGAAAGCTGAAAATAATTGACACCACTAATTCAGCCTTGTTGGACACTTGACCAAACTCTCTTGTCACTTCCATCTTATTGAAAACTCTTTGTTGGCCTCTTACTCCCACTAAGGGCCCTCTTTGCTTCCTAAATTCTTCCAAGGGCACAAGCTTTTTCATACACCATTAGTACATCTATAATAATCTCTCCTCCAAACAACTCTTGAGTGTATATATCCAAACCTACTCAAAGTGATGAGAAACCATTTCCGTACTACCATCTATCTTTGGAGTAAAAGTAAGAAGCTTGAAGAACTTACTGAAGTAATCCTTGCCCAACATGTTGCCTTATTGTAAGATCCAAAACCTAACATGCTTTGTAAAATGCAAGCATGCTCTCAAAGCTACAAAAAAAAAACCTTCCCAAGTGTCTACTGGCTCAACAGCCTGAAGATCCTCTCCACCATTCATCTACCTTTCCTTATAGGTAGAATGTACCAACATCCATCTTCTTTCTATCTAGGCAATCAAAATCCTTAAATGTCTTTTCTAACTTCCTAATCCACCTTTCAAAAATTTTTAGGTCCTCGACTCCCTCAAACATAGACAGGTAATGAAACCTTACCTCTCTAAGCCAATTCTCAACCTAAATAGTTGCAGAATGAGGCATTTGGGGTTGTGGTTGTTGTTGTGGTTGTGGCTCTACCACACTCTCTACTATTGCAATAAGCAGCTCTTCCATACATGTGAGGTTCAAGTTTCAAGCCATAGAGCTAAAGGAAATAGAATAAAGGGTTATAATCCTAACAAACATAGTATAATGCCACCTATAAAAAGGCTAAACACTCCACATCATTTAAAGGCCAACAATAGCATTGATATTTTCACAAGGGTTGCACAACATCGTACACACAAGTGAAAAGAAGTATTAAAATTCATACTATATGGTCATGCAACATTTATAATTAAAATTATTACAATAATAGCATTTAGAACATAAACAAGCAGAAGGACACTTTAATCTTCTAAGGATATGTGTGCCACAAGGATAGACCACTAACATACTAAGCATCTGCCTAACATCACCTTAACCATGGAATGCCTAACAAAAACCTCAAACCCTATCTCAAATCAATCATTAGCATCAAAAACATGAAGGAAAAAATCCATAGGAGCATTAAATGCCCAACTATAGTGGATCACCCACTAGAACCACTCCTCATACAATATCATCTACTCTCTCTCCAAATCACAAGAAGGTTCATCCACTTCATCTATCTAACTCGGTGGTAGTCCCATTCTTGCTTTCCAAACATCATCGATCATGATGAACTCTCTCACTAGTTGATCATAATGTAGCAAGAAACTTTGACCCTCTATGAATGTGGGATGTAGAACACTCATAATGAAAAAGTCCCTATACACATCACTTACCATAATCCATGGCTCTACCAAAAGAAGGGTCTTCAATTAGTGGTTAGATCAAACATATAAGGCTTGATGTATTGGTCATCATCCACCATATGGTTCAACTCATCAATTTTCCACCTTATGTGAACTCTAATATCCTCATCGGTGAATATCCTAAGGAGCGAAATAGGTAGTCCTAATGCTCCAAAAGATATTCTAAGGAATCCTACAATATACAACAACTCAACTTAGATTTCATCAACTAATCCATTTCCCAACAATTAATTTTCCTTAACATCCAACCAAGATCAAACTCAATTCTCTATTCCAAAGTTTACTAACAATACCTCAGGAACCTAACACAAAATACTAAGACCAAATAAATGATAAACCCTAACTCATAATCCTCAAAAACATAAACTAAAACACTTTATAAATGGAATCTTTCAAAAATAGAAGAGAGAATTTTAAAACAAAAGCTATGATACCAACTTATAACATCCAAAATTTACGTACTTACAAATTTCATTTTATGGAAACATCAATTATAAAATTCATAGATGTTACCACCACATTAGAATATATCTGACTCTCTTGCATTTCTTAGGCCAAGGGCTACAGCTAAAATAAACCATAACCAAATTATATCAACAAAAATAGATTACAATACATAGATAAAATTTATGGATAAATATTTTTACTACAAAAGTATAACCAAAATATGGCATGGGACATAAGATGCAAAGAAAAACCAATGATGACTTAAAACCAGCACTTGAAAGTATGACACAAGTTTTTTCGTAAATCTTAGTCCCAAAGGCCTACTCTAAGAATGGAATCTCTTCTAAAGAACTCCACATATACTTTTTGTTCTTATATGCTTTATGCCACTCCATGGCCCTCATGTAGTCATGTGTAAAAGTAGTTTTTGTATGACTTCATTGTACCGAGTAAATCATAATATCTCATAAAAGGTAGCATACCCACATTTAACATAGTCATACATAATTTGAAAAGCATACTTGAGCACAAAGTAAGTACCATAACCACATATAATATTCATGGAACAACGTATATAAACATCTAATCTCAAACTCAATAAAAAACATAATAGTTAACTTCTCATCATTTTAGGTACAAAATCATGTCTAATTAGTTAAATAAATTTTGAACACATTAGTAGGGCACCAAAGCAACTACCAAACCAATAGTCCAAAACAATACTAGGGTTGGGTACTGAGGCATCTTCCAACCCAAAAACTCTAAAACAAACCAAGGTAGGGTACTAAGGCAACTTCCAAGCCAACCATTCAAAAATAATACTAAGGTAGAGCATTGAGCCATCTACCAAACCAATAATCGCAAAAAATAAAATAAAATACCAAGGTAGGGTACTTACACGACTATCAAATGAATAAATTCAATTGATACCAAGGTAGGGCACTAAGGCATCTACCAAACCAACAAATCATTTCTTTTCATTTTCTTACACAACATATATTTCCATTTTCACTTACTTACTTAAGGGGGATACAATCAACCTAGGGATACTGAGGTACACCTGATCATATTGCTACCTAAAGGTAACAAAATACCTTTTCCTCGAACCCAAGGACACAATAGTGTGACTAGTCATACTAGCGTACAAAGACAATAACGCATGCTTTAACCTTTTCCACCTAGTTCTTAGTATCAGTAAGTATTCGTATCCCCTATAGGGACCTTAAGTCGTTTATAGAGTCAAGTAGGGAAATGACTAGGGCACAATGACACACCAGCAAACAAAAATAAGCGAGGGATAACACCTCAACTTTATGCTAACGAATCCTAGATAGCAAAGCATTCCCAACTTGAGGTATTTCACATTAAGTATTAATATTTTATGATAAGACACAAAATTTTTTGTACTTTATACTTAACATATAGGTAATCTTTACATTTTGGAGATTAATTATATTTTTTACAGTTAATGCATTTGCTGTGTTGTGCCAAAAAAAACCCTAATTTTGCAACTCTCACGTACCACATCTTCCATGCAGCATGTAAGTACACATTTAGAGCATAATACATAATTTAAATAGGAATATTTTCATCACATTGCATGTAGGGGAATATGTCTAACCCTTATTCATGCAAATAGAATTTATCATAAGCTAACCAAACTTATACACATATGCTTCCACACGAATCATTATTACCCTAACTACCATGCATTACCAACCTTGTGGCATTTACCATGGAATATAAACAATAACTTTACAAGATTGAAAACCTTAACAAAATCCCAGACATGAAGTCGTAAATCATTTGACATATTACCATGTATACAATTCAACTTTCAACAATCATATATATTATCCTTCAACATGTTATCTTTTTATCATACATGTCACAATACTTGAAAAGTGTAAAACCTTTGCATGATTCTAGGTCTAAAAAATCATAGTATACTCACACATAAATTATACCATCTTATGAGTTGTTGGATTTACCTAATCCAAGCTTACACAAAAAGAAGTTATCTCTAAAGTCCACAAGAATTACCTAGGAATTAAACATTAAAACACATATGTATTAGCCTATTATATTACATAATAATAACCCAAAATCACTCAAATAATTTAAGGATCACTAACCAGTTGAAAAAAGTAAGAGAAAGATAAAGAAATTTTTAGCAACAAGGGTGGAAGGCTTTGTGGGTGCTATTAAGAAAGGGAGGAGGACACTAGTGGACTTGGCCATTGCTAGGGGACCAAGAATGACGGTAATGGACAGTGATAGGTAGGGGAAAATGGGAAGCAAAGGTGTAACATATGGATGAAGAAAAGGTGACACAAAAGGGGGGAAGAAGAGGGGAGGGTTTTGGTGGATAATAGTGCAGCAACAAAGGTCGGGCTTTAGTAAAGCTAGCTTATGGTGAAGTGGCAGGCTTCAATGGGTTTGTCTACAGGTAGGAGGAGTGGAATGTTGGTTTTAGTTGAAGCAGAAGGGGGAATGGTGGTTTTGGCCAATAGTGTGGTCATGGTGTAACACCCCCAAAATTTACTGCTAAAAATTTTCATTTTATTTAAAAGAGTTAGCGGAATTAAATTATAAATAGTAAATTTCAGGGATATTACCGCCACACTTAGTACCAGACCGGTTCACTCTTACCATTCTAGTACCAAGTGCTAAGGCTAAAAGTGTAAAACACAATTTACAACCCATATTTAAATTAGAGTAGCGTGACAAACTATTTACAAAAATAAATTCCACTAGTGGTGGTTACGAAAACAAAAATAATATTAAAACCGGGAATTTAAAAGAGAAATGGGAAAAACCCTAACAGTTTCGGATAATTCCTTACTCTTTCCCATTGCCCACTTGAATAACACCTGAAAAAGACCTGCAAGGGACATTGCCCATTGAATAGGTAGGGGCCACACAAATGGAACCCTTCAGTACTATGGTACTGAGTAACCCTTTAAAACATACTTAAAAGTAGGCCTGCAATGCAATACATGAAACAAAGCTATATACTTATATAATAAGAAATACATGCACCACAATCACATACTTAACAAGACCATCAATTATTAATAAGTCATAATATAACATCAATACATTTAGGCCTTTAGCCATTAGTCCATCATTATTCAATCATCTCTTAGAATTTATATCCATGTGAGTGTAGGAACCTCACTATTGTAGCAAGTGGGTCGGTCATGCAGGGCAAAATGCTCCTGGCCACTATTATTCGCCGGTAGACCGGTCTGGCCTCGACTCAAATGGTGTTCCACTATAAGTGATTAGTATTTTTCCATAACTTTCTTCACATCCATGAATTATTTTGTTGAGCTCGGGACCCCCACTATTATTGCCAATGGATCGGAATATATATCAACATCATCTAGTGCAACACACTCCTGGGCCACTATTATATCCAGTGCATCGGTACTCAATATTATAATTCAACTAGACCCGACTTATTAATCTTTCACTTTCATGATTAATGTTTTCCCTTTTTAATCAGCACAATAATTCTATTTATTTACCTCGGACGGGAGATCAAGAACCTAGGACACAAAGGTACACCGGTCGTACCGATGCATACAATGTACTCAATACCCTTCAACCATCAACCCAGGGATGCAAAGGCACCCTGGTTATACGGGTGTATAAAGCTACTCAGTACCCTACCGACAAGGACACCTAATCCATAAGTAATCACACCCCCTAAATAGGTACGTAGAGCTAGATAGACTAAGATATAGGGCCTGGTTGGGGCACAAAGGCACACCAGCAACTACTAGAATAATCGTGGGCTAAACCACGTCTTTAGGATAGCGACCCCTAAAGAGCCACCATTCCCGATCTTGAGGTATTTCACTTTAAGTATTAGTGTATTAATTAAGGTGATCACGTAAAGCACAACAATTAGATAGTTATTCACTTTCAATCGTTTTGATATCATTAGTCATTTCCTATTTCAAACGGTTATCCAAGATAACGTAAAGAAATCATTAAGGCCATCATAATCTCATCTAATTCTGAATTAGGATTTGTGCTTGTGATACTTACTAATTATCAAATACTCTTACCATTCTAATCAGCATTATTTGAGTTATATTATTAAATTCCACAATCACAATGACATGTTAGGTACAAATTACTCATTTACCCCTTACTTATATAATTGCTAAGTCATCCCTTCCTTACTTGACAAATTACCCTATTACCCTCCTTGTTGCATAATTACCAAATTACCTGGTTTAGGTTACCAAGTTATCTTCTACACTTTTTAGATCACCATTCCCCCCTCATAATTGCTACACTTATCATATTTCCCATTTGGTTGGTTAGATTATCGAATTGCCCTTCTCCTTTGTCATAATTACTAATTTGCCTTTAAGTTGGATAAATTATCAAATTACCCTTCTTCATTATCATAATTATCAATTTACCCATAGTTAGTTAAATTACAAAATTTTCCTTCTCCATTATCTTAATTACCGAATTGCCCC
Source organism: Tamarix austromongolica (assembly GCA_039764185.1). Classification (NCBI taxonomy): domain Eukaryota; kingdom Viridiplantae; phylum Streptophyta; class Magnoliopsida; order Caryophyllales; family Tamaricaceae; genus Tamarix; species Tamarix austromongolica. The sequence continues at coordinate 139,780,307 of CM077809.1, read as the reverse complement.
TTTAGTTGGATAAATTACCAAATTACCCTTCCCTAATCTTATAATTGCCAAATTGCCCTTATCCATTATTATAATTACCAAATTACCCTTATCCATTATCAAAATTACCAAATTACCCTTCTATTGGTTAAATTACCAAATTACCCTTCTCCATTATCATAATTACCATTTTACCCTTCTCAATTGTTATAATTACCATTTTACCCTTCTCAATTATTATAATTATTAATTTACCTTTCTCCATAATTATAATTACCAGTTTACCCTTTCCCATATTTATAAATATTAATTTACCCCTCTCAATTATTATAATTATCATTTTACACTTCTCCATTATTATAATTATTAATTTACCCTTCTCCATAATTATAATTACCAATTTGTCCTTCTCCATAATTATTATTATTAGTTTACCCTTCTTCATAATTATAATTACGAGTTTACCCTTCTCCATATTTATAATTATTAATTTACCCCTCTCAATTATTATAATTACCATTTTTCCATTTACTTATAAAATTACCATGTTACCCTTTTGCCTCCAAAATTACCACTTTACCCCCTTTATTACACCACTTTTATTAAATTAACATTACCACATGGAATAATAATATTAATACTCCATTTACAATATCTAACTCCACCCACTATTATATTTGAATATAATACTTATTAGCACCTACATATATTATGCCACATTCTTATACAAGAAATATTACTAAAATGCCCTTAGGGCTCGCAATAATATTATTCATGCATAAATGGTCACAATAACATAATATGACATGGATAAGTACTTAACACTTTCATTAATAATCAAACTCTTCCATTAAGCAACATTTTCACGCATGGCATATAAACTAGCATACTCCCCTCTTTATCAATCAATACAAGCAAATATATATATATATATATATATTACATTAAACCTTAAATATCAATGCGTTTATCAATGCGTTTAAGTGGGGTTTAACGATTACCTTTATTTCCGCAAAATTGAATCTTACCGGTATTCCGATTAAAGATCCAAGCTTTGATTAGCAAAACTAATAACTAAAAATAACATCAATATCTATTATATTAGAAATAAGATAAACCAAAGCATAATACCTTATAAAATTTACTAAATGAAATAATTAACTTAAATATTATTATACATTAAAATTATTAACAAAAATGGGCCAATAAATGTAGCACCTCATGCTGCTTATGCAGCATGAGCTGCATGCAAAAATAAGGGTGGAAGGGTTGAAGGTTGCATGAAGAAGAGGATGGAAGGGGTGTTTTTTGGGTTGGGGTCTTTAGGCTAGAAAATAAGGCATATAGGGGAGGATTTAGGGAAAGGGAATGGTGCAAGAGTGAAGAGGGGGTGCAGGTGGTGGTCGGGGGTAGGTTGTTGGTGACCAAGAGTGGCAGAGGTGGCAGTAAAGATGGCTGCTGAGGTGGACTGGGTTGAGAAGGAAGGAAAAAAGAGGGGAAAATGGAGGGGCGATGGGGCTTGTTTCGGCCAAAAAAGGCATGGGGGTGGTAAAGGAGGTTGCAAGGAGTGGATTGGTGGTTTGGGTGGCGGCCGAGGTGGCTAGACGACGGCGAACAGTGGGGTAGTAGGGGGCTGCCGAGAAAGGAGAAAATGGGGAGAAAAAGAAGAGGAGGAGAAAGGAGGAGTTGTGGGGTGGCTTGGATGGTCTTGTGGTGGTGCAGGGCTGAGGTATAGGGTGGCAGTGGGTGGTGCAGGGGCTTTGTGCAGCGGTTAAAGCAGCAGAGGGCGGTGGCGTAGCCAAAATAGGGAGGAAAAAGGAAGGAGAAGAAAGGAAGAAGAGGGAGGTCGGGTAAGGTTTGGAGCTCAAAAATGGGGTAGAAAAAGGGTTGAAGGGTAGAAGAAAAAAGAGGGAGGGTAGAGGATAGGTGGCCGGTCGGTGGTAGTGTTTAGGGTGGTAGAGAGGTGGTAGGGTGGTAAGGAGAGGGAGACGAAGAAGAGGAAAGGGTGGCCATGTGGGATGGGGTGCATGGCTTCCCGGTTCCAAAATGGTAAAAAAAAAGACAGGTGAGAGAGAGAGAGAGAGAGGTGGTGGCAGTGGTTGCAGGCTGCGGTGGCTAGCGTGCTCGAGGTGCAAGCGGTTATGGCGATGACGACGGGTCGGGGGGCTTCTGGGTCAAGGCAGAAGAAGGAGGAATAAAGGAAGGGGAGCAGGTCTGTGTAGGGGAAAGAAAAAAAAAGGGAGTTGGGTTGACCCGGTACAGGGGAGAAATGAAAGAAGGAAAAGAGGGGGGAAAGCTGGGCTCGGTCGGCTGGCGCGCATAGGAGAACGGGCCAACGGCCCAAGCGCACAGGGGAGGATAAGGCAGGTTGTGGCCCGGTGGACCGAGGGAGAAAAAAAATGGAAAAAGATAGAAAGGACGAAAAAGGAGAATGAAAGGACAAAAAAGGAAAAGGAAAATGGAAAAATGGGAGAATTTAAAATAATTTAATTTATAAAATAATAGGATGTAATATTTTTGACAATAAATTTATTTAATAATATAATTTAATATAATTAAATATATGGGCTTAAAACGGATAATTTTAGTACAATATTAGTTTGAAAAAAATTATTTAAATAAAAGAGTATGATAAAATAACAAAATATTTATTTTAATATATAAAATATTCCTATCAAAATTTATATGCTCAAAAATCCATAAAATAATTAAATTAAATTATTTTAAAAGCTAATTTATCCTAAATAAAAGCTATTTATTAAATTCTAGGTTTTTAAAATTTTGAGGGATTACACATGGTTTTTGTGTGAAGGGTTGAAGAAAAGGGAGAGGGAGAAGTATGCACAAGGGAGAGCTTTACTTTGGGGAGGTTGTACGTTGGTGTTTGGTTAGCTTTAGTAGGGGTTACCAATGCAAGGGTGAGGGATCAGTGTTGGTGGCTGGTTGCAAGGAAATGATGCTAATGGTGGAGTGAGTTACATATTACAAATGGGGGTGGAAGGAGCAAATAATGATGGAAAAAGGGGGAGCTCTAGAGAAGGAGGAAGCATGTAGCTTTAAGGCATGACAAAAAAAAATAGAGGTGAAGGGTTCAAAAGAGGGTAGTGTGTAGGGAGAAGTGGAGGAAAACAAGGAGATGAAAATGTGGGGGAGGAGGTGGTATGGTGCATATTGTGCAAGTGTAGTGTAAAGTGATAGTTTTTAGGAGTAAGAGTAATGTGCAGGGAAGGAAAAGGAGTAAGAAGTGAAGGGTGTCTAGTCGGCTAGAGTAAATATCTAGGTGAAAAATTCGGTAGGAATATCTGGGTAAATTTTATCACGTTACTGAATTTAGGGTTTACTAGATGAAACAAATACTGGTTAAGACCTAACCTAGGTGTCAAATTTACTATGTACTCTCAAGTAAATTTAACCTTAATTAAATTTAATATCTAATAAGTTATAATAATATTACACATATTAGTAATATCTTTATCACCAAATATTCTAAAATAACTATTACAAGCTCATACACATAATTATCGATTATAACTAAGGTTTCTAGAAATGGGGTATTACAATCCCTAACTTTGAATTCATAAGAACTTCAACCAATAGTTAAAACTCACACCTCCATGAAAGAAAGACTCACAAATCTAAACTCATTTTGAGGTTAAGAAGTGCTAAATTTTCTTGAAGATACTCATTTCACTACTAGATTCAATACTTTTATCAAACCATTTCTCATATTCTTTTCTACTCTCACTTCTTAGCCTATAATATTACTCATTGATCTTCCAAGATTAGTGATTCCTTCACATGACCACAAAGAAACTGGCAACAAAATCTTAAATATTCATTCATAATACTAGATATTCATCAGCCTATGGCTCCTCATATTTTAATTAATTAATGAATAACCTCAAGATCAACCTACTCCTCAATCATTCACATCCTAAGTTCCTTCAATATGGCACACACCATAAGCTTACACCTTAAGTAAGCTCTCTAAACCAACAACATCTAGGGTAATATTGCCTTAATAAAAAAAAGTAACCAACCTAAACTTTCAAACACAACCACACATAATAGCAACACCAAATCTTACACAAAGGCATGTAATCATATCTAACCAATACCGATTCTCATGTAATAATAATGAAAAGCTAACTCCTAACCCAAATAACCCCTCACTCACAGGCTCATCCAAACTAAAATTACATGTAACACTCCAAAATTTTAGGATTAAAGATTTTCATTTTAAAGATATTGAGGAAGTGGTTGAAAATAAAGTTGAGGGGTGTCATTACCATGTTAATCATGGGAGAAGTGTGATCTTCATCTAACACATGCTCAATATAAGGAAAAACAAACAAACGAACAAGATAATTCATGCACTAATAAGACAACCATAATAATATGGATGAGAATATGATAGCAAGGAGAGAAGTATGACGTTTAAATATATGAATCAAAGCCAAGATTTTACATAATTTCAAAGAAGAAAAATATCATAAAAAACTGGGTAAAACTATCAAAACTAGTTAGCCTAACTATTAACTAAATTATAATTGTAAATCTTGATCCCAAGCACTAGCCAACTACTAGCCCACATCATCATACACAATATACTACAATTAAAAGTTATACCTCACAAATTATCCTTTGATCACCAATACATAAGTTGGATCATCCCAAAGAATACACAAATATACTATTAGTACAGTAAAATAATAATACAACAAACTACCTAAAATATGTTAAGGGCTCGTGTTGCACATTAAGGTTATATGATAACATACTATAAAACATGCTTACATATAAAATCATGGAAGGGATAAAACAACATATATGAATATGTAAAACTTGGATAATATAACTCATATTGTCATTTCTCTATTAAGTAGTCATATACTTTCTAGTCTTTAAGATAGTCGAGCAAACACACCTAGTTTTCCACCATGAACAAAAAAACATAGCAATATAACACACGCCAGTGGAATGCCACACCGACTACATAGGGTTGTAATACATAGAGTTTATTTCTTAAGGGATACCACACCTAATACACCTTGATTGCATCTACCATGAGGGATAACATAAACTATGTTACCTCACCCACCACACTAGCTCAAAATACATCGAGGGGCTTTCTCAAAAAATACCACATACTTCCCACCTAGAGTGCATTTTCCACAAGGGCTTATACAAATTGAAATGCCACTCTTGCCTAAGATATAGATATACAAAGCGCCAAGATTCTTGTATATAGATACCATACCCTTTTGAATTAGACACTAATGTCATGCCAAACTACTACAGTAGTAATCCTATACGTTATAAATATGTGCATAACCCTACTAACAGTAAACTGATAGAGAAGGAAATATGTACTAAGTAAAAATAATAAATAAAAGGGAAATTTATCCATTAACTACTAGTTATCTACCCTGAAAGTTGGAGAAAATAAGTTAATCAAAATCTTAACTCCAGAATAATTAATGATTGGAAATGTTCACAAATCACAACTAAATTACATATAAAAGTCCAATTGAGTGTTTCTAAGTAATAACACTAAGCATAAACCAAGGCATCTAAGCTACCAAATTGGGTGTATAAGAGATGACACCAAACTCATTAATAAAAGCTTCAAGCCATACTCATATAACTAACTATTTTTAACATTCCCTTATATTCAGTTATTAAAGGTTAATAACATTAATTAAATGCCAAAGGATAATTCATAACTATGTGGTCATAACCCCAAAATGTAACACAATTGAATAGAGAACAAGTTAATAAGTCCCATAATATTAGTTGACTAGTTTGGGACACAAACTAAAACCACAATAAAAAATAATGTGAAACTAGCCTAATAGTATGAAGATGAACAATTGACTGGTAAATCACTGGATTAGTTTCCCTCACTAGTTGACTATTACAAAAACAAAGATATTATTGAGATGTTAATGATCTATTTGACTAGTTCACTAGCAGCAACTGACTAGTGTCTCAAGGCGAAACACCACTTCTTTGGTTTAGTGAAAGTCAAAATTAACAAGTTTATTAGTAGGCAAAAACTAATTAACTTGGTTTACTCATACCACTTGATTGCTTTAACTAGGTGAAAATAATGACTCATAGTGTGTGATTAGCCGAAATAACTTCTCACTTACCTACATAATATTATCATGGTTATGATTTCCTAAAAATATGCACAAAAACATAAGCATAACATTAAACAAAAATATTAGCCCATTAGTACAAATTGAAAACTATTTCATGTTTGATTTATCAAAAGCTATAATAAGGCAAATATGGATATAAACATGCTCATGATATAAAAAAATATAAAAATCATGTTATCATGCCTAATTTCAAAAACCAAAGTGACACATGCTTCTTATGGAATGTACCAAAATCATAAAATCACAATTTACTACACAAACACTTAAACATATTAGCACTAAGAGGTGTTAGGGTATTAAAAAAGTTTATATTTCTCTTCTCTTATTTTTCTTAATTCTCTATTCTTGGCTTGAGGGTGGAAAAATACTTCTTTTCCCTTCTTTTTTTTTTGCATTTTTATAGGTTTTTACTGTGTTATAACTAATTTTTGATTATTAGTCAAAGAGAAGAAAGGGTGGAGACCCTTTATTTTAGGGAAGGGAAAGAAAAGGAGATTAGCATTTAACACTTAGAAATAATTAAAAGGAGAGGAAGAAAAAATAGACTAAGTGCTGGAGAGTTTAAGTGGATAAAATAATGAAGGCCAACAGAGCATAAGCATCAATAAAAAGGAAGCGAAGGGAGAGAAGGGCGATAAAGGAGGAGAGGTTGACTTTGAGGTGGAGTGTAAGGAGTTAGAATGATGAAGAATGGATTATTGAAGTAAATCCTGACAAAAATAAGGGCGGAGAGAAGGTAGAAGATGTTAGCACACAACATGATCTAATAAAGTAGAGAAGAAAGTGAGGTGATATATAGGAGAAAGCTATTAAAAGTTCTTAGTGGGGATTTTTAGATAAATAAAATCATAGCATGATCTAAGTAATATTAGAATTTTCTAAAGCATTATAGTATGCTTCTTATCATAAAGAGATACTGCTTAGAAGTTAAGAAAATCATTGGAAGAGAAATTAAAACAAAAACTAGAAAGTAGTTGAAAGTTTTAGTAGAAATAGTGGACTTGTGTAGCTAGTGAACTACTTTTCTCCCACTAGTGGACTAGTTCTTCTGGAGTAGATACTTAAATTTCTCTATGAACTAGTCAACTAGTACCCTTAAAATTCACTTATTGATCTATTTTTCCAGCATGTTCCAAAAACTAAAACTATTTTCTTTTATATTTGCATGATTATAAACACATTTTAAAGGCTTTTAATATGGAGTATTACACTACATCTCAAAAATGAAACACAATTATCAATGCTAAAAAAATTATTATAGAAATTTGTATCAAGAAAATGAAGAGGGCATCAAAGAAAACCTAAGAAATGTTATTTTCACATTGAACATTAGTAACTTATACTTTTTTCTAGGCTAAAAATTAAAGAAACTATGCACATGATCAGAGAAAGCACAAAATAGCTATATACTATATGATAAAGAAAAAGTTTACAACAAAGGACTCCAAGTGTAGGGGAGTAACAAAGGGTTAAATTTAGTGAACCACAAAAAGAGGCTTGAACATCGATTAAAATGCCTAAATGTTGAATCAACCTAAGCTATAAGTGTAACATTCCCATTTTTTACTAAAAAAAATTATTTTTAAACATTTGTAGAAGTGAAAATATAAAGATAAAACTATGAAAAATGGGGTGATACCACCACATCTAACACAAGATAGACGTATCACCACCCACCTCATATTAGACACAAGATTAAGGCCACAACATAAAGAAAACTAGAGTGTGCAAGAAAACACTTAAAGGTAGAAGAGTCAAGATTTACAAAATAAGGCTATATAATCTTGAAACCTATACAAAAATACATCAACAGAAAACATTAACCATAGGAAATCAATAATAAGAATGATATCTTAGTTATTTAAAGACCAAAACAGAGAACACCTTTCGAAATGCCTATGCTCATATAACCCTATACTAAAGGAGAGGGTAGATAAGGCCTCCTACTTATAGGATTGAGTAGGGGATTACAAAAAAATTCCATTAATAACTTTACATAATGAGCAAACCAATCTACCACTATTATATAGATCACAGTATGTGCAAGACCAATACAACATGCTTGTGATATGACATTCTAAAATGTACATGTAATACTTGTAATACTCCAATTTGAGTAGACTGCTATAAGAATTGATTTAGCTACTTATATCAACATGGTTTACCATCCTTTTGGTGATTCCTTCCCAAGGAACTCCACAGTTAAGCGTGTTGGCCGTGGATCAATTTTTAAGATGGGTGACCCTCCTGGGAAGTGTTAAAAATTTCTAAAAATTTATCAGGAAGTGCATGAATGAGGACAAAGTGCGCTCAAAGAACTAATGTTGATCTGTGGGGCCAGCTGATCAATCCAAAAGTGCTCTAAGGTGGCCCCCACAAGGTCGTATTAACTCGGGGTATTACAAATCATATTAAAGTGAAACTGCTACCATGAGTTGAACTTGGATGAGCTAATTAGCCACCTTGTAGGATGATCCTTGGGATAAACTCTATTGAGACAGCCAATGGTTGAGGCACAACGAGGACGTTGTGTTCTTTGAGTAAGGGTAAATGTAATACCCAAATTTGAGCGAAGTGCTCTAAGGATTGATTTGGCAACTTATATCTGTATGGTATACCATCCTTTTGGCGATTCTATCCTAAAAAACTCCACACTTAAGCGTGCTGGTTGTGGAGAAATTTTTAGGATACATGACCCTCCTAGGAAGTTTCAAAATTTTCAGAAAATTTCTTGGAAAGTGGGTGATGAGGACAAAGCATGTTGAAAGAACTAGTGTTGATCTATGGGGCTAGCTGATCAATCCAAAAGCGCTCCAAGGTATCCCTCGTATAGTTGTATCAACTCGAGGTGTTGCAAAGATGAAAAACCCCAAAACCCTAATTTAGAAAATTATGGCAAAATAAGGATCTATTAGAGAAATTAATTAAATAAATTATTTTCTTAAAATAAGAGGTATAAATTAAGGCAAACTAAAGAAGAAAATAATAAATAATTTAATTAGGAAAAATTATGGTGTTTTACTAATTAAAATGGAACTTGGAAAATTTTATTCAAAATAGCCCAAATTAATCTAAAAAGGAATTTAATTATTATTTTTCTAAATATTATTATTTTAAATAATCAAAAATACCAAAATATCCCAAACACCCAACCAACCCATTATTTCTCCTTTTCACTTTTCTTTTTTTTCATTGTTATTCTTCTTTTCCTTTTCCTTTCTTTTCTCTCATTTCCCCTTTCTTTTCATTTTCCCCTTCTTTCCCCGATTTGGACAAGCCCCTCGCGGCTCAACATTTTCCTTCTTTATTTTTCTCCTTAATTATGGTCCAATCCTGTAGGCCCTTCCACCTTTCCCTCATCGCTAGCTCAGTCTGTCTTCTTCATTTTTTTTCTTTCTTTCCTTCCCGAACCTCCCAATCCAACCCTTTCCTTTTCCCTTCCCCTTCCTTCTCCCCAACGCGACTTGCAACCCCTGACCTATAGCCCCAATTCTTCCAACCAGCCACCACTACACTGCCTATCTACCTTCCCTCTTTCCCTTACCGTTTTCCTATCCCTTTTTGACCCAACCAACCCTCCTCTCTCCTCACACGTGCCTGCCCCTTTGTATTTTCTTCTCCCTGACCAAACATACCCCCCCACAATGGCAGACCTGCACCGGCCTACTACCACTAGCCGGCATGCCTACCTCACCTACCCCCTCCTTTCCTCTTCCCCCTTTGTTATTTTACTCTCTATTTGGCCTATAAATACCACAAGGGCAGCCATAATCAAGCTCTTTTGTTTCGCAGCCTAGAAAACACTCCTTTACGCCACCTCCCAATTAGACGACCACCCCATCACTGCCGCCCAACATCACCACCCTATCCACCCACCGAAATGCTCCCTATATCACACTCTAACAAACTACACCTTCCTCCACCCTCGATTTAACCTATACGAGCCACCCCGGCCATAAAAAGTTCACCTACAAATTAGCCCACCTCGACCATCACCATCTGGTGCTAATTCTGCCACAACAAACACCCCCTCTACCCTCCAAAACAATCAAGGGAGCTTCATCTACCTCCCTATACCTCCCTTTTTCCTTGCCTCCCTCTCCTTCTCCCTTCTCCTCCCTCCACCACCTTCGGCCACCACATCCGTTGTCGTGCGCTGCCCCCTTTGGCAGCACCACCACCTTCTTTCCAACCCTCTCTACCTGAGGCACCCATGACCACCACAATCACCTCTCACTCCCTCTTTCCTAGCCTAGACAACTGCCTCTCCCTCTCTCTTCTCCTTCCACCACCGTTGCCGATGCCGCCACTATCCCTAGGTGGTACTCTAAGCTCCTCAACCCCTAAACCCTTTTTATACAATTGCTAGCAATTTTTAGTAGTATTAATAGTATTATTATTATTATTATTATTATTATTATTATGTTATCACTATTATTATTTAACCTAACTTCAGAATTATTTTGACTAATATTAATATTATTGTTAATGATCAACAACCTTATTATTATTATTATTATTATTATTATCATTAACACTAACTTTGGCATATTATCACTTTTATCACTATTACCATCTCGATTACTACTACTACTACTACTACTACTACTACTACTACTACTACTACTATCAATATTATTATACTTGACCATATTATCACTAAGGCTACTACTATTATGATTATTAGGACCTTTTTTTAGCATTATTCTTCAGATTGGAACTATTACTAATATTACTTTTTTTTTATAAGTAGAAATTTATTAATGTCGAAATAGAGATTACAACGTAGCAGTACACTTAATAGTACACTTAATACCATCAAGCAACCCTAACCATCTAGCATACTTAGCAGAATAAGTATGATTCACAAGCCTCCTAGATACATTCATAATAATGATCCTCAAAAGTACACAATTATGCCTAGTACAATGCTAAAATACTCTAAGATTCCTTTCATGCCAAATAGTTGCAATGTAAGAGACAAATAAAGCTCCTAAAATGTGTTTCTTCTTTGTTACTTGTCGAGATCTTGTAGTTAAGATCTTGACCTCCTGGTCTCATCCAAGAATGGGGTCACTTTTGCCATCATTCCTCCTAATGGTCCTCTAGAGGATGGAGGTATTAGGACAAAATAGAAATAAATGGTCTCTGGTCTCACTATGGTGGTGATAAAAAACACAGATTGGATCCACATCCAGACCAATCTCCCTCAACCTTACTTTAGTTAACAACCTATTTATACATGCAACCCAAGCTATAAAATTTAATCTAAGTGTTGATACAGACCTCCATAATAGCTTTGTCCATTCCTGCTTATCTTGGGTTGTTCTAATGGATTGATAAGCTGCTTTGATACTATAATCTGCCTGCCTTGTCTCACAACTCCGGATATAGTCCTGAAGAACACTTCTAATATGAAGAATCCTGAGAAAAATCCAAGAAGTGTAGGATGTAGGAATGAAGTCCCACATAGATCCATGCTTAATATAAACTGAATGCAACCATTTTACCCATAGAGTATCCCTTTTTGTTGCAATGTTCCAAAGAAGTTTCCCCAAAGCACAGCAATTCCAAATCTCAAGATTCAACAAGCCAAGACCACCCTCATTGGCTGGGGAACATAGTTTATCCCAAGCTACTAGTTTAGTCTTCTTGACCTGTAGCTTTCCAGACCATAGGAAGTTCCTACATAGGCTGATAAAGCAGTGTAGAACTTTCCTAGGTAGCAAAATAATCTGACTGAAATAAAGGTGGATACTAAAAAGCACAAATTTAATAAGTTGCAACCTCCCTGCATAGGATAGAAATAAAGTACTCCAATGTCTCAATCTTGCAGTTAGCTTATCAAGAAAAGGTTGCAGATGAGATGCAGATAAACGAGCAGAAGTCAATGGCAGGCCCAGGTAAGTTATTGGAAACCTGAGGCAATCCAAAATAGCAGCCTATGTTTGGACATCAACACCCCCAAAAAATACAGAACACTTGTGGGAATTAACCACAAGCCCTGAAGTTGCAGAAAAATGAGCCAAAACCTCTTGAAGACATTGCACACTCTATAGGTTACCCTTACAAAACATCAGTAAATCATCAACAAAATTTAAGTTTATGAGCTACAATCCTCTACATCTAGGATGAGCATTAAACTTGGGATCAACCCATAACTTCTTCAAACACCTGCTAAAATAATCCATAACCAACACAAAAAGATAAGGAGATAGAGGATCTCCTTGCCTTAAGCCTCTTTTTCTAGGGAAAAGCCTCTTTTGCTAGGGAAAGGAGCAACCAGGACACCATTGTAGGAGACAGAATATGAAACTGTGGTCACACAGGCTATAATCAACTTAATAAAGTGGATAGGAAAACCATACAAGCTTAGGAGTTGCTGTAGAAACTCCCAATTTACCATATCATATGCCTTCTTGAGATAAATCTTCAGCATGCATCTAGGTGAGATGCCCTTTTGAGAATAATTCCTGACTAATTCATGGACCAAAAGAATATTTTATCCAATGCTTCTCCCCTTAATGAAGGCATTCTGAGAGAGGTCAATAATGTTGGGCATAATATGTTGCAATCTCTGAACAATAATTTTATACAACACATTGCAGTAAGCTATGGGCCTAAATTCAATAACTCTATTTGCATTTGGCTGCTTGGGAATACGAGTTAGAGCAGTAATGTTCAGCTTTTTAGGCAGAAAACCAGTAGCAAAAAATTCTCTAAAAGCCCACAATACCTCTTCTGCAATAATAGGCCAGCTAGCCTTGAAGAACCCTACCAAAAAACCATCTACTCCAGGAGCTTTAGTATCCCCCATTGAGAAGCTAGCTTCTTTTACTTCCTCTACTGTAACAGGTGCAGAAATTCCAGCATGATGAGCATGATGCATACCTGAGTTCAGAACAAAAGGGTGCAATGCTCCCTCCATACATGGGTCTGATCCCAAAAGCTGCTGATAATAGGTGCTGAAAGTAGCATGAATGTGGCTAGCACCTCTAACTTCATTATCTTCAGAATCCAAGAGCAAAACCAATACTTTTCTTTGATGCCCATCCTTTACCTTATTATAAAATTATTTGTGATTTGAATCCCCACATTCAAGCCAGTGATTGGTAGCTTTTTGCTTATAGAAAAGTTCTTCACAGTAAAGAAACTGATGGAAATGTTTCTCTTTCACCTATAGTAGTTTTCTCTAATCAAAATTGCCTAGGTTGGAATAACAAATATGTTATAAAGCAGCCACTTCCTTCCTAGCAGTTTGAACTTTGTGAGAGATAGAGCCATAAGTATCTTTGTTAAAATGCTTGAATTCCTATTTTGAAGGCTCAACCTCTTAGAAAATTTGAGCAGAAAGTTCCCTCCCATCTTAATTCTCCATATTCTCTGAACAATAGGCATGAAATCCTCATATTCAGTCCAAAACTAAAAGATTTTGAAAGGTTTAGGTCCTAAAGAATAAGAAATGTTAAGGTGGATAACCATAGGATAATGATCAGAGATTAAAGGGCTTAAAAAATCTGCCAATGATTGTGGATAAGCATCCAGCCATTGAAAGTTCACAAGAGCCCTATCCAGCTTGCAACAAACCTCCTCCTCTCCTTCTCTATGGTTGGTCCAAGTAAAATGACAGCCTTGACATTGAAGATCACACAGCTCCTGACAGCAATCTCTGAAATCCTGGATATCAGTGCTATTTGGAAGCCTCCCCTGGAAATTATCTGAATCCTACAACACCACATTGAAATCCCCTACCACAATCCAAGGAGCATTTCCTGGAGAGTGTGTCTTTAACCAATTCAATAGAGACTTTATGGAAACACCACTATTATAAGCATAAACAAAAGCCACAAAAAAACTAACATTTGTGTGTAAGTTAGTGACATGACATAAAATTGCTTGGTCACTAACAAAATAAGATCCCGTCAGCCATACCTTTGGATTCCAAAGGACCCAAATTCTACCATTTGGGTAGTGAGAATAGTTATTAATGGCCGACCAACCATGTTGAATTTTATTAACCACAATAGAATAATGAGGTTCTTTAACCCTAGTTTCCAATAAACTAAATAAATCCACTTTGTACCTAGCACAAAATCTCTTGAATTCCTTATGCTTGGAAGTCTTATTCAGTCCCCTTACATTCCAAGCACTAATCATGCTCACTAGGATCCAAAATAGAAAAATGTCACCCCTGGAATCCACCATCCCTATCCACCATTGGTCCATGCTCACCACTAGAAGAACCCTGATATCCAGCCTTAGTGGCCCTGAATCTGGTTAATCTTGGTTTAGAAACAGGAGCAAATCTTTGAACAACCTTAGCCACCCTAGAAACAATGCAACCAGAGAAATCTTCTTCCCCTTGCAATAGAGGGAGAACTAGGAACAGGAGGACTAGGAGAAGCTAGCAAGGTCACTTGCCCTGATGCAGGCCTAGGATAGGCACCATATGCATGAAGTTTACCACCTAACATAACATCATTACCAGCTAAATTGAAATTCTCCACTAAAGACTGCATAGAATTATTCTGTATAGAATCTGATTTGTTATGATCAACATCAATAAGAGCCTTTCCCTTTCTGAGATCCCTAACCATTCTCCATTCCCCTCCTTTTTCTTGGCCACTAATATTATCCTGCTGTGTTGCCTTACATCTCCTCTAATCATGCCCAAAGCAATCACATAATGGACAATAAAAAGGTTTCCAATCATATTCTACTTTCTATTCCACCTCCATCCCCTTAGGATCCAAGATCAAAAAGGACTCCAACAGAGGTTTTTTCACATCAACCTCAACTAAAACTCTAAGATACGAGGCTCTATCCCTGGAAGCAGTAATAGAATCGGTACACACTGGTTTACCAACTGCACTAGCTATTCTGCTGAGAGACTTTGAAGACCAAAATTCCAAAGGGAGGTTTGTAAATCTAATCCATAAGGGTAAGATCTGCATCTCATCAGGATTGAACTTCAACCGCCTATGCCACCTATTCAAAACAAAAGGTCGATTGAAAAATATCCAATTCTGGCTAAGAAACCATGCAACATCCTCCTGAGATATAAATTTAAACAGATAAAACCTAGATATGTGCAAGATGATCTGAGGAGAATGAATAGCTAACCATTGCGTCTTAACAAAGGCACTCGTCTGATTATAAGAGGGAGCCTGTCTATAAACAAACCCTATCAACATATTAACCCAATGGAGTGCTTCAGAATCTACATCCTCTTTGTCAAGTTTAACCACAACCGTGCCATTATCATAAGAAGGATTCTGAAAATTCAAGGCTTGGCAATGGCTAGGAATTCTATTTCCCAAAACCACATCCTTCCAGGTTGAATTTATGGGAGAAGAAGGCTGTAATCTATCCCAGACAGATTCCTTAGCATAGGGTTTCGACGGGCCTTCATCGTCATCAGCAAAACCCCATGCATGGTCTCCCTCAGATCTAGAAAAAACCCCTGCATGATTCCTCACTGGGTTAGATGAGATATTAAAATTTGGTTCCCTCACCCTTTCCCCTCGATCAGTATTCAAAAGGATGTCGATCGAATCTCCTTCTTCTGGTAGGGTTTGTTCAACAGTCAATGCATGCAAAGGTTGAGATGTCTCAGGGTTACATGTAATTGTTTTGGTTCCTTCCTTAGTCGATTCTCACAAACCATCATCAATAACCTTTGGTTTTCCTACACTAGAGATCCAGGTGAGGATCTCTTCTTCTTCGCCATAACCAATACTCACTCAACCCTAGGAGAGAGGAGATTTTTCCTACTAATATTACTATTACTAGTAGTAGTAGTAGTAGTAATACTACTACTATTATTATTATTATTATTAATTTGTCATTATTGTTAATATTACATATATCACTAACATTACTATCACTACTAGCATTATTATTATTATTATTAGTACCATTATGGTCACTACTTTTGTATTACTAAAACCACTATTATTATTACTAGGATTTGGGTTGTTATTAGTATTATCACCACAACAACTACTATTATTATTATTAGTAATATTAAATCTATTACCTTTAATAATATGAATATCGCTAGAATTACTTTAACATAAACCGTTGTATCCACTAAGACCAATTTTGATTAGTAGTAGCATGATTAGCTACTTTAAGAATAATAACCCTACTTTTACTTATAAAAGTACGATTATCATTATTATCCCTAATAGTGGGTTATGTTAAGGGTAAAGTAGGGATAATGGTAATTTTGGTAAAAGGAAAGTTAACCTATAGTATTTTCCTCTTATAGGTGAATCAATTAAAAACCCTAAGGAGGCGTAGGAACGTGCTCCAAGACCAGTGTCCTAAGGATGTAGCAAGGAACAACTATGTGTGTATTATGTGCCTCATGTGCCAAGTGTTATGCCATGTTATGTACTTAAAGATTATAATGACTAATTACTTGTAACACAACTTGGAGTTGAGGTATACTTATGTGAATTCCTTATGGCATGTGTATAATGATTATATATGTTGTGCTTATGATCTTATATGATGTGACCTTCTAGGACATACATGCTAGGAAGTTTAATAATATGATATGAGATGAAAGGATAAAAAGGTAATGAGGGGAAGTGATTTGACTAAGGGGACATGAGATTGACCTAATTACCTCATGACCCATTAGGGGGAAAATAAAAAGGAGGATTTGATCAAAATGAACGAGTGATGTGAGTCTTGCATGGGAAATTTCTAGGATATAGGATGGATGGAGTCTGCATATGATGATCCTCATATGAGAAAAGTTATCTTGGGGCATAAGTAAGGTAAGGGGAGAGTTGTGGAGTAATTGGAGACTTGGGGTGAAAAATAATACGTAGTTTGGTATAAGGGTTTATAGGGGACCTAGTTAGGGTTTGGGAGGAAAACCTTAATTGCATGGGAATGTGACAGTAAAAATAATTGAAGAAGATTGGAATATGGGATAAGAGTATAAACTTAGTATGTGAGGGATGAGTATGGGTGACATGGGAAAGAAGAGATGTTACGTGAAGAATGGAGAGGTAACTTGTGGGGGAAAAATGTACTAGGGTTTGGAGTGACCAACTAGGGTTTCACGGTCACATGTGTAATCGGTGAGTAAAGTGATATGATTTGGGTTGAATCTAAATGAGATGAGGCATTGGGCGATAAAAGAAATAATGGAAATATCAGTCAAAGGAAGGTTGGGCCACATAGGTCCAATTAGGGTTTCAAGGGAAAACCCTAGAGAGTGGTAGTAAGAGGATTTAGATGTCATAAGGTGATAGACCTTAACCCACACCCTTAGGAGTTGGATTTTTGTTATGAGTAAATAGAAGGAGGAATGGATGTTGAGGTGTGATAGGAGGCACATAAGTCTCAAGATATGGGACGAGCCTTCGTGAGAGGATGGAAGTAGAAGGTTGGTGACATGCATGTTAATGGTGAAATATTTATCGATTAAGACACGAATAAGATACTAAAAACTTAAAGAGAAAGATTATTGAGTTGGGCCCAGACTGATCCACCGGTGAATAATAGTGGCCAAGAGCTGGGGTGCCCTAGAGACCAGTCCACCGGCTAATAATAGTGGCCAGGAGCATTTTGCCTTGCATGTTTTCTGGTCCACCGATTTTAATAGTGGGGGATTCCATGCTCAACAAATCAAACTTAAAGATGATAAGAGATGGGAAATACACTAAGTAATTATAGTAAAATACCATGTGAGTTGGGCCAGACCGGTCTACCGATGAATAATAGTGGTTAGGATCATTCTGTCCCTGAAGGCTAGTCCACCGGCAATAACAGTGGTCTGGAGCATTCTGCCTTGTATGTGTTTTGGTCCACTGACTATAATAGTGGGGTTCCCACACTTAAATGGATTGATAAATAGTGTGTGTGAAGTGAGTATATTGATAAGAGATCTAAAGAATAAGTTTATCTAGAACATAGCTCGGCCTTCATTATCTATATTGTTGTATGCTATCTATATGATCATGTTGTGTTATATGCCTTACATGTTTGGCCTTAGCTGCATGGTTACCTTGCTCAGTACGTAGCGTACTAACCACCCATTTCATGGGTGCAGCTCATTTCCACGAGTAGAGGGCCCACCTGAGTTTGTGCAGGTAGGAGATGATATCTTCAATACCTATGATACTTACGAGATACCAGGCGAGGCCGAGAGTTGATCCTGGACTTGGCCTGGGGATCAGGAGCCGAATTCTCTTTTAATCTATCTTGTATTGTTTTCCTTTAGTTGTTTTGTCGTACTGAGCCCTTTGTCTTTTTGGAAACTTTAATCACATACTCTTTGGATTATAAACCTTTTTATGCATACTCTAATTTCTATATTATGAACTTTTCATTTCCTGTATAAATCCTTGTGTTAAGTATTGACTTGTGTTTGATGATAATCCTCTTCAGCGTTAGCACTTGGTACTAGAACGATAGGAGTGAACCGGTCAGGTCCTAAGTGTGGCAATAATATCCCCAGAATTCACAGTTTTGTTATTTTGCTTCCACTAATTCTTTTAATAAAATAAAATTTTTCAGTAGTGAATTTTGGGGGTGTTACAATACTCTTACTAAACCATTCACGTACCATTACGTAAGGTTATGCTACACATACATTGATCTACTAAAACATGCTTGATCATAATCATATAAGCATACAAGGGCATTCATTCTTTACATATCATATTCCTAAGAAAACATGGATCACTTATATTAACCACATAGTAGTGTATAGAGTGTATCCCATAGATTAATGAGCATATAGACATATATATATATATATATAACTCTTTAACCATGGATTCATATAGTAGGAGGACCGTGATTACACTTAATATGGATCATGTGATAACTCATGGGAACATACCTAAATAAATTATATAACAATGCAACATTCAAAAAATATATATGGTAGCACATGTTTTATATATGTATATATATATCATGATAAATATGCCACATTAGGTATTCAAAGAAACACTTTAATGATTAAACATTTAAGGAGTATAGGTTACATTATACTTAGAACCAACTAGTTAATATCTTTCGTTAAAGTGATAATAACATTCCTTTATACTAGTTCATTACACAATGAACAAGATTATACAATCATTCATATCTTATGTAATGTGTGAACTCTTAAATATTTATGAGGGAAAAACCAAGTATCATGTTAGTGAAATAACCATATCGAGGTCACGCATAAAATAAGAGAATATTGGTTTAATACATCTTTAGGATTCATTCCAATTATTATCATTTTTTAGGTGTAAATATAACTCCTTTATACTAATTTATTAAGTAGTGGGAAGGGTCATCCCCTATGGTCTCTCAATACCCATGGAAGTCACCTTAAATAAGTGGATGGACATAAATTCTATATGTAGAAAACAAAACTAGTGGACATAAGTCCGATTAAAGCAAATTAATAACTTTATGGTAATCAAATTCTTTAGTATCGATGCCCCAGTAGTATCTAGATTAGGAAAAAGCATTAGGATCAACTAAGACCCTACCCAAAGGCACCTAAAGGAAAATAAATACACCCACATGCAAACTATTCCTTAGGAGCTAATAGAGAATCAGATAACCTAGATCCATTATAATGGTTACTCCACTTTATGTAATTAGTATCTTATTGAATTTAAGATTTCATATCGCACCATGGTTCACATACAATATCATGCCATATTAATATGAGCACAACAATATAATGTTCTCACCATATTAATTATTCCCATTATGGGTATCTTCAAGAATTAACTCCATTACTTAATCATTTATGCCAAATTGGGGTAAATATTCAATGTTGGTATCAATAATAGATGTCCAACCCAACATTCAATTTTCATTTATTCCTCTTCATTCAAAAATTAAGTTTAGGTTTGAGTAGGGTTGACTTAAGGTCATGATATGTGCTTTGCTATTTACTTCTGATCATAAAAAGTCAGCCAAACATAAATGATTCCACATTTTAAGGCTAATATATAAGTCATTAGAAGTCCGCCTACCCTAGTTATTATCCATACATATATGTTAGCCATAGGAAAAATTGATTGTTAGCTATCTAATCATCTAATCATTTTGGGGTTAAGAGAAAGGCCAAAGTGTAAGGTGAAGGTCAAACTAGGATAAAATTTTATTAATGTTGATCCATCACTTAAACATAATTAAAACAAGCTAGCATATAGATACTGCATCATAGGTCATCATCTAAGTATGAGAAAACTCAAAATATCACATTCCAAGAGAAATAGGCAAGAAAAACTATTATGGTTGATGTCATCTGATGGGTTCCAAGGACTAGTCGATCGATCATCCTGATTGATCAACTGATTGTATGGACCAATCAATAGGTTTGATCATTGATAAACCTTCACAATGGTTGTGAACCAACCAACTAGTTAACCCAACTAATTGATTGTTCTGAAAAATAATTGATTGATTTGGTTAAACAAGTCGATGGATTTAGGTCGAGGCTAAGACTACTAAGGTCACAAGCTAACTTGTTGATTAGTCTACCTAATTGATCAACTATTCTAGAAACTAATCTATTGGTTTAGTCAAATAAGTAGATGGGCATAAGTCAAGAATAAGGCCACTGAGTTCATAGGACAACTAAACCATTCAATGTGTCCCAAGGTCTAGTCGATGGGTCATGGTAATTAGTCAATCAGTTGGGGTAAAAATAACCCCTACCAATCACATTTACACACAATCAAGTTCCAAAATCTTTGCCCATCCAATCAGTACATCAATAACATATCATTTAAAGTTATAAAGAACAACATTCATGGATAAACATGTGAAATATCATAATCAAGCTTAGAATATTATCAACATTGAAATTATTCTTACACCTAATGACAATTTATAAAAGTGCCAGGGAGTCATATTTCATGTTCTTTTCATCCTAAAAAATCATGTAAAACAATCCATAAAGCATATTACACATGGTAATGTCACTGAAATGTTTAAGATGCCAAAGTAGCCACAAAATCTGAGTCATACCCATGAGGCTTATGTACTTGAAATATTAATTGAGGTTCTATTCTACCAAGCTTCTAGTATTCCATCCCATCAACTAAAACTCATTTTCATCTCTAAGACTCATGCTTCCACATTGACACAAAACTTGAATTTTCACATACTCATACCATTCTCCACGAAATATGAAAAATAATGGGTTACCTCAAGTGAACTTAGCAAAACCCACTATGAAAAGAAAAATTTTTCTTAGCTTGAAAATCCAACACCTCTAACATTTCAACACCTTAAATTTGATATTAAAACTTAGTAAACCTTTAAGATCTTACAAGAATTGAAGTAAAATTAGATATTAAAGAGAAAATTAAGAGGGAATCAACCTCCTTGAGAAAATAGAGAACCCAAGAAGATAAGAGATAATCCCTATGTTTTTTACCCAATCTAATTTGATCTTATTTAAGAAAAAAAAAGGAGCAATTAGAGTAAGGATTATAAGTGGAAAGAAAGATTATGAATGGTGTTGAAGGAGAGATGATGTGGGCAAATCACATGAAACACATATAAGTGTTTATAGTAACATTAAACTTTTTAGAAGATGCATAAAGCACATTCATCTAAAAAATACTACTTCTACTTGAAAGATTGTTTAAGGGCTAATGAATGAAAATATCAAATATATTAAGCTTAAACGCCATAAAATAAGACCATATGCCAACTTTTAAAACTTTACTATTTAAACAAAATAACTATTTATGGTTTATGCAAAATGTCATTTAATACTAAGAAGGTTAAATCTAAGAACCATCTAAAAGTTATTACCAAGAATCACTATTTATCATTAAAATGCTATTCACATTCAGTTACAATTCTAATGATTAAAATCAATAGCCAAGCATTGACCCTCAAAAAATTTTTAAGGCTTTATGAAGTTATCAAATTCAACATTTTTTCTCTTACTTATTATCTAAACTTGCAAGAATTGATCCTAACCTTCATCATTGAGTAGGGTAATTGGAAGCCTTTCATTTTAGGGCCAAATACTATTTTCATACTCTAGTAATCTCATTGTATGTTAGTAGGAAACTAATAACATGATTAATGAATTCAAATATATAACTCTCACTATAGTTTTATTTTTTTTTAATTTATTGTATTATGGTTTGAGAATGGCATGATTTCACATAAATTTTATTAGGAAAAATGTGTAATGATTCCCAAATAGAAATTTATTTTGAGATAAAATGTTATATTTGCCAAACCTTATAAAATTATATCAAGTTTGACTCTAGTTGAGATTTGAATTTATGATTGATTTATGTTCATTATCGAAGTTATGAATGGCCAATTTCAAATTAGTTTTGAATTGATTAAACATGCTTCAATTTTTTTTAATTAAGAACGATTTTTATTATAGTTTCTTCTTTTGTTTGCATCATTGGTTCTAAAATCACCTTTGACAAATCTATCAATAACTCTTTCTGAAAAGTAGCTCAAGAATAAGGAAGCAAAACTACAATAGATATTTTATTGCTCATAAGTGCTCATTTGATATTGGGATAATAAGAGTGAAAAAATAACCCAAATTTTCAATATCTCAAAAAGAGTTCTAATCTCTCAAAAAATGTATTTGAAAATGATAAAATCAATATTTAGCCAAAATCATTTTCTTTTATTTCAAATAGATTATGGAAAATAAGTAAACGTTTTCCCTCATTTTACTCTATACCAGACCAAACGTGATGTAAATATTTTATGAGAGTTGAGGATTCAAATAAGTTGATGAGAGAATCCGGTTTGGTGGTTGAAGATTGGAAGAAATATTATGAATCTTCAAGAAATATTCAAGAAAGAATTCAAGAGGAAGCTAACTTTGAATGTCTCACAAAAATAAATTAAAAGATTCCTATCTAAGAACATACACAATAATCTTGGCAAGTAACATTCACTCACAATAAGAGATAACCAAGTAATTCACTTGTATTATAGTTTTAATAATATGGCCAATATGTGTACAGTGGTTCAACCACATACTTATATAAGCAGGTACAAGGACTTGTCACAAATAATGATAATTAGCACAATAAGCTAGCTATTACCTTATACTTATTATAACTGATTTCGAGTACATAACTAATATATAAATGACTAACTAGTACATTAACTACTTTTAACCAGTTGTAACAATCTAACAATACACATATATAATACATGAATCAAAGAAAAATTACCACAAACAAACATAACTAATTATTACATGGAAATAAGTAACAAGAGCCTTAATTTAATCAAATAATTGCTAGGTCTCCTTGATATGTAAGATTAACTTCCATACATAATAGTTTACTTGTAACACACAAAATCTTAAATATGTTGCCATCTTGAAATGAATTAATCTTCTCCTTATAAATAAGTTACATACATAAAAGAATTACTCGAAGTGAACTCATTTAGAAGGTTATAAACATTATTGTTAAAGACATCTAATGTAATAGTCTCCATAACTAAATATGCCAAATTTTTATCTTCTTAAAAATCCATAGATGCACCTGCATCAATAAGACACTCATAATGATATTTCATTCCAAATAAAAGATCATAGCTGCCGGCAAGGAATGACATTGTAAGAAAGGTATGTCGAGACACTTCATGAAATTCAGAGAACAATGCGGTATAGCCACCAAGCACACAACGGACAGACCAGCGAAACGGCATGGTTGGAGGAAGAGAACAAGAAAATAGAGTAGCATCAACATCTAATAAACTACTTAAATCCTTACAACAATGTCCATATGTACATACATATCCATATAGGAATACCATGGTAGCGATGAAGCATCCAACCATCGAGATAATACATTATTTTTTTCAACACTTCTGGTCTGTAAGACTGTAATAGGCTAAACGACGTAATATGAAATTGAAGGCAGAACTCAGCCATATGTACATTCTCATGATTATCCATTGATCTCATCTTCATATTAATTCTTGAGCTTATAAACTCTGTCGATGACCTCTTCAGCATCCCACAAGAAGCAGCCAAAAGCAATTGCCTCCAAAACCATTCTCTTCAAACTAGATAACGAAGTTGTGATCACTCCATCAGTCAGAATACAATTTACTTTACCGTCTCCAAATAGTGCCAAGCAATGCATCTCGACCAGATTAGCAGCTTGATGGGACTTTAGTGTAGCGCATGCCCTCAATGTGTCCGCATCAAATTCCTCTAGGAAGCATATCAACTTTTTGTGTGTCGTGCCCTGTACAGTTGACACTCCACCCAAAGTAGTGGATCTTGGTACTCTAGATTGACCAAACACAAGATTCTTCAATCCATAAGACCTATGTTCTGGAAGTTGCATCCAGTTGCCAGACATGTCCTGCGGAGCTTCACGTAGTCTGCGTTCCAGCTGGTGCCTCAGAGAAGCAGATTTCAGGAAGTAGCCAAAATGAATGGATGATGCATAGACTCTGCTTAGCTGTAGCATCTGGACTTGGGTTGGAGCCCAATTGTCTCTGACACTAGATCCTGTTTTCCACCCGATAACAATCTTCAGCTGTTGTTTGATCATTTCCAATTCTTCGAGGTCGTGGATAGACTCCAGCTCCCCATGCTTAGAGGGTAATATCTCCAGTCTGCCATTATAGACGCATTTTGAAAGCCTTGGAACCAAGGGGACCCTAATCTCTGAGAACTTCTGATAAATAATCATATACATGCAATCTTCAAGAACCACCCTGGACTCGTGCTCTTTCAGATCAACGATCCTCCTGATCAACCCAAAAAAAAAAGGAATTATAAAATAACTCAAATATCTGATAACATGACAAAGCTCTGGGTACTAAACCAATCTCAGACATTTCCTGAAATCATATAAGGAATATAAAAAATGATAACCAGCAAGCATAATATTACACTTGTAACCTGATGAAACCAATGACCTGGAGCAGAGATGGCATCCTCTTTATAGATATATAAGTTCTATCTTCAGACATGCTCCGGCCAACCGGAAAAAGAATAGGCTATTAAAAAGCAAACTCATCGAAAAGCCAGCATGACATATTTTCTCAACCGCTAATGGTTCTTACCGCCATCATTAATAGGTCACACACTTACCATATCAGCTGTCCGGCAATGGCAAACAAGCTCATGCTTAGCAAATTCTTTGATACTTTTTAACAGGCATGCAACTCCAGAATGGGCGAAGCATCACACTGGAGAAGAAAAAAGTTAATTCATTATTGACTATGACCCACTGCATTGAATTGCTGTTCCAAAACAATATCCAACCTCAGAGGATTGCCTTTTCAATGATTTTTACTCCACCATCACTGCAACCTTGCTCTCATTATATCAGGACGGATAAAAAAGGGATTGTAAAAATCTCCTGAATAAAGCTCTGCGAATAAAGTTACAGAGTAAGAACATTTCACGAGTACGGTTTGGCAAAACATCAGATCCACAATTGGGACATGTTATGAGTCACTTCGTCTTGAGCAATGCTCGTGAACTCTCATATAAAAACGAATCATTCATAAGACGAGATGACGAGTCCAATAAATAATGCGATAAAGAAAGAAAAACAAAAGGATCATCAATGCAGCATAAACAAGCAGACAAGAAAGCAGGCGAGGTAATCAATGAAAATTTGATGGAGACTGTCCAAGACAGAAAATTCACAAGATTATGACTTGACATAAACAAAAGTGATTGAATTCCTACAAGATCGGAAATATTCTGAATAAGTACATAAGAAAAAGCAATTAAATCATCCATATTCAGAAAACTAGAACGGAAGGGTTCCCCCCCCCCTTTCTTCTTCCGGAAACTATTGTACTTGTTTTTTGCTTTATGATGTTCTTTGATATAACTATCTAGATCCACTCACCAGCCACACACAAAATAGAGGAGTAACTTCAAGAATCCAAAAACTGCAGATGATGTCTGAACCACCCACCAAGTATTTGCTTCCATACCTTATGAGAGTGCATATGCTTCATCGTAACACGGAGGCAGCAGAAGCTAGTCATATACCTCAAAGGTCCAAATCTATAGCAAGAAGCTAGTGGGGCCATTTTGGAGTCGATTACTACGAAAATAAATACCACAAATCTTAGCAAATAATAAATCCATGGCTGAAGTAAATGAAGCCACAGAGTCTGATATCAGCCAACGTTATTCTCAACCCAAAATCTAAATGCATCACAACGTATCAAATCCAAGTTCTTCAATTAAATGCATACTTTCCTGCCAAAATTTGAACTTAAAAATCGAGCTTATCAATTATGCAATAATAACTTACAGCAAACTAGCAAAATCCTGAACACAGGAAAAATATTAAGTCTAAATACCAGACCAGAAACCATAGCTACTAGGCAGCAGCATACAGATTTTCATCATACTATTCAATCACGGAAATCTAACTTATCTAATAACAATAATTTATTTTTCAAAAAGAAACGTTAAGTCAATCAACGAGGGACACATTACCTATGAAGTTCAGCTTCAGACGATCCATGACTAAGATCCATCCGCGCAACCGCATCATCACGATCATTAACTAGTCGACTTAATTCCGTCGAAACAACATCGTAAAACGCTTGAGGATAATTCAGCAGTACACCACTCAAAGACCTCCCGACGGCCGACCTCGGCTCAAGAGGCAGATTGAGGCTATTAAAACTACTACTATTTCCTTCCAAGTTTCCGTACCGTCCGCCGCAGTGAGCCGCCGCAAAAACGCCAAATGAAGGTGGTTTCCGATCGCTAGTTTGACGATCCGCAGCGACAAATTTAAGAGGCAGAGGAGGTTTGAGAGTAGAGGTATTTGGATACTGATGAGAAGGGAGAGAGCTAAAGAGTGAGGAATTGGTGTTCGAGAGACCACAGGCCATAAAATTGAATGTTGGTTAGGAACTGGGATAGAGGGGTACTAACAGGAGGTTTATGGAGGGAAGATGGAGAGAGCGGGGAGCTGGAGTTGCGGGACAGGGCTTAAAGGGAGGTACGGCGACGAAACTCTTTGCCTTTTTTGGATAAGAGCGGGGGAAGGGCTTTCTTTGAGCAATTGATACGACGGCGGGAGAAGGCGTGGGGTCTGAGACGCAAGAGATGCTCTCGGCTCTCAATCAGTAAAGGTGTTTATCAATTTGTAGGTATCTAATATCTTATCTTATCTTTATCCTTTGGTGAATTTGTATTAATTTATTTTGTTAGAAGGGTCGTTTACTACGTTGGTGGAGATCAAAAACCTATTTGGACAACAAACGTTCATATTCCTTAGTCCGTGAATTCGTAATTAATAAACTAAAAACGACTTTTTTAATATTATCCCTTAATACTTAACAAGTACTATCGGAATATAAAAAGAATATTTGGTGTAAGTGGAGGGAGAAAATTAGGTCCTGCGTTGGGTGGGAAAGGCCTATCATTGATGAAAATGATAGACAAATGAAGACAACTTGGGGCCGTAATCTGTGGGTCATTATTTATAAATCAGTGGGCAGGGAGCTGTCGAACTGCGTAAGGTTAGTGGAAGTTATTTTGTTTAATATTGTTATTTTGTTCAAGTACCACTAGAATTATCTACAGAAGATCCGAAATAATTGAGGTATTCACTTGTACCTCTGTTTTATATTGTTATTATTAGGGATAATATATCATATAATATTAAATTTAAATATAATATATAATATACTAACAAGTTTTTATAAATATACAATATTAAGGTCATGTTTTCACAAAACAAATGATTTTTTTATCTAAATATTTAGGATTATGATATTAATATTTAAAGCGTACGAATATGCATATGATAAATAAGCTATTAACACTCATGAATTTATAATACATGACCACCAAAACTCCTGATTACATGATGATGTATTTTTAAAAATTAAAGATTATATGTTATACTATGCATGAACTTAGGATTATGCAATGTATTTTTACTTATTATTTTTATTTTATTATCTTTTCTCTAGTTTGCATTCTAATGCTTAAAATTGGAGATTATAGGGATCAAAATTTGGCCTAAAGGCTTAAGACAATATGACCTAGATTATGCCAGCTAAGGCCTCTCAAAACAAACTCAACAAAATTTGGCAAGCTAAGTTAGTAACTATGTTCATCACAAAGAAATAATTCAAATATCAGCTACAGGGATAACAATAAGAAAAATAAGAAAGAATTGTTCAAGAGTTGAACCCAATATAACATCTATGGTAAGGGTGTCTAATTAGGTTCCTCCTCAGATTTGTCTTCCTCATCATTTGAAGTATCTTCATCAATGAAGACACTTAGAGGATTAGGAATAAACAGAAGCGCTCAAACCAATGCCTTTGTGTTGTGCCTCCAACTACTTAATTCCATGACCTTATTTCTTAGCTACATGGTGAAGTTGATTCGGTCATTGCCAACCGCATGTACCATTATCATTGTAATACCAACACTCCGTCCTAAAATCCTTCAAAATGTGTTTAAAATTATGTTGATTTAAAAAAAATTCTTTTTGCTTTTGAAAAGAGCTTAAAATTTTAATAAAAATATAAATTTTAGGCATATTGATTGACTAATTTGCCTAATTGATTGACTGGTATGCTTAGAGATTGATAATTTTATTCTCGAAAAACTAGTCGACTAGTTTCCTCAAACCCAACGACTAGTTATCCTATAATTTTATATCCTTTTCTAATTTTTATTTGAATCCTTTTCTAATAATTATGAAAACTTCTAATTAGAATCTATTTGTGCTAATTAGAATATTGTGGTGTTTTGGAATTATTTTTACATTATATAGATCATTCAATGATTTTATTTAGCTAATATTTCCCCAAAAGCAATTTTTGAGGAATATTTTACCTTCTCTCTACTCCTTCACTTTCCTCTCTCTTCTGGTTGCTTGGTTGTAACACCCCCAAATTTACTACTGAAAAATTTTGTTTAAATCAAGAGTTTTAGCGGAAGCAAGAGAATTAAAAATCGTAACTCGGGGGTATTACCGCCACACTTAGTACCAGATCGATCCATAGCTACCGACCCGATACTAAGTGCTAAGGCTAGAAAGAATAAAACCAGAGCAAATCATTCATAAAACACGGGTTCTACAAAATTAGAGTGCGAAGGTAAAAAGTTACATTCCGAAATACAATTTAAAAGGTCTATATATCAGAATACTTAAATAACGGAATAACAAGTATGATAAAACCCTTGAAGATTTAAGTACAACACTTGTGACTTTCAAGACGAATGCGATTACACAAAACAAATTCCGAAGGTAAATGTCCGGTCCACTTACTCCCTCAAGTCAACCTTCCACCCCAATAGCAACCGATCAAAACCTGCATCAAAGGTCTGCTCCCCACCATTGGTGGATCATCACAGGACCCATTCAACCAGTGTAGCATCAGTACGGGTCCAGTACTGAGTAAGGGCGTAGGTGCCAAGGCCCACACACAAAGATACATAACATAGCAGACATAGCATAGATACATAGATCGAATGCAATAACACATATAAACCACACAGATTACAGACCAAACGTCACTTTTCTTTTATCAGGTCTCTGAATATAATCGATCATCATCTTGTCCAGACCCTGTGAGTGCGGGAACCCCACTATTATAGCCGGTGGAACGGTCGCGAGGGCCATGCCCTGCCACTATTATAGCCGGTGGAACGGTCGCGAGGGTAAGATACCCTGCCACTATTATAGCCGGTGGACCGGTCTGGCTCCGACTCACAAGGTATTCCACTGTAACCATTTATATCTTTTCCATGACTTATCACTTTTACGTTTAGTTTGTTGAGCACGAAATCCCCCACTATTATAGCCGGTGGAACGGTCGCGAGGGCTTATGCCCTGCCACTATTATAGCCGGTGGAACGGTCGCGAGGGTAAAATACCCTGCCACTATTATAGCCGGTGGACCGGTCTGGGTTCAGCTCAACATCTTTCTCTGTAAGTCGTTAGTGTCTTAAAGTATCTTATTCGAGGGCATATCTTTGTCATGCATGGCCAGAGTTCTCAACACATCACATCAAAACTGACGACATAATCGTACTATCACATGTTAATAAAACATAAGTACACGTCTTGTTTCCAAGCCACATTACCCACGAAACAAGTAAGATAACGACAGTTAGAATACAACACAGCATTCATATAAGGCATCCACAGCACATAGGGCACAGGTCACTCATCCAATCTTATCTATATCCTCACTCGGTTTAGGTCACCGAGCTGTCTCCTACGCTTATATTAAGCTACTAACACCCTGTGTATTTAGCATACTTCTCGCATCGAAAACCCAAATCATGACCCTCAACTCAACTCCCCCACATACTTCACTCTTCCCCATAAATTCTTATTATTTCCCTTTTTTTTCTCCACCTCCTCAAATTAGGGTTTCCATCCCAAACCCTAGTGTTCCCCAAGTAACTTTACTTTCTTCTACTCTCCTATTTATTAAATCCCCCCTTTTCCCATTCATTCATTAATCATAACTTGCCTAGGTCATTCTTACCTGCGTTAGCCAACATACTTCCCTTTGGTTTTCCTATTTGCTTATTTTTCTCTTTCAAAGCTCCCACTCCACAACTCCTCATCAAAACATTCTAACGTGCATGTCACATCACACCATATCATCCTTGTATCATGCCATACTAGTACATATAAGCCAGAGTACGGAAACGTACCTCGGTTCCATGTTGCGCTACACGGTAGAACAGATAACATACATGTAATATAGCATATAAAACACATGAGGCATCCAAGGCAAATAAAACATGTAATACACACAAGCGGCCTTAGTTACGTCCTTACCTAAATCGGCGCCGGGCTTGGAGCACGCTCCTATACCTCCGGTGGTTTGACCCGGTTTACCTATAAGAGGGAATACTTGGGGTTAATCTCCCTCTACCAGAATTATCAAAATTCCCATCTTACCCCTATCATGGCCTAATACCAAGGCTACTATTAATAATGGGGTTTATAAATAAAAAGGGTTTGGTTATTACTACTCTTACGATAGCTTATACGGATTATCACTAATTAAGTAGGTTTTAGCAATCCAAATGCTAAGGTGAGGGTTTTAACAACATTAATAATGATTACCAGTAATACCTACCATAATAAGAATACTATTTATAATAACAGTGCTCCTAATAAAAATAATAATAGCTATAATGATATTAATGATAATAGTAATAATTGAAATCATATTAGCATTAGTAATAGTGTATTATCGATAATAATAATAATACTAATAATAAAGTATTTGTACAACCATAGTCGCTTAGGTGACAAAAACAATGATAATGTTAATAATAATAATAGTGATAATAATAATAATGATAGGAATGAAGACAATAATAATACAAATAATAATAATAAATACAATGAAAGTATTAGTAATAATATCAACGATCATAAAAATAATATTAATAAGGATAATAAGAATAACGGTAATAATCGATAAAATAATAGATGCGATAAACACAATAGTGATAAAGAAATGATAAGAATAATAATGATAATGATAATAACCATACTAATGATATTAATGAAAATAATAATAATATTATTACAATAATAATAGTAATATGGGTAATAATGGTAACGATAATAATACTAATAATAGTACTAATAACAACGGCCATAAGAACGTTGATAATAAAATAGTAAAGACAATAATAATAATGACATTAACAATAATACTACTACTAATAATAATAGTAATAGTAATAGCAATAATAATAATAATAACAATAATAATAATAATAACAACAACAATAGTAAAATAACAATAACAGTATTAATAATAATTATTATACTAATAGTAAAATAATGACCATGATAATAGTAGTAGTAATAATAATAACAATGACACAACCCTAAGAATAATAGCAATAATAATAATAATATCAATAATAATAATAATAACAATAATAGTACTAACACTAACAGTAGTAAAAATAACAACAATAATAATATTAATAATAACAATAACAACACTAATAGTAAAATAATAACAATAATAATAATAATGGTAATAATAGTGATAATAATAATACTAATAGTAACAATAATAATAATAACAGTACTAATAATAATAATAATAATAATAATAATAATAATAGTAATAATAACATAGCCATAAGAATAGCAACAGTAACGATAATGATAATAATAATAAAAACAATAATAATAGTAATAATAATCATACTAATAATACTATTAATAGTAATAACCATCATAATATTAATATTAATATTAATACTAATAACAATAATAGTAATAACACTAATGGTAATGTTAGTAATAATAATGCTTAATAATAATAATGATAATAATAATAATAATAATAACAATAATAATAATAATAATAATAATAATAATAATAATAATGATAATGTTAATATTAATCATAATAATACTAATAATAGTAGTTAATAATATTAAACCACTAATCACTTTTATTTATTTATTTATTTATTCATTATTATTATTTACTTATTTTATTTATTTATTTATTTATTTATTATTATTATTTACTTATTTTATTTATTTACTTATTTATTTATGACTTAGGGTTCAGGGTGTTGGCAACCTGACTGAGGTGGTGGTGGTGGCGGCGGCGGCGCGGCGGCAGCGGCGGCGGCGCGGCGGTGGAGGAAGGGAGAGAGGGGAAAATGGTGGTGGAGGCTAGGGGAGGGAAAACCAGAGGGAAAGGGAGGTACGGGGTGGTAGGGCAGGAGCTGCTGGTCGTTTTGGGGGGTGGTGGTGGCGCTGCAAGCGGCGGTGTGGCCGGCGGTGGCGGCGCGAAGGTGGCGCAGGGGCTGGGAGGTCGAGGTTGAGGAGGGATTTTCGCACGGCCAGGGCGGCACGTGCGGCGCGAGGCAGGGAGAGCTAGCAGTTTGGTTGTGTAGAGGGAGGTGCAGGGAGGACGTTGGTGGCACGGGCAGGCGGAAACGGCGGCCGAAGGCGGAGGAAACGGCGACTGAAGGTGGGCGGTGTGGCGGCTTTGGATTTCTGGGTTTCTTGTCTCCAACCCGATTCAGGCCATCTCCGGGGCTATTTATAGGCTAAACGGGACGGGAAAACGACAAGGATGCGAGGGAGGGTCAGAGGTTAGGTGGATGCGTGTCCGGCGAGGCTGACCGGAGCAGGTCTGCAATTGCAGACCGAGACTCGCCGGGGAGAGAGAGAGAGGGGTTTCGTGCGGGAAAAATAAATGGATCGATTAGTCAAATCTATAGGGGAGACAACGAGGTGGAGAAGGACGAAAAGACGGGAGCAATGGCGTGCCGTAGAAGCTTCCTTCTCCGGCGAAAATCTCGGGTTGCAGGTGGCTGGAGGTTGAAGACGACGCGGGGCGGGAGAGAAAGAAGGCTGGACCGGCGGTCCAGCGGAAAAGAAAAGAAGGGAGGAAACGGGGCGGGCCGAACCGGCCGGGGGAAAAAAAAAGGAAGAGGGGCGCAGGAGGGGAACGGGCCGCGAGGGGGAAAGGGTGCTGGGCCTGGCAGGCCGGCCCAGGCCGGGAAAAATAAGGGGGAGAAGGGGAAGAAAGAAAAAGGAAAAAGAGGGAGAAAAAGGAAAAAGGAAAAAAAGGGGAAATTAGGGGTTGGCTTAATTAGTATAATTTGGGGTAATTAGGGGTATTTAATAAAATATAATTATCAAAACAATAATTGAGTTCTACTTTTAGGTTAATTTAGGGGTTTATGGAAAAATCTTCTTAATTCCATTTTGATTAACAAAACACTTAAATTTTTCTCTAATTAAATTATTTGCAAATTTTATATTAATTTGGACTATTTTATCCTTCCTATTTTTAATAAATTAATGTATTTAATAAATTTCTAAAATAAAAACCTTAATTAACTTAAAATACCACAATTCCTCCTATTTACACACTTATAAATTCCTTCTTGATTTATTCTAATTAATTCCCATTTATTTCACTAAAAGTAGTTTATTTTAATTAATTTCCTAATGATTCCCTATTCGGCCAGGATTTCCTAAATTAGGGTTTTTGGGGTATTTCATCACTACCCCCTTAAAGAAAAACCTCGTCCCCGAGGTTTACGCCTAGCACTAGGGTTTACCAAGAGGAATTTCTAAGATACCTGGGGGGTAACTACCCCCTTAAAGAAAAACTTCCTGAGAAAAGGATTATGGGTAATCTTTACTTTGTCTATGACTAAGGCTACCAGGAATTCTACCCCGCCTAGGGCTAAGGCCACCTTAAGATCAATTAGTTACAACCCAGTTTAATACCGAAGAGAAGTATTGCCAATAATCTATACTAGCAGCAAGTGACTGACTAGCCTAAGCATCACAATTAGAAGAATACAGGATATCGTAGCTTTCGATTCCTCAAAACGTACACCTTTAAAGAATAGAAGGTGAGCATACCCGTGATGACGTCTAGCTGGTGATCCATCTCTGCTTGGCCAATCGCATTCAGGTGCCCGTCTGACTGGCCTCCTTTCTGAAGGAATGATCTGGGTCCTTGAGGCCTTTCCTGAGCCTCTCTAGTTGGGGCAGGTGCTTGCTGGTAGTGTTGTGGGGGCGCCATCTGAAGGTACTGCTGGTTATGTGTCGGTCCTCGACACTCGAACGCTCTATGGCCCCGTTTGCCACAATTCAAGCATGTGATAAGTCTTCCTCCACAATCTCGGCCGGGGTGGCTACGACCGCAACGTCTGCATGAGAATCCTCCTGGGGAACCATGACTCCTACTATGGTCTCTCGGTGGGGGTCTCCTCAGCTTCTCTGTCTGTGGGTGGGCTCTGCTCCCCGAACTATGTCCATCGAGTTTTCTTTTCCCTAGGATGTCGGTCTGCTCCTGGACCAAGGTGGCGGCAAGGCAGGCGCGTTCGTAGAGTGTAGCGAGATCGGTGAACGGTACAACGCCCATCATTCTCCGGATGCCAAAGTTCAGCCCTTGCTCGAACTGAAACACCACCGTCGACTCATTAGCGGCAATCCCGGGGGCGAAACGTAGTAGCTCGGTGAAACGGGCATAATATTGCCGCACCGTCAACGACCCTTGGGTGAGTTGCATGAATTCGCGAAGCTTGTCCCTCTTCAGGCTCTCCGGGTAGAATCTGGAACGAAGAGCATCCTTGAACGCCTCCCAATCTGCCGGGGGACCGACTCGGGCTCGGTGTTCTACCCACCAGGCGTCTGCCACGCCTCTCAAGAAGAAAGCAGCTATGCTGGGTTGCCGAGCTGCAGGGCAACCTACCGCCTCAAATGTACGGTCTAAGTCTCTGATCCACCCCTCGAGGATCACAGGGTCTTCCTCGCCGGAGTACGTAGGTGGGTGATGCCCGGTAACTCTCCTAAGCCAATCCTCTCCCGCACCCTCCTGTTGGTGGTTACGCTGAACAAATTGCATGAAGGCCTCAAAGGCCCCCTCCAAACGGGCTACTCGGCCATTCGCCGCCATGGGAAGCTGCAAGAGAAAAACAAGGTTAGAAGCGACCCGCTAGTCCGCATTAATCATGCTATGCTACCCTCATCCTTTGTGAAGGATTCCTAGTCTACCCTTACGTTCCTCACTGTGGCTCGGACTCCTAACACTTCGGAATAAAATTTCATTTCTCTTCAAAACAATTCAAATTCGAGGAAAAAAATTTTCCTATTAGAAACAAATACAATTCTCAAAAATAGGCTTTAATTTCAAAAACAAGCGTGGCCGAAAGGACCAACCGCTCTGATACCAACTTGTAACACCCCCAAATTTACTACTGAAAAATTTTGTTTAAATCAAGAGTTTTAGCGGAAGCAAGAGAATTAAAAATCGTAACTCGGGGGTATTACCGCCACACTTAGTACCAGATCGATCCATAGCTACCGACCCGATACTAAGTGCTAAGGCTAGAAAGAATAAAACCAGAGCAAATCATTCATAAAACACGGGTTCTACAAAATTAGAGTGCGAAGGTAAAAAGTTACATTCCGAAATACAATTTAAAAGGTCTATATATCAGAATACTTAAATAACGGAATAACAAGTATGATAAAACCCTTGAAGATTTAAGTACAACACTTGTGACTTTCAAGACGAATGCGATTACACAAAACAAATTCCGAAGGTAAATGTCCGGTCCACTTACTCCCTCAAGTCAACCTTCCACCCCAATAGCAACCGATCAAAACCTGCATCAAAGGTCTGCTCCCCACCATTGGTGGATCATCACAGGACCCATTCAACCAGTGTAGCATCAGTACGGGTCCAGTACTGAGTAAGGGCGTAGGTGCCAAGGCCCACACACAAAGATACATAACATAGCAGACATAGCATAGATACATAGATCGAATGCAATAACACATATAAACCACACAGATTACAGACCAAACGTCACTTTTCTTTTATCAGGTCTCTGAATATAATCGATCATCATCTTGTCCAGACCCTGTGAGTGCGGGAACCCCACTATTATAGCCGGTGGAACGGTCGCGAGGGCCATGCCCTGCCACTATTATAGCCGGTGGAACGGTCGCGAGGGTAAGATACCCTGCCACTATTATAGCCGGTGGACCGGTCTGGCTCCGACTCACAAGGTATTCCACTGTAACCATTTATATCTTTCCCATGACTTATCACTTTTACGTTTAGTTTGTTGAGCACGAAATCCCCCACTATTATAGCCGGTGGAACGGTCGCGAGGGCTTATGCCCTGCCACTATTATAGCCGGTGGAACGGTCGCGAGGGTAAAATACCCTGCCACTATTATAGCCGGTGGACCGGTCTGGGTTCAGCTCAACATCTTTCTCTGTAAGTCGTTAGTGTCTTAAAGTATCTTATTCGAGGGCATATCTTTGTCATGCATGGCCAGAGTTCTCAACACATCACATCAAAACTGACGACATAATCGTACTATCACATGTTAATAAAACATAAGTACACGTCTTGTTTCCAAGCCACATTACCCACGAAACAAGTAAGATAACGACAGTTAGAATACAACACAGCATTCATATAAGGCATCCACAGCACATAGGGCACAGGTCACTCATCCAATCTTATCTATATCCTCACTCGGTTTAGGTCACCGAGCTGTCTCCTACGCTTATATTAAGCTACTAACACCCTGTGTATTTAGCATACTTCTCGCATCGAAAACCCAAATCATGACCCTCAACTCAACTCCCCCACATACTTCACTCTTCCCCATAAATTCTTATTATTTCCCTTTTTTTTCTCCACCTCCTCAAATTAGGGTTTCCATCCCAAACCCTAGTGTTCCCCAAGTAACTTTACTTTCTTCTACTCTCCTATTTATTAAATCCCCCCTTTTCCCATTCATTCATTAATCATAACTTGCCTAGGTCATTCTTACCTGCGTTAGCCAACATACTTCCCTTTGGTTTTCCTATTTGCTTATTTTTCTCTTTCAAAGCTCCCACTCCACAACTCCTCATCAAAACATTCTAACGTGCATGTCACATCACACCATATCATCCTTGTATCATGCCATACTAGTACATATAAGCCAGAGTACGGAAACGTACCTCGGTTCCATGTTGCGCTACACGGTAGAACAGATAACATACACGTAATATAGCATATAAAACACATGAGGCATCCAAGGCAAATAAAACATGTAATACACACAAGCGGCCTTAGTTACGTCCTTACCTAAATCGGCGCCGGGCTTGGAGCACGCTCCTATACCTCCGGTGGTTTGACCCGGTTTACCTATAAGAGGGAATACTTGGGGTTAATCTCCCTCTACCAGAATTATCAAAATTCCCATCTTACCCCTATCATGGCCTAATACCAAGGCTACTATTAATAATGGGGTTTATAAATAAAAAGGGTTTGGTTATTACTACTCTTACGATAGCTTATACGGATTATCACTAATTAAGTAGGTTTTAGCAATCCAAATGCTAAGGTGAGGGTTTTAACAACATTAATAATGATTACCAGTAATACCTACCATAATAAGAATACTATTTATAATAACAGTGCTCCTAATAAAAATAATAATAGCTATAATGATATTAATGATAATAGTAATAATTGAAATCATATTAGCATTAGTAATAGTGTATTATCGATAATAATAATAATACTAATAATAAAGTATTTGTACAACCATAGTCGCTTAGGTGACAAAAACAATGATAATGTTAATAATAATAATAGTGATAATAATAATAATGATAGGAATGAAGACAATAATAATACAAATAATAATAATAAATACAATGAAAGTATTAGTAATAATATCAACGATCATAAAAATAATATTAATAAGGATAATAAGAATAACGGTAATAATCGATAAAATAATAGATGCGATAAACACAATAGTGATAAAGAAATGATAAGAATAATAATGATAATGATAATAACCATACTAATGATATTAATGAAAATAATAATAATATTATTACAATAATAATAGTAATATGGGTAATAATGGTAACGATAATAATACTAATAATAGTACTAATAACAACGGCCATAAGAACGTTGATAATAAAATAGTAAAGACAATAATAATAATGACATTAACAATAATACTACTACTAATAATAATAGTAATAGTAATAGCAATAATAATAATAATAACAATAATAATAATAATAACAACAACAATAGTAAAATAACAATAACAGTATTAATAATAATTATTATACTAATAGTAAAATAATGACCATGATAATAGTAGTAGTAATAATAATAACAATGACACAACCCTAAGAATAATAGCAATAATAATAATAATATCAATAATAATAATAATAACAATAATAGTACTAACACTAACAGTAGTAAAAATAACAACAATAATAATATTAATAATAACAATAACAACACTAATAGTAAAATAATAACAATAATAATAATAATGGTAATAATAGTGATAATAATAATACTAATAGTAACAATAATAATAATAACAGTACTAATAATAATAATAATAATAATAATAATAATAATAGTAATAATAACATAGCCATAAGAATAGCAACAGTAACGATAATGATAATAATAATAAAAACAATAATAATAGTAATAATAATCATACTAATAATACTATTAATAGTAATAACCATCATAATATTAATATTAATATTAATACTAATAACAATAATAGTAATAACACTAATGGTAATGTTAGTAATAATAATGCTTAATAATAATAATGATAATAATAATAATAATAATAACAATAATAATAATAATAATAATAATAATAATAATAATAATGATAATGTTAATATTAATCATAATAATACTAATAATAGTAGTTAATAATATTAAACCACTAATCACTTTTATTTATTTATTTATTTATTCATTATTATTATTTACTTATTTTATTTATTTATTTATTATTATTATTTACTTATTTTATTTATTTACTTATTTATTTATGACTTAGGGTTCAGGGTGTTGGCAACCTGACTGAGGTGGTGGTGGTGGCGGCGGCGGCGCGGCGGCAGCGGCGGCGGCACGGCGGTGGAGGAAGGGAGAGAGGGGAAAATGGTGGTGGAGGCTAGGGGAGGGAAAACCAGAGGGAAAGGGAGGTACGGGGTGGTAGGGCAGGAGCTGCTGGTCGTTTTGGGGGGTGGTGGTGGCGCTGCAAGCGGCGGTGTGGCCGGCGGTGGCGGCGCGAAGGTGGCGCAGGGGCTGGGAGGTCGAGGTTGAGGAGGGATTTTCGCACGGCCAGGGCGGCACGTGCGGCGCGAGGCAGGGAGAGCTAGCAGTTTGGTTGTGTAGAGGGAGGTGCAGGGAGGACGTTGGTGGCACGGGCAGGCGGAAACGGCGGCCGAAGGCGGAGGAAACGGCGACTGAAGGTGGGCGGTGTGGCGGCTTTGGATTTCTGGGTTTCCAGTCTCCAACCCGATTCAGGCCATCTCCGGGGCTATTTATAGGCTAAACGGGACGGGAAAACGACAAGGATGCGAGGGAGGGTCAGAGGTTAGGTGGATGCGTGTCCGGCGAGGCTGACCGGAGCAGGTCTGCAATTGCAGACCGAGACTCGCCGGGGAGAGAGAGAGAGGGGTTTCGTGCGGGAAAAATAAATGGATCGATTAGTCAAATCTATAGGGGAGACAACGAGGTGGAGAAGGACGAAAAGACGGGAGCAATGGCGTGCCGTAGAAGCTTCCTTCTCCGGCGAAAATCTCGGGTTGCAGGTGGCTGGAGGTTGAAGACGACGCGGGGCGGGAGAGAAAGAAGGCTGGACCGGCGGTCCAGCGGAAAAGAAAAGAAGGGAGGAAACGGGGCGGGCCGAACCGGCCGGGGGAAAAAAAAGGAAGAGGGGCGCAGGAGGGGAACGGGCCGCGAGGGGGAAAGGGTGCTGGGCCTGGCAGGCCGGCCCAGGCCGGGAAAAATAAGGGGGAGAAGGGGAAGAAAGAAAAAGGAAAAAGAGGGAGAAAAAGGAAAAAGGAAAAAAAGGGGAAATTAGGGGTTGGCTTAATTAGTATAATTTGGGGTAATTAGGGGTATTTAATAAAATATAATTATCAAAACAATAATTGAGTTCTACTTTTAGGTTAATTTAGGGGTTTATGGAAAAATCTTCTTAATTCCATTTTGATTAACAAAACACTTAAATTTTTCTCTAATTAAATTATTTGCAAATTTTATATTAATTTGGACTATTTTATCCTTCCTATTTTTAATAAATTAATGTATTTAATAAATTTCTAAAATAAAAACCTTAATTAACTTAAAATACCACAATTCCTCCTATTTACACACTTATAAATTCCTTCTTGATTTATTCTAATTAATTCCCATTTATTTCACTAAAAGTAGTTTATTTTAATTAATTTCCTAATGATTCCCTATTCGGCCAGGATTTCCTAAATTAGGGTTTTTGGGGTATTTCATTGGTTGCATGTTTAACTTCTTACTACTCTTCCCTGACTTACCAACCCTTTTTCATGCATCTCCCTTACTACACTCCACCTCTCTCACCTCATCATGCACTCTTTTACACCTTTGTTGTCCACACATAACCAAAGTTAGACTTTCCTCTCTCCTACTTGAGAATGTTAGCAATCACTCTCTCTTGTATATTTCATTTTCGATGCAACTGACTCTTCAACTTCTCTACTATCTCATTATCTATCTTTTCCTTTGTGAAAATTCTAGTGTTGGGTATTCTCCATTTTTCTTTCTTTTTTCTCTATACTAAAAAACATAGGGTTGTCCTTGTTTTCTTCCCTCATTTGTTCAGTTATTGTCTCTCTTTTCTTCTTATAATATTAGCTTTAGCTCTCCCTTATTTCTCTTAAGTAAGGAAGGATTAAAGTTTTGAGAAAGGTCAAAGATTCTAGCTTCATTCTCCTTCAAAGTTCTATGTTGAGAAAAAGCTGAGTTGAGTTGTGCTTGTCTTCTTCTTCTTCTTTTCAATTTTTAATGGAGTTTTAAAAATGATTTTTAATGGTTTTGATTCTTGATTCTTTTAGGAATCAATGTCCTTGTAGACGGCTATCAAGTTAGGAGTATTTTATGTTAGAAGAATTGATTGGAGGTAAGACATTCTTATCTTTACCACGAATAAAGTCTTTTGTTGTTTATGTGGTTTTGAGTGATTGGTCTTCTCTATGAGGTGTATTTGTATGTGTTGAGTTGATTTTTTTAATTTCAATCATGTTGCCACATTTTTTATGTATGAAGTTTGGAGCATGTTTGAGTATTTTTGATATTATGCACGAGTTTGGTGATATTCAAGCATGATATTGTTGAGCATTTATTCATACCCTGACTTATGTGAATTCATATGTGGAGTATGTATTTTTTTATGTTCTACAATATAGAAGCATGGTAGGATTAATTGGAGAAAGCTTGGTGTTTTGATCATGTGTATTTCGTGCATCGAAGTGCTATCTAACCTAGACTAATTGACCCATTTTCCATAACCGATCGACTAGTTATGTGAACAATTGATGGATTAGAAGCCATGATGGAATCATTACATGAATATTTAATTGGTTTGGCTAACCTAATAACTAATTATTTGGTGGCCAGAGTGATTTGGTCTCGTGTTAGGCACATCGATTTGTTTGGCCAAATTGATCTATTAGTTTCCTATGAATATTCGATCAATGAGACCAACCAGTTGACTAGTTTCATTAGTTTTATTTTCATCTTAGGTCTTGTGTGACTAGACTAGTAGACTGGTCCAAGTGACTAATTGACTAGTTCATCAGATTTTGCCATCATTACTTGATTAATTGAAAATCCTTCGGTGGGAATTTTCTATGCAATTACAACATTTGATTCATGATTTCAACCATCTTTATCTAGATTTTAATATGGATCAAATTAATGGTATTTTGGGCCTTGATTTGGTTAAGTTTGGTGTCACCTCCAAACACCCAATTAGTAGCTTATATGCCTTGTGTTATATTTGGTGTTATCATGTGGAAACACCCAGTTGGTTATTAATAAAATTAATTTTTAATTTTTTATATTACGTGATAATTAATAATAATAATGGATTAAGATTTTGTTTGAACTTTTTTCTCCGACTCTCAAGGTAGCTAGTTGAGAATTAGTAGGCAAGTTACCCTGTGTTTTATATTTTCACTTCGTACCTATTTCTTTCTCTATCGGGTTGTGGTTAGTAAAGAGGCATGCTTATATCTTTGAGGATAAGATTATACTATGGCAGGCCGACATGATATTTGTATCCAACACGAGCAGTCCCTTATTGGTTTACTTTTCTTTTTTGTACTCCATTACTTGCCATTCCTCTTCTTGTTATAATTGCAATTTCAAAATTATTTTGCATAATGATTGATTTATATTGAAATTGCTTCACAATTTCATCTGCAGGGTGCATTTTGATTGAGCAAAATTAACAATATCGTGAAAATTTCCACTTAGCAAATAATTTCTCATCATAATTCTATCTTATTCTTACTAGTGAAACACAAAAATGTCACCAAAGAAGCACACAAAGATGATATAAATGGAACATGAAAGGGAATCTTCAAGACCACAATTGTGCCAATCTAGAGGCAAAGGTAAATCCCCAAATACTCAACCTTCTAATCCCTATGGCATTGTGTTCGCTAATCTAGATGACATAGAACTCTAAAATGAAATTGTTTCTCGAAATATTACATCCACTTGATACATTGACTAGACATGTCTTGAGGAACTAGGGATAAAAGAAGATGTTGAGTATTTGCTAGCTAGAGCGGCTTAGCCCATTTGTTTACGAATGCAAACCACATAAGCAAAGGACTCACCCTTGAGTTTCTTAGCTCTTTTCTTTTTGACCTAGTTGGAGAATCTATTTCTTTTAGACTCTTCAATGAGTATAAAAAAATGTCATTTTCAAGATTCTCTACTCTACTTTGCATTCCTCATATTGATCGGATACTTATTGAGGAGCCCCAATTGTGGTATCCTTAGGAATTCTGGAGTTAAATCTCTATACCAAAGAGGGAATATTCTCTTAGGCCTTATATTGGACACCATGCTAAGGCCCCATTAATCTATAACTAGGGCTTGAGATACATCTAAAGATTATTGGTAGGTACGCTTTTTAGTTGGGGGAAGCCAAGGGAATGTGCGGAAACTAGAGCTATTCACTCTATGGTGTATGCTCCAAGATGATTCCCTTGATGGAGGGTATTATCTAGTAGATCAACTAAGTAATGTTAGTACTAACCTTACTAGTGATATTATCATAGGAGGCATCATAATGTATATTTTCAGCCGTCTTGGATACAACATAGAAAATATCCCTGTTGACCTTCAAATGACATATTTAGGGTTGGCAACTTACACTAACATGAAACTAATTGTGCAATATAGGCTACAATTCTGCTTGTTCTATAATCAAGAAGTGCGATATCAGCTACCAAACAAACCTTTCACCACTCTCATATGTAAT
Organism: Tamarix austromongolica; assembly: GCA_039764185.1. NCBI lineage: Eukaryota > Viridiplantae > Streptophyta > Magnoliopsida > Caryophyllales > Tamaricaceae > Tamarix > Tamarix austromongolica. The sequence goes on along the minus strand of CM077809.1, from coordinate 139,736,284 downwards.
GGTAGCACCAACTGGTTATCTTTGCCCGCCATGCCTCATCCTAGTTAACCTATCCCTCCCCCTCTAGAACAACATCTAGACATTCATAGTGAGGCACTCGACATATCATTACATCCTCTTCTAATTCCTTTGTCCTTTAGCGTAGACACAAGCCCTTCTTCCTCCAACACCTCTTGGAATACCCAATTCCAATGTATTGATGCCCAACTTGATATGCTTGACACCCAAATTACAATTCTCAAGGATTTTGTAGCTCTCATCAACAAAATGAACACCATGATATACGAAATGATCAATGGCATCTCGAGCACAATTACCCACCACCGCCCCACTCTAGTGAGTGCACTTCATCACACCCTGCACTTATTTACCTATCACACATTGAGGATAATGGGTTCTTTAAGAATGGGGAAGTAGAGGTATGTTTTCCATTTGCCATTTTAGTTGCTTTTCTTTATTTCCTTTTTCTTTTAGTGTGTATTTTCTTTATTTACTTCTTCCTTCCTTTTGTTTTTAGTGTGATGTTGGTGTGTTTATTTTACATATTTTAGTGTGTTTTGTTTTCCTTGGTGTGATTGTCTTCTTTGAAGCTTTTTTTTCAGTTTCATTCTTTGCCTTTTTACACTAATGTGTTTGGTGTGCTTATTATCTTGTATAGGCCTATGATTACAATATGATAGAATTCTCTACATAGCTTGACCACACACTAGTGAGACCTATAATTTGTGAGTAGGCGTAATGGAAAAGCTTTAAAATTGTTTTAAGTGTGAACTCTCCAATTGATAGACTCTCAACCCACTTATTATTTTAGCCCTATAGTGGTTTATCTTCGTAGATTTTCCCATCTAAACCAAGACATAGGATATAGGGTTAGTAGCAAAGGAACTAGTGATATCTTGAGCCTTATAAACTGTTCATCTTTTATACAGTCTTACTGTTTTCTAATTTTGTATTTTCTCCTATGATATATGAAACTAGAACTTAAATGACTTCTCTTCAAGGCCACATATGACTTATCCATGCATTAACATGATTGAGGCACATGCTTTCTTTTTATAGATACATTAGACAAGTGGCCTACCAAACGACATTCATTTCCCTTTGTTTAAACCCCTTTGAGGCCAAGACTTTTTCATTTGGTTGAAAACCTACTTAGTAGCTAGAATTCCGAGTTATTACCTTACCTTTTTCCGCAACTAGGGACTGATAACTCTTTAACATATTTGGTGTAGGAATGTCAAAAAATAAGCATGGGGGTATGACAAAACAAGTGTTTAGTAGAGCGTGTGTTGAGAAAATGATCTAAATGTAGCTTTATTCTTTTCATCCAAAAAACAAAAGAGAAGAATAAAATTATTAGAGTTGTGATGTGGGGAATTAAGCATCTGATCTTTATGGGTAGAAAAGGGTTGTTGGCAAAGAGCTTTGGTTGTTAATGGGGGAGTGAGTAGCTCGTTATCAATTTCAAAATTTGAGGTATATACTTGTAGTTTCCACTCTGCTAGCTTTTGGACCATTAGCTACAGTCCTAGAATTATCCTACCCTTAACCCCATCCCTATTATAACCTTAACAAGACCTCATGATTTTTGTATTGTATAATGTCTTTGAGTGGTGGAGAATGAGAATATGTTTAAGAATATGGTCGATCATTATTAGCTTTGAGAATTTTGAGCAAAACAATTACACCTCTAAAACACATGAGTGTAGAGTGTTTACATTTTCCTAAATAGTGGAAGCTACAACCTTATTTAAGCCTTATCTCATAAGGATGAGTATCTACATGATCCTAAACTATCTTAGAGTGTCATGGTAATAATGATTTGTAAGTCAAGACTAAAGGGTATTCACAACTTTATTTTCTTTTTCCTATTATTAACGCTTATAATATTGGTCGATCTTATAATTGTATATCTTGTTCGTGTAGTTTTTCCTATCATTTTTGGCTTTGATCCCCTTCCTTTTTCTTTTTATTATGTGTGAGTTTGCCTAAGTAAAAGCAAAGGAAAAGCATGGGGGAGTTGATAAATTGAATATTTTCTATATTTGTACCTTGCTTTGCCTTTATTTTAGGACTTTATTTGGTCTATAATATGAATTTTATCATGGTTCAAGTTTATAGCTTGCGTTACTACTTTCTTGGTATTTTTTTGGGATTTGCATAAGAAATCACAAATCTAATGAAGTGGTGCATGTATTCAAAGCAGAAAACCAATTATGAAAGGCAATAAAGGATGATAATCAACCTCGTATGTTTATGGAGGAGTCAAGGAAGTCAAAGAGCTAAAAAGAGTTCAAAAGAAGTTAAAAGAGATAAGAAAATAGTGTTGCACAACCTTAGCATAACAAGCTACAAACCCATGCAACCCTGATGTAGCCTAATTCAAAGGCAAACATGTCACACAACCTTCCACACAGCCATGCAGGAGTTGAGACTCAACGTGCGTAGGAATTCTAGACTAAAAATGCTGACATGACTTTTCATAAGCCAATAAAAATGGTGTTGTGCCTATAAGAGTATTGCAAGCTATCCGATAATCCCAAATAATGTCATCTAGCTTTAAAGACCAATCTTTTCTCGATCTTGGCATTATTTTTTCCAGAATCCCCTTTATCTCCCTATTTGTGATCTCCACTTGTCCACTTATTTGAGGGGGATATGGTGTAGCCATTTTGTGAGCCACACTATGTTTCCTCAAGAATGTGCTTATAACTTTGTTTGTGAAATGAGATCCTCCATCACGAGTCACAGCACTTGGAACACTAAATTGAGTGAAAATAACCTTTTGAAATAGCTTAACTACTACTTTTACATCATTAGTCAGAGATGCCAACGCCTTTGCTCATTTTGAGATATAATCCACCACTACTAAAATGTACTTGTTGTTGCTTAATGATAGAAAGGGTCCCATACAATCAACCCCCCATACATCCAATATTTTAACTTCAAAGATGTTGTTTAATAGCATCTCATTCCTCATTTATATGTTTCTTGTTTTTTGACAATGATCACAGCCAAGCACATAACTCCTTCCATCTTTGAAGAGATTAGGCCAATAAAATCCCGCTTGAAGCACCTTTGTAGCTGTCTTGGAAGTACTTGCATGACCCCCATATAGTGATGAATGACAATGGGTTTTACAATCTAGTACTTTATCCTCAAGTAAGCGCCTCTTAAAGATTTCATCTATGCATCATTTATAAAGGAAATGATCGTCCCAGTAGTAGTGCTTCACATTTGAAAGGAATTTCTTTCATTATTGGTAAGATAGGTCTTCCAATAGTACCCCGCAAGCAATGTAATTCACAAAATCTACGAACCAAGGAACTTGGAGGCTCTCACAAATAAATAGATTATCATTGGGAAATGAATCATGAAAAAGGTTCTCATCTCCTTCTTTTTCATTTATCTCTTGCCTAAGTCTAGAAAGGTGATCTACTACCACATTTTCAACATCCTTCTTTTCATTTATCTCCGAATTGAACTCTTGCAACAAAAGGATCCATCTAATCAACTGCAGTTTCGCTAAGAGATGCCTAAGAGCTATGTGGTAAGTGAACACAATAACCTATGATCCAACAAGATATGACCAAAATTTATCTAAGAAAAACACTATGATTAGGGGCTCCTTCTCAATTGCAGCAGGATTCATTTAAGTATCATCTAGAGTTTTACTAGCATAGTATATGGTGCATACCTTCCCTTCTTTTCTCTGCCCAAGTATAGCCCCAACAGTATAATCACTAGCATCACACATCACCTTGAGAGGAAGGCTCCAATCGGGGAGTCTCATTAGTGGGGTAGTTGTCAAAGCTTCCTTCAACCTACTAAAAGCATCTAAACAAGCCTGCTCAAATGCAAAAGGAACATCTTTGATAAGTAAATGGGTTAGGGGTTTAGTAATTTTGGAGAAATATTTAATGAAACTCCTATAGAATCTAGCATGACCTAAGAAATTCCTAACTCCTTTGATAGTGGTTAGGGGTGGCATTTTAGCTATGATATTAATCTTATCTTTATCAACTTCAATTCCAAGGTTAGTGATTAAGTGACCTAAAAAAATTCCTTCTTGTACCATCAAATGACATTTCTCCCAATTAAGTACAAGGTTTACTTCCTTACATCTCTTCAACATTTGAGCATGGTTATCTAGACAATAATCAATAGAAGTTCCCTAGACGGAAATGTCATCCATAAACACCTCCATGATATTTTCAATAAAATCAAAGAATATGGACATCATGCATTGTTGGAAAGTGGCTGGAGTATTACACAAGACAAATAGCATCTTTCTATAAGCAAAGGTGTCGTATGGACATATAAATGTTATTTTCTCTTGATCACTAGGGTGAATAGGGATTTGAAAGAATCCCGAATACCCATCTCGATAAAAATAAATAGGAGTTTATAGCCAACTTCTCTAATATCTAATTGATAAATGGAAGGGGGAAGTGATCCTTTCAGATGACTTTATTTAACTTCCTATAATTAATGCACATACGCCATTTGGTGACCGTTTTTGTTAGAATAAGTTCATTTTTCTCATTTTGTATAACGGTCATGCCTCCTTTCTTAAGTACCACTTACACTGGACTCACCCACTCGCTATCTAAGATAGGGTAGATGATCCCTACATCAAGTAACTTAAGTACCTCCTTTTTAATGACTTGTTTCATATTCGGGTCCAATCTCCTTTGATGTTTAATGGAAGATTTATACCCTTCTTATAACAAGATTCGATGCATGCAAATGGGGGGATTAATGCCTTTGATGTCATCAATGGAATAGCCTATGGCATCCTTATGCAACCTAAGGACTTCAAGTAATTTTTCAACTTTCCCATGACTCAAGTTATCATTCACAATAATAGGGTATTCACCATTGGAGTCTAAGAACTCATACTTGAGTGAAGAAAGGAGTGGTTTTTTTCTAACTTAGGTGCGGCCTTTCCTTTACATACTGAGTCATGCAATTCTTTTTCAACTTTAGCCACCAATTCAGGTTCTTTTACATAGATAAGGCTTTCCTCAAGCATAGTAGCATAAGTAGCTGCCTCCTCATCACCATCATCAAGTACTCCATTCTTCATCAAGAATTTCTCTAGTGGATCACTTGGTATCAAGTTAGCAAAGTCCTCCAGAACCACCATGTCCACTGTATCAAACCTGTAGCAAGTGTCATCAATTAATGGAAATTTTACTGTTGAGGATAAATCAAAATCCACTTTCTCATCCCCAATATTAAGAGAGACCTTTCCATTTTTCACATCAATTACCGCTCCAATGGTATCCAAAAAAGATCTTCCCATTATGGTAAGGATTTGAGCATCCTTCTCTATCTCAAGAATAACAAAATCAACCAGAACATAAAACTTATTGATCTGGATAGGCAAATCTTCTAATATACCTACTAGATATTTTACTAACTAATTCACTAATTGGAGGTAAATGGTGGTGGGTTTCATATCTCCTATTTGTAATTTCTTACAAATAGAAAGAGGTATGATACTGACACTCGAGATCACAAAGAGCATGGTTAATAGACACATCACCAATAGTACAAGGAATAGAAAATGAGGTAGGATCTTTAAGCTTAGGTGGAAGCTTATTTAAGATAATTTCACTACACTCCTAGGTAAAGGCTACAATCTCATATTCCTCTAACCATCTCTTATTAGAAAGAATCTCCTTCATAAATTTAGCATAGGTAGGCATTTGAAATATGGCTTCCACAAATGGGATGTTAATATGTAACTTTTTCAAAATCTTAACAAATCTCCCAAATTTTTTCTCTAAGCTTGTCTTAGCTTGTATTCAAGGAAAAGGTATTGGAGGTTTGTATGGTGGCGGAGGGATATATTTCTCAACCTCACAGTCCTTTCCTAAGGTGCTTTCTTTTTCGAAGTTCATGGGCTCACCATTCCTTTCTTTCACATCCTCAACCGCCCCATCCACATCTTAAATTTCTTTCCTTAAAGTAGGGCCTTCTAATTCCTTACCACTTCTGAGTGTTATGGCATTGATGTATCCTTTGGGATTGGTCTTTTGTTGCCCTAGAAGTATTTCGAAGGGCTTAGAAGAAGATTCTAATTGTTAGGCCACTTAAATAATTTGGTTTTCTAGCACCTTATTATGGGTGGCTAGGGATTCAACCTTAAAATTTAAGTTCTTAATTGAGTTCCTCAAATCCTCGGTTTGTTTATTCTAAGAGGCTATAAAGTTCTTCCTCATTAACTCAAGATTTGACTTTGGAGGGTTAGGAAACGATGATCTAAGGTTTTAAAAACTTGGAGGCTTAAAGTTTGATTAAGGAATTAGATTAGGTGGTGGGTTCTTGAAGTAGAAATTTGGGTGATATGCCATCTTGGGTTGTAGGTAGGAGAAAATTGGTCTCCCTTTTGGTTGAAATTGTTCACATCATTGACATGGTTTACAAGGGTTGCATTTGGAGGTGGAGGAGTAATAGATTGACATCCAAACTATGAGTGCCTTATAATACCACAATCTCACAAGTAGTAAGAAGAGGATGTTAATGCATTAACACTTGAGTTTTCAAATTTTTGAAATAATGCATCAACATAAGAAGAAAGATGATAAAAAGCATCAATGTCATACCTACTACTATTCTTGGTGGAAGAGTGCTCACTTGACCATTAGTAGTGGTTTTCAGCCATGTCTTCATTCAATTGCTTGGCTTCTAGTATGCTCTTGTTCATGGGAGTGCCTTCCGCTGCTACGTCTAGGGTTAACCTTGTGTTGTAAAGGAAGTCATTGTAAAAGGTATGAACCAATAACCATTCTTCCAACCCATGGTGTGGACACAATCATAACATATCCTTGTAGCCTTCCCATGCATCGTAGAGAGACCCGCCTTCTTTCTAACTGAAACTTTTAATGAGATTCCTTAATTAAACTGCCTTGGATGGGGGAAAGTACTTGTTTAGGAAAGCTCATGAAAGTTGATCCTAATTGGTGATGGACCTAGGAGGAATTGATTGTAACCAAGCTCTCGCCTTGTCCCTCAATGAGAATGGAAATAACCGCAGCTTGATTGCATCATCTGACACTCCATTCATCTTCAGAGTGCCATAATTCTCAAGGATAATGGAAATGTGCAAATTTAGATCCTCCTTTGGGCTACCACTAAACTGATTTTACTGCACCATGTTGAATAATGTAGGCTTCAATTCAAAGTTGTTAGTAGCTACATTCGGCTTCCTTATTCTTGATTGTGTCCCGTATACATTCGGAGATACAAACTCTTTGAGAGAGCAGTGTTACTCGTCCTCTCCATCAATTTTAGTCATGGTTTTATGAACTAATGCTTGCCTTTATCTTATGTATCCACTTCCTTAGTCCACTTAATGTCCTCTCGATCTTTGGGTTAAGCTTAGTTGGAATCCCAAGTCAAAGGGATCATTGCATAAAAGGCATCTAAAGACATAATCAAATGAGCTATCAAACAAAAAGGATGAAAGATAAAAAGCAAAAAAGAAATTAAAGAATCTATTCTAGCCAAAAAATAAAGAACTCAATATCAATTAGCCGAAGTCCTTTGCAATGGCACTAAAAAACTTGACGGTGCTAATCCACAAGCATACGGATTCGTTATAGCACTTCAAGGTCATATCCCACAAGGACTTCACAATTGAATACCAAACTTCATCATTTTAGCTCTCTAGATCATTATGGAGTGAAAATATGCAGGTAGATAATGAAAATAAATATAACAACTAACTGAATACAGATTCTAAAATGATAAACATAAAGCTTATGATTGAACTTTGGTCTCTAAATTGGTATTCCACAATGAAATAACGCTATGTTGTAATTTAATTCAATGGTTTTGAACAATTGGCCTAAATATATTCATTAGCTTGTTTCAAGGTCTAAGAATGTATTAAATCTAATTTGCCGACTACTTTCTTGACTAACTAATTAAATTAAACCCATTAAGTGCCACTAATTCTATACTCCTTGAGAACCAAACATCTACTTTTGTGATTGTTTGAATTTCTATCCATATATTAATTCTTGATAATGGTTTCAACCTTTTAGTTGTAAACAAGATCTAAGTAGGTCAGATTTTATCAATTATGGCTTAAAATGATCAACCTTCACATATGGAATGGCATATATGAACTAAACATACAATATATACTGTAATTCATCATATTAATACCAAAATGGACCTAATTCAATCCTAGACAAAGAAATTACTCACTTATGATTGCAAGGAAACATAAGAAATGTAAAATGCATAATAAATATAATGACAGCATAAAAAATTTGCAAGGAAGAGAATGGATTGAATTAACCATGAATTGAAGAAGAAATAGTTGATTGCTGAGTTGATCGTACACAAAACTTGCACTAAAACTCAGAAATTAAACTAAGGAATTCAAGATATAATACATGAGGTTTTTATTGGGAAATAAAGGAAGAAAATCATCACAAAAATGTCCTAAAAACAATCCTTTTAAAGCCAAAAAAAACTACCTAAAATAGAGGATGCATCATGTGTTTAAAACGTGTGTAATCGCTGCTGCACGGACGGTAAGGTTTGCATAGATTGGTTTGTGGCATTTTTAGTCTTGAATTGTTTGCCTCTAAACTGGGCTACATCAAGGTATCATGGTTGTGTAGCTAGTTTTGCTAAGGCTGTGCAACACCATTTTTTTTGTATCTTTTGACTTCTTTGGACCTCTTTTTAGCTCTTTGACTTCCTTGACTCCTATATACACATGCAACATTGATTTATCTTTGTTTATTTCCTTTCATACTTTGGTTTTTGCTTCGAATACATGCACCACTTCCTTGGATTTATGTGTTCTTGTGCAAATCCCTAAAAAATAAATACCAAGAGAGCAGGAAGTCGAACTATGGACTTGAACCATGATAAAATTCATATTTTAGACTAAATAAAGTCCTAAAATGAAGGAAAAGTAACGTAAAAATATAGAAATTATTCAATTTATCAGTGACGTATTCTAGTACTAGCCCCTTGGCACTTTGTATCCATTACCTAGGCAGGTATGGTATCCAAACTTGTGTAGCCCTTGCAATAGATGCACTCAAGTTGTGTTGGGTAAGGTATCTTCATACAAGACCCCTCTATGTATTCTAACCAACTATGGTAGGTGTGTAATCCCAATTTGGGTTAACCTTCATGCCAAGTGCACTCAATGTGTGGTGAATGTGGTATCCTCGGAGAAAAGCCTCTTCAATGTATCATAACCCCATGTGGTGGGGATGGCATCCAATTATGTGTGTATTTTACCATAAATTTCTTTTATGGTGGAGAACTTAGTGTGGTCATGCAACATGTGACCTCAATGTGCATCATGAGACTTTACCTTGTTTTAGTTAAGTTTTATTACAAGTACTTCATAGTACTAATACTATATTTGTGTTGTCATTATGATCATTCGACTTTGGTCTTGTGAGCAGATGATAATTTATAGGGTTATGACTCTCAAGTAGAGTATGTTGAAGATGATGGTGTAGGCCAATAGTTGGCCATTGCATGGGGTCTAAGAGTTACACTTCTATTTAGTTAAAAGTTAGGCTAACTGGTAAGATATATTTTTACCCACTATATTGGGATGTTTTTTGTTCTTTCTGGTTATTTAAACTCTTGTCTTTGATTCCTGTATTTGAATTTTGTGAACTATCTCTTCTATCTATATTAATACCTCCTCAATATTATCATTAGTATTTATTTAATATTATTAAGAGCATGCACATTTTCGTTTGTTGTTCCATTTTACCTTGTATCTAGCATGGGTTAGGTAATGATCACCTCTCTCATGGTTGATGTGTGTGGTAGTGTCCCCTAGTTTTGCTTTTAAATCACTTCCTCATTGTCATAAAATGAAATTTTTAGTTTCAAAATCTAATGGTGTTACAATCATAAGTGTGGCTAGGGTTGTTCTTATAATAAAACTAGGAACTAACCTTAATTGTGGCCTATCTTTTAGCTCACCTTCGTCCATACTCATCCCCTTGAACATGATTATAGAGGCAATTATCTCAAAAATATTAGGTTTATAAAAGTGTTCTAGATCAACCCTAAAATGCTCAAATACAACATAGAGCCAGCCTTCGCATAACAATTAGTAAGTAGGGGTGTCCACAACAATAACCATATGTTGTAGCATTAGGTAGGGTAGATTGATGCTTTTCTTTTCCTTGGTTCAGTAAATAAATAGTATGTCGAGAATATGAGCATGGTTTCTTTCATGTCTCCTCGGAATTATTTTCATGAGAACAATCATACGTAGGACCTTGATAAATAGTCCAATAACACTAAGTTGTTGTGAAACAAACTCAGCAATAGTGCCTTGGGTGTCCTTCCATACAACTGCTAGGGGATTTAGGCCTTCTCTAGTGGGCCATTTCCCTTTTATGTATTCCTTATACCCCTTATTAGGTATCCCAAATATCTCCACAACTATGTTAGTAGCTAACACAATTTCCATTCCCATTTGTGTGATTGGTACAGTAAATGGATCTATCCTCTCCATTGTAGAATGATAGTGAGATTAACATAGAATTTGTAGACATTTGATTCAAAAACATAAAATATCTTCATAAATAACTCCAAGTAACCTTATCCTTATAACAGACTCTTAATCCTATCCACTTTATGAGTGCTCATCCACTCATTTAGATAAGAGAATCATATTTAAACAATTATCCTAGCCTAAACAAATTCAAGTAAAAGGGTAGATTTTGGAGTCTTTACCTTCTTTTCGTGAGGTGGCCTTCCAGGGGGTGGAGCTTTTTTTTTTGTTATTCATTTGGAAATATTAATGGCCCCGTTCTTCTCCCTTGGACTAGTGAACTTCTAGCTCAAGTGTTGAATGACATTAAGTAATTTGGCAATCTTCATTCATTTATTATTGGTTATCTTAATTTTTCTAGGGCTTAATAGGTCATTATCCTCCTATGGCTTAATAATTCCTTCAACAACATCCTTATCGGTCTTATCGATGGGAGCAATTCTTGAATCAATTCTCTTCTTCTTTCTTTGACTTAGAATTTTGTTATGTTCCTTGACTTGATACTCTTCCTACCTTGGTATCATGTCCTAAATTTCTAGTTGGTTTTCATTTTCAAGGAGTACTTCATCTTCTAGTGGTATTATAACACCTCAAAACTTTGCAACTTTTGTTTTTAGGTGTTTAACCTTTTATTTGAGACCTAATCCCAAAATATTAACTCCATTATTTTATTATTAACCCTTAATCCATAATCCAAAAAAAATTCTTAAATATTTTATCCTCATTATTTTAATCCTTTTTCCTTTTATCTTAAACCCCACCCTTAATTAGTTAATTTTTTTAATTTATTTTTCCTAACTGGGTACCCTAACATAACCAAACTTGGCCTAAAATAAAATAAATCTAATCCTACTATAATGTATCTCTTTCCAATCTCTCTCACATAAGCCCATTTATCCATGCCATTTTTATGCCACCACACACTCCCCTGTCTCCATCCATTTTTCACACTATACTCATCCTCTGCTCTACTTCAATACCCTCACCTTGCTATCAAACCATAACATGTTTCACGAACAATCACCACCCTATTAGTCTGCAAAAGGCTCCTCCTCCAAGTATTTCATTTGGATTTTTCCTAACCTAACACCCTAACTTCCTTCCTTCATTATCCTTTCGTCATTCTTGTCTATTCACACCTTCGCCTAGTGACTCGACCATTCCTAGCTCCTTCATCAAGCACCATCATTGCCACTAAAATCCTTCTTTACTTCCATATTCTTCTTTCATTCTACTTCTTCTACCTTCAACCCCTACCTTTGGTTTTTGTTCATATAGGAGGCACCAAGCAACTGTATGAATAACAACCACTAGCATTTTATGAGAATGGAAAACTCTAGTGATGAGTACATATTTTAACATATTTTATACCCTTTTATTCTTAACTTTTGGTATTTTGTTTGAATAATATATGAGAATAATTATAATTTTATGATTAAGTGATAATAATATCATATATTTAATTATTTGAACTAAAATGATATAAAATGGCAGGATCAAATTATGAGATTAATTAATTATTTTTATTTAGTAATTAAAATTGGAACATAAAAGAAAGAGACAACACAATGTGTCATCCCAATGAAAAAAAAGAGCAAGGCTTAGAGAAACACAAGGCCCAAAGGCCTAACAGCAAAGGGAAAGAAAAAATGAAAAGGAAAGGAAGGTGTTGGAAGAGAGAGGGCGTGTGACAGGGGTGATAGGGCATTAGGAGAGGGACGAAATTAAGGAAAGAGAGTGTAGGAGAAAGAGGAGAGAGGGAATGGCATAGAGGAGAGAGAGATAAGATATAGAAGGAGAGGAGGATAGACGAAAAAAGAGAGGAAGTGATAGGTAAGAGATAGAGGTGATGTAGCATAGAGAAAGAGAAGAGAGAGAGAGAGAGAGAGAAGACAGAGAGGAAAATAGAGATCAAACAAAAGCGATGTCAGCACAAAAAGAAAGGAAGTAATAAGTGTAGAGGAGACAGATAAAGAAAGAGAAAAAGAAGTTAAAAGAATTTATATCGTATGACATTAAGAAAATTTTCATCCAAATAAATTGTTGAATTTTCATCCATGTTTTATTTTGATTATTTCTTCCTCTATTTTTTTTATATAATTTTATGTAATTTATTTATTATGGTTGGCTAAATATTTATTGTTGGTGAATAGATTGAAATCCTAGATTATAATTTGAGATACAGTATTAATTTTCTTTATTTCATGATATTGTTATTTGACTCTAATTTAATTTCTATTATTTATATATGTGATTCTATGAAGTATGATTTATATTGTTCATGCCTCATTCTATATTTCTCATCGTGATAGTATGAAATCCTAGATTATAATTTGAGATACGAGCCGCTTGTTGTGACTATCTTGTTAGCATTTAATAAGATTTAATATCAACACTTTATCATATTAATTATTTTAAGGAAGTAACATAATGTGTATATACTTTCTTTTGGCTTACTACTTGGTCAGTCTCTTTCTTATAATTAAAATATGACTTAGAGATTATTACTATGTTTTAACCTGATCTAGTGGTGGATTTTGAATTTCCTAGCACATTCATCATATATACATTCATCTATTATTTGTATTAATTTTTTAAAAAAACCCTTATTTTTTGTGTTTTTCTTATTATTTGGTTTTGGGTGATTTAGAATTTATTTTATTTTATTATTTGTGAGCTAGCAAAATAAAGATAAGCCACCTCAATCACTGGTATAGAACGATACCCTTATTTACTAATATTACGATTGATAACAAGAGGGTTTGAATTGTGTGTTGGCTATTACCACACCAATTTTTGGCACAATTGCTGGGGTTTGGTAAAATTTCCATTTTTTTACTAGTACTTTTTTATGTTTTTAATTTTTTTGGTGTGCTTTGTGTGCCGTGTCACCCTTTTATTTAAAGGTAATTGGTAGAATGACTATAAGTCGACATAGAAGGCACGATTATGGACATTGAAGTTGAAGATCAATATTGAAGTTGAATACAATTGAATTCTATGTGAGTTCAATTCAAGTTATTCGAATATGTGTGAACGATTTAGCTTGAAAGTTTTAATCTATTTGTCTATGTGAATTAGAGATTAATTCATATCTTTTCTAATTTCTTTAATCCATATTATTCCAGACATAATTATCATCCAAATCCCACTCTATTTTGAAGTTAAGCAAAGCCCTAATTTGGTTTACACATTAGAAACCCTAAGCTACTATTCGAAACCCTACCACCTTTCATCCGAACCAAACAACACTTTATTTTTTCTATTTTAATCAAACCCTAACCTAAACCACAAATTCATCCTTCATCTAAACCCTAACATTCAAAGCTTAGCATCATCAATATACCATTGTCAAATGCATATACTTATTACCACAAATCATTTGAACCATCCCCTTTGGAAAACCATCACCATCAAATTATATCTATTTCATTCAAATCATCACCACCATCTTTCCATCCTATTCGAATGTGTTAAACCCTAATGCACCATCACCAAGTCTTATTCCAATTATTATCATTACAACCGAAGCATACTCTCATCAATATGAGAAATCCATCCTCCCACACACATCACTTAGAGATGAGAACGAACCACAAGGTAAGTCTTTGAACCACTTTGATTTTATTTATGCTAACCATACTCCATGTTTTCCCTCTTTTGGTAGGCTATATGGGTCTAAGATTAAATAGAGTGATCAAATCATCTTAGATACATCTAATAAAAAGTAGAGTGCTCCAAAGGAGAGGTTATGCTAGAAAGATATGCTAAATGGTAAGGATTCTTGACTATATGTTTCTCCTAAAAAAGAGAGACCACCATATATTGACATTAGGAAAACCATTCTCTTTTTTAATATAAGCCTCAACCTTATGCTATGTAAGTTGTATTCTTGTTGGGTTAAGTCTTTTACCAAAACTTATACTTTGTCTTTTGCTACTTTGTAGGATATAGATGTCGATATGAGGAGGGATTTGGTGAAGTAGTTCCCTAGTGAACGTACCCACATTAAATGAGTAAAACTTAGATCATGTGAGATTGAATATGTAAAAACAAGTACAACTTGGGAGGAAACTTAATGTGACAGGGGAGTTTTCTACCCTTTAATTTATTTTTAATTTTTTTTCTCTTTATATACTTAAAATTACATATTCCTTTAGTTGTCTACACATTGAGGATAATGTGTAATTTAAGTATTTGGCCGTGAGGGTTTTTGTGTGCTTGTATGTTTTAGTGTGATTATATATATATATATATAATCATGCAAATATTCTTATATATGTGTTTCTGGTGTATTTAGAGCCTTAGGAGCCTTTAACTAGTTAACGATGAGTATATCTTTGAAATCTAACTACAAGAGGATCATAAAACTGAGATAATGTGAGTAGAAATATTTTATGTCAATTTTAAATGAAGGAACATATATCTACATGTTTAGATGTGAATAGAGCAAGAAGATTAATGATTTTCTAACCACCAACATGGCATTTCAATATTCATAATATCTCATAAGGAGCTTTTGAGCCATATACACCTTCTTCTTCTTTTTAAGTAAATTCACATGAAATTATCAACTTATCTTGGATTTAAATTTTCTTTGAAAACTCATATATATTTAATTACTTTGATCAAATTGCTTACCATAACTCTTATAATGGACTCTAGAGAGTATTAGAACTTACTCTTGTATTAATTGAAGCTTATAGTCAGAACATGCTCTGTTTAAGAAAATGATAAATGTAGCATAGGATTCTCCACCACATGACCAAATAGCTTGAGTTATAATTTGTGTACACATGATGTACACCTCATAGAACCATCTTTGAGCCTATACATTGGTCATGTATTTTTCTTCATTACCAACATTAAATAACCTTTGGGCCTTATCCTTAACCTTGCATATAGCTAGTGAAATTGGATCAATTTATTATATTATGGACATAAAGTGGTTGTGTATGTGATAGTATGTGGAATAAATATATGTATTTATGTTGACAAAGGATTTGGTCATATTTGGTGGTGTAGATGAATATATATACATTCTTTGTTTAGTCATTAGTTTTCATTATTTCTAAAAACAAATGTTGAATGAAAAAGAATAGAAAGAAGAAGAATAAGTTGATACAACTTAAGAGATAGAGGGAGATATGTAGATAACTTTCAGAAAGTTCTATTCATATCCTAACTTTCAATTATCTTATTATTCTAATTTGGTGCTGAGGTTGAGGTATGTATTATTGATTATTAATGATGTTGATTTGATGCTTATATTTCATCTAATTAGTAATGTTCCACTAGTTCTTGGCCTTTTAGCATCACAATACTATATACTCCGTACCATTCTATATCTTAAACCTATTATAACTTACAAAATCCTATTTAATTCTTGAGATGGGCAACCTTTGATCTAATAAAGATTAGTCACAAGAGTTAAGCATATGGTGTGGTCTATTCGGCAAGGGCTTGATATCTTTCAAGAGGTTTTATCCATAAAATATGAGCTTTCTTTATTTATACTTGTGAGTTGCTTGTTATTTTTACCATCTTATCTCATATATCTAAATGTTTTTATACATTTGTAGTTATGAATCTAAGAGAGAGAAAAATAGAGGGTATCTATAGTGAGGATGGGTATTTTTGTGACTAAGGTGTGATAGATTTTCATCCATTTTATTGCTTCATCCATATTTATTGTATTTATGTATGAACTATACGTTTAAATTAACCCTTTAAAATTGTCATTCCTGAACCTTGATTGAGTGCTAATCTTGGTGTTATAAGAGTAAAAATTTCCAAGAAAATATTAGTTAAGGGTGTTAGGTGTGTTTTTTTTTCTATTTGAATTGTGTGTAATTTTGTGGGTATATCATCTGTGAAACCCTTATGAGACCTTACTCTTCCTCTAAGGGTGAACCAAGATTTTAAAGCAATTGTTACATATGTTAAGTGTAATCGTGAGGCCTACAAAAGTGGCTAGTTAGCTTTATTTTATTATTTTCTTTGGTTTGAATCATTTTTGCTTGAGAATAAGTAATAAGTTAAGTGTGGGGGTATTGATGAATATATATTTATACATATTTTATACCCTTTTATTCTTATTTTTGATCTTTTATTTGAATAATATATGATAATTATTATAATTTTGTGTTTAAATGATAATAATATCATATATTTAAGTATTTGAGCTAAAATGATATAAAATGATGGGCTTAAATTATGATATAATTTACTTTTTTATTTAATTTTATTTTGTAGTTAAAATTGGAAAACAAATGAAAGAGAAAACACAATGTACCATCCTAATGGAAAAAAGCAAGGCCCGAGGACTGGAAAAAAATGAGGCCCAAAAAGGCCTAGGGGATGAGAGAAAGAAAACAAATAAAGGAACAGAAGGTATATGGAGAGAGAGGTTGTCAGATAGGGGTGATAGGGTGTCAGGAGAAGGGACTTCGTAGAGGAAAGAGAGCACGGGAGAGAGAGAGCTTAATAGAAATAAGAGAGTGAGGATGACATATAGGAGAGAAAGAGAGAGAGAGAAGAGGTGGAAGGAGAGGACGGATGAAGGAAAAGAAGAAGTAGCTAGGGAGAGATAGAGGTGACATAGCTCAAAGAATGAGAAGAGAGAGGGGAAAAGAAGATATCATATAAAAGCGAAGATGTCATGGAAAGAGAGAAAACAGTTAGTGTAGAGGAGATAGAGAAAGAAAATGAAAAATGAAAACAAAAGAATTTATTTTAGATGAAATTAAGTAATTTTTCATTTGAATAAATTATTGAATTTTCATCCATATTTAATTTAGGTTATTTATTTCTCTAATTCTACTATATATTTTTATGTAATTTATTTATTATGATTGGCTAAATATTTATTGTTGGGGAATAGATTAAAACCCTAGATTATAGTTTGTGATATCGTATTACTTTTCTTTGTTTCATGAGATTTTTCTTTAACTCTACTTTAATTCCTATAGTTTATATATGTGATTCTATCAAGTATGATTTATATGATGCATACCTCATTCTAGCTTTATCATAGTGATATTAAGTAGGATTATATGCTTGCTAAATGGCTATATGAACACGCTTGAATTCACATGTATAAATTACAACTAGGTTTTATAATAATTCACTGAATAGTTTTCTGATTTTTACCGGAGTAATAGAATGTTTAGATATGTTGTGGTCAAAATAGAAGAATACAACTAGACATGCTTGAAGAATTAGTTTGAATACTTAGACTTACATCCTTCCACTTATGATTAATGTTTTAAATCTGGTTAAATTAGGAGCCACTTGTTGTGACAATCCTGCTACCATTTAAGACAATCAACAATAAAAGGTTTTGAATTCCTTGTCGGCTACGAATATACCATCTAGATAACTATGTTTTTATAATGCCAATACAAAGCGTATTCCATAAAGGGAACGCTCGGAGAGCAAACATAACATATAATAGGATAGCATAAAACCCTAGATATACTCAAAGGTGGGTCAAATAATGAAAATTAATGATTAAAACTATCACCACAGATCTAAAGATCCCCTAAATGTTTTAGGAAAATCTAAAAATTAGAGACCAAAAGCCACAAGAAATACTTTTTAAAAGTAACAATGTTTCACCTTTTGCCATGTAAGAGCCCAAAAAATAAAATAAAAGTTAAACTGAAATCTAACCTATCATATTATTCATATATTTAGTCATTTAATGATCAAAATACACTTTTTGAGAATTGAAATCTAGTTAATACGCTCAAATTACCCCAGATGAGGGAAAAATGCTAAAAATCACCTTTTCTAATAAAACCAAAATTAGTTAAAAAAATGCAAATATTATTAATGTAACTAAGTTAAAACATGGTCCAAATCAAATTTGGGGAAAATACTAATTATTTCCTAACAAAAATGTTGCATGAAAAAAATATAAAAAACTATATTTTATTACTAGGAATTACTATTTATTGAGATTCACTATTTACATGGTCGAATTTAATGGTCTGTGTAAAAGGTATAAAAGTACCTTTCACATATATAATTAATTTTAGATTAATACTTAGAATAATTAGGGTGTCATTAACTAAGAACACTTTGAATATCACAAAGAACATGAAGAACACATAGGACCTTACCTAAACTTTCATGATTTTCAACCAAATATTTGAGCACCCAAACTTTGTAAAATCAAAGCATACTATATATGAAAATCATCTACAAAGTTCAACTTATTATATGGTATAACCAATTTTATATAATAAAAAAATCAAAGGATGAAAAACCTCAATATCATACAATTTTTTAATAAAAAATAGAACATGTTTAGCATCATAAGATCTTAATATGTTATACATAAAAATTAATCTACTAATTGCCAAGGTTAACATGGCATCAACAATTTAAAAAAACTCCCAAATAATCAAAACGCACAAAATTTTCAAAATCTTCAATATTTAACCAAACATGGCATAGTGGATTACAACCACAAAAAATCATGATAAACATACAAAATTCTATCTATAAGTAGAAATGAGACATTTAACCTTTGATGGAAGGAAAAAGAAGAGGAGAAAGAAGGGGGCTATAGGAAGATTTTAGGTAAGGGGAGGTAGGGAGGTGGTAGGGGAGGTGTTAGGTGATCGAGGCTCGGTAGGAGGAATGTATAGGACAAGGTGGCATGTAGGGAGGAGGGTATATAGGAGAAGGAAGGAAAAAGGATAGGGAAAAGTGGGCTAGAGGAGTGTGTGGTGGTTGTTGGGTGGTGTAGGGAGGAAGGAGGGGAGGTAGGAGAGTTAGTGTGGTGGTTTGTTGGGTAGAGGAGATGGTGGTCAGGGGTAGTAATGCAAAAATAGGGGAGGAGAAGAAGAAGGAAAGAAATGTGAAAAGAGGGCTCGATAAGGGGAGAAGGATGCTCAAGGAGGCGAGAAAATGGGCAAAGGAGAAGAAGAGATGAATATGAAATAGAAGAGGGAATAAAGGGAGGGTAGGGTCGTGCAAGGTAGGTGGTTGTAGGAGGAAAGGGTGTTGTAGGTCAGGTAGGGTGGCAGGGAGAAAGAAGGAAGAAAAGGGAAAGGGGAGGCATATGAGGGAGCTGTATAGGGGGCATCTGGTTAAAAACTGAAGGAAAGGGACGGGAGAGAGAGGGTAGGTTGGGGATATAATGGCAGGTGTAAAGGGGAAGTTGCTAGAGGAGTAGGTGCAGGCATGGGTGACGGCTTGGCTTAACTTGTAGGAGGAGAGAAGGAAGGAGATGGGAGGAGGTTGGGCAGTGAAGAAAGAAAAGGTAGGCCAACCCACACACAAGCGAGAAGGGAAAATAAAAATAAAGGTTAGATTAGCCCAATTGGGGAAAATGAAGGAAATAAAAGGAAGAAGGAGGAGGAGCTGGACCGTACAGGATGGGCAGTGAGGAGAAGAGGGGAAAGGGATTGGGTAGCCCAATAGGGAAAGAAAAGAAAAAGGAGAGATCTAACCAGCCCAAGGAGAGAGGAAAAAAAGGAAAAGGGAAAATGAAGGAAAAAGGGAGGAAAAATGAGAAAGGAAAAAAAGGAAAAGGAAAAGGGAAAAGGGGAAAAGAAAAATAAAATAATTTTTGTAATTAGGGTTAAAAATTATTTAGATGGAGAAATTATTTTAATAATTAATTTATTTAAAATTTCAGGTATTAGTTTAAGAGGATAATTTTAGTAAAATTATGCTTAGGGAATTTATTTAAATAAAAAAGAGTATGATAAAATAATAAAATATTTATTTTAATTTATTAAATAAACATATCCATTTTTATAAATCAAAAGTCCACAAAATAATTAAAGTAATAATATAAGATTAAATTATTCCAAATAAGGGTTAATCATTAAATAATAGGTTTTATATTTTTGGGATATTACATCATTACCCCCTTAAAGAAAAACTTTTCCCAAATTTTACCTTAATATTAGGGATACCTAAGAGGGATTCTATGATACTCGGGGTAACTACCCCCTTAAGGGTAAACTTAGTTGGCCAAAATGTGACTAAGGAAACAATCAACACATTTATCTAATGATCCAAAAATATTTAAGGGGAAATTAATGGTATATCAAAAGAAGATGCATCGAGATCGATCACTTACTCATTTACTCCAACTGGAGTGGTTGAACAGGTTGCTTCATGCGTCAAGCTCTTTTGAAGTGGCTATTTATTAGACCCTGTGAATTTCATCATGGGGTGCACTGTAGCACTTGAAGTTCCTATACCCAAGATGACAATAAGTGTGGCACTAGACTAGCTTTCCCATGCAGTCCTTGCTTGAGTGGTCTCTTCCGTAATGGTAGAAATGGTAGTGTCAAACTGGTCTCTTGCTAGCTTTGGCACGAGAAGAACTATGACTCTTTTAGTGTCAAACCCTAGCTTGAGTTTGATGCTAAACCCGTGAAACCTTGCTATTGGGATACTGAATCTTTTCTCTAAGCTCTAGCTCTTCATTCTTCCTCTTGCCCAAGATGGATGTATGCTCCTCGATTAAGGCATTGGTGACACATGCCCGCTCGGACAACATAGTCAAGTAGTGGGAAGTGGCCGCACCCATCATGCTTCATATGTTGAAGTGGAGTCCTTGCTCTAATAGAAAGACCAGTGTAGCCTATGTAGATACTATGCTAGGGGTGAACCTCAATAGGTTAGTGAAATATACATAGTATTCTTGGACCGAAAAACTTCATTGTGTCAGTTCCATGAACTCCTTGAGCTTGGCCTTTTTGAGAATCTCGATGTAGAGTCATGTGTGGGTACAGTTACAAGTGCCCAATAGACATTCCATCAAAGATAGACACCAAGGCCCCAACCATACCATAACAACACATCATATGGGTAAAATCAACATTTTTTAAACTTAATCCATCAATTAAATATTATTTATAATCATCTCTCAAATTATATCCATGTGAGTATAGGAACCCCACTATTATGGCCGCTGGATCAAAAATACTACTCAAAGGCAGAATGCACCTTGCCACTATTATTTATGCTCATGGCCACTATTATCGCAGGTGGATCGGTCTGGCCCCAAATCACGTGGTGTTCTATTGTAAATGATTAGTATCTTTCCCATAATTTATTATCATCCAAGATTTGGTTATTGAGCTTGGATACCTCACTATTATAGCTAGTGGATTAGAAATACAATTACAGGGTAGAACGCACCTAATAACTATTATTTGCTAGTGGATCGGTCTCTTGGGCAAAATGCTCCTAGCCACTATTATTGTTGGTGGATCGGTCTAGCCCTAGTTTAATAATCTTCCACTTTAAGTGATGAGTAATTTTCCATTTAATTATCACGCCAATTCCATTTATCTAACTCGAAAAGTTTGCTTCCCAACTAGCCCTTCCTTTCATCTCCTCTGCCCTTCGAACCACCATTAGCCACCACTTTTGCAGCTGCCGCCGATTCTTTGACCTCCCATTCTGTTTTGTAGACCCTCCTCTACCTTCCCCTACCTTTCTTTTCCTCTCCCTCCCACTCCTTCTCTCTTTCTCTTCTTCTTCCTCTTTCAGCCACCATCGCCACCACCGTGTGCCGCCACCTTTGGCTGCACCACCACCTCCATTATGTTCCTCTCCTTCTAGGAAACCATAATCACCTTTACTCCCACCTTCATTCTCTCTATTTTTTTCCCAGCATCAAACTTTTCCCCTTTTCTTCCCTTTTTTTGGCCACTGCCGGCGCCGCCTATCACCACCAGCCTAAGGTTGAACCCTAAACCCCCTCAACCATTTTTCACTCTTTATACAAGCTTTAATTTATTTTATTTCATTTATTTGAATATATATACTATTATTATTATTATTATTATTATTATTATTATTATTATTAATTTTACTATTATTTTTATTATTAATGCTTTTATTATTATTATTTCTATAGAGGGCCGAAGCCCTATTATATTTTTATTTCTATTTTATTATTATTATTCTTATTATTACTACTATCTTTATTATTAATATTAATATGTTATTATTATAATAATAATAATTATTATTATTACTATTAATATTTTGAAATTATTATTATAATTATTCCATTATTATTATTATAACTATTTTACTATTATTTTTGCTATTATTATTATTGTTATGCAATTAGTATTATTATTATTATTATCATTATTACTAGTACCATTATGATTATTATTATTTTTGTAATATTATTATGGTTTTTATCATTATTATTATTATTATTACTATATTTTGTTATTTATTTTACTAATGATAATATTAGTATTATTTTGATAAAGGGGCCAAAGCCCTTATTTCACTATGTTTTTGAGTAATGCGCTTTTTATTATTATTGTTACTATTTTTATTATTCTTGTTAATATTATCATTGATATTATTTTTAGTATTTTTGCTATTATTATTTTAGTATTTTATCAAAAGCCTAGTCTTAGAATAAGTTTGTAAATAACACTATTTTTGGTAAGAGGGAGTCTAATTTTTAGTTTTTCCCTCATATAGATGAGGCCAGTCAAAGCCCTAAGGAGGCGTAGGAGCGTGCTCCAAGACTGGTGCCATTTTAAGTAAGGGTGTTACTATGGCCTTTTGTGTGTTGATGTGCATTATATGCTTTGAATGTTATGCATCCTATGTTTATCATTGTATTAATTTCATGTCTAGTATGGCATGGAGTTGAAGTGTGTTCATTTGTTGTTATAAGCATGTGTACTATGTATATGTGATGAAATATTGTGATATGTGATGATTGGTTTGTGACCCTTTAGACATGCATGTGAGGATGTATAAAAGTAGTATTGTGTGGGAAAAAGGTTGAAAATGGAAAATGGGAAATGTGTTGACCAAAGGGGAGTAAGTTGACTAAAGGGAAAATGAGTTGACCTAAGCATTTTAATGATCCATGAGTGGAAGAATAAAATGGGAAATATAGGGTTGCGTGTGAGAGAATATAATTTATGGTTTTATATGGGAGAATCTAATCTATAATTTTGTATGGGAGAATTTAATCTATGGTGTAACATGGGAGAATCTAATCTATGGGTAACATAGGAAGATCTAATCTATGGCTTGTATGGATTGAATTTAGGGTTTTATATGGAGAAACCTTAGGTTTTGTGTGGATTAAATTTAGCGTTTTGTATGATGGAATCTTGGGTTTTGCATGAAAAAAATTAGGGTTTTATATGGATGGATCTAGGGTTTGCATGGTTAAATCTAGGGTTTCACATGGGAGCTTAGGGTTTGCATGACAAATCTGAATGGTTGCATGGGATGTGTAACGTTTACATGGGCATGAAGTTTACGTATGAAAAGTTGATTTGGGGTGTGAGGAAGGTAATGTAAGTGTTGTTTGGGTGTTTGGACACTTTGGATGAAAAATAGTACTTGGAGTAATATAAGGGTATGTAGGAGACCAAGCTAGGGTTTGTGTGGACAATTAGG
Organism: Tamarix austromongolica; assembly: GCA_039764185.1. Taxonomy (NCBI): domain Eukaryota; kingdom Viridiplantae; phylum Streptophyta; class Magnoliopsida; order Caryophyllales; family Tamaricaceae; genus Tamarix; species Tamarix austromongolica. The sequence continues at coordinate 139,712,295 of CM077809.1, read as the reverse complement.
GTTTGGTGTGGCTGCTTAGGGTTTTGTGGTATCATGTGTATTTGGTGATTAAAGTGTAATTATGAAGGTGGAATTTATGAGTTTTGATGTGTGGAATGTTAAAATAATTTGGTACGTGTAAAATGGAGTAGGATGAACCAAAAAAGTTAAAATTAGGGTTTTAGGGTAAAACCCTAAAGTTAGATGTGGAGTGGACTTGGAGGTGTGTAGTAGTGGGCCTTGACCCACATATTTCGGTGTTGGAGTTCTGGTGTGATTTTGAGTACAGAGGAAAGGTTGTTGGACAAGTTAGGAGGTGCAGGGTTCCTATGATATAATACAGATCAGTTGGAGGATAAGTGTAAAGGGAGTGATTCATACATGTCTAGGGTGAAAGCTTCTGAATAAGATACTTAAGACATTAATCATTTAATGTGAAAGATTATTGAGCCGGGTCAAGCCGATCTACCGATTAGGAATAGTGGTTAGGGTTTTTACCCTATAACTGACTGATCAACAGGCGAATAATAGTGGTGTGGATTATTGTCCCGCAAGTGACCGGCCCACCGGCAATAATAGGAGGGGATCCCGAGCTCAATAAACACAAACCAGAGTTGCTAAGACACTTAAAAGATACTAATTACTTACAGTAGAATACTATGTGAGCATGAACCAGCCGATCCACTGGTTAGGAATAGTGGTGTGGACTATTGTCTCGCAAGTGATCGATCCACCGGTGAAAAATAGTGGTGTGGACTATTGTCCTGCAAGTGACCAACCCACCAGCTAAAATAGTAGGTATTCCTATAATTACATGAATTTAATAAAAGACATGGTGTGCATTGACTTCCGATAAAAGGGTAATTAAATAATTAATTCAAACTTTTTGGGCCTTTACGTGTGGGCTTGATCATTTATAAGCTGTATAATTTTCTGCATGACCTTATCTATTACATGTGTGGGTTTGTAAGTGTAAGTTGAATATGATCCTGCATGATTTTATGTGCATATGTGTTGGCCTTAGAGCTCGGTTACCTTGCTCAGTACGTAACGTACTAATCACCCTTTTCATGGGTGCTGCTCATTCCCACGAGTAGTAGGCCCTGTTGACTTTGGGTAAGTGGGCAAGACATCCGACATGGCTGAGTGTTGGGCTTGTGGTTGGCTCAAAGTTTGAGAGAGTTGTGGCCATATTTACTCTTTATGAGATGTATTTCATTTTGTTATTTCTTTTGTATTGGATTTATCCAATTTGATTTATTACATTGTATTGAGTACTTTAAATGAATCTTTTATCGGTTGTAAGCTATTTCTCTTTTGAATATGAATAATAATTCTTTATGCGTACTCTAATTTTTGTTTTACAACCATTTAATACTTATTTGAATTTTATATTTTCTTGATTCATAATTGATTATTAATTTTCTTAACCTTAGCACTTGGTACTGATACGGTTGGAGAGAACCGGTTTAGTACTAAGTGTGGCGGTAACATCCCCAGAGTTCATAGGTTTTAATTTAAATTCTTTTGCTTTTGAAAAAAAAAATTGTGAATTTTTGGGTGTTACAACTGGTCATGGAATCTAGTACTCTACACACCAAATGATTAGTGAACACATAAACCCTAACATGTACTTCTAGCACATCCAACATACATTTTCATGAATAATTAACAATTAAGGCACCTTTTACATGATCATGAAGTAAAATAATATAACACACTCTTAATTATCCATTCAACCCTATACTATGCATTATCCTTATAATGCTCACCAATTTACTAAAATACCCTTATCATTATAGTTTACACAAACAAGTGATACTAAGGCCATAAACCCTTATTCTATTATTTAATATCCGTTATGACTTATTAGGAAGCTTTATTTGATCAATTGCTATGTTATATACATAGTTTACCGATTTACCCCCTCATTCTTACAAAATTACTAAAATACACCTCTTACTTGTAAAATTTACTAAAATGCCCTTTTTACTTCCCAAATTATTAAAATGCCCTTTTTTAGTTGAGAACTTACCATTTATCCTTCTTGCTTACATATTGCCCCTTTTAGCTGAAAAATTACCAATTTACCCTTCTCACGTGTAAATTTTCCAAATTAACGTTCTTAGTCGCAAAATTACCTATTTACCCCTTTGTATTGTTAAATTACCTAATTGCCTTTCTTAGTTGATAAGTTACCAAATTATCCTTTTTTCTTATAAAATTATCAAATTACCTTTCTTGGTTATTAAATTAATAAAATACCCTTCATACTTGTTTCGACCTTTCTGAAAGTAAACCTATTTCCATTAAATTTGAAATTCAACCTTATTTTCATCCAAATTCTGATATTAATATGAAATTTATTAACTCATGTCACATATACACATCCTCCATTTATCCATAACATTGTCCTCCAAAGAGAAATATATATGTTTCAAAAACATAACAAAAATAAGACAAGATAAAAATAAAGAAAATTTAACATAATTACATAAAACCATGGAACATGAGAATAAAGACACAAAACCACAATGTTCTCCAAATAGAAATAAAAATCCAACATATAATAAAGTTTACATAATTGTCAATACAAAGTATTCAATGTCATCGTTCGTTTCAAATAACATATACCACCTCAACCTCCACATATATTCAAATTCTAATGTAAATAAATTAGTAGTTAACAATAAAATTATATCAAGCATAAGTGAGAAAAGATTAAATGGTATACAAAAAAAATAAATCAAATAACGTAAAAAATAAAGCTTAATTGATAACTAGCTTTCTCTATTTCCACCAACAATTTGAAGGCTTGCTCTACATAAAGTTTTTCTCTTATATTTTTTGCTCAAATATAATATTGAGAGAATATAAGATATCATATGATCTTAATTCACCTAAAAATTAGCAAAAATAAATGAGAATATAAATATAATTTAATTGCATTATTAGATTAAATAAATAAAAGTATTTTAAGAAAAAAAAATTCAGCAGATGTGAATGTTAAAGACCTGATCTAATAAGTCGGGACATATGAAGATCTAACTGAGGAACAATCAAAACATAAGAAGAATTAGAGAAACAATGATGATCTTTATGACATTCAACACTCGTGAATATAAAGAGAATCAAATAATCATCACAATATCAATCAATGCATAATTATCTCAAAAATATAGGAGAATATAAGAGGAGAGGGTTTGGATAGGCTTGATGGAGTACTACACTTTCTAGAGTTTCATATACAACCTATTTATAGAAGTATATACCAGACACAAGTGAATGGTAGAAGATGGGAAGAAAATGAATCGTGTTAATAAACATGGGTTCTTATATTTTTTCTAGAACTCTCGACCTTCTCTAACATATTATAAGACTAATTAGAATAAGAAAACATGGGTCAAATTAACTAACACATCCTCGGCTATTTTCTCACTTGATCTCCTTTTTCTCCATATATAACATCCCCATGTTTTACTATAAAAAAATTTTGTTTAAAATAATTTAGAAACTAAAAACATACCTAGGAAAAATGGAGTGATAGAGCCGTACCTAACACATGATTAATATCCACTACCTACCCCATATTAGATACAAGGCTAAAACCAACTAATAATTTTAAAAACAACAAAGTGCATAAATGTAAATTAGATAAGCACTTTGAAAGATTGTTTTCATCAAAGGACCTTAACAACCCATAAAAAAATCATTACACAAATATAAGTAGATAAAAGTACGAGACTATATAAAAATGAAGTTAGAGTGTGATAGTAAGACTAAACCCATAGTCTGCCATGTACCCCACCAAACCTTCGGATGCCCATATTCTCAAGACCCGAACCCAAACTTGTTATACCCCATCCAAAAATCCTTCAAATTATATTTAGAGTTATGTTAATATAAAATAAATGAGTTTTTTCTTTGAATTGGACTCGAAAATCTAATATAAATGTGAATTTCAAATGCACCAATTAACTAGTTTACATAGCCAATTGACTAGTGCATAGGTAAAATTAACATTCTTGTTCTTGAAAAACCAGTCAACTAGTTTACCTAAACCAATTGACTGGTTTGTCTACAATTTTAGATCTATTTATAATTTTGATTCAAATTTCTCTCTAAGGATTATGACGATTTTCAATTAGAACCCAATTATACTAATAAGCATATTTTAGTACTTTGGAATTATTTTCACATTAATTATATCATTAGATAATTTTAATTACCAAAATTTTCTCAAAAAGGCACTTTTAGTGGCAAACTTCCCATTTTTCTTCTCCCTTACCTCTCCCTCCCTCTTTTAGCAAATGGGGCTATGAGATTGACTTTGGGCACCCTTATCTGACTTGCGAACCTGCATCCATACCCACTCTTGACTACACTCAACCCCCACCACTGCATTAAGTCAGTGCTCCCTTCTTGGCTTGCCCACATTCAACATCTCCAGTCTCATCGCCTTTTTCCCTAAGAATGTCAACCAACCTTGCTTCTTGCTAATCCATTCTCATTCCTCGCTTATTTTATTACTTTCTTCTCCCTTATCCTTGTGGAAATTATCCCTAAGTGTTGAGTATCCTTCCATTGTCCCTTTTCTTCCCTCTATTGAGAAAAAATAGAGGTTCTCTATGATTTTCTCCTTTCATTGTGCAATAATTGTGTTCCTTTCTCTTGGTCTAACATTATTTTTAGTTCTCTGATGCTTTCCTTAAGCAAGGAATAATCAAGGTTGAGAAAGGTTAAAGATTTCAGCTCCTCACTTAGTACCCTATTTTTAAGACAAAGGTGGTCACTACCCCGGAAAGGGGTTTTCATAACGGTTATTTTATATTTTTATTAACGGTTCTCAACCGTTATTGAATCGCCCGTTATTAAATCTTTAATAACGGTTCATAACCGTCATGAAAAATACACAAAAACCCTCGAATATGTGCGTAAACTTCATATTTATTAACGGTTTTTAAGTAAAAATTGTTGTTAAAAAGTAGGTTTTAATAACGGTTTCTTAGTAAATCGTTGTTAAAAATAAGGTTTCAATAACGATTTATATGAAAAAACCGTTGTTGAAAACCAGGTATTAATAACGGTTAATACAAAAATCGTTGTTAAAACATCATCGAATTACCATTTCGGTCATTGATTATGCGTTTATTAAACCCTCTAATATGTATTAAATGAGCATAAATATGAGATTAGAAGGAGTTTTAATAACAGTTCTATGAAAAACCGTTATTAAAACTATATGTTTTTTTAAGCATTTTTCTGTTTTGTTCTTGCCCACATACACAGTTGTATGTTCAAACAATTACCAAATCTGTAATGTACAACAACATCAATTCACACCAAATATGCAATCACACCATAATTTCAATCAATCTATAATTGGTATGCATGTCTCAATACACCAACTATACTTAGAAATAAAAATTAGTAGGCATACCACAACTTGGTAGCTCTACACCCCAAAGTAAAGAGTTCACAGATCTAGGCTAGAAGACCGAAAGATGTAGACGAAATACAAGCCTGAAAATGCATGTAGAATATATAGATCGCTACCTAATACCGAACGAATAATTGCACGTGCTTGGCCCATTGGTCTCTAACTTCATCAATTTCATCAACATTGTATTGCTGGCCTCGTGCATAGTCATCGGTGAAAAACTACAACGCCCATGTTTCAATTAATATACAGTTAACCATTAGGTCAAAAATATATATGTCATGATTCATTAATAGAAAAATATGGAAAAGCAAACATACATGGCTTGGATCTATATTGATCGATCTATTCTGGACTATAAGATCCATTGCTGTACATACATAGTATCCACAATCATCGCCGTTTTGCTGTTGTGGACACTGTCAAATGAATTCAGTTAGCTCTCTAACTATTATATATTAATTTGAATTAAAAAAAATACAAAATAGTTATCTTCCTACATACCATGATAGGCTCATATTGAAGATTCTTTGGGTCTGGGACACCATTCCCACCTCTCCTTTGATATGCCATCCGTAGTGCCCTAATAAATAGAGTTGGATACATAATATTGTAAGTATATATACCTCAAATAATGAAAGTAGAATATATATATGTATAAATAAGCTAATGAAGTAAGAAGTGAAAAGTATACTAACATGTCGATAAATTCCTTCCCACCATGACGAGCGACCTCAAAAGGCACGTCATAGGTTTGAAGGGAATCAAACACATAAACTTTATTAAGATTAGGTCGGACAACGTACAAAACCCAATATTCAGTTGCGAGGTGAGGAATGAGATAGAGCTTGTTGTGTCCTTCAATCAAAATGTGATCCGCTAAATAGTTTATGTGCCTACCCTCTGTTATTGTACTACTGTCAGCTATGTAGTATAGGCACACAAACACAATAGAGGACAACATTCCCTCCAACGCAGCGCGACTAGCTACCAACCTATATATGGACAACAATAACAATGCATATTTGTTAATAACTAATAACTCATATAAGAGGTCATAAAAATTCCATTTCTCCAAGAGTACTAAAATCTAAAATATGAAATAATGCTTACGTGACATAAACGGCGACACTCGTGGTTGACATCCATTCCTGATTATAAATGTCGCTTATGTCAACCGTCGATACCATGTAAGTAGCATCGTCCCTTCCAACATACTCAGGACGATAATAAATGGAAATATAATTATTCCCGAGGTAGTTTTGGGCATAGAAATACAATAAAGCTAATGTTGGTGGAGGTTGGCGTATTTCTGAAGAAGGAATCTTTTGTGGGGAAACTGATTTTTCAAATTTAGCTCTCTTTCCTTTGGCAGCGCCCTCTTTTGTGTTGCTCATTCTACTAGTATCTCTCTTGGTTTTAACAGCAGGAGCAGCCTTCTTCTTTGATTCCTTAAATAATAATAATAAACAAAATATATATTGAGCATATATATATGAAAAAGGTATAAATAGTGTAACTACTAAACAAGGTCTAATGAAGATATCAAATATATGCCATCTTAGGTTCTTGGCATCTTCAATATCATTAAACATCCACCTTAATCTTGGTATTATAGGAAAATACCATAACACCTTTGCGGGCACCTTGTTCTTCTTGTATCATGGTGCTTTGCATTCAAGATTAGGACAACTATCCAAAGATGCATTGTCATTGCAATATAAAATACAATCATTAGGGCATGCATGTATCTTCTCATAACTCATGCCCATAGAGGATAGAATCTTCTTCGCTTCATATGTACGATCAGGTAGAACGTTATAATTAGGAAGCATATCCTTCACAAGTGACAATAATTCCGTGAAACTCTTATCACTCCATCCGTTACATGCCTTTAAGTTGTACAACCTTAAAGTAGCAGATAATCACGTAAACGTCTTACAATCACCGTACAAAGGTTTCTCCGAGTCATTCAATAACTTCTCAAACATTTTTGGATAATCCCGAACACTTTCCTCAACCTTTTGAGTCATCTCCTCTACATATGTTCCTCATAGTTATCAAATGATGATCCACTACTATCCCTCCTAATATCGTCAGTTTCATATTTAGACTCTGTTTCCCCATGCCATATCCAACAAGTGTAGCTTGTATCAATTCCATACACAAATAAATGATCTCTCAAATCATTAGCGTTGACACGCTGAATATAAGCACACTTCAAACAAGGACAGACTATTCTATTAGAGTCCCGAGCATGTTCAACTACAAACTTGATGAAAAACTCCTCTCCTTCATTATATTCTCTGGACAGACTATTTGCAGACAACCATTCCCGATCCATAGTTTTTGAATCTAGATATATCCCACATGAATGTAATTATTAAAAATCAATTGAATTATAAGTTTAATAATTCTCAAATCACTCTTGCTTAGAATGAATTAATCTCAAATGTATCATGTTATTCTGTATATATATATATATATATATATATATATATACGAATCATGCTAAAAAGTTTCCAAAATTATATTAATGTTGATAAATGAAACTCCTCATACTTACGAAGAGTTCATATATATATATATACATACATACATACATACATACGTAGCAAAATATTGTACAATTAATAGTTCAAATTACAAAAGATATACATACTACAGGATTTAAGCAATAGCAGCACTATATACATCAAAATGTTGCTACAACTCAAATACCTAAAAAATGAAAACTCATATCCCTAAAACTAAATCCCCTGATAGCCTCGTTGAGCCCGACTAAAAACTATAACTCTGAAAGTCCACTCATCACGATATATCATTTGATCCCTGACATCATCACAAGAGAGTCTACTCACGGATACTCTAGGGTAACCGAGGTGGATACTCCGAGGCAAGCTATGATGATACCTCCACTCATCATCGATGACCATCAGTTCTCTCGATATCCTATCATACTCTCTAGCAAACAGCTCACCCTCAATAAATCTTGGGTGTGGTGCATCAGTGTGGTAAACAAACCACTACAAAAAAAGTAGACGTAGCTGATGCCCATGGCTCTATCTGAGGCAGGGTCAACAGAAGGTGATAAGATCTGAAATGGAAGGGGTGATAGGATGAGCCACTCGCGTAAAAATGACATAGCTCGCCATATAACCATATCACATGAGTCCGTACATCTGTATGTGGCGCCATATAAAAATACAGTGGAGGGTATGTCATCTCACTACCTACAAATGAGAACCACTAAATCTTATGATCAAGGTTGTTCTCAAAAGGATCTAAATTACAGAATATGTAAACTGATCTTCAACTAGCTAGAAAAATCATAAATATATTCTACCAGATCATAACCAACTATGTAAACCTAACAACATCAAACTATTTAAAATAAGGACATAATATTTAGTTATATATTTAACAAACTGGCTAAACATCAAACTATCATCAAATCATTCAAGCTATGCAGAGTAAAATCAAGTAGATATTAATAAGATAATATATATATATATATATATATAGTACAACCTAATAAATATTATATGATTATTATTATTATTATTATTATTATTATTATACACTATTATTCATTTCTATTTAATTTTTATCACAACACCGATGCCCAACCAACCTCCTCAACTTTTCCCCATGCACAATACCCTTATCCTTAGGATTTTTCCCTATAGCCCTAGTTTATATTTAGTATAATAAACGATAAACCCTAACCCTCCCCCTCCCCCTAACCCTAACCCTAACAATAATTAACCCTAATAAATTATAATAAAAACTAACACTAAACCTCATAAGATAATGATCCTAAACCTATAGCTAACCCTAACCCTAACCCTAACCCTAACCCTAACCCTAACACTAACCCTCCCCCTAACCCCAACCCTAACCCTAACCACAATTATTTTAGATTATATATACACATCTTATATATAAATATATTATAAATATATATACATATAATAGAACACATATAAACACAAATTTTACGGAATATAAATACACGTCTTACAAAATATATATTAAAAAAAGCATATAAATACACATGATCTGCATAATAATGTGAGTGCTAAAAATATATATATACACACCTTAATTTTATACTTAGAACGTACATATCTTATGATAATAATATATATTTTATGCTTGTAGATTCTCTTAAAATAATAATACATATTTTTATAAAATAGATTATAAACACACACACACACACACACACACATATATATATATATATATATGTAAATTAAGGTCTCGGCCACAATAAAAAAAGGACAGCAAAATTTTTCACCAACACATCAAACAATAGATTTTCGAACAACAAACCGCAAGTTTACAATAACAAACAAACACGACCTCTTCGGTGCAACATGCATGCATTTATATATATATATATATAAATATCAGTAGAGACAAATTTAGCAATGAGGGAAAAACAAACACATACGTAAAGGGAGCGACGGCGTACAAGTTGAGAACGACAACGACGAAGGTACAAATGCTGGCTATGTTCGCAAGAATGACACCACGCATATGGAAAGCCAACAACGACAGAGGGGTGGTGGAGAGATGGTGGTGCGACGGTTTCCCTTAATTCAGAGGAGCCAGAGCGGTGGTGCAAGGATTTACAAGAGAAAGAGAGTACGAGAGGGAAGCGGCAAAGTCTGAAATTTTTGGCATGAAACAGAACAGAACGAAATAAAAGGAAGTTTTAATAACGGTTCCTGTAAGAACCGTTATTAAAACGTTGCTAATTTTGACAACGGTTCTTGTTTGAACCATTATTAAATCATGTTTTAATAACGGTTTTAATGCAACCGTTATTAAAATGCCCGTGCAAAATTTCACCTTGCACTTTTAATAACGGTTATTACCTACAACCGTTATTAAAACTTCCCGCGCATTAATTTTCACGCATTTGACGACGGTTTTCGAACCACTGTTATTAATGTCCCGTTATTATTTCCTATTTCCGTAGTAGCGGGTGTTTTTTGTTCTTCCTCTTATTTTAACCTTGATTTTAATTGAGTTTTGAAAGATGATTTTTAATGATTTTTTAAATTTATTCTCTTACGATCAACATTCTGCTAGATAAGTCATCCAATAGAAGTTTTGTGGTAGAAGAATTGCTTCAAGGTACGTCATTCTGATCTCTAACATAATTAGGTTTATGTGACATATTGTTGTTCCATGTGTGTGGTGCTTATATGAGTATGATCTAATTGTGTTCCATATTATGAGCATGATTTGTTTATGTATGTACATTACCATTTATCCATGCAATTATATATGTGTGATATATATTTTTATGTATGTTTTGACATAGAAGCATGTTAGGATTAATATGTAAAGTGTGGTAAAATTTGGTACGTTTTTTGCAAGCTTGGGTAGTGTTTTACCTAGACAAGTCAATTGGTTTCTTTGAACCCATCGACAAATTTTTGAGCAGTTGAATGGTTTTGAGTTTTTGATCGATTGTTTCCAAGATTAGTAGATTAGTTTATTAAAACAGTCGACAGGTTTTGATGAATAGTCAATTAGTTGGTCAAGCTCATCAACTAGTGTCCCTACGGACCAAATGGTTTGGTCTCTACTTAGATCCATCGACATGTTGGACCAAACTAGTCGATTGGTTACTATAACTAATCAATCAGTAGGTCATACACACCAATCAGTTTCTCTATAGGCTAAGATGGGTTGGTATTTACTTAGACCCATTGACTAGTTAGACCAAACTAGTCAACATGTTCACATAAATAGTTGATCTATAAGGTTAACAAATTGACTAGTCTAAAGGACTAATTGATTGGTCTGATTGAAAGTTGGCTGGGTTGTTATAATTTGTTATGTTTCTCTTGGGTGTTTTGTATTGATACTTCCATGTATTTACAAATTTTAATTATGATTTCAATTATGATTGACTTGATTTAATATGAACGACCATGATGGTATTTGAGAATTGATTTTTGATTAAGTTTGGTTTCATCTCTAAAGACCTAATTTGTATTAGGTGTTGTTTGAGCACTATAAAGCACCCAGTTGGTATGAGGTATTTGGTGTGAGCACTGTAAAACACCCAATTAGTATAAGGTGTTTGTTTTGAGCACTAAAAAAATACCAAATTGGTATAAGGTTTTTGCTGTGAGCACTAAAAAACACCTAATTAGCATGAGGTGTTTGGTGTGAGTACTGTAAAACACCCAATTGGTATTAGGTGTTTGGTGTGAGTACTATAAAACACCCAGTTAGAGGCTTTTATGCCTAATGAGGTGTTTAGTGTGAGCATTGTAAAATACCAAGTTGGAGGCTTTTATGCCTAATGAGGTGTTTGGTTTGAGCATTGTAAAACACCTAGTTAGAGGCTTTTGTGCTTAATGAGATGTTTAGTGTGAGCATTATAAGATACCCAATTGGTTTTATGGCATGTTTTTAAAATACCCACTTGGTTATATAAGGATTTTATTATGAATTGTGTAGTTACTAAAGGACGGATTCAAATATGGTTTTTACTACAAGGATTGTGATGTATTTATTGTATCTTTATACTTCTATGATTTTTAAGCAAGCATCCCTTGTCATACTTGATATGTATCGATATGATATCACCATACTATTATGTGACTTCAATGTGTTGCATTCGCCTTACCATGTTTTAGGTAATATTTTTTTCCCGTACTTCACTATACTGATACTACATTTGTGTGGTCACTGTGATGATTCGGCTTCTAGTCTAGGGAGAAAAGGATGATTTGTAGGGTTAGGGCTCTTAATTAGAGTATGTTGAGGGTTATGACGTGGGTTATTTGCTATCAATTGCTTGGGGTTGGAGGTTTGTATCTATGCCTAAGAGTTTTTACTCACTACACTACCATGTTTTTGTATTCCCAATTATTTAAACTCTTGGCTTGATTTCCTGTATTTTATTTTATAAAACTACCATGTTCACTCTATCTATAATATTCTTATAGTCTTACTTATGCCACTTTGCTGCATTATTATTTTGATCATATATTCTTTTTTTTCTATGCTCCGTTTTGCCTTGCATTAAACATGGGTTAGGTGAAGATCACACCTCTCTCATGGTTGATGTGGCAGTAACGTTTCTTGGCTTTATTTTTTAAATGCGTCCGCATTATCTTAGAAATGAAATATTCTAGTTTAAAAAAATTAGGGTTGTTATAAGTTAGTATCAAAGCCTAAGGTTTTTAATCCTAAAGTTGTTAAAAATAAATTTCTTTATTTCCATCTGAACTAGTATAATCCGGTTTATCTAGAAGCAAGCATTGGTTCGGGTTGGGAGTTGGCCTTAATTTTATAGAATAGGACTAACTTCTATCATTATGTGTAATATGCTACCTTTATGAGTACTAATGGTGTAGTTAGTATGTGATTCCTTTCTTACATGGCTTAGTATTCTAGGTTTTTGATGGTTTCACATCGGAGTCTGAAGCATTTCATGGGGATGGTTGGAGCATTCATGGAGTGGCAAATGCAGTATAAGGAGGCTCTGTGGCCACTGCCACTTCCTTTTCTAGTGCTGACACTAGAGATTGGATTTATTAGATTGATCTACACCGCTCTTGGGTCGTTGAGGGTTAGGAGGACCTAGATTTGTTGGATCATTGATTGAGAGATTTTGAGAAGATATTTTCGGCCAATGGTTGCCTAGAGAGTAGTGTAATACACCATCCCAAAATCCTCCAAAATTTATGTAGAATTATGTTGATATAAAATAAATGAGTTTCGATTTTGAATTAGGCTTCAAATGGAAATAAAAATATGAATTTTAGGCATACTAGTAGACTAGTTTACATAAGCGACCAATAGGTGCACTAAGGAAATTTATATTCTTATTCTTGACAAACTAGTCAACTAGTTTACCTAAACTAATTGACTAGTTTACCCAAACCGATTGACTAGTTTGCTCTCGTATTTGATTTTAGTCAATGTCTAATACAAGAATACCAGTCAACTGGGTGAGGATCGATTGACTGATCTAGTTGGAAGCCGCCTACCTTGTTATGATTTAGGGTGTTTCTGTTCAGCCTTTTATGTCGACTCTTCCATGTATTTACAAAAAATTTAATTATGATTTCAATCATAATTTACCTAAGTTAAAATGAACCAATGTGATTGTATTTGAGCTTTTTTAGTGAGTTTGGAGCTATCTCTGAACATCTAATAGGTCGCTTTTATACCTTGTGTTGAGTTTGGTGTTATCTCTAAACACCCAATAGGTGGCTTTAATGCCTTATAATGTGTTTGGTGTTATCACTTGGAAATACCCAATTGGCTAAAAATGAGATTTTAATTATGCTTGGTGTTGTCACTTGGAAACACCTAATTTTGTTATGTGTGGACTTGTTATGATCTATGATATCACGTATACATAAATTAATTGTTTAAGATTTTGTTTGAGCCTTTTTCTCTAGCTCTTGGGGTAGTTGTCTGGAGTTAGTAGGCTGGTTTCCCTTGGTTTATTACTCACTTAGTACCTTTTTCCTTTTCTACTAGGTTGATGTTGGTAGGGGGTATACACATATCTTTGAGGTATAGGATTATACTATGGCAGACCAAGATGGCATCAGTGTTCAGTATTGGTGGGTTAGGTATCCTAATAGAAGCCCTCTAGCACTTCATATTGTCAATTGCTTAGGCGGGTGTGGTATCCCAACTTTTTATCCCTCACAACGGAGACATTCATGGTGTGGTGGGTGAGGTATCCCAATTTTTGTGGCAAGTGCACTCAATGTGTAGATGGTGTGGTATCCCCGAAGAAAGCCCCTTCAATGTATGCCAACCTTGTGTTATGAGTGTGGTATCCCATTGTGATTATCTTGTGCTATCATGACTTTCGTTCATGGTAGAGAATTTTGTGTGGTCGAATGAACTATCATACTAACCAAAAATTGTGTGATCACTAAAAGAGGAATTCTAATATAGTTTACATTTTATGCATCATATTTTTCTTCATATTTCTATACTTCCTTAACTTCCATGCAAGCATGCTATATTGTAATTAAGTTGTGTCATGATATTATCAACATGTTATTATATAACTTCAATGTGTTGTATGAGTCTTCCATGTTTTTGATAGTATGTTTTACCAGTACTTTATCGTACTGATATTCCACTTGTGTGGTCACGGTAATGATACAACTTCTTATCTAAGGAGTAGAGGATGATTTGCTGGGTTATAACTCTCAGTTGAGTTTACTAAGGGTCATGCCCTAGGCCATTAGTGGGTTGTTGCTTGGGGTTCAAGTTTAGAATTACACCTAAGAGGTAGGCTAGTCGGTTATTGATATTTTGCCCACTATACCAATTATATAAACTCTTAGCTTGGATTCCTATATTTGATTTTGTAAACTATCAAGTTCATCCTATCTATGATATGGTATTAGTCTTTATTTCTTTGTATTGTTATATTGTTAATTTGATCATGCATTCTTTTGTTCCTTGGTCCTTTTTTCCTTACATCAAGTGTGGATTAGGTGATGATCACACCTCTCTCATGATTGATGTGGAAGTAACTTCCCCCAGTAACACCTATTTTAATCATTTCCACATTATCTTAAAAATAAAATTCTTGTCAAACAAATTATGGGTGTCAAAAGTAGGCAACTAAACATTAGAGTATTCCATCTGCAGGGTCATGTTGACGAATGGTTGAGGGGTCAATAATTAAGAGGAGCTTGTAAAAACTAGTGGGAGACCTTTGTTGAGATTCTTAGGGCTCGCTACACTACTCACCTAAGTATGATGAAGTACAATGAGTTCATGGCATTATATTAAGGGACATCTTCGGTGGAGGAGTACTACAACCGTTATTTAGACCTGCTCAGCTTTGCTATAGAGGTAGACACCAATGAGAGGATGAAGGTGCATTGTTTCTAATTAGGGATGATTTTGAGGGTCAATAAGATGCTATTAGGGACTTATGCATAGGACCTACAAACTTTGTATGATTATTCCTTAGACACATCAACAATTGGTCAGGACTATAGTGCCCAGTTAGCAGCCAAGTAAAGGTTTGATGGCGCTCAGCACCATGGGAGAAAGAAGAGGTTCCAGACCTTAGGTAGTTATCAGTTAGGAGTGGTCCATCATTTTGGAGGGTAGTTGAGTCTGCCAAGTGCGAGATGTTTCATCTATTAATGGTGTAGTAAGAACCACTAGAGACAGGATTGAGTTGTGTTGCTGGTTTAGTGTTTTTGTTATGGTTGGATGGGGCATTATCAGTTAGGGTGTTGTTTCATCGGGGTTAGTGCTCTACAATGGTGGGCATGTTCACAAGGCACGATAGCACAGACATTGCTAGTTCAGAGGACTTGGCCAACTCATAGTAGAGCTAGCAAGACTGCTCAGCAATAGAGGATGCAGAGGCCCCTTACTTTCCAGCAAGGGAAAGGCTTAGGAAGTATTGTAGGACCACCTCTAGGTATTCGCCTAAATGCGATAAGGTAGTCTGAGGCTCACCAGCAGGTTGATGTCATTATGGGTACGTTCATATTTTTTTCCCTTCCTACCTATGTGTTATCAGACTTGGGTGCTTCAAACTCCTTCTTGTCTACTGGTTTCATAGCTAGGACATCTACGGTTCCTTCTAATAGAGTAGAGACTTCTATTGTGCTCCCATCTATGGATAGAATTCCATGTTCTAGGCTCTATAGAGACTTAGCCTTAGTTAATAGCAGGATTGAGCTTTCAATAAATCTCATAGAGCTTGAGCTTTAGGACTTTGATGTTATGCTTATGATGGATATGCTAGTGAGATATCAAGCATAGATAGATTAAGCATAGGAGTGTGTGGTTCTTAAGGGAACTTAAGGTGCTAGGTTCTCTTACCAAAGATGTAAGCTTAGGCTCGTAGTGAGGATGGTGTTTGCAATGGTGTTGGTATGCTAGTGCAGAAAGGGACCCGCTCTTCTTGTGTAGCTTTTAGTTTGTGGATGCCAAGAAGTTGTCAGTTGAGGAGATTCTAGTGATGCAAGAGTTCCTAGGTGTGTTTATTAAGGAGATCACAGGGATGCTACCGGTGCATGAGATAGAACTCATGATAGACCTTCTACCAAGGACAGAGGCTGTGTTAAAGGAACCTTATCACTTACCATCTATTGATATGGAAGAGCTGTATACTAAGTTAGAGGATTTGCTAGAGAAAGGGTAACTTCGACCGAGTGTATCACTTTGCGGAGCACTAATCCATTTTGTGAGGAAGAAGGATGGTGGGTTGAGGCTTTGCATTGATTATCATAGGTTCAACTAGGTTATGGTGAAGAATCGTTGTCCTTTAATATGGATCGATAGCCTTTTCTATCAGTTATATGGAACTACAGTGTTTTTAAAGTTAGATCTCATATCTGAGTATCATCAACTGATGATGACCAAGAAGGACATATTGAAGACAGCCTTCAGACAGAGGTATAACCATTATGAGTTCACTATAACATCCTTTTGACTCATAAATCCACAAGCGGTGTTCATGGAACTCATGAACGCATCTTCTAGTGGCATCTTGATCAGTTTATTGGGGTCCTCATCAACAACATTTTGATTTACCAATGAACTTGTGAAGAATAGGAACAGCACCTTCGGCAGGCTTTGGAGTTGTTGAGGACTCATCAATTGTATCTTAGGCTCTCAAAGTGTGAGTTTTAGTGGGAAGGTGTATCAATGAATCCTTCAAATATCCAAGCAATATCAACAAACATAAGGGAAGTTCATAGCTTTCTAGGGTTAGAAGATTACCATAGACGGTTCATCCTAGACTTTTCTAGTATTTCTCATCCTTTAACTACCCATATTGAAGAAGATGATGAGATTTGTCTGGGATAATAAGGACATAGAAGCTTCTGAGGAGCTCAAGAGGAGGTTGACTTCATCTCTAGTGCTTGTGTTACCATCGTGTGTAGAGGGATTCGAGGCGTATAGTGATTCATCCAAGTTTGGTTTAGGGTGCGTGTTGATGCAACATGGGAGGATAGTGGCCTATGCTTCTCGCCAATTGAAGCAGCATGAGCGAAAATTTGCTACGGACAACCTTAAGCTAGCTATAGTAGTTTTCACCTTGAAGATCTAAAAATATTACCTATATGGGGTATGGTGTAAGTTCTTGATATATGTCTCAATAATTTGTATTTAAATAATTCTATTAATTGTTATAAATTATATTGCACATATAATTACTTTTCTTATTGTGTGTTTAATTAGGAAAGTAAGTTGGCCGCATAATCCGCCACCTGACCCATATTTGCTAGGTTAGAAGGATTATGGATTATGCAACCCTTAATAACCATAATTAGCTAACAAAAATTAGCTGATGGGGATTAAATTGTAAATCCATTATTTAGATTAATGTATATTTGTATTTTTGTAGTTGGGCTGATTTATTGTTACAGCACCAACGACTTGTTTGTTTACATAAGCCAGTTGGATTGTTGGGCTGATATGTTGTGTTTGTAATTGAGCCCATCGTCCGTATAAGGGCTTGTATTGTGTGTATTGTATACGCCCATATATAAGGCGTATACAGGACAGTTTGTACGATAATTTTCTGGCTGAATACAATTAGATCAATTTTTATGGAATATCCCTCTCGACTTCTCTCTCTCTCTCTCTCGCGACTGACTCATTCGCTCGATCTTCTTCTTCCTTGATCTTCTTCTCAAATTTCTTTCTGTTAATCTAACTTCAGTAGCTGTTGATTACAAATGTGCTATGAGTTTTACTAATCTTCCATTGGATTAAACTCCTTAGGCTGATTTTCGTGCGTAATTGAACCCTGCGCTTGATTCAAGATCCGACGAAATTTCTTGAAACCGATCCAGGCTTCATCATTTGGTATTAGAGCCTCAAATATTCGAGTGCTTGTGGTTTATTTCATTTATTGTTTAAATTTATTGTTCTTTTCTTAATTCTTGAGTTCGCTAAACCTCGGTTCTGAAGTGGTCTTTCTAGGGTTTGTGACTGACAAGAATCGAACGATTCTTGTTGCGATTAAACCGGTGGCGAAGAAATTGCCCTAATGAAGACGAGAGTGCTTAGAAACTCTAAGAAAATGTTGGTATGAACATCTTAGTTATGGTTTCGTCGGGATTCTTGAATCCTGACAGTAATCGATAAGTACTCCACAATCGGTAAACTCAATCCTTTTCTTTTTCTAATTCCTGCAATTATTGGACTTCAGGTTTGATATTCCTGTTACGAGTTAATGCTCCACTAACTCTTTAAAGAGTGCGCAGGTATTAACTCAGTACCGGCGAACCTTTGGTTCTAGAAAGGGGTAGGGACTCCAAGAAGAGGGGTCCTAAATCATTCTTCGGCTTAACCGCCAACATTTGTTGGCGCGGTAATTTTGTTCCTTTCTTGAAATTTTTATTACTCTGTGTGGATCAACGAATGTTTAATATTATTGTGCTATTTTAGTAAATCCTTTTAATTGTGTAATTGCACTACGATCCCTTTATTATAAGTGTGTTCAATTTTACTGTTCTCAGTTGAATTGTTAGTAAAGTGTGTTGTTCTCTGTAAATTGGTTGACTGTCTGTGTTTTTTTTTCTTTATAAAGTGAATAAAGATAGGGTTCGTGATGTCTAATAATGGCCAATCTGTGAACCAATATGTGTCCATATCTAGTAATGTTCTGTTAGAAACACTTAGGACATTTCAAGAACAAATGGCTGCCCAATTGGTTGTATTATCTGCTAACCTAGAGCAGAGAATAAGAGAACAATAAATTAGAATCAATGATTTTGCAGAATAATAGACTAAATGATCAACATGCTCGGGTATTGGGTAGGGCTCCTATAGACCCTAGAAATAGGATTCCTCCTTTGACTAACTTAGAGGAACTAGAAGATCAAATATCCAATAATAGTGATAGGAGACCAAGACAGGTTAATAGGCAGGAAAGAGAGTTAGATCAAATTGATAGGAACATAAGTAACCTTAAATTTAATATACCTAGATTCAATGGGAGGAATGATTCTGATGATTACATTGAGTGGGAAAGAAAGATAGAATTAGTGTTTAAGTGCCACAACTATTCTGATGAAAAGAAATATAAGGTAGTTGTAGTAGAATTCACAGAATATGCATCTTCTTGGTATCATAACCTTGTTTTAACAAGGCGTAGGAGTGGAGAACCACCTATACAGACTTGGGATGAATTTAATATTTTAATGAGAAAGAGGTTTGTTCCAAGTTATTATTATAGGGAATTACATAAAAAGCTGCAAACATTAAATCAGGGTAATAGGTCTGTAGATGAGTATTTTAAGGAATTAGAGATGTTAGTGATCAAAACAGGAATTGTTGAGGATGAGGATGCCACAATGGCCAGATTCTTGAGTGGGTTGAACTCTGAGATAGCTGATAAGGTAGAGTTATATCCATATGGAACTTTGAATGAGATGGTTAATATAGCCACAAAGATAGAAAGTCAAATAAGGAGAACTAGGCAGTATAAATCTCCTGGAATTGGGATTAGGAATACTCTGAAGAGGAATTTTGGAGGAAATAGTTCTAGAAATTGGAAGAATAATGGGAAGTTTGAGTCTAGAGGTAAATGTAATGAGGCTAAGGTAGGAAATAGATTTGATAAAGGAAAAACTGTAGCAGCTAATCCTATTAGTGGCCCTAACAGAACTAGAAACATAAAGTGTTTTAAGTGTGGGGGACTAGGTCACATAGCTTCTGAATGTCCTAATAAGAGGAATATCTTGATTAGAGAATCTGGAGATATAGAGTCTGAATCTCAGGAAGAAGAATTAGAGGTTAACATGACTAGGGATGATAATAAAGATTTATAAGAAGAGATAGAACTTCCAATTAGTAGAGACCTTTTTTGTTGTGCGTAGGGCATTAAACAGTAATAAGTTGCCTGATCCAAATGCAATAAAGAGAGAAAACATATTTCATACTAGGTGCTTAATTAATGATAAGTGTTTTAATATGGCAATCGATAGTGGAAGTTGTATAAATGCTGCTAGTACATTATTAGTATCTAAGTTAGGTTTACCAACCACTAGACATCCAAAACCCTATAGACTTCAATGGTTAAATGAATTAGGAGATGTTAAAAGGTTCTAGTAAACTTAAAATTAGGTAAGTATGAAGATTCTATTTTGTGTGACATTGTTCCAATGCATGCTACTCATTTGTTATTAGGAAGGCCATGGCAATATGATAGAAGAGTAATACATGATGGGTACAAGAATAGATATACTGTACATAAGGATGATAAGAAAATTATTTTAGCACCCATGACTCCAAAAGAAATCTTTGATGATCAAATTAAATTAAAATCTGATTATAAGGAATTAACTAAACAAAGTGTAGAGGCTGGAACTAGTTCAAAGGAGGTTAAGAAATCATCTGGGGTTTATGCTAAAAAATGTGATGTTGAAAAGGCTATTAGACAGCAATCAAATGTATATCTATTGGTCTATAAAGAGTGTTATGAGTGTCATCTAGAGTTAAGTGAGGATGTACCTGATAATGTTAGAAAACTATTAGAGGAATATAGTGAGTTATTTCCTGAAGAGATTCCCCATGGACTACCTCCATTAAGGGGCATAGAACATCAAATAGATTTTATACCAGGAGTTGTTATTCCAAATAGGCCTGCTTATAGGGCTAACCCTGAGGAAGTTAAGGAGTTAAAGAGACAGGTTTCTGAATTGTTGAGTAAGGGGTATATTAAGGAGGCAATGAGTCCCTATGTTGTCCCAATACTTTTAGTTCCAAAGAAAGATGGAAGTTGGAGGATGTGCATAGATAGTAGAGCAGTAAGCAAGATAACCTATACCTAGGTTAGATGAAATGTTAGATCTTCTCCATGGTGCTATAATTTTTTCAAAAATAGATTTAAAGAGTGGATATCATCAAATTAGGATGAAACCAAGAGATGAGTGGAAAAGAACTTTTAAAACAAATTTTGGGTTATATGAGTGGTTAGTTAGGCCATTTGGGTTATCCAATGCTCCAAGTACCTTCATGAGGCTTATGAACCATGTGCTTAGAAACTTTATTGGAAAGTTTGTAGTTGTTTACTTTGATGATATACTTATTTACAGTAAATCTCTAGAAGAGCACTTGAAACATTTGAGAGTCATTCTGGATGTGTTTAAGGAAGAATAGTTGTCTACTAATTTAGCTAAGTCTAGGTTTTGTTTAGAGAGTGTGGTATTCCAAGGATTTGTTGTTGGTAAGGATGATATATCTGTTGATAAGGAAAAGATTAAAGCCATACAAGAGTGGCATGTACCTAAGACAGTGACTGAAGTTAGAAGTTTCCATGGTTTGTGTTCTTTTTATCTTAGATTTGTTAGGAACTTTAGTACTATAGTCGCACCCTTAACGGCAATAACAAAAAAGGAAAATGGTTTTAAATGGGGCTTAGAGCAACAAAAATCTTTTGAAACTCTTAAAACCAAGCTAACACAAGCACCGGTATTAGTCCTTCCTGACTTTGAGAAAATGTTTGAATTAGATTGTGATGCTTCAGGTTTGGGAATTCAGGCTGTACTTTCTCAAGAGGGTAGACCTATAGCTTATTTTAGTATTTTAAATTACTCTACTTATGAAAAGGAATTATTTGCTTTAGTAAGAGCCTTAGAGGTATGGCAACATTATTTATGGCCTAGAGAGTTTGTTATAAATACTTATCAAGAAGCTATAAAGTATCTAAAAAGCCAATAAAAATTAAATAGAAGACATGGTAGATGGATTGAATTTATTAAAAGTTTTCCCTATATAATTAAATATAAAAAAGGAGGTGAAAATATAGTGGCAGATGCCTTATCTAGGAGACATGTCTTGCTAAATACAGTAGATGCTACTTTGTTGGGATTTTCTTGTGTTAAACTTTTATATTTGGAGGATCATGATTTTAAAGAAATATATAAAATTGTGAAACTGCTACACAAGGGAAATATTATATCTATGAGGGTTACTTATTTAGAGAAAATAGACTGTGCATACCTGATTGTTCATATAGAGGATTATTAATTCAAGAAGCACTTAATGGTGGATTAATGGCACATTTAGGATTTCAAAAGACTTTGGATATATTAATTGATCATTTTTACTTGCCTCATATGAAGAAAGATGTGTTAAAATACTATGTTAATTGTGTAGCTTGTAGATAGGCTAAGTCCACATCAAAACCTTTTGGGTTATATACTCCATTACCTGTTCCTACTCAGCCCTGGACTGATGTTTCTTTGGATTTTGTTTTGGGATTGCCTAGAACTAATAGGGCTAAAGATTCAATAATGGTTGTAGTAGATAGATTTAGTAAGATGGCACATTTTGTACCTTGTAATAAAACTAATGATGCTGTAACTGTAGCTGATTTATTCTTTTCTTATATAGTCAAATTGCATGGAATACCTAAAACAATAGTATTTGATAGGGATGTTATACTTTTGAGTCATTTTTGGAAGGTTTTATGGGGTAAACTGGGAACTAAGCTTTTATTTTCAACAACCTGTTACCCCTAAACTGATGGACAAACAGAGATAGTGAATAGAATCTTAGGTAATATGTTGAGGGATGTCCTTGAAAAAAATCTTAGGCAATGGGAAATTGTACTACCATAGATGGAATTTGCTTATAACAGAACATTACATTCTACAACTAAGAAACCACCTTTTGAAATTGTGTATGGATTTAATCCCTTAACTCCCCATGATTTGAGTCCTTTGCCTAATTCTGAGTTGCATAATTTTGATGCCGAATCTCGTGCTACAAATATGAAGAAACTACATGAATTTGTAAGTCAACAGATTAATAAGAGGGTTCAACAAATGGCTGAGAATGCTAATAAAAAGTGAAAGAAAATGGTCTTTCAACCAGGAGACTTAGTTTGGGTACACCTTAGGAAAGAACGTTTCCAACACTTAGGAAGTCAAAATTGGATCCTAGGAGAGATGGACATTTTACTGTATTAGAAAGAATTAATGATAATTCTTATAAAATTGATTTGCCTGCTAAATTTGGTAATGTTAGTGATTTTTTTTATGTTTCTAATCTAAGTCCGTTTGCGGGTATTATTCAGGTTTTAGAGACTAAGCCCCACCAAGAAGAGGGGAATGATATATGTCTCAATAATTTGTATTTAAATAATTCTATTAATTTTTATAAATTATATTGCACATATAATTACTTTTCTTATTGTGTGGTTAATTAGGAAATTAAGTTGGCCGCATAATTCGCCACCAGACCCATATTTGCTGGGTTAGAAGGATTGTGGATTATGCACCCCTTGATAACCATAATTAGCTAACAAAAATTAGCTGATGGGGATTAAATTGTAAATCCATTATTTGGATTAATGTATATTTGTATTTTTGTAGTTGGGCTGATTTATTGTTACAGCACGAACGACTTGTTTGTTTATATT
This sequence comes from Tamarix austromongolica, assembly GCA_039764185.1. Classification (NCBI taxonomy): domain Eukaryota; kingdom Viridiplantae; phylum Streptophyta; class Magnoliopsida; order Caryophyllales; family Tamaricaceae; genus Tamarix; species Tamarix austromongolica. The sequence continues at coordinate 139,688,455 of CM077809.1, read as the reverse complement.
AGCTGGTTGGATTGTTGGGCTGATATGTTGTGTTTGTAATTGAGCCCATCGTCCGTATAAGGGCCTGTATTTTGTGTATCGTATACACCCATATATAAGGCGTATACAGGATAGTCTGTATGATACTTTTTTGGCTGAATACAATTCGATTGATTTTTCTAGAATCTCCCTCTCGACTTCTCTCTCTCACTCGCGACTGACTCATTCACTCAATCTTCTTCTTCCTTGATCTTCTTCTCAAATTTCTTTCTGTTAATCCAACTTCATTAGCCGTTGATTACAACTGTGCTCTGAGTTTTACTAATCTTCCATTGGATTAAACTCCTTAGGCTGATTTTCGTGCGTAATCGAACCCCGCACTCGATTCACTGTAACACCCCCAAATTTACTACTGAAAAATTTCGTTTAAATCAAAAGGTTTAGCGGAAGCGAGAGAATTAAAACCGTAAACTTGGGGGTATTACCGCCACACTCAGTACCAGACCAATTCATTCCTACCGTTCTGATACTAAGTGCTAAGGCTAAACTAAACAATCATTAAGTAAGAGTCATCAAAAAATAGGTCCATAGTTAACATAGACCATTCACGAAAACCACGAGTCAACAACCGTTAAAATATCGTTTAGGAATACAACTTAGAGTACAGTTTCAAAACAAGAAGCGTAGTACAAAATATAGCCAATAAAACAGATCCCAAGGGACCGATATCCGGATCGCCTACTCACTCAAGCCAAGCCTTCCACCCCACAATTTGTAACCGATCAAACCTGCATAGGAGGTCTGCTCCCCACCATTGGTGGATCATCACAGGACCCATTCAATCAAGGTAGTATCAGTACGGGTCCAATACTGAGTAAGGGCGCTGGTGCGCTAAGGCCAAGCATACAATCATACCACATAGCACACATAGCACGATCATATAGACAACAAGCGATAACACACAAGATAAGGCTGGAGTACTTTCCGGTGACTTATTCTTATTTCTCATTAATAATAATACGTTCATTCCACACATATTCTTTAATAGTCCGTGTGAGTGCGGGAACCCCACTATTATAGCCGGTGGAACGGTAACGAGGGCCATGCCCTACCACTATTATAGCCGGTGGACCGGTCACAAGGGTAACATACCCTGCCACTATTATTTACCGGTGGACCGGTCTGGCCCCGACTCACAAGGTGTTCCACTATAAATATTTGTATCTTTCCCAGGTCTTATCATCATTCTGATTAGTTTGTTGAGCACGGAATCCCCCACTATTATAGCCGGTGGAACGGTCACGAGGGCCATGCCCTGCCACTATTATAGCCGGTGGACCGGTCACGAGGGTAACATACCCTGCCACTATTATTTTCCGGTGGACCGGTCTGGGTCCGGCTCAACATCTTTCTCTGTAAGTAGTTAATGTCTTAACATATCTTATTCAAAAGGTTTTCACCAAGGATACGCATAAATCATTCTCTCTATGCTTTACACATCGCAACCAATAAAATTTCGCATTCATAACTACCCTTTAATCGATAATACACATGATAATGCCAAACAACTCTAAGCAGCCATAACCAACCCTAATTGTCCACACCAACCCGTGGTTAACCACTCTCATCCCTATTTTACCATAACCACCGTACTTAGCCATCCCAAACCTTAATTATCCTCAACAGTCACAATTGGTTACTCCATCCCTACTTAATCACAGCGCCCCAGAGTTAATCACTCCAAACCCTGATTCCATACGATCATTAACTCCTATGCAAAACCCTAATACCGCCATACCAACATTAATACCACCATACAACCCATAACACCACCATGTAAACCCTAATACCACCATAAGTCATTAATACCACCATACGAACATTAATACCACCATACGAACATTAATACCACCATACAAACCCTAATACCACCATGCAAACCCTAATACCACCATACAAACCCTAATACCACCATACAACATTAATACCTCCATAAAATCACAAATACCACCATACAACGTTAATACCTCCATAAAATCACAAATACCACCATACAACATTAATACCTCCATAAAATCACAATACCACCATACGAACCCGAATACCACCATAAGCCATTAATATCACTATGAAATCATTAGTACCACCATGCAAACATTTATGCCACCATACAAACCCTAATACCACCATGCAAACCCTAATACCACCATACAAACCCTAATACCACCATACAACATTAATACCTCCATAAATCACAAATACCACCATACAACAGTAATACCTCCATAAAAACAAAAATACCACCATACAACATTAATGCCTCCGTAAAATCACAATACCACCATACGAACCCGAATACCACCATAAGCCATTAATACCACTATGAAATCATTAATACCACCATACGAACATTTATGCCACCATACAAACCCTAATCCCACCATACAAACTCCAAGACTCCCATGATGGTTCCCAACTCATATTACCAGTTACCCTAACATGCATGTCCTAGTGGGCCATAACATTTACATCATAAACATCATACATATAAATGTCATGCTCATGTCACGGAAGCACATACAACATACCTCAATCTCCAAGCTGCGCTACACATAAGACAAGTTATCCACAAATCAGATAATACATGGCATAGCATGGCATACACAACATTCAACACATCCATGTCACACATAGCACAAGGCCATTAGCTTCGTCCTTACCTAAGGCGACGCCGGACTTGGAGCACGCTCCTCTAACTCCTTAGGGTTTTGGTCGGAGTTACTTATAAAAGGGGGAAAATACAAAGTATTAGTTTCCCTTATAAGTACCATAATTCCTTATTCTAGTTTAGGATTAGAGTTTTTATTACTAAAGAGGTTATTATACAAAAACTAGGGTTTTTACCTTAGGATTAGTATACTAAATATTAGTAGTCAAAATATAGTCATTTATGATACTTATTGTTACACTTATTTTATGAAGCCCATTAGTTCCATTCTTATAATACTAGTGTTCACTAGTCATAGTGGAATAGTGATAATAATAATAATAATAATAATAATAATAATAATAACAATAATAATAATAAGACTACTAATAGTGACACTTATGTTTCAAGTAATAGAACTCTAGCGTTTTTAAGATTAAGTCTAACAATAGTGTTAGGTTTGAAATAATAGTATTATAAGGTCACAATATTACAAGTAACTATTCCTAAGGGTGATGATGATAATAGTAATACTCGTAGTAGTAATGATAATAAAATTAATACAACCAAGTAAGGTTTAGTAACCACAATAATAACCGTAGTAAGGATAATAGAAGTAATAATAGTAATATTATTAATAATGTTAATACTAACAATTATAAAAGTTAAGATTAAAGTTAAGTATAATAAAAGTTAGGGTTCAAAAGGGATGTTAGTATTAGTAAGAAAATAAGACATTAATAATAGAGACAATAATAATGGTAATAATGACAATAATAATAATAATCATAATAATAATAATAATAGTAATAATAAAAGTAATAACAATAATGATAATAATAATAATAATAATAATAAATATATTAGTATCAATATTAGTAGAAAATGGTAGCAGTTATATAAAAGGGGTATTAGGGTTTGGATGAGTGGAGAACCACCTAGGGTCGGTGGTGGTCCGGCGGCGGCGCGTGGCAGCGACGACGACGGTGGTGGAGGAGGAAGAGAAGGGAAAAGATCAAGGTGGGGGCTGGATGGCAGGAGGAAAAGAGAAGTTTGAGGTGGGGGGAGAAGCAGCAGGTGAAGGGGAGTGGAGTGAGGGTGGTGGCGTGGCAAGAGGTGGCAGCGCGCGGCGGCGGCGGCGGCGGCCGAGGGTGGTGGAGAGAGGTGGAAGATGAGGGAGGAAGGAGGAGAGGGAGGCAGGGGAATTTGAAGGTAGGGAAAGGTAGAGGGAGGTTTGCTGGGCATTTTGGAGGGTGGAAGAGGCTCTGGTGGCGGCTGGGTTGGCGGTGGGAGGCGGCGCAAGGGCGGCGAAGGCTGGAAGAGGTGGACTTTGTACGACTAGGGCGGCACATACAGGGCAAGGAGGAGGGTGGTGGTGGCTTGGTTTTGTCAAGGGAGGTGCAAGGACGATAACGGTGGGGAGCGGTGGTTTCGGCGGTGGCTGGAGGCAGCAGGAATGGCGTCTGTTCTGGCGGCGGCGGAATAGAGTTTCAGCATGGTCCAAAGGGAGGGACTTGCTGTGGCCGTTCGGGAGGGGGTATTGATAGGCTAAGGGGGGAGGAAAACGACGAAGGGAGAAGGAGGCATGCGAGGCAGGTGTGCAGGTGGCCGGCCGGTGGCAGGCGGTGCAGGTCGTGCCATGGCAGGCTAGGTCGGGAAGGGGGAGAGGAAAAGGGAAGGAGATGGCACGCGGGAAAGGAAGAGAAGGACTTGGTCGGGGTCGAAAGAGGAAAGAAATTGACAGGGAAGGGTAGGGGAGGAAGGTCGGCGTGCAGAGGTGGCTGGCGATATTCGGGGGTTGTAGGGTCGAGTTGCAGGTCGGGGAGGAAGAAGGAAGGGGAAAGGAGGAGGACCGGCAGTCTAGGGGAGGAAAAGAAAAGGAAGGGGAACCGGCCGGTTCGGCGGCGTTATAAAGTTTTAAAACAACACGCGGCGTTTTGGGGATTGTTTGGAACAAAACGCTGCGTCCTCGTCGGTCTGGCAACAGTTACTTTTTTTCTTATTGTGACGCGGCGTTTCGGCGACTATAGCGTCGAAACGCAGCGTTTGGTTTCATGGGTGGCTGGCTCGTTGGGCCGCGGGCGAGAAGAAGGAAGGAGAGGCGGGGAGGGGGGTTTGGGCTGCGCAGGCCGGCCCTATCCGGGGGGGAAGAAAGAAAAAGAAAAAAAAAGTTAAGGAGGAGGAAGGAAAAAAAAGGAAACGAAAGAAGAAAAGGAAAAAGGAAAAAATGGAGAAATGAAAAAGTGGTTGGGTTGGGGGTATTTGGTCTTTATTTATTTATATAATTAATTTATGTATTTAATTTTAATAATAATTATTTTAATTATAATTATTAAATCCATTTTTAGATTAGTTAGGCTATTTTGAATAAATTGTCCTTAACTTCCATTTTAATTAGTAAAATGTCCAAAATTTTCTAAATAACTTATTTATTATTTTCTCCTTATTTTTCCTCAATAAATTTCCTATTTATTTAATAAATTCACCTATTTTCTTAATTTTTTTCTAATAAATTATTATTTGCCATAATTCCTAAATTAGGATTTTTGGGGTATTTCATTCACGATCCGAAAAAATTTCTTGAAACTTATCCATGCTTCATCAGTTATACATGGACCATAAAAGCCTCAAGTACATCTTCAGTCGGTGAGAGTTGAACATGAGATACAGGAGTTGGTTGGATTTGGTTAAGGATTATGATTTGCATTTGACCTACAACTACGGTAAAGCTAACATCACTGTAGATGCTCTCTATAGGAATAATTTACATGATTTGGGTTTGCTGGTAGTTTTTGATTAGATATGGCGAGATCTTTAGGAGTTGAGCATTAGGATTATTGTACTTGGGGATCTTGAGAGGAGTATGAGCGCCCTCTTGATCACCCCAAATAGGTTCATTAGGATGATTTAAGACTAAATGAAGATAGCCTAGGATAGTTAGTAGGGTTATGCAGATTTGCGGAGGAGAGCAGATGAGGGTTAGGTAGGTGACAGAGTCCTTCTATGAATCTCGCCAACTAAGGAAGTGATGCATTTTTGTCGAAAGGGCAAGCTTAGCCATAAGTTAATTGGACCGTATGAGATTTTGGACTAGGATGGAGAGGTTTCTTACCATCTTGCCTTTCTAGTGGAGCTTTCGTGCGTGCATAATGTTTTCCAGATCTCATAGTTGAGGAGGTATACCTCAGATCTATCACACATCATTTAGCTAGAGATGATTGAGCTCGATGAGACATTGATGTACAAGGAGCATTTGTTGAGGATTCTTAATTTCAAGACTCGACAGATGGGTTCAAATATTGTTCCACTTATGAAGATCTTGAAGTCACTTCATAGGGCAGATGAAATAACTTGGAAGTATGAGGAGGAGATCATGATGAAGTATCCGAAGTTGCTTAGTGAGATGTGTTGCATGCGTAACACTATATCTTTTAAGGAGTATTGCCCTTTTCTTGTGTATTAACCCTTAGTTATTGTATTATTTTTTTGATGGCTTAAGGTTTACTTACATTTTAAGCTTAAAATAACATGTTTCTTTTGTGGACTTTGGGGATGAAATATGTTTTAAGGGTATAGTGCTATAATACCCTATCCCAAAATCCTCAAATTATATTTATAATTATGTTGATATAAAATAAAAGAGTTTTTGTTTTGAAATGGACTTGAAATTCTAATAAAAATGTGGATTTTAGGTGTATAGATCAACTAGTTTACATAAATAATTGACTGGTGTGCTGAGGAAATTAACATTTTTGATCTCAAAAATCAGTCGACTGGTTTTCCCAAACCAATCCACTAGTTTACCTATGATTTTAGATCAATTTTTGATTTTGATTCAAATTTCTCTCTAATGATTAAAAAACTTCCAATTAGAAGCCAATTATGCTAATAAACATGTTTTGGGACTCTGGGATTATTTTCACATTAACTAGATCATTACATAATTTCAATTAGCAAAATCTTTCCAAACAGGCACTTTGGAGGCAAGCTTCCCATTTTTCTTCTCCCTCACATCTTCCTCTCTCTTCTGGTAGATGAGGCTATGAGAATAACTTTGTACACCCTCCCTGACTTACCAACCCACCGCCATGCCCATTCTTGATTATACTCAACCCTACCACCCTATTAAGTCAACATTCACTTCTTGGCTTACCCACTCTCAACCTCACCAATCACATCCCCTTTTCGTTGAGAATGTCAACAAGCCTTGCCTCTATAATCCTCATTGTTGATCCATTCTCATTCCTCACTCATGTTCTTTCTCTCTTCTCTGTTCTTCTTATGGAAATTTTCTCTAAGTGTTGATTATCATTCTATTTTTACTTTTTCTTCCCTCTATTGAGAAAAAAAAAGGTTCTCTCTTATTTTCTCCTTTTAATGTGTAAGAGTTGTGTTCCTTTCTCTTCTTCTAATATTGGATTTAGTTCTCTCCTTCTTTCCCTAAGTAAGGAAGAATGAAGGTTAAGAAAGGTTGAAGATTTCTACTCTTCCATTAGCACCTAATTTTTGAGACAAAGGTGGTGTTTTTTTGTTCTTCCTCTTATTATATTATTTCTTTGATTTTATTTGAGTTTTGAAAGATGATTTTCAATGGTTTTTACTTTAATCCGCTTAGGGATAAAAGTTCTGCTAAATAAGCCATCAAATAGGATTTTTATGCTAGAAGAATTGGTTTAAGGTAAGGCATTCTTATCTCTAACATAATTAGGTTTATGTGGCATATTGGTGTTCCATTTTTTTAGTGCTTATATGAGTATGATCTAATTGTGTTCTATGTTATGAGCATAGAGTATAATTTTTACCAAGTTTGTGCTGGTGGAATTCTCTAATTTTAAACATAAAATGGGTTATTTGAGCATGATTTATTTAAGTATGTACATTACCATATATCCATGAGATTCTATGTGTATGGAATGTATTTTTATGTGTTTATTGGCAAAGAAGCAAGCTAGGATTAATATGGTAAACTGTGGTAAAATTTGGTGAGCATTTTGTAAGTCTAGGTAGTATTTTTCCCAGACTAGTCGATCGATTTCCTAAAACACATCAACTTGTTTTGTGAGTAGTCAAATAGTTTGGGGTTTTGGATTGGTTGGTCCTACAATAAGTTGATTGGTTTGGTAAACCAGTAAACTAGTTTTGATGAACAATTAATTGGTTGGTCAAACCCATTGATTGGCGTCCCTATAGACCAAATGGTTTTCCTCTACTTAAACTCGTCGACTGGTTAGACCAAACCAATCGACTGGTTACTATGACCACTCAATCAATTAGTCAAACCAACCAATTGGTTTCTTTACTGTCCAATATGGGTTCGTCTTTACTTAGACCCATTGACCAGTTTGACCACACTAGTCAACTTGTTCTCTAGTTTTGTCTTGGTCTAGGTTTGGTACAACTAGACTAGTCCACTAGTCTAAAGGACTGATCAATTAGTACGGTTGGAACCTAACTAATTTGTTTTGATTTTTTGTGTTTCTCTTACGAATTTTGTGTTGATAATTTCATGTATTTATGACATTTTAGTTATTATTTCAATTATGATTGACCTAATTTAATTTGAACAACCATGATGGTATTTGAGACGTGATTTTTGTTTAAGTTTGGTGTCATCTCTAAACACCCATTTGCTATGAGGTATTTGGTATGAGCACTAGAAAACACCTAATTGGTATGAAGTATTTGGTGTGAGCACTATAATACACCCAAATGGGAGAGAGCCTTTATAGGCTCGGGAGAGCGCGTCACAGATGCTCGAACGACGCACGGAAACAGCGACGCACGGGGTCCGAGGCAGCAGCCTTCAGCGCACGACGTAAGCCGAGAAAGAAGAAAAAGAAAAAGAAATTGTTGCACGGAAATTCAAGGCAAACAAGGAAGAAAATTAGAGAAGAATTTAATACCAGTAGAATTTAGTTCAGATAAAATTAATTTTTATCTTAATAAATTCTTGATCTTTTATCCAAAATTAATTCTGGTTATTTCTTTCTCTTATTTTTAATTTATATTTTAGATATATATTTATGTGTAATTAATTCTTTAATTATGAGTGGCTGATTATTTATTGTTAGGGAATGAATTGAAACCCTAGACTATGGTTTGAATTATAATTTTATTTTCTTTGTTTCATGAGATTGTTTCTTGACTCTATGTTAATTGCTATCATTTATATGTATGATTCTGTCAAGTATAGTTTATTTAGTGCATGCCTTGTTCTGGTTTCCTCATAAGTGACAGTATGTATGATTATTTTCCTGCTAGGTGGCCATCTAAATATACTAGAATTTATATGTATAAATTACAGCTAGGTTAGATAACAATTCACCTAATCGTTTTGTGATTCTAACCGAAGCGGTAAAACATTTCGATACGTGTGGGTCAAAGAAAGGAAATACAGCTAGACATGTTTTTTGTACTAGTATGGGTACTTAGATTGACATCCTTCCACTTACACTTAATGCATTAAATCTAGTTAAATATAGGATCCGCTTGTTGCTGCTATACTGCTAGTATTTAATAGGGTTAATATTGGCGCTTTGTCGTATTAATTAATTAAGGGAAGTAATATAAGGTGTATAGACCTGCTTTTGGTGTGCAACTTGGTCGATCTATTTGTCACGATTAAAAGATGACTTAGAAATAAATATTATATTTCGACCTAATATAGTGGTGGATTTTTATTTCCCTAACATATTTCTCATATCTGCGGTTTCCCATTATTTTCATTATTTTTATTATTAGTTTATTTTATTTTATTTATTCCTTTTATTATTTGATTATTTTTATAACCCCCATTAGTATTTTATTTTTCTTATTTATTTATTCTGTGTTATTTAGGATTTTTATTTTTAGTTTTAGTTTTATTTTCAAGATAGTTAAATAGAGGTGAGCCCTCTCAATCCTCGGCTAGAACGATACCCTTATTTACCAGTGCTACAATTGACAACAAGAGGGTTTAAATTGCGTGCCGGCTACGGTCACACCATGAGGTATTTGGTGTGAGCACTGTAAAACACACAGTTGGAGGCTTTATGCCTGATGAAGTATTTGGTGTGAGCATTGTAAAACTCGTAATTAGTCTTATTGTGTGTTGGTAAAATAACCATTTGGTTATGTCTAGATTTTATTGTGAATTATGTTGTTACTAAAGGAAGGATTCTAATATGGTTTTTATTACATGGATTGTGACATATTGACTGTGCCTTTATATTTCTATGATTTCCATGCAAGCATGCCTTGTTGTATTTGATTTGTATGGATATGTTATCACCATGTTATCATGTGACTTCAATGTGTTGCATGTGTATTACCATGTTTTAGGTAGTATTTTTTTTCTAGTACATCATCGTAATGATACTAGACTTGTGTGATTACTATGATGATCTGACTTCTTGTCCAAGGAGCATGGATGATTTGCAAGGTTAAGAATTTTAGTTAGAGTATGCTAAGCATGATGACATGGGCCATTAGTGGGACATTGCTTGGGGTTGGTGGTTTATATCTATGCCTAAGAGTTAGGCTAACTGATTATTAGTATATTTCCCACTGTGTTGGGATTTTTTTTATTTCCATTTATTTAAAACATAACTTAATTTCCCATATTTGATTTTGCAAAACTACCATGTTCATTATATCTATAATACTATTCTAATATTACTTATCTTGTATTGTCACATTATTATTATTATTATTGTGCATTGTGTTGTTCCATGTTCTATTTTTCCTTACATCGGGTATAGATTAGGTGATGATCAGACCTCTCTCATGGTTGATGTGGGGGTAACATTCTCAAGTTTTCTCTTTCAAACTTTTCCATATTGTCTTAAAAATAAAATATTCTAGTTCAAAAAAATTGGGGGTGCTATAAAACCAAGGTAGACCCACTACTACTCATCCCTGAAAACCTGCACATGGCCCTCTGAGTACATCAGCACTTCAATACGCTACGTACTAAGTAAGATATATTTCTCCCTCAATGGAAACACAAATATGCAAATTATTTCGTACATTGATATAATTTGTAACATGTATCATGCTAATGCTATATACATAAAGGTAAGAGTACATCAGTACATGCTATCATGTGTAACTCATATAATGCAGAATATATCATGCTTGGTTTCACTTTAAAATCACATAGGTACACACACATGTAATAGCAGATTAAATCAAAGTAACCACAAGGGTTTATTTCTAATGGCTTAATCCCTTAGATCCTACCATTTCCTTATTCATATATTGACACAAGTCAAAATCTAGCTAACATTTCAATTAATAAACAATGTGTCATTTAAGCCAATAACCAAGTGAACCAACAAGCTTTTATCCTTTTTCTCATCCAACCATTTTCCATCCATATCTCATTGTTCACATTCGCTTATTCATTATCCAGGTCTTTATCATCCAATTACTTATTATCTATATTTTATTATTGAGCGATGGACTATGCACCACCACATGGTCTAATATACTATGGAAGCCTATCCAAGTGAGGGATATAAAGTCTAGACCAAAGCCAATCACCAAAGTAGATATAAGTCTAGGGTGAAGCCAATCACCATAATAGACATAAATCTAGGCTGAGACTAACCAATATGCACATAACTCTAGGTCGAAGCCAACCACCTAGGCAACCAGACTATTTAGTACTAATACCCCCCAGTACATCATCATTATCTAGAGTAGGTGAGGCACCAAGACCTCTTAGGATCCTACCAAAAGACACCAATAAACACATGAAGATAGAATAACCCTTAATAGCTAATCGAGAATTAGGTAACCCATACACATACACAACTCAATTGTTTTTCCCTTTACGTGATTAGTATATTATTCGTGAGGATAAGTGATCATATAAAGTCCATACAAAATCATGAAAATCATTTTCCATGATTATTCCATATCAATCCTTTACTTTCTATCTTCCCAGCCATGTGGGGTTTCCATTTATCCTCACCTAATATTATTCAGGCACATCATGTAATTTTAGTTAAGCACATGCTATTCTTCATTGCTCTTCTCTGAATGACCTTCATATTTTATAAGTGGAACATCCATTTGGCCGTTACAATACTCATAGAGTATGTCATATATTATTATCCATTTAATCATTTCATTAGGCCATTAATATATGATAAAATATATATTTTATCCCTTTAATAATCATGGAATAGCCCCAAACATAGCCTCAAAACATAACCAAACTGAAAGGAAACAAACCAAAAAAGCTTGTTGAACTAGTTGATCAGTCTAGCCCAACAAGTTGATCGATTACACAAATAAAGCAATCGATTTGGGTTAACCAGTCAATCAGTTTGACTCAACCAACCCATACTCTTCCATAAACTAGTCAATCAAGTTAGGAAAACCATTTGACTACTTATAGACTAATCAATCAGTTGTACTAAAATAGTCAATGGGTTTTATACAAAAAGCAACACCAAGGTCTTCGTAGGCTTACTAGCTGATGGATTGGGTTAACTAGTTGACCATTTTAGGAACCAGTCAATCAGTTTAACCTAGCCCGGTGGATTAGTTTACCTTATAACAACATAAAACCATTAATTTCATGCATATTCTTACATATAAATCACCCTTAATAACATTAAAACATATATCAACATAGTCTAACACATTTTCAACCTAGTTAACTTGCATATCTCACATTAAATCATCATATCCCATTTTAAACAATTTTCAAGTTTTTTATAACAATATATAATCTATCCATCCAAATCACTTATGTAGGCTACATACATTCATGCTAACATAAAAATAAAATTAATGGAACTCATATCATGCATGAATATTCACAAATCATTTTAGAAGCAAGAATCACTTACTTGATACATGAAAAGTTTCCTTTAAATAAGAAATTTCAATCTATAAAAATCTCAACTTTTAAAACCTTGAAAAATCAATCTTAAGCTCATAAATTTGCAAAAAATCTTAATAATTTCAACTTTAAAACAAAAGGAGAAGAAAGGCATTCCATACTTAAAGTAAAATAGGGAAATGATTAACTGAACCACTCAATCTTTTTCCTAAATCTAACTCTTCCTTTCTTAACAATTAAAACAATAAAGAACTAGAGAAAGGATCAGAAAAGTGTAAGAAGTGTGACCATAAGGTTCAAAGTGTAGAAAAGAGCGAAGGTGAATATAAAAACTTAGTGAATTTGGTGGCTAAAATAAAGGTGAATAAAAGGGATGGTTGGGGCTATTTATAGCCAACCAATAGAGAGGAATAACAAAGGGTTTAGGAACAGTTCAAAAACCCTATAAATTACCATTTGAATTTGAGCTAAATAAAAGGATTTCATCCAAGATATGCTCACCTATTCTCTAAAGCTCAAATGGTGTTTTTAGAAAATATAGGTCAATTAGGCCAGACATAGAATTCACAAGAGAGGTAACAGAAGGTTAGCATGGAAGGAATCTTCCAGCTTCTCAGATTCATGCCTAAGATCGAAGCATCGATCTTATACATGTGCAATGGAGAGAGGTGGAAGAAGATAAGACTAAGGTTATATCTCTCCCTCAAATGTCCCAATTGACCTCTATATTGATCTAAGGTAATATTTATGGCTAAACGCATTATGAGAATACTTAAGAATCTCATAGGGATAATTTGACATTGATTGGTAAGGTTCTATTTCAGTAAAAGAATTTTTTCAAAAAATTGAGTTAAAAAAATATGCCTAGTTGGACAATCAAGTCAATCAATCTGGGCCTACCAGTCGACTATTCTATAAATAGTTGATCGATTCCCCCAACCAATCTATTGTTTTAGTCGAGAAAATCCATTCTGCTGAAAAAATGAACCATTCAATTGGTTCATAGAACTAGTTGATCGGTTCCCCTGAAAAACTCAATAACCTCTATTTTTCAACCTTATTCAAAACTAAAATCTGCCTCAACCTGAATCATAACATTAAACAAAATCAAAGGTCTAAAAATTGGCAAAATTATCATTCAACCACTTTACAAAAAAATGTGGTCTATTAGACCACACTTCTCCAAACACATGTACATAATAATCCATACTAAACTATACAAATAAATATAAGTCATGATCTCACAATCTCCACCTTTATAAAATATTTGTAACAATGCAATATGATCAAAAAAATCATCATAAACCCCTAGGTCCAAAGAACACCAAAGGGGAAGTGAAAATAATCAAGTAATGGTTTTGTGTATATACATACTTGATCAAATTTGGTAGTAACTCCTTGTATCATCTCAACATTACAATTTAACACTCTAAGACAAAAAACATTATCAAAATCCAGTCATAGCCATACACACAACCTTAGGACCTTTATGGCACACCACTAGCACACTAGTGTATCTTTGATCATTAAGACCACAACCAAGATCAGAGTAACTTGTCAACAGAACTATCGACAACACATACTAAATACAAGCTAATATCATTTGCAATACGTACCTCAAAATCCATAATAAACTTAACCAAGGTGCCTTCAAGGGTCTCACAACACACATGCTGACAACGTGAGCAATATAAGAGATAGTACTAGCCACATCATAAATCAAGAATCTCATAGTTACAAGGTAGGCAATAGTAACTAACCAAGCCACCCCTATAACTTTAGATGTGGGCACATCTAAAGTCATTGGCTTGTTCACCTTAGACGCATCTTTTACTACAGAAAGCATAACATAAATACACAATAAAAGAATAAGCAGTGAAGCATCATATATCAATGTTTAAGTACATCAAATATACCACATCTCTTCAACAACAAATCTAGAATACTTTAGTGCATAATCAACACCTAAAATAACCTTTAAGTCTAACACTATTTCCAAAACACTAAGACTACTAGCTAAAATATACAAGGCATAACCAACTATGCCACCAGATTTGAAGAACCCAATAGACTCTCCTACTCCACCTTCTCATCAAGAAGATATTTAGACTCATAGAACATAACCGATCTATATGTCATCGGGTCACTTAACAAGGGGCCCCATTCATGCCAATGACATTTCCATACCCTAGATGCATTGATCCAAGAAAAGCAACATTTGAGTCATTCACTCTCAAATTCACCCCAATCACACTGTAAATAGTTGTGCCAACAATATCATACAATGTCCCAACTTGCTGTCCAAAAATCACCACCAAAAGTCCTTTAGAAATGTTCGATGTGCCATTCTTAATTGTATACCTATAGATTTTTGCTATCAAAAGAACAAAGTGAAATAAATCTCTTGGTCAACTCAAGATCATGACAAACACAAGATAGTATTATGACCACAACGTCATGTACTCTAACCCTCATAGTAGAAATCCCGTTAACTTTACATTAAGCACCATTTTCCAAGTCAATAAATCCACTATAAAAAATATCATATGTCTTGAACGATCTTATGTTGGGATAAACATGGCAAGATAACCCAAAATATAAAGTCCACCTTTTAACAAATTTGGTCTATCCATTCATGGCCATTAGTATCTCACCGTCATAATCACCCTTCGTTGTGGGAACATAACTCTTATTTAATACACCACCAGTTACATCTATAAGTTTTATATTAGAGCAGTTCTTTCTAATGTGGTCTTTCTTGTGATAACCATGGAAAATAATAGTCTTGAATTTTTCCATCCTTGTCTCAAACTTATTCATGCTACCAAACCCTTTTGCTACAATTCACATTAAGTAAGGAATTCTTTAAATATGTAGGAGATAATTTAAATCAATGAAGCTATCTTTTCAATAATAGATTATTCACCATAGATCTCATTATTTTTAAGGAATCCAGATTCATGAACAAGGTAGCAAAATTTATCTTTTTAGCCAATTTATGTAAGAATTTATTTTAAAAATACAAATATATGGTGAATAGGGCATTCAAATGAATATCCAAAAACTTCTCATCAGACATCTCTTCTAGCTTCTCCAAGTTCCTCGATGATTCCTTATCTAATCCATTTTAAACAAGGATTTCCTTCATCTTTAATATTCATAAACAAAAATTGACAAAGACACCAAATCTTTTAATCTCAAATCTTATAAATGACATCCCGATGTAGATCAATCATAAACCTAAAGTTTTAATACCAATTGTAGGGAAACAATACTAGATATAAATGCCCAAAACTTGATCTAACAACCAATGAGGAAATGTGAAGATATATTTAAGAGAATAAACAGAACCCAAGATTAATTAGGGAACCAACAATGATCTTTATTACATACAACACTAGTGAATATACCGTGAATCAAACAATCCTCATTATATCACTTAGTACACAACTCTCTAATAAACATAAGAAAGTACAATAGGAAATAGTTTATACATGCTCAATAGAAGACCACACTCACTAGTATTTTATATAGAGCTTATTTATAGAAGTACATAACTAATACAAGCGAGCGGTATAAAATAAGAAAAAACACAGTCTTTATTACTAAATATGGGGCCCTATACGTTTTCTAAAAATCCTGATTTTTGCCAAAATAATTGTGGAGCAAGTAGATTAAAAACCCATAGGTAATGTTCACTAACATGAGCCCCCATGTTTTCACCCTTGATCATCTTTTAGTTCTAAAACTCTCCTAACACATGCACACAACAATCTTTGCTAGATGATACACATGAATATAATTCATGATCTCACATCTACTTTTGATATTCTCTACCTTTCCTAATCTTTCATGTAACTCTTTCTTGTTTTACATTTAAGTAAGATAGGGTTATATTTATTAAATTATTGAGGATGGGGTTTGTTTTTCCTAGTTTTCACTATGGTGAGGTTGTATTTTATAATTTTCCCAACCTTTATTTTTAATAATTTGTAATTTTTTGTGTTTTAATCCTTTTTTTAAGGTGTTTGAGTGTTATACATTTTAGCTAATGGTTTTCCTTATTATGTATCATTAAGTTTCACTTGAGATAATTCATTCTTTCCTTATGGTATTGAATGAATGAGCATGTGTAAGAGTAAAGTATGGAATTTGGATTTTCATTTGTTCACATGATAGTAGTTGTGTTTTAGTGAACCTTACCTTTAGTTGTGCTATTTTGAGAAAATATGATTTTTTATTGCATATTTCTTGATGATTCCTTCAAAATACAACATGATTTTGTAGTTGATCATGGTTGATATTTGAGAATTAATTTTAATTACATTCTTTTTCCTTTTTGCACATATCAATTGACTAGTTCGGTCAAATTGATCTACTAGTCTCTATAATAGTCAAATGATTAGACTAATTTGTTTTCCTATGGCATTATTTAGTTTATTATTTTCTTAAATGCATCAACATTTTTACCAAACTAATTAGATGATATGTATAATATTTTACTGAATAGGTAAATAGATCAACTAGTTTAGATAGGGATGCTAAATTTTTGAGGCACCAAACCTATAGATTAATCTCTACAACCGATTGGGCAATTTTGGCTAAAATGATCAATTTAATTCCTTTCAACCTTACAAGGTTTTAATACTTTATATTATGTTATTATATGATTCTTGGATGATGGAAATCTAATATTTGGCATCAATGAAATAACTTAATTGATGGTTTAAATTGGCTAAGCATAGATGATATCGCTATTAAGTGCCTTTAATGGTTTATGATGTATAATTTGGAATAATTATACTGTTATGGTTGACTTGGTATGCTATGTGGGACTTTTTTAGTATATTTATTGGTAAATAAAACATTAATTACTTAAAGTAGAAGAACATGGAGGGCTATATGAGACTAGATTATTTGATCATTGACTCACTATTAAGGATAGTCTACCTTCATGCTTTTTTCATACTTATCTTTAGGTGGGATCCTAGTTGATACTAGTGCCTTTCCAAACCTAGACATTGATGATATACTAGAGGGTAAAGATACCTAATGATATCATTAATTAGGTGATTTATTTAGCATCTATTGGACTTTGTGTCTATTTGTAGTTTTCTTAGCTTCAACAAGACTCTATATCCATTGGTATTTATTTAACTTCGACCAGACTTATGACCTCTAGTTATTAGCTAGACTTCTATGAAAATTGAGAGATCATGGGTTATAATCCAACCTATTTTTTAAAAAAAGAAACATAAGTAATTAAAGTAATGCTTCTATAACAATATGATCCTAATGTCATGAATGGTTAAATGGAATGGACCTTAGAGTTTATTCAGTAGCTTGAACCTTAGTTGCTCACGTCACATGATTATATGTTGTTTCCCATGATTCCTAAATTTTTTGATAAACATGATGAAATATGAATCCCCTATACTTGTGTGAAGCATGAAAGTTCCTTAAATTCCATATCCATATTGATGAATGATACTATTTTCTTCGATGTGCAAAATTTGAGCAGCATGATCATAATTGCATGATAGTAAAGCATGTAATTTGGCATGTTATTACAAGAGCATGAAAATGTTTGTTGGTATGCCTATATACCTTTTATTACTATACATTTATCATAATATCCCATGACTAGGTCACTTGGTTTACTCAATTTGTAGTATACTGATGTGCTTGTGAATTGGTTATTTACTAAATCCCACGAGTAGAGGACCCTATGCAGGTACTTGAGGGTGGTCATTAGCTTGCCTATTCATGTGTTTGGGTATTGGAGAACCAAGAGTGGAACTCTAGTGGTTATTCTTATGTTGGTCTTTCAGATAACAGGTTACCTTTGTATTTCCCTAATGTAACAAACATTCTCTTTATATGTATTTTAGTTTGTTTTGGACTCGAAATGTTCTTTATTTTTGTAAACCCTAACTCTTTCTATCTTTATACTATCTTTTATGTGCACTATATTCCTTGTGTTTTGGTTTTTCGGGTAGTTAGCCTAATATTTGACATGACTCAAATGATAGAATGTTTATCCAATGTTAGGTATGATGGTAACACCCCAATTTTCTTAGGAGTATTTACATATTTTCACTTTTGCAAACGTTTTAAAAACAAAATTATTTCATTTTGAAAATTGAGGATGTTATAAAACAAAATCTCTAGTGTAAGGATTTCCCAACACTAATGTCACTATCTTTCTTCACCGTATTTTTCAAATAAGCACTGGTAAAATCTTAGAACTTGTATTATAAATGGTGATAAAATATAGTTTTCCCTTAACCCCAAAAAGTCAGATAATCTTCAATAAATCTACTAACCACTTATCCTTCGTTACTAGATATTAAACAAAAAATCAAAACTCTTTTTTGCAACATCCAATAATCATCTATTGAATGACCAATTAAACACATAGATTTAATTATTTTATTAGAAGTCCACATATTATCAATCACATAAACTCTATTACACAAAGCACTATGCAAATATTTCAATCTCATCTATTTAGAGAGATGTAACTTATAGATATAGCATGTAATAGCATTGCTTGAAGGTATATGAAATTTTGAGTAAGCAATATGCATCAATTTTTTTTAAAATCCATTTTCAAAGTAAAATCGAAACATAATTCATCAACAATAATCATTTCACTATCAAATTCACTAATTTCATCAAGATTCATGGTCTAATACATCAAAGTAATCTCCTCTAACAAACCATCATGAACAAAAAGGTCAAAGGATAGATGAGATTTATTGATACAGGAGTATCTCATTATCCCTTTCATTATGAGGAATTGACATACTAAATAATGGAACTGATCAATGTAGATGTTTTTATAATATTTCTGCTGCTAGTAATGAGTTAACTTTGAGTTTTTTGTAGCTATGTAACATATTTATAAAAGGAAAATATCGTAGATATGAATACTCTTAATACATTTTCATGTACAAAACATTGAAAATAAAGGTTGGGAAAATTATAAAATACAACCTCACCATAGTGAAAACTAGGAAAAACAAACCCCATCCTCAATAATTTAATAAATATAACCCTATCTTACTTAAATGTAAAACAAGAAAGAGTTACATGAAAGATTAGGAAAGGTAGAGAATATCAAAAGTAGATGTGAGATCATGAATTATATTCATGTGTATCATCTAGCAAAGATTGTTGTGTGCATGTGTTAGGAGAGTTTTAGAACTAAAAGATGATCAAGGGTGAAAACATGGGGGCTCATGTTAGTGAACATTACCTATGGGTTTTTAATCTACTTGCTCCACAATTATTTTGGCAAAAATCAGGATTTTTAGAAAAAGTATAGGGCCCCATATTTAGTAATAAAGACTGTGTTTTTTCTTATTTTATACCGCTCGCTTGTATTAGTTATGTACTTCTATAAATAAGCTCTATATAAAATACTAGTGAGTGTGGTCTTTTATTGAGCATTTTCATGTACAAAACATTTTCAAACGTTCAAGCTATGACATGAATGGAGGACAAGACAACAAGCTCACATAAATAACTCATTTTTATATTACTTATTATAAAACCTAGGCTATTATATATAATTTAGGGTTTCATAGCTTGTTATTTCATGTATGTGTACTATTCAGCTTAATGTTTTTAATTTCGTAATTAGTGTCATTTCATTAGCCATTATATTATATTTTTAGGGTTTTTATAACTCCAAAATAACTAATATAAGTGACTTGGTTTAATGTGAGTAACTAGTTGGAATTACCTATGCAGTTCGAACTAATTGACCACAAATGGCTACCTTCATGCAACTAGTGTACAAGTTGATTCTATGATAGCTATAGAATTGTTAGATAGGTTAGTATTAGTTATATGGTTTCATAGCTTGACTACATTAATATTTCTATCAAGGTTATGTTAGATGGTCCATCTATTGGATTTACCAACCTTTTTACATTGATCTTCCATCATTTTTATCATTCAAACCTTCTTGCATAAAGCACAACCGTGTATAGAGCACATAACCATGCCATAAACCATTTTACACAATCATGTGCTAATTTGAAAGCCATAAACATAGTCATGTGAATTTATATATTTGTTGAGTACAGTCATAACAATCCATTAACCATTACAAGAACCCATAATCCCCCATTCTCTTGAAGCTATATTTTTTATATAACCTACTATATTCAAACCTCTCTGCATTTCTCCATTTCAATTCCTATCATCTTAGACCAACATCTCACGAATATATTCCCAACATTATCGAATATCATACTTCAATATTTGAAATATATCTTCATCACAAAACATCCATTGTTCAACTCCTATTCCATTTGAATCATCATTGTCATTATATGTTTAAGCCTTTGAAGATACCTCGTCATCCACAATTCAATTTCATCTTATAGCATTCCTAATGTACTATCTATATTTATCCATCAGGAAACAAATATCCCAAGTATAAAAATTTGAAGAAGTATACTTAATACCTTCCAAACTTAAAATTCTTCATTTTCCCCCAAGAAACCATCTGCGATAAATTTTTCCAAGATTTCTAGTATAGCAATACATTGTGTGCTTGTAAAAAAAGTCAATGGGTGAAGAAGTCTTCACGAAGGCCATTTGATACTAAGTAGTAGCTATTCATGAGTATCAATGCCACCAACTAGATTCTTCAACAACACCTATCTATCCAAAGTCATTGGATTGACTAGAAATGAGATTTGCTAACTAAGGAATGTTGTGGCACATGAGTAACAACATGAAGTCAGCTAGTGATCGTTTAGAAGGAATTGTAAGGAGGGTGATTCAAGATTATTTTAGTCATGTCATTCCAAGGATTGAGTTTGAAGATCATGTATAAGAATTGGGTTCAAATGGATCTCACAATTGACAGCAATAAGGAAACATCCAACTAAGGTATCCTCATGATGATGATAAAGGTATAACACTAGATTGTCTTAAATTTTATGGTGATTTGAAGGTTGAATTATTCTTTGAGTGATTGCATGATATAAAAGCAAAATTTGAATTCAAAGATTCTGATGATGGAAGAATATTTAAACTTACTAGTCTAAACATCAAAAAGTTTTCTTGGGTTTGGTATAATAATCTAAAAAGAACACATGAAGGACAAGATAAATCTAAGATTAAATCATGGAAAAAGATTACAAACATGTAAAAAATGGGTTCCTAGGGAGTACTATAAAGAATATGTGTTAGTTTGACTACTCTTAGGCAAAGACATCTTAGTATATATAAGTATACTAGAGAATTTGACAGACTAGCACCAATATGTCACATACAAAAATGAAAAGAATGAAAATATTATAGATTCTTTGTTGGCCTTAATAACAATGTCCATAACAAGGTTGACATATCTGCCTATGATTATTTGGAGGATTTGATTGAGGTGTATTTGAAAGTGTGAAAAGCAAGTGAAGTTTACCAAATGCTACAAGCTAAATGCTCATTCCATGATGAAGATCTATTTGAATGTTTCTACTTCAACATATGATTTTAACTTGAGTAATATCAATGTGGAGAAAAGAAAAGGTCTTACATGAGAAGGAAATGGAAATAAAAAAGTGAAGGATATCTCCAACAAGCAATGCTCCAAATGCAAATGATTTGGACACTACAGAGGTGAATATCCCAATCAAAGAGTTCTAACCTTAAGGGAGTTCTACGATATGGATGCTTATAGTAAACATGAAGAAATAGAAAATACCTTGATAAAAAAATAACTAAGAATAAGAAAGTGAGTGTAATAAAGCTCTAGATGGTCAGCTAGTGCTAAAAAACATACATCATGTTCAACCATAGAAGTAAGAAACACAATGAGACAAAATATTTAAGGCAATGGGACAAATTGGAAAAAGGGGTTGTTAAATCATCATATGATAGTGGGTCATGCACAAATGTAACAATTGAAAGAGAAATCAAGGAGCTTGGATTATCTAGCATGAATCATCTAAAGCCTTAATCTCTTCAATGGCTTAGCAAGAATAAATGAGTTAAGGTACACAACTGAGCCCTTATCTTATTTTTAATTGGCAGTTACCATGATGATATGATATATAATAGTTTTTATATGGATGCATGTGGTATTTTACTAGGTAAACCATGGAAATATGATAGATAAATTATTCATAATGGTGTTACTAATGAGTATTTTGTTGCTAGAGGAAAAACCAAGAATAAACTTAAACCTTCTCAATGTGGTGATCTTAGCATGAATGTTCCACCTTCTAAAAAGAACATGTCCTTACATGAGATTCTATGATAGAATGTATTGAAGAAAAAGGTATATTTTATTCTCTAATAGTAAAAAAAGACTAAAACTAAAGCTTTTAAGGTAGTTAAATCTAATTATCTAATTTTGATATACTATTTGAAGTAACTTGTAAAGCAAGTGGGTTAGGGATTATAGGAGTAATTTCACAAAAACTACTTTACTTACAATAAGGAACTCTATACCGTCATACATAGTCCAGAGACATGAATTTATTACTTGAGACCTAAACTCTTTGTATTACATTTAGATCACAAAAGTTTAAAATACTTACATTAAAAAAAGAAATTTAGTCTAAGACATACAAAGTTAGTATATTTCTTACAATCATTTTTGTTATCTCTCACACATATATGGTAAAGAAAATGTCATAACTAATGCTTTATCTACGAAGTCTACACTATTAATGTACTACCCCAAATTTCACTCCTAAAAATTTTATTATAAAGAAAGATATGTGAAAGCAAAAGTATAAATTAGGAAATGTTACCACCACACCTAACATAGGATAAAAATCTAACATCAAACTAATTCTAGATGTAAGGATAAAACCTGTTCAACTAAAACTTAAACATCATCTATATCGACAGAAAAAACTCCCATAATGAGATATCCAATGATAGATGGAAAGAAAATGATTACACTAAAAAAATTCATCATGAATAAAATTAGAAGAAACCTATGAAATAAAAAACTATGTGACTCATGGAGGACACCTGATACACACAAGGACATAGTAATATTTAACTTATGATACTCATGCTCAAGTATACATTTGATACACAAACCATCCCACTCATACAATTTATGAAGTATATAACATAACATTAATCAATCTCTTAATAGGTATAAAGGAAATTCACACATGAAATGAATATAGCAAGATACACATGCGATAACTAGTTTAGGGCATGATAACATGGAAAATTAAAGTCATGATTATTAAAGGTATACATCGGTGCATGCTATAACATATGATAGAATATGTAATTTAATCATGCTTACACACACATGACTGTACATGACAAGACATGAGTACAAGTGCATAATAAAACAAAACATTATGCCAAATAACACAACAATTCTAAATGATACTTTTGACATATAAGGCTCACATGTGATTACAATAGTAGATTATCTAATAACAAGATAAGGAAGGCAATTAAGTGGCATGTGTAAAATAATAAAATATAAAGTCCATCAATGAATGAGAACAATTGCTTATTGTATTTTATTATTATGATTACTACCATTTTATTATTTTAACTTGATGGCATAGACTCAAAAAAATATAACAATGAATTTAGTACTTGAATGTTTCTAGCCCTAGTTGGATTACTAAGAAATGTAACTATACCATAAAATAAAAGGACATCTAATCATACCCCCTTTAAGGCAAAAATACACTAGGACATCTATAAAGTAGAATAGGACCTCTCTCAACCTCACATGTTACTCGGGATAATGAATGATGAAAACATTGGATTGATACCAAGTGAATACCAAATCTAACTCAAAAAGCTACCTCAAAAGGTAGAAGCCTCGACTTAAGATATTTTACTTTAAGTCATTAGTGTTTATTTAATGATTTAACTAATCATAAAGAAAGGGAACATTAATAGCACCTAAATCATTTCCATCAGACAATGCAAAACTATAATTACATCCATTCCAAGTGCCATTAAAGTTGACATATTTTAAGTGGCATTAAAGCTGATCCATTCTAGGTGGCATTAAAGTTAATGATTCTAAGTGGCATTACAGCTAAAAAATTCTAAATGGCATTAAATTCCATCAATTCTAAGAGTTATTAAAGCCAATAATATGTCATCACATAATTTCAAGTCAAAATTAACCAATTGTACAATTCTCCAAATCAATTATAATTGAGGCCCATAAAAACATGGTCTAAAATCACCAAACATTTCATAAGTTATTTGAACATATTAATTGTAAAAGCATTGAATCCAAAACATACTCAAACTCATACAAAAATCTAGAGGCATCTTGACATGTTTTTGCATTGAAAATTATATAATTATAGATGCATGGAAGTACCATATAAGTCATACTATATGCTTGACATACTTAAATAACATAAATCATACTAACCTCCTTCAACATCAAGGAGATGTAATTAAATAACATAAATCATACTAACCTCCTTCAACATCAAGGAGATGTACTTAAATAACATAAATCATACTAACCTCCTTCAACATCAAGGAGATGTACATCTTATGATTCCATCATATGCAAATGTAAGTAGAGACTTACCTTTGTTTCTATCTAGTTATTCAAAATAACAAAGAGAGAGTGATTTCTAGCTCGAGAATCCATGATAATGATCTCCTAGATTACTGAGAGAAATCGTAGGTTTAGGTTAAAAACTATCTTATCGATCAATAATTCAAGTAATATAATTTAATTAACAAAGAAATGCACTGTAATTCCCCACTTTTTAGATTCCTTAATTAGTTCTAATCTAGGTGTTTAATTGTGATGTAAGTGTGCTTGATCTTGGTTTAGAAGTGTGTTTAAGATTGGTATGGTTCTTGAATAAGCTTGATTTGAATTAGGGAACATAATTGGTTTCATCAATAAACTAGTTGATAGGTTTGAGGTACTGCTCAACTACTTTGTCCATTAAATTAAATTTTTAAACCTAATGAACTGATTGATTGGTTTGGGGTACTAGTCGACTAGTTCGACTAACTTCGTTGTTCTTCGAACTTAGTTTTTCTTGTGTTTTCCAAAAAAAATTCCAAAGTTATAACTATATTTTGAATATTTTTTTGTCTATTTTTAAGAAACTTCTTAACCTAATTAACCATTTTTACTTATTTTCAATGGATTCACAAGGAGGGAACTCATAAGAACTCACTTTTATGCCCTCAACCCTTTTGTCATCTTCTTCCTTATTTTATATCTTTTCTACAAGATTCTTAAATGGATTATCTACATCTACAACCACAATAGATTTGCTGAACTTCGATTCTTATCCATTATTTTCATCATTCCCTTCTTGTGTTTGACATTTTTGAGGCACATTACCTAAAATCCTACAGATTCACCAAACTTGCAAAAGGTAGAAATATTAACATTGAAAATTCAAAAACCTACACTTCAAATATTTAATTTGGACTGGGGTTTGGGAATATTAATTTATACGCTCCCTCACCAGTTTGCTTTAAGTAGAAACCCTCAATAATTATAACTCAAAGTCTCCATCTTTGAAATGCCCCAAAGATATTTATTTTGAGAAGTGTAATTAAATAAGAATTTATTAGGAAATTAATTTAATTAATTATTTTTATTGAAATAGGAATAAATTATTTAGGAAAAGTTAAGAAGAAATTTATAAATATTTTTATAAGGGAAAATTGGGCATTTTGCTAGTTAAAAAGGAATTTAGGAAAAATATTTTAAAAACCCTAAATTAGCCTAAAAGGAAATTTAATATTATTTTATTTAAATATTTTTATTTAAATACCTAAAATATTCTAATTAATTTAGTTAACCCCAACCTATCTATTTTTCTTTTTTCCCCTTTTCCTCTTTCTTTTTCTTTCTTCCTTTTTCTTTCTTTTTCTTCTTTTTCTCTCCTTCTTATTCCAATTGTGCCTGTTGTGGCCCAATCTTTTCTTCCTTTTCTCTCCCGTGGCCTATCCTCCCACTTCCTTTTCTTTTCTTCCTTCGGTAGCAAGAACGATGCATATCGTTTCTTCTTAACCTGGAACGTCGCATTCCATTTAAAATCTTTATAATGGGCGCCAACCAGCCTGGTTCCTTCCCCTTTTATTTTCTTTCTTTTTCCCTAGCTGCCCGATTCACCTTCTTCTTCCTCCTTCCTCCTCCACCATCGACCTACAGCTCCGCCACCTCCAAAAATGGCGATGCCGGCAACACTTGACTTAACCGACCGTTTCTCCTCTCTTTCTCTTCCCCTTAAATCGTAGTTTGACCTAACTTAACCCACTTACCTTTTTCTTCGGGCAAAACCCTCCTTTTCCTGCGCGAAAGGTCAACCTCGACCCAAACTTGTGCTGGCCAATTGATGCCACCGGCTACCCCAAAACCTACCTACATTATCCTCCTGCCAACCTTCAGAACCCTATCTTCCCCTCCAAACTCTATAAATACCCCTTTTTTGGTTGATTCTGAAACTTTTTCCCTGAAACCCTAAGAACCTACCATGTGCACCACCACGACTTTAGACTACCTTTCCTCCACTGTCAGCTAACTACGCTGCCTGCTCTACCTACCTGAGTCTTCCCCTCACCTCCCTCTAACTAACTGAACCACCCATCTCCCTCGATTCTTCTTATACGATCCACCATAGCCGTATAAAGTTCCTTGCCCATCAAGCCATATTTTTACACTCGCAACCCCTCGCGTCACAGTACGCCACCATATCCACCACTACCACTGCCTCCTACACCTCCTAAAAACTTTTACTAATCTTCCTCCACCTAGCCATACCCTTCTTTTCTCCTTTCTCCTTCTCCTCCTCTCTTCTTCTCATTCTCTCCATTTCGGCAGTCACCTCTGCTGTCGTGCGATGCCGCCATTTGCTGCGCCACCACCCTCACTTTACACATCTCAGCCTAAGCTACCACCAACACATCAACCACCACCCTCATTCTCCACCTCTTCTTCTCAAACCTCAACTTTTTCCTTATCTATCCTCTTTTCCTGCCACCGCCGCAGCTGCCATGCAACATTGCCATTGCCACCCATCTCCGCCAACTCAAGGTTAAACCTGTAACACCCCCAAAATTCACCACTGAAAAATTTTGTTTAATTAAAAGAAAATTAGCCTAAGAAATTTAATAAACCGTGAACTCTGGGAGTATTACCGCCACACTTAGTACCAGACCGGTTTACTCATACCGTTCCAGTACCAAGTATTAAGGCTAAAAGAATAAAATACAATTTTATGAGAAACTTAAGTATGTATAAATCAGAGAAGCGCAGTGAATAATTTGCGAGAGTAAAATCCACCAATGGTGGTTACAAAATAACAAATATATTGAATTTAGAAGAGACAAATTAAAACCCCAATATTTCCAAACAGTACCTTACGCTCTTTCCCGAGAGCCCACTTGAATAGAACATGAATACAACCTGTAAGGGGTACTTCACATTGAATAGGCAGGGGCCCCATGAAGGGAACCCTTTAGTACTACGGTACTGAGTAACCCTTTAAAAACACACTTAAAAATAGGCACGCAATGTAACACATGAAATACTACTACATTCATATATAACCATAGGTATAAACATGATATTAGGATCCATTCATTCGCACATCCAGTAATTCGATCAAATATTAATAGCGTATGCGTAACATTCACTTTCGTATATTCGCTTACTTAACAAGTCAACCAATATCAGTAGGCCATAATGAGTAATCGATATAATTCGAGCCTTAAGGCCATTGGTCCATCATTAATCATCTCAATGATTAGTATTTTCCCATAACTTATTCACATCCAAATCAAATTTAATTGAGCTCGGGACCCCCACAATTCTAGTCAGTTGATCGGAATATACATATATATATATATATATATATATACATATCATCCAAGGTAAAAACATCCTGGGCCACCATTATATCTGGTGGATCGATACTCATGAACATCATCCAGGGAAAAACATCCTGGGCCACTATTATTTCCGGTGGATCGATACTCATCAAATAATTCAACTGGTCCCGGCTCATTAATCTTTCACTTTAACAATTAGTATTTTCCCTTTTTATTCAGCACAACAATTCCATTTATTTGCCTCGATAGGGAGATCAAGACCCCGGGACACAAAGGTACACCGATCGCACTGGTGCATAAAAGCTACTCGGTACCCTTCAACTAGTAACCTAGGGACACAAAGGTACCCTGGTCGTACTAGTGCATAAAGCTAACTCAGTACCCTACCGACAAGGACACCTAATCCTTAAGTATGCATACCCCCTAACTAGGTCCATAGAGCTAGATAGAGTAGATATAGGGCCTAGCTAGGGCACAAAGGTACACTAGCAAATACCAAATAATCGTGGGCTAAACTACGTATTTAGGGTAGCGACCCCTAAAGAGCCACCATTCCCAATCTCAAGGTCTTTCACTTTAAGTATTAGTGTCTTAATTAATGGTGATCACAAAAGCACAACAATCAGATAATTATCCACTTTTAATCGTTCAGATATCATCAGAAATTTCTTATTCAAATGGTTGTCCAAGATAACATGAAAGAATCATTAAGGCCATCCTAAACTCATCTAATTCCGAATTAGAACTCGTTCTCGTGATACTTACTAATCATCAAATACTCCTATCTCGCTAATCACCATTATTTGAGTCATATCACAAATTCCATAATCACAATGACATACTAGATACAAACTACTCATTTACCCCTTACTTATAAAATTATTAAGTCATCCCTTCCTTACTTGACAAATTACCATATTACCCTCTTTGTTACAAAATTATCAAGTTACCCCTTATTCGAATTAGGTTACCAAGTTATTATTCATACTTATTAGGTCACTAATCCCCCTTAATAATTATTAAACTCAATATACTTTCCATTTAGTTGGTTAGATTACCACTTTGCCCTTTTTCCTTTATTATAATTAATAAATTATCCTTGAGTTGGTCAAATTACTAAATTACCCTTCCTCCTTATCCTAATAACCAAATTACCCTTTATTTAGTTAATTACCCAATTACCATCCTCTATTATCAATGACCAACTACCCTTCTCCATTATCAAAATTACCAAATTACCCCTAGTTGGTTAAATTACCAAATTACCCTTTTATATGATCATAGTTACCAAACTACCCTTCTCCTTCATCAAATTTACCAAATTACCCCTTGGTCATTTAAATTACCAAATTGCCCTTCTTAATTGTCATGATTACCAAACTACCCTACTCCATTATTAAAATTACCAAAATACCCTCTAGTCGGTTAAATTACCAAATTACCCCTCACATATATCATATTTACTATTTCACCCTTCTCCAATATTAAATTATCAAGTTACCCCTTTAGTTATTTAAATTATTATTTTACCCTTCTCAATTATTATAATTACCAATTTACTCATTTCCAATTTCCACTTCTACCCCTTTGATTTACAAAATTACCATTTTACCCCTTTACCTTCAAATTTACCATTTTACCCCTTAACTCCCAAAAATTACCCTATCGCCCTTTTACTTATAAAATTTCCATTTGTCCTTAATTATGAAATTACTATCTTACCTCTTTTAATTTACAAATTATCATTATGCCCGTTAATCACAAATTTACTATTTTACCCTTTAATTGTAAAATTACAACTTTACCCTTTTATTACAAAATTACCAAATTCCCCTTTTATCACAAAATTACCATTTTTCCCTTTAATTACGAAATTACCATTTTACCCCCTTACTTCCAAAATTACCATTTTATCCTTTTATTAACAAATTTACTATTTTACCCTTGCCTCCAAAATTACCATAATACCCCTTTTTACTAAAATTTACCATTATACCCCTTAGCAGACCACTTATATTAAATTATTATCATTACTACATAAAATATTAATATTAATGCATCATCCACAACTTTTAAAGTTAATACAATACTCTTTAACACCCATATATACATTAGGCCATATTCTTGTACAATGTACATTAATAAAATCCCCTAAGGTTCACAAAATAATAAACATGTATTAAATATTAAAATAGCATAAAACAGTATGGATAATACTTAACATTTTCCTTAACAACCAAATTATTACCTTAAATATTATTTCCATACATATCATATAACCTATAATGCTTCTTTTTTATCAACCAACACAATAACCACATATAATATGCTAAACAACATATATCAAGCATAATACACATTAGAAATGCCTAATGTGCTAACATGTGTTAATTCATGCATTTAAGCGAGATTTAACGATTACCTTGATTCCCATAAAAACGAACCTTACCGGTATTCCGGTTAAAGGTTCAAGCTTGATTTATCAAAACTCGTACCTAAAAATAATTCAAGACTTATTAAATTAGAAATTATGAAATCAAAATATAAGGCTTTAACAATTAATAGAATAATTATCTTAAAATATAATTATACCTTAAAATTATCAAATAAATAGATTAAGAAATGAAAAAACTCATGCTGCTAATGCAGCAAGAGCTGCATGTAATGAAATGAAAAGGAGGGGGCTCAAAGGTGGTGGAAATAAGGAAATTGGGTATTTTCGGGTTGGTGGTTTGGGGCTAAGAAAAGGATATGATGGGGAAGGATTTGGGGCAAGGGAATGGTGCAGAAGTGTAGAGGGGGTGTAGGTGGTGGTCGATGATGGGTTGAAGGCGGCTAAGGGCAGCGGAGGCGGCGGCAGCAAGGCTGCGAAGGTGGTGGCCGAGGAGGGAGGTCGAGATGGAGGCTGGTGAGGAAGGAAAATGGGGAGGGAAAACGAGGGCCTGTAGATGGTGTTTTCGGCCAAATGAGAATGGGGGGTGGTAGAGGGGGTTGCAGGGATTATTGTGGTGGCTCAGGTGGCAGCATAGGCAGCGGAATGGCGGTGGATCGGGGCTACATAGGGTAGTTGCCAAGAAGGGATGGAAGGGGAGAGAAAAGGAAGAGAGGAGAAAGAATGGGCTGCGGGGTGGCTCGATGGAGACTGTGATGGCTTGAGGGGGAGGGAGAGGGTGGCAGGAGGTGGTGGTTAAGGCGGCGGTAGCGGCAGATATTGGCACCGAAACAAAAACAGGGGAGAGAGGGGAGGAGAAGAAAGGAAAGAAGAGAGGATGGGGAAGGAATTTTGGGCTCGAAAAATGCTCGAATGGATCAAGAAAGGAAGAAGAAAAAGGATAAGGAGAGAGAGGAGGGGATAGGGAGCTCGGGGATGGCGTTAGGGTGGTAGGGGAATGGAGGTTGCAGCGAGAGGGAGAGGAAGGTGTCGGCAGGGAGAGGGAGACAGGGATGGTGGGACTAGTATGGCCGAAAAATGACGAGAAGGAGAGGGAGGGAGATAGGGGAGCTCAACGGGGGAGAGGGAGCTGCAGGTTGGGTGACGAAAATGGTGGAGCAAGGCCGGGATTATCGTCGGGGAAAGAGGAAGAATAAGAAGGGAAGAAAAAGGAAGGGTCGGGGGGTTGGGCGTGCGAGACGGGCCGACCGGCCGAAGGAAAGAAAAAAAAAGGAGAGGGCCGGTCGAGGAAAAAATAAAAGAAAGGAGGAGGCCAGGTGACGAGGGAAAGGCAGGGGGAGGAATGGGCCTACGCCCCAGCACAGGAGGGGGCAAGGGTAGGCCGAAGCAGGCTAGTGGCCCAAAGAAGAAAAAGAAAAAGAAAGAAAAGAGAAAAAGGAGAAAGAAGGAAAAGGGGGAAAAGGAAAAAGAAAGGGAAAACGAATAAAATAATTTAATTGATAAAATAATAAAATGGAATAATTTTGGGTAATAAATTTATTTAATATTTTGATTTAAGATAATTAAAATGTAAGGGTTAAAAAGGATAGTTTTTGTAAAATAAGGGTTTAAAATTTTATTTAAATAATAAGAGTATAATAAAATAACAAAATATTTATTTTAATTTATTAAATATTTATACCTAATTTTATTTACTTAAAAATCCATAAAATAATTAAATTAAATGAATTTAAAGGCTAATTTATTCCAAATAAAATTTATTTATTAAAATATAAACTTTTAAAATTTTGGGGGATTAAAAAATCCTAGACCCTCTAAGCCCTTCTCCCCTATTTATGTAAGTTTACCCTATTTTATTTCAATTTTTAACCTTTATTCGATTATTATGATTATTATGACTATTATTATTATTATTATTATTTTATTATTATTATTATTATTATTATTATTATTATTATTATTATTATTATTATTATTATTATTATTATTATTAGTTGTTGCAATATTAATGTTATTATTTCTTGGGAGGGTCAAGAGTGTGTAGGAATTATTTAGAATATTAGTTTCAAATTAATAATGATAATATTATTATTATATGTTTTATTATTATTATTATTATTATTATTATTATTATTATTATTATTATTATTATTACTATTACTATTATTTACATAGAGGGTCGAGACCTATTTTACTTAAATAAGTCAATTACTATCATTTTTATTATTGATATTAATATTATTACTATTATTACTTTTATTATTATTATTATCATTATTATTTTTAATATTATTATAAATAATATGTGTTATTATTATTATTATTATTATTATTATTACTAATGGTACTTTTACTATTTTAGGGTAGAGTTGAAAACCCTACCTTATATTACTTTTTGTTTTAAGTCATTTCATTATGATTATTACAATTATTATTATTATTATTATCATTATCATTATCATTATTATTATTATTATTATTATTAGTATTATTATTATTATTCTTATTACTATTATTATTAATTTATAATTCAATTATTATTACTAATATTTTTATTAATAATGTTTTAATGACATTTTTAGTATTATTTTGGGTGAAGGGTAGAGGCCCTTATACCACCATCCGTTTTGAATCATATTAGCATTTTTGGTATTATTATGTGTACTTATTATTAGTATAGTATTATTTTATTTAAAAACCTAGTCTTGGGATAAGTTACTAAATAATAGTATTTTTAGGAGGGAACCTAATTCTAGTTTTTCCCTCATAATAGTTGAGATCAGTCAAATCCCTAAAGAGGTATAGAGGCATGCTCCAAGACCAGTGACGTTTTAGGTAAGGAGTAACTAAGGTTGTTTGTGTGTTATGTGTTTTATATGCCCTCCATGCCATGTGATATGAATTTATAATATATTTTATGTAATGATATAACTATCATATATGCAGCATGATATGGAGTTGACGTAAAATCGTGCATTAAATCGTGCCATGTGTATTATGTGTATGGGTTGTGTTATTATTGTGGTGTGGTGTGGCTCATAAGACATGCATGATAGGTTGGTAAAATAATGATGGGAACTGTAATAATGTGGAGTTAGGGATTGAATGGAGTTGGAGTTTACATGGTGTTAAGGTTTGCATGGAGTTGGGGTTTGCATGGAGTTAGGGTTTGCATGGAGTTAGGGTGTGCATGGAGTTAGGGTTCACTTGGAAGTAGGGTCTACATGGAGCTTGGGTTTGCATGGAAGTAGGGTTTGTATAGAGCTAGGGTTTGCATGGAAGTAAGGTTTACATGGAGCAAGGGTTTGCATGAAAGTAGGGTTTACATAGATTTGGGGTGTGTATGGGAGTTAGGGTTCGCATGGAGTTAGGGTTTGCGTGGGTGTTAGGGTATGCTAGGGTTAACTATGGTTGTGGTGGTCAACTAGGGTTTGGAGGATAAGAATAGTAGGTGTCAATCATGCATGTCTGGGTGAAAGCTTCTGAATGAAATACTTAAGACACTAATCATTTAAAGTAGAAGAATATTGAGCAGGGTCCAGCCGATCCACCGAATAAGAATAGTGGTGTGGACATGTTCTCCTACAAGTGACCGATCCACCGGTGAATAATAGTGGTGTGGACCTAATGTCCCGCAAGTGACCAGCCCTCCGGCAATAATAGTGAGGGATCCCGGGCTTAATAAGCAGAAATAAGAGTTTTCTAAGGCACTTAAAAGATACCAATTACTTAAAGTGGAACAATATGCGAGCTGGAATTGAACCAATCCGCTGGTTAGGAAGAGTGATGTGGACATGTTATCCCGCAAGTGACTGATCCACTAGCAAATAATAGTGGTGTGGACATGTTGTCCCACAAGTGACCAGTCCATCGGCTAAAATAATGGGAGGTTCTTGTACTTGCATGGATTTGATAAAAAGCATGGTGTGAATCGACTTATGATAAGAGATTAATTAAATAATTAATCCGGACTATTTGGGCCTTTATGTGTGGGCTTAATCATTTATAAGTTGTATAATATTCTACATGAATTTATATATTATATGTGTGGGTTTGAATGTGTAAGTTAAATATTATCCTGTATGTTTTTGTGTACTTGTGTGTTGGCCTTAGTGCTCAGTAACCTTACTTAGTACGTAGCGTACTGATCACCCTTTTCATGGGTTCTACTCTTTCTCAGCAGCAGAAGAGTTGTTTGACGTGTTGGAGGTAGGTGATGCCTTCTTTGATGCCATTGATGTCTATAGGAAATCAAGTTGGGCTAAGTGATGTTTTGGGCTGGATCAAGTCCTTCAAGTGGCGTGGCCGATTTTTTCATTGCAAGATTATTATTCCTTTTCTCTTTTGACTATGTTTGAAACTCCAGAAACAATTTTAATCTTATAGCTATTTTTCATCTTTGAAGAACTATCTCTCATATTTCGGATTATGTAAAACTCATGCGTTCTCTGATTATTGATTTACGAACATTAATTTATGTATTAATGTGTGGTGATGGCAATGTTTTTCTTAGCCTTAGTACTTGGTACTTGAACGGTAGGAGTGAACTGGTCTAGTAATAAGTGTGGCGGTAGCATCCCTTGAATTTACGTGTTTTTAAATTTAAATGTCTAGTTTAAAATATATATATATATATATATATGTAAATTTTGGTGTGTTACAAGTTAGTATCAGAGCGGTTGGTCTTGTTGACCATGCTCCTTTTTGAAAACAAATTTGATTTATAAAGTCTTTATTGAATTTTGAAAAGGATATCCTGCTCTAACTGAAAAAATTTTTGTGTTTTAAAATTTTGGAGCTCGGCCACGGTGAAGAGTACAAGGGTAGATTAGGGTTTTCCCCAAAAAGGGGGGGATATTGCTAACATGGTTTCAAACTAGTGGGTTCGTTTCTAAAATGTTTCTTTTTGTGTTGCTAAATGGCAGTGAACAGAAGGATTAACCGATTAGAGGAGGTCGTGACAGCCTTGTTGGAGTTCACCCAGCGCTCTCAAAACACTAGAGAAGAATGGCTTTGAAGGGTTACCATACACCAGCCTCTGACATATTCCGGTGAGGAGAACCTGGTGGTCCTAGAGGGGTGGATCTAAGATCTGGATCGCACCTTTGAAGTTGTGGATTGTCCACTATACAAGCGGCCCAACATTGCAGCTTTCTTCCTTCGAGGTGTAGCATACACCTAGTGGGAGGAGTATCATGCCCGAAACGGTCCTCCGGCTTCATGGGAGGCATTTAAGGCAACCATCTGCACCAAATTCTATCCCAAGAGCCTATGGAGGGACAAGCTCCAAGAGTTTCTGCAGCTCACACAAAGACCGATGATAGTCCATCAGTATCACGCCCACTTCATTGAGTTGCTTCGGTTTGCTCCAGGGATCGCCGCCAACGAATCCACGATGTTCTTTTAGTTTGAGCAGGGACTAAATGTCAGCATCCGTTGTATGATGGGTGTAGTACCTTTCACAGATCTCGCATCCCTATACGAGCGTGCTTGCATAGTAGACACATTGGTTCATGAGCAGGCTGCCATCCTTGGGAAGAGGAAGCCCAATGGTTAGAGCTTTGGGACCAGGATCTAGCCTAGAATTGGAGAACCAAGGAGGCCTCCACCGAAGGATCCTAGTAGAAGCCAAGCGCCCCCGAGAGGCTCAGTTTGCAGGAGTTGTGGCCGCAACCACCTAGGAAAGAATTGTGTAGGCAGGTTGGTCACTTTCCTAAATTGAGGAAAGGTGGATCACAGAGCGATGGAGTGTTGGAGGCCACATAGATTTTAGCAGAGTCAGACCCGACCATCTCAGTAGGGAGGAGCACTGATGCCCTAGCAGCAGGCGTACCAACAACATTGCCAGAATTCATCCCAACAGTACCATTAGAGAGCACCAGCACCATCTAGTGCCCCAGTTCAAAAGACATAGGAAAGACCTTAGGGATCCAAGCCTTATCCTCAGAAGGGAAGCCAGTTAGGAGGATGCCTGAATGTCATTAGTCAGGTAGAGTTAGACTATCAGTTGGATGTTGTTATGGGTATGTTCACCATTTATTCTTTACCGGCATATGTTCTATTTGACTAGGGGCCACATTGTCTTTTATATTATCTGCATTTGCTGCTAAGGCTGGACTATCACCATCTACTAGAGTAGAGTATCTGTGACGCTTCCGTCGGGTGACAGGATAGAGTGTAGTCGGATGTTTTCCAACGTGGCCTTAGATATAGGCGAGGTAGACTTTCTAGTAGATCCAAAAGGCAGTTATTGATTGTGACGTGATTCTAGGTATGGATATGTTGGGGAGGTACAAGGCAGTTATTGATTGTGCCTAGGAATGAGTGATCTTCTGAGGTCCGAAGGGGACTAGGGTTTCATACAGGAAGACTCAGCCCGAGCCAACCACTAGGGTAGTATTTGCAGTCACTTTGCACACTTTGATCCAGAAAGGGTATACCCTATATTTATGTAATGTGCAGGAGATGAATAGGGACTTAACCGCATTAGACAGTATTCCGGTAGTTAAAGAATTTCTAGATGTGTTTCCAAAAGAAATAATGGGCATGCCGCCAGTTCGGGAGATTGATTTTATGATCGAGCTAGTGCCGGGAGCTGAGCCTGTCTCCAAGGTATCCTACAGAATGGCACCGGTTGAGTTGAAAGAGTTGAAGGCCCAGTTGAAAGAATTATTGGAGCATGGGTAAATTCGGCCGAGTGTATCACCATGGGGAGCACCAGTATTGTTCGTAAAAAAGAAGGATGGTTACCTCCATCTTTGCATTGACTACCTAGGGTTGAATTAGTTAATGATAAAGAACCAGTATCCACTTCTGAGGATCAACGATTTATTTGATCAGTTGAAGGGTGCTACGGTATTTTCCAAGACTGATCTAAGATCTGGATACCATAAGTTAAGGATTGTTGATGCCGATATTATGAAGACTGCATTCCAAACCTAATTTAGGCATTATGAGTTTACAGTGATGTCCTTTGGACTAAAAATGCCCCTGTAGTTTTCATGGATTTAATGACGAGGATATTCAGACCTTTCCTCGATCAATTTGTGGTGGTATTTATTGATGATATTTTGGTGTATTTCCGGGGAAACAAGGAGCATGAACAACATTTACACACTATTTTGAGAACATTGAGGGAACATCACTTGTATGCAAAGCTGTCAAAGTTTGGATTTTGGCTTGAAGAGGTAGCCTTTCTTGGTCACATTGTATCAGCTGGGGGAGTAGTTGTGGATCCAGCTAAGGCTGTGGAGATCATAGAATGGAATCCCCCTAAAAGACTATCAGAGATTCGGAGTTTTCTGGGTTTGGCTGGATACTACAGATGATTTGTGCAGAATTTTTCCAAGATTGCCAGACCATTACTAATCTTCTGAAGAATCTACAAAGTTCCAATGGGATGAGGCTTATGAAGAGGCTTTCTGAGAGCTGAAGAAACAGTTGACCTCTACACCGGTGTTGAATTTACCCGAGGGGACTGAGGAGTTCGAGGTTTACAGTGATGCATCCAAGTATGGGTTGGGATGCGTATTGATGTAGAAGGGTAAAGTGGTAGCTTATGCCTCATCGTAGCTGAAGAAACATGAGAAGAATTATCCCACGCATGACCTGGAGTTAGCTGCTATTGTTTTTTCCTTGAAGATTTGGAGATATTATCTATACGGGGCAAAGTGCAAATTCTTTACAGATCACAAGAGCCTCAAGTATATTTTCATGCAGAAAGAACTCAACTTGAGGCAGAGAAGATGGTTGGAGCCTGTGAAGGACTATGATATTGAGTTAACCAACCTTGAAGGTATGGTCAACGTGGTTGCAAATGCTCTGAATAGGAATAATTCACATTCTATGTTGTGTTATGTGGTTGCTAACCAAACAATAAGGGAATTGTCAGACCTGGTGAAATGCCCCAAAAAATTCTAATCTTAAATATTATATTTAAATGAGGTTTTATCGTAAAGATTAATTAAATAAATTATTTTGATTAAAATAAAAGGAAATTAATTAGGGAAAATCAAGAATAAATTTATAAGTATGTTAATTAATAGAAATTGGGTATTTTAGCTAAGTAAGGATTTGTATTTTAGAAATTAACTAAATAAATTATTTTATTTAAAATAATGAGGAGAAAATAGTTTCAAATTAATGTTAATTTTATAAATAAATTAATGGAAGAAAATTAGGGTGTTTTGCTAATTAAAATGGAATTTATGGATAATATTTTAAATATCCTAATTTAGCCTAAAAAGGGATTTAAATATTATTTTATTTAAATATTATTATTTTTAAATATCCTAAATATTTAGATTAATTTAATTGGGCCTAACCTATTTTATTTCTCCTTTCCTTTTTCCCTTTTTCTTTTTCTTTCTTCCTTTTTCCTTTTCTTTTTCTTTCTTTTTCTTCTTTTTCTTTTTCCTCTTCTTCTCGCCGAACTAGGCCAGCTCGCGGCCCAGTTCCCCTTTTTCTTTTCTTCTTCTTCTTAGCACGGCCCAGCCCGCGCGGCGCCCTTCGTCGCCCTTCCAACGCTGAGTTTTGGCTCCGTTTCCTCCGAAGCTCGTCGTTTCATTTAAAACCTTACCTCGTCGCGCCCGACCGGCCCGGTTCTTCCTTTTTCTTTTCTTTCCCGGCCGACCCGACCGCCTCCCTCTCTTCTTCCTTCTTCCTCCTTCCTCCTCAGTCGATGCTGCTGCACCTTTCGACCTCATTAATGGCTTCTCCGGCTACGGTGAATAATACCAGCCGTTTCTTGTCTCATTGTCTTCTTCTTAACTCCAGAAATAACTTCATATAATTATTTGACGTTAACTCTCGGCCGTTTCTCCTCCCCAACCTCTCGAAATTTCGAGCAAACCAAACGATGGCCCGACAGTTTTTTGCTACCGGCCACCCAAATTATTGCATTTAAAACTTCCATGTCGACCTCCAGCTCCTCTTTATCCATTCCAACATCTATAAATAGCCTTGTTATAGGAGTTTTTAAAATTTTTCTTTCCCGAAACCCTAAGCCCGAGCTGCCGATCACCGAGACTTTAGACGCCGTTTCCTCCGCCGATAGCCAACTTCAACGCCACCGCCGCATGCCAAATTATTCCCTACAGCGTCCTATAATTAACTAAACCATTCTAACCTCTCGATTCTTCTTGCACGAGCCTCCATAGCCGTGCCAAGTTGGATGCTCGTTCTCGCCGGAATTTTGGCCCCGAAGCCTTAAACCGCCTTCCACCACCGTGCGCCGCCACCTTTGGCTGCACCACCACCATCATTTTGTCCCTCTCCTCCTGGGAAACAATAAACACCTCTTATATCACCTCAATTCTCCCTATCTTTTTCCCAACATCCATCTTTCCCCTTTTTCTTCTAATTTTCCGGCCGCCGCCGCCGCCGCCGTGAACCACCGCCGGTGCCACCTATCCCCACCAGCTTAAGGTTGAACCCTAGACCCTCTCAACCATTTTCCATATTATTATAAGCCTTGATTTAATTTATTTCAATTATTTGCATATAATTACCATTATTATTATTCTTAATATTTATATTCTTAATATGTTTTATTATTATTTGATGAGAAATTTTATTCTGAATTGTACTTGCAGGGTGGAGAGTGGTAATAAAACAATATTATAGTTAGTTTCGAATTTTAAGTTATTAATTGAATTATTATGGGATTATTATCATTATTATTATTATTATTATTATAATTATTAGAATAATTATTCTTATCATTTTATTAATTATTCTGGAAAATCTTAGGCCCTAATTTTGTATTAACATTTGCACTTATTTATTTAGTATTATTGTTTCTATTGTTCTTATAACTATTAATAATAATATTATCACTATCTTTATTATTTTAATATTATTATATATGTTATTAATTTCATTATTAATAATTAAATAAATGTTAAGTCATTATCTATTTGAAAACGTATATTTTATTGTTATTGTTATTATTATTATTATTATTATTATTATTATTATTATTATTATTACTATTGTTATTATTATTTATATTCTCATTGATAGTAATTTTATTAATTTTGATATTATTATTATATTAGTATCATTATTATTATTAGGGTAAAGTCTTTAACCCTACATTACCAAGGTTTATAATATCTCTATTATTTTTATGTCTTTAGCAAAGTTAGAATTTTGTTAAGGTTATTTTATTAGTATGTTATTATTTGGTCAAAGCCCTAAGGAGGCGTAGGAACATGCTCCAAGACCGGTGTCGTTTCAGGTAAGGGGTGTTAAGGCCTTTTATGTGCTAATGTGCATTGTGTGATTCATATGCTATGCATATGATGTTTATGATTATTAATTATGCCGTATATGATATGACGTGGAGTTGAAGTATGTTTTCGTATGGCATGTGTATTATTTGTGTATGACCCTGTAAGACATGCATGTGAGGACGTTGATATGATTTTATGTGGAAGAAAGGATGAAAAAGGAGGATGGAGAAAGAAGTTGATTAAGGGATGTGAGTTGACCTAAGTATTCCATTGATTCATGAGTAAAGGAATAAAATGGAGAATTTTAGGGTTTCGTGTGTGAGAATCTGATTTATGATTTTTGAGGTTTTGGTACGGAGAATATAATTTATGGTTTTATATGGGGAAGTTTAACTTATGGTTTTGTATGGTTTTTTGGGAGACAATATAATTTATGATGTTATATGGGGGAATTGAATTTATGGTTTGTTAGGGAGAATCTAATGTAAGACGTTATTTGGGGAGAATGTAATTTATGACATTATATGGGAGAACCTAATTTATGATTTGATTGGGAGAATCTAACTTATGATTTGTTTTGGGGAATCCAATTAATCCAAATTATGGTTTTGCTTGGGAGATTCCAATTTATGATCTTATGTGGGAAAATCTAACTTATAGTCTTATATGGGAGAATATAATTTGTGGTTATGAAAGGGGAGAATCTAATCAATGGTATTATGTGGAAAAATCTTTGGGTTTTATATGATTTGAATCCTTGTGTTGGTATGGATTGAATTTAGGGTTTTGTGTGAATGAATCTTTGGGATGTATATGGTTTGAATCTAGGGTTTGGTATGAATGAATCTTTGGGTTATGTGGATTGAATTTAGGGTTTTGTATGATGAGGTTTTGGGTTTTACATAATGGTTAATGTTTGCATGGTTGAAATTAGGGTTTCACATGGAAATTTAGGGTTTGCATGAAAAAGGTTCGAAGGTTAGTATGGGGAGATTAATGTCTGCATGGGTATGAAATTTATGTGTGGAAAGTTAATTTGGGATGTAAGGAAGGTAATGCAAGTGTTGTTTGGGTGTTTGAGCACTTGGGATGAAAAATAACATGTGGAGCAAATTAAGGGTACGAAGGAGACTAAAATAGGGTTTTGGGATAAAACCCTAGAGTGAGATGTGAAGTAGAATTGGAGGATAAGTGTAAAGGGAGCGATCCATGCATGGCTAGGGTTTGGTGGTAGCATATGTGTATGTGGTGATTAAAGATGATGATGAATATGGAATTTATGATTTATGATTCGTGCATGTGCATGACGAAAGCCTTTGAATAAGATACTTAATACATTAATCACGTAAAGTGGAAGATGTTGAGACGGGCCCAGACCGATCCACCGGCATAATAGTGGCAGGGAATGTTTTCCCTCGCGACCGATCCACCGGCTAAAATAGTGGCAGGGCACGTACCCTCGCGACCGATCCACCGGCTATAATAGTGGGGGATCCCGAGCTCAACAAAACAAAATGTTATATGTTGAAAGATATGGGAAGACACTAATCACTTAAAGTGGAACACCGTACGAGAAAGGGCCAGACTGATCCACCGGCTATAATAGTGGCAGGGTATGTTACCCTCGCGACCGATCCACCGGCTAAAATAGTGGCAGGGAACGTTTCCCTCGCGACCGATCCACCGGCAAAAATAGTGGGGTTCCCGTAATCATATGGACTTGAATAAAAGTATGGTGTGACATGATTCCTGATAAGAGATAAACTAAGTAATTGAATTGGATTATATACATATGGGCCTTTATACTTTTACTTGGATGATCACATGAATTATGTTATCATGTTTATGATCTTTTATCTGCATGGATTGTGTGCTTATGTGTCGTCCTTAGTGCTCGGTTACCTTACTCAGTACGTAGCGTACTGATCACCCTTTTCATGGGTGCTGCTCATTCCCACGAGTAGTATGCCTTCTGAATTTATGCAGGTGGGCGAGATATCCGTTGGGGCTGAGTGTTGAGCGTGTTTGGCTTGAAGTCCGAGAGTGTTGTGACCGTATTCATTCTTTACGTGATTTCATCCCTTTTGTTATTTCTTTGGTGTAGTATTTACCATTTTCTGATTCATTACTCGATTGAGTATTTTAATGAACCTTTTATCGATTGTAAGTTTAATTCTCTTTTGGAAATGAATTACATTTTTTGATGCGTACTCTGATTTTGTTTTACAACCGTTTAATGCTTATTTGGAAATTGGATTGTATTGATTATTTCTTTTCTTAGCCTTAGCACTTGGTACTGGAACGGTCGGAGAGAACCGGTCTGGTACTAAGTGTGGCGGTAACATTTCCAGAATTCACGGGTTTTAAGTACTTCTAATTTAATTGCTTCCGCTTTTAAGAAAAAAAAAATTAGTGAATTTTGGGGTGTTACACCTGGAGATCGAGATAATTCATCAGGGAGACCTCAAAGCCCTTAAGAATTCCCTGACACTTACGCCTACTATATTTGAAGAGATCTAAGATGGCCAAGTTGGAGATGTTAAGCTGGAGAGAATCCGACAGAAGATGCAAAAAGGACAAGCAGAGGGATTTAGAATCCATGAGGATGGCAACATTCGATTCAGAGGTCGTTGGTGTGTATCTCATAGTTGTCCGGAGCTTAAGTGTCGTATTATGAAGGATCTAAGTTATATAAAGACCTCAAAACGGTGTATTGTTGGCCACGTATGAAGCGGGAGGTGGCTGAGTTTGTGTCCTAGTGTCTTGTGTGTCAAAAGGTCAAGATTGAACATCAGATTCAAGCGGGGTTACTTCAGTCTTTGGAGGTGCCAAGGTGGAAATGGGACTCCATTTCTAA
Organism: Tamarix austromongolica; assembly: GCA_039764185.1. Classification (NCBI taxonomy): domain Eukaryota; kingdom Viridiplantae; phylum Streptophyta; class Magnoliopsida; order Caryophyllales; family Tamaricaceae; genus Tamarix; species Tamarix austromongolica. Next base: position 139,644,613 of record CM077809.1, on the reverse strand, counting down.
GGACATTGTTAGTGGTTTACCGAGGACCCAAAGTGGCAGTGATACTATTTGGGTTATTGTGGATAGATTGACCAAGTCAGCCATGTTTATCCCTATGAAGTTCACATGGAGTATGGAAAAGTTGGTGAATACTTATATAAAGTTCGTGGTTAGCCGTCATGGAGTTCCAAAGGATATTGTTTCAGATAGAGATTCAAGGTTCCTCTCTCAATTTTGGGGAAAGCTGCAAGTTTTAGGGACTAAGTTGAAGATGAGCACTGCTTTTCACCCTACCAAGGACGGACAAACAAAACGGACTATACAGACTTTGGAGGATAAGTTGAGGGCCTGCATACTGGATTTGCAAGGATGTTGAGAAGAGCGCTTGCATCTGTTAGAGTTCTCGTATAATAACAATTATCATACAAATATTGGGATGGCTCCCATTGAAGCATTGTATGGACGGAAGTGCAGGACTCCTTTGTGTTGGAGCGACATTAGTGAGACGATAGTGATGGGACCAGAAAAGATCAAAGATATGACCCGTCATGTCTAACAAATCCAGGATCAGATGAGAGCAGCTTAGAGCCGACAAAAGAGTTATGCTGATTAGAGGCGTAGGGATGGAAATTTTGAGCCAGGAGATAAGGTGTTGCTAAGGGTTTCGCCTACTAAAGGGGTGCAAAGGTTTGGTAGGAGGGCAAGTTGAGCCCTAAGTATATTGGTCCCTATGAGATACTAGAGCGAGTGGGTGAAGTTGCTTATCGATTGGCTCTTCCTCCAGAGTTGGCATGAGTGCATAATGTGTTCCACATTTCCCAGCTATGGAAGTAATGTTGCTGATCCATCGCATGTATTCCAGCCAGATAAGATTGAATTGGATTATTCATTCATCTATGAGGAGCGACCGGTGTAGATTCTCGACACTAAGCTATGGAAGACTCTTACGAATGCGGTCCCTCTTGTTAAGATCTTATGGAATCGACATGAAACCAAGGAAGCTACATGGGAGACCGAGAAAGATATGCGAGATGCATATCTGAAACTTTTCCCCGTAGGTTAGATTCTTTTTATCTAGTTTGTCCTTAAGGGGGTAGTTGATTTTAGTTGTTAGTGTGTTATTTCTAGATGCTTAGAATGTCCTAGCCTTAACCCTAGGAAACTACAGGAGACTTCGGGTACGAAGTCTATTTTTAAGGGGGTAGTAATGAAATGCCCCAAAGGTATTTATTTTGAGAAGTGTAATTAAATAAGGATTTACTAGGGAATTAATTTAATTATTTATTTTTATTGAAATAGGAAGAAATTATTTAGCACAAATAGAGAAGGAATTTATAAATATTTTTATAAGGGAAAATTAGGCATTTTGCTAATTAAAAAGGAATTTAGGAAAAATATTTCAAAAACCCTAAATTAGCCTAAAAAGGAAATTTAATATTAATTTATTTAAATATTTTTATGTAAATGCATAAAATATTCTAATTAATTTAATTAACCCCAACCTATCTATTTTTCTATTTTCCCTTTTTCCTCTTTCTTTTTCTTTCTTCCTTTTTCTTTCTTTTTCTTTCTTTTTCTTCTTTTTCTCTCCTTATTCCGATTGGGCCTGTCTCGGCCCTATCGTTTCTTCCTTTTCTCTCCTACGGCACATCCTCTCGCTTACTTTTTTTTTCTTCCTTCGGCAGCCAGAACACTGCGTATCGTTTCTTTTTCCCCTGGAACGCCGCTTTCCATTGAAAATATTTATAATGGGCGTAGACCGGCCCAGTTCTCCTTCCCCTTTTCTTTTCTTTCTTTTTCCCCAGCATCACAATTGACCTTCTTCTTCCTCCTTCCTCCTACACCGTCGACCTACAGCTCCACCGCCTCTAAAAATTGCTCCGCCGGCTACGCTTGACTTGACTACCCCAAACCCTACTTTCCTTCTCTTTCTCTTTCTCTTCCTCTTGAATCGCAGTTTGACCTAACCAAACCCACTTCCCTTTTTCTTCGTACAAAACTGTCCTTCTCGTACGCAAAAGGTGAACCACTACCTGAACTTGTGCCAGCCAATTGACGTCACCGGCTACCCCAAACCCTACCTGCATTATCCTCCTGCCGACCTTTAGAACCCTACCTTCCCCTCCAAACTCTATAAATACCCCTTGTTTGGTTGATTTCAAAACTTTTTCCCCTAAACCCTAAGAACCTACCCTCTGCACCACCGTGACTTCAAACGACCTATCCACCGCTGTCAGCCAACTACGCCGCCTGCTCTACCTACCTGAGTCTTCCCTTCACTGCCCTCTAATTAACTGAACCACCCATCTCCCTCTACTCTTCTCGTATAAGCCACCATAGCGGTGCAAACTTCCCTACCCATTAAGCTAAATTTTTACACCCGCAACCCCTCATGTCACCGTCCACCACCACATCCGCCTCTATCACTACCTCCTACACCACCCAAAAATTGTTACTAATCTTCCTCCACTTAGCCATACCCTTCTTTTCTCATTTCTCCTTCTCCTCCTCTCTTTTTCTCTTTCTCTTCATTTTTGGCGCCACATCTGCCGTTGTGTGCCGCCGCCACTTACTACGCCACCACCCTCACTTTACTCCCTCAGCCTAGGCTATCACCAACACCTCAACCACCACCCTCATTCTCCACCTCTTCTTCTCAAACCTCAACGTTTTCCTTTTCTATCCTCTTTTCTAGCCACTACCGCGGCCGCCGTGCACCACCGCCGATGCCACCCATCTCCGCTGACTCAAGGTGAAACCCTAGACCCTCTCAGGCCTTCTCCCCTATTTATTTAAGCTTACCCTATTTTATTTCAATTTTTAACCTTTCTTCAATTATTTTGATTATTATTGTTATTATTATTATTTGGTGCAATATTAATGTTATTATTTATTGGCAGGGCCGAGAATGTGTAGGAATTATTTAGATTATTACTTTCGTATTAATAATAGTATTAGTGTTATTATAATAATAATAATAATAATAATTATTATTATTATTATTATTATTATTATTATTATTATTGTTATTGTTATTATTATTATTATTATTATTACAATTACTATTACTATTATTTACTTAGAGGGCCAAGACCTATTTTTCCTTAAATAAGTCAATTACTATAATTTCTATTATTAATATTATTATTATTATTATTACTATTACTATTTTTATTATTATCATTATTATTATTTTTAATATTATTATAAATAATATGTGTTAATAATATTATTATTATTACTAATGGTACTTTTACTATTTCAAGGTAGAGTTGAAAACCCTACCTCATATTACTTTTTGTTTGAGTCATTTCATTATTATTATTATTATTATTATTATTATTATTATTATTATTATTATTTTGGGTGGAGGGTAGAAGCCCTTATACCACCATCCGTTTTGAATCATATTAGCATTTTTGGTATTATTTCGTGTAGTTATTTTTAGTATAATATTATTTTATTTAAAAACCTAATCTTAGGATAAATTAGTAAATAACAGTATTTTTAGGAGGGAACCTAATTCTAATTTTTCCCTCATAATAGGTGAGACTAGTCAAAGCCCTAGAGAGGTATAGGGGCATCTCCAAGACCGATGACGTTTTAGGTAAGGAGTAACTAAGGTTGTTTGTGTGTTATGTGTTTTATATGCCCTGCATGCCATGTGATATGAAATTATAATGTATTTTATGTGTAATGGTATAACTGTCATATATGTAGCATGATATGGCATTGAGGTAAGATCGTGAATTAAATTGTGGCATGTGTATTATGTGTATGGGTTATGTTATTATTGTGGTATGGTGTGGCCCATAAGACGTACATGATAGGTTTGCAAAATAATGATGGGGAGTGTAATAATGTGGAGTTTGGGTTTGCATGGAGTTGGAGTTTGCATGGTGTTAGGGTTTGCATGGAGTTGGGGTTTGCATGGTGTTAGGGTTTGCGTAGAGTTGGGGATTGCATGGAGCTAGGGTTTTCATAGGGTTCGCATGGTGTTAGGGTTTGCATGGAGTTGGGGTTTGCATGGAATTAGGGTTTGCATGGTGTTAGGGTTTGCATGGAAGTAGGGTTTGCATGGAGCTTGGGTTTGCGTGGAAGTATGGTTTGCATGAAAGTAGGGTTTGTATGGAAGTAGGGTTTGCATGGAATTAAGGTTTGCATGGAAGTAGGGTTTCCATGGAGTTAGGGTTTGCATGGGTGTTAGGGTATGCTATGGTTAACTATGGTTATGGTGGTCAACTAGGGTTTGGAGGATGAGAATAGTAGGAGTCATTCATGCATGTCTGGGTGAAAGCTTCTGAATAAAATACGTAAGACACTAATCATTTAAAGTGGAAGATTATTGAGTCGAGTCCGGCAGAACAACCGGATAGGAATAGTGGTGTGGATATGTTATCCTACAAGTGACTGATCCACCGGCGAATAATAGTGGTGTGAACCTAAGGTCCCGCAACTGATCGGCCCACCGACAATAATAGTGCGGGATCCCGAGCTCAATAAGCACAAACCAAAGTTTGCTAAGGCCCTAAAAAGATGCTAATTACTTACAGTGGAACACTATGTGAGCAAGAATCGAACCGATCCACCAGTTAGGAATAGTGGTGTGGTCATGTTGTCCCACAAGTGACCAATCCACCAGCGAATAATAGTGGTGTGGACATGTTATCCCGCAAGTGACCGGCCCACTGGCTAAAATAGTGGAAGATTCCTGTACTTGCATGGATTTGATAAAAATCATGGTGTGAATCGTCTCTTGATAAGAGATTAATTAAATAATTAATCTGGACTATTTAGGCCTTTATGTGTGGGCTTGATCATTTATAAGCTGTATAATATTCTACATGACTTTATATATTATATGTGTGGGTTTGAATGTGTAAGTTGAATATTATCCTGCATGATTTTATGTACTTGTGTGTTGGCCTTAGTGCTTAGTTACCTTACTCAGTACGTAGCGTACTGATCACTCTTTTCTTGGGTCCTGCTCTTTCCGACGAGCAGAAAGCCTGTCGGACGTGTTGCAAGTAGGTGATGCCTTCTTTGATCCCATTTATGTCTATGAGAAATTAGGTGGGGCCAAGTGATATTTTGGGCTGGATCAAGTCCTTGGAGTGGCGTGACTAGTTTTTTCATTGTGAGATTATTATTTCTTTTCTTTTTTTACTATGTTTGAAACTCTAGAAATAATTTTAATCTTGTAGCTATTTTTCTTCTCTGAAGAACTATCTCTCGTATTTTGGATTATTGATTTGCGAACATTAATTTATGTATTAATGTGTGATGATGGCAATGTTTTTCTTAGCCTTAGCACTTGGTACTAGAACGGTAGGAGTGAACCGGTCTGGTATTAAGTGTAGCGGCAGCATCCTTAGAATTTATGGGTTTTTAAATTTAAAGGTCTAGTTTAAAATATATATATATATATACATATATATATATATATATATATAAATGTAAATTTTGGGGTGTTATAATCATTCTCCCTTCTTCTTTAACCTCTGAACTGCTCTACTTTCCTTCACACTTTCTTTATAATTTTCCCCCATCTGTGGTTGTGTTCTAATCTTCTTTTTCTCATATAATCCTCTCCCTAGCTCTATCTTGTTTTGATTCTAAGAAAGATAGGGTTAGATTGGGGAAAAGAGTGAGGGTTAAATTTTGTCTCTGGTGCTCTCTGTTTTCCCTATTTGGAAGGTGAGTTTTTCTCTATTTTTATCTCCTAGGTCTTTCATTTCATTAAATCCCTTATTTACACAATTTCATAAAAGATTTTACTATGCATTAATTAAGATTTTCTTGAAAGGTGTTTTAGTGTAGGATAAGGATTTGGAATTTTAGAGACGTATGCTCGTTTAGTTTGTTGATCAACTCTTTTAAGGTAAATCATTATCTCTCCTATTATGGTAGAAAGTGACATGGGTAAGCATACCATATGCTCTCTAAGTCTGTGATATCCTACTGAGTATAGATGACAACATGCCTGCACTAGCTAGTATTGTAATACCTTAATTTTTAGAGTTCTTAATGTGTGCTAATCTATGAGTTTAATAGGGATCTAAGTGTGTTTGATCTTATTTTAGAAGTGTATTTAAGAATATATGGTTATTGGATAAGTTTGATTTGATTAGGAAAAATAATTGGCTTTATTGAGAAACCAATAAACTAGTCTGAGGTACTGATTGACAAGTTTATTCATCAAAATTAGATTTCTGAAACTTGTCAAACTGACCAACTAATTTGGGTACCAGTCGACTAGTTTAAGTGACCTAGCTGTACTTCGAACTCAATTTTTCTTGAGAATCTTCCCCCAAAAATTTTATAATCTGATAACTACGTTTTGAATAGTTTATTTTCAATTTTTCTAAAGCCTAATTAGCCAATTTTGATTATTTTTAAGGAATTCTCGAAGTGAAGAATGCATGAGAAGTCAATTTCATGTCCTCAACTCATTTTTCCTAGTCTTCCTTGTTGTCTCTCCCTTCTACATAATTCTAGAGCAAATTTTCTACATCTCCAAACTTTGATTGGCATCCATTGTTGTCACCATACCCTTCATATGTTCAAAAATTCTGATGCACATTACATAGAGCCCTATAGTTTCACTAAACTAGCTCAAGGAAAAAAATGTCAACTTTGAAACTTCAAAAACCTACAATTTGAATCTTTAATTTAGACTAGTGTTTAGGATTCTTGATTTATAAACTCCTCAACATTCTCCATTTAGCAGGACCTTAAGTGATTCAGATACAAAGACCTCATTTTTCTCTCTTCTTCCCTAACCTCTGAACTACCCTATTTTCTCCACATTTACCTTACCATTTCCCCTTCCCAGTTGTTGCATTTGTATCATCTCTACCTCTTCTAGTCCTCTTCCTAGATCCTTCTTGTTTTTATTTTAAGCAAGATAGAGTTAGATTGGGAAAAAGTGTGAGGGTTGAATTTTACCTTTGATACTCTTTGCTTTCCATTTGAAAGGTAGGTTTTCTCTAAATTCCACCTCCAGGTCTCTAATTTCATTAAATATTCTTTGTATAATTTTAGAAAGATTTTCACTAAGTTTAATTAAGTTTTTCTTGAAAGGTATTTTAGTGTAGGAAAAGGGATTTTAGATTTCAGGGAGTTGTGCCCTTGGTATGTTGCTATACGTTTAAGGTAAATCATTTTATTCCTCTATTATTGTATAAATGGTATGGGTAAGTGATGTATATGTGTTATAATTCTATGGTACTTTAAATAGTAAAAATGCGAAAATTCCTGCATTAATTAATATGGAATGAACAAAAGGGTTAGTATAAGACTTGGCTTAAAAGTTCATATGCTTGGATCTCAAGTTTTTAATCCTAGATTGGAAACCTCTTATTGTTTTTTTGTTTTTTAAGTCATAATGATATATGTGATATGTGAAATAGACTTGCTAAATCATGGCCTTGTAAGATGTGAATGTGATGTATGATTTCAAAAAATAAGTTCAAAATATGCCATCATGACTTACTACGAATCCTGGAATAATTTTTTTATTTCACATGTCAATTTATGATTATTATATGTAAAATACCTTGAATAACTTGAATTTAATGTTTTCATTTAATGGAACAAGTTATGGAATTTAATTGTTTGTAAATGGTGTTTTTGTAGGCTACGTTTCCCCTAGACTAATTGACTAGTCTCCAAGACCGATCGGCTACTGGGTCAGTGACATTAGTGATTTAGTTCCAATACTTAATCGATTGATTGGCTTGACCAAACTAATCAATTGGTTTCTAGAATAGTCAATCGGTTAGGTCAATTGATCAATTGGTTAGTCTACAAATCTGAAAATCTTGGCCTACGGTTAGACCCATTGACTTATTCGACCAAACCGATCGACTTATTCCTAGAACAATCAACTGGTTAGGTCAACCATTCGACTAGTTGTTCTGTTAATCCAAAAGTCTTTTATTCGGGTTAGACCCATCGACCGGTATGGCCAAACCAATCGACTAGTTCTTAGAATAGTTAACTAGTGAGGTTAACCGATTGTTGGTTCACCATAACTAGGAGGTTGGTAGTGTCCTAACCAATTGACTGGCTTCAAAATCGATCAATTGGTCTCAGCTTGTTGTGCTTTTCTCCCATGTTTTTCTCCTTGAATATAATGTTTGAGTTTAAATTGATTATATATTGACCTAGTAGGATGATAATTATGAAATTATTTAGATTTATAAAGTTAAATAATGGTTTAAAGGCAATAAAAAATCTTTCGATACTTAACCTTAATGTAGCCTTTGGCCTTCTTTTGTGCATAACATGCATAGATGATCAAATGAATAAAATTGAATCTCCTTATGATTAGTACTAGGTTAAAATGATGGATGATAGACCTATAGCAAGTTATATAATGGCCTAAAAATGAGAACCTCATAACTAAAAAAACTTAGCAAAGATAAAATAAAAGAATACAATCATATAAGATGGTTTGAATTAACCTTACCTATGACTAGATAATTTTTACCTAATGAAAATAAATGAATAAATAGTTGCACGTTAGTATTGCAATATAGCTAACCTGTAATTGGACCTACATTTTAACCTTAGGAAAATAATTGGAACATCCTTTAATAAATGGGTAATTCTATGATCGAATAATTAAACATGACCTTTACCTTGACATGAGCTAGAGTTGAAATTATGAATAAAGGATTAAATGGAAATTTAAAGGTTGGCTTGGATTATTATGGGTATTATTATTATTTGATAATTTCACTCTTTGGTATAATGGATTGTGTAATGTAATAATCTCTTTAGGAGACCCTAAATAGGAACACTAGTTGATGTGGAAACCCTATGTGGGTGTGTTGAATGAAAAAGGCTTATATGCATGGTATGATATTGTTATAGGAATTTATGTGAAATGACTTTCCTGAGTTAGTATGACCCTAATCACTTAAAGTGGAATGAGCACTATAAAAGGTTTGGATTATTCGATCCTTGATTAGCTACTAGGGGTTAGTCTGCCATCGAGTGGGATGCTAGTTGATCCTAGGATCCTCATAGATCCCGGTGACTTTCCTACTCTAGACTCTAATGATCTAATAGGTGTTATCAATACTAAACCGTATAGTTACCATAAGATGGATATGGAATTTGGTCAATTCGTACTTTGGTAGGAATCTGGACTTATATTGATCAAGTTTCCTTGGCATGAGCTAGGACTTCGGTCCATCATTACTTTGGGAGGAACCTAGACTTATGTCCTTTAGGTTTCCTTGGCATAAGATAGGACTTGATGTTAATTATTTGGATAACTTCTAAGGTATTGAGAGACCATAGAGAATTATCTCACCTTGCTCAAGAACTTGGGGTAAGTTAAGTATATATTCACTTAATGTATGAGGATTTGGTAAAGAGATTCCATTTTATTTAAAGTAACATGATGACTGGAATGAAATTTAAGGAGGAAGTAGCCGACCAAATCTTGTTACATGATTATGGTTACTTAATATGGCATCTAGTTTGCGATATGAATACTTTGAAGCTTATACCTTGTTTAAGCTATGAATATGTGAAAAGCTTTATGCTCACCTATATGGAAGTTGATGTTAATCACATGCCCTTCTAGGATGTTTATTATGGTACATGCATGCACTCTAGAATGATCCACAAATTATCGTATGCCTTATTATTATTTTGCTCATGATTCATCCATGGTTAGAAGTTTTACATGAATTCGTACTTTCTTGTCACCATATAAACTATACACTACCTACTGTCGAATGGATGATCCCATGCGTAAGAGGTTAGTTGTAAGTTATCTAATGATGACCATTGAGTTGTCCATCCTCCTCTAAGAAATCATGGGTTGTCAAGCATAGGTTTCCTTGGAGACTTTCTTGTGGCCTTGAGTGACCATGGTATACTCTCGATGAAATTGATTTGCTTCGGTTAGGTAATTTATCTTCCTTATACGTATCTTATATGGATTTGGGCCTATGTGGCCCTGGGTTGTAAACACTTATTTTCCTATCTTGTGCACTCTAATTTTTCTTATGTTTTGATAAGTTGGATACTTAGCCTTGTTTCTAGAACGAGGTAGGCAATGAGGCCTAAATTATGTTAGATACGATGGTAGCATCACATTTTTTAGGTGTTGGTTTCATATTTTTTCTTCCATAGTAATTTTGAATGAAATTTTTTGGTAGTGAAAAATGGGGGTATTACAAATATATAATAAAAAACTAGTTTAGAGTGAAACATGGTTTAGAGACTTATGTGCCAGAATCTCATGTATGTGTTTCTAGATTAAAAATTGTCTTGATATTCTAAGTGTCGTAAATGACAATGATATATGTGACATATAGTGTAGATTGCTATATAATGGCCTATTAAGTAGAGAACGTGATGAATTATTTCCTTATTAAAGTTCATAATATGCCAACATGATTTGTTAAGATTCTTAGCATGATTTTCATAATTTGTATGTCAATTCATGAATAATGGTTGTTGAGAATTTTGAATAACTTGAGACGAATATTTGAATTTGATTCGATAAGTTATGGAATTTTAATAGCGTGATAAGTTTTGTGGGGCCGGTCTTACCCACATTAATCTATTGGTCTCTTCATTTCGGCCGCCACCTCTACCGCAGTGCGCCGCCACCACTTGTTGCACCACCACCCTCACTTTACTCCTCTCAGCTTACGCTACCAACAACACCTCAACCTCCACCCTCATTCTCCATCTCTTCTTCTCAAACCTCAACTTTTTCCTTTTCTAACTTCTTTTCCGGCCACCACTACTACCGTCGTGCACCATCGCCGGTGCCACCTATTTCCGCTGACCCAAGGTAAAACCCTAAACCCTCTTAACCCTTATCCCCTATTTACTTAGGTTTATTCTATTTTATTTCAAATTTTAGCATTTATTCGATTATAATTTTATTTTTTTATTATTATTGGAATTAATATTAATGATATCATCTCTTGGTAGGGTCGAGAGTAGGTATAAATTATTTAAGTTATTAGTTTTGAATTATTATTATTATTAGTATTATTATAAGTTTTATTATCATTATTAATATTATTATTATTAGTATTATTATTTTATTATTATTATTATCTATCTAAAGGGGCCGAAGCCCTATTTTATGTTAAAAGTGCGTATACTCCTATTTTATTATTAATATTACTATTTCTAATATAATTAATATTATTATTATTATCTTTATTATTATTAATATCATTATAAGTATTATGTGTTATTAATATTATTATTATTGTTATTAAATGGTACCTTCATTATTTGGAGGTGGGTTCGAAAACCCTACCTTATATTATTTAGGCTTAAGTTATTATTATTATTATTATTATTATTATTATTATTATTATTATTATTATTATTATTATTGTTACTATTATTATTATTATTATTATTATTATTATTATTATTATCATTATTAACATTATTTTGGTGGAGGGTAGAAGCCCTTATACCACTAACCGTTTTGAATAATATTAACATTATTACTAGCATTTTTTTAGTATTATTTTGTGTAGTTATTATTAGTATAATAGTATTTTATTTAAAAACCTAGTCTTGGGATAAGTCAGTAAATAATAGTGTTTTTAGAAGGGAACCTAATTCTATCTTTTCCCTCGTAATAGGTGAGACTAGGAAAAGCCCTAAAGAGGTATAGGATCGTGCTCAAAGACCGGTGATGTTTTAGGTAAGGGAGGACTAAGGCCGTTTGTGTATTATGTGTTTTATATGCCATGTATGCCATGTGAAATAGAATTATAATGTATTTTATGTGTAATTGTGTAACTATCATATATGCAGCTTGATATGGAGTTAAGGTGAGATCGTGCATTAAATTGTGGCATGTGTATTATGTGTATGGGTTGTATTATTATTATGGTATGGTGTGACCCATAAGATATGCATGATACATTTATTAAAATTATCATGGGGAGTGTAATAATGTGGAGTTAGGGTTTGTATGGAATTAAGGTTTGCATGGAGTTGGGTTTTGCATGGTGTTAGGGTTTGCATGGAGTTGGGGTTTGTATGGAATTAGGGTTCGCATGGAGTTGGGGCTTTCATGGTGTTAGGGTTTGCATAGAGTTGGGGTTCGCATGGAATTATGGTTTACATGGAGTAAGGGTTTACATGGAAGTAGGGTTCACGTGGAGCTAAGGTTTACATGGAAGTAGGATTTGTATGGAAGTAGGATTTGAATGGATTAGGGTTTGCATAGGAGTTATGATTTGCATGGAGTTAGGGTTTGCATGTGCGTTAGGGTATGCTATGGTTAACTAGGGTTGGAGTGGCTAACTAGAGTTTGAGGATAAGAATAGTAGAAGTCACTTATGCATGTCTGAGTGAAACCTTCTAAATAAGATACTTAAAACATTAATCATGTAAAGTGGAAGAGATTGAGCGGGGCCCAAACCGATCCACCAACATAATAGTTGCCAGGCACTGCGGTATCCTGAAGATCGATCCACCGGCGTATAATAGTGGTAGGGTATGTTACCCTAGGCGACCGCTCCACTTGCTATAATAGTGGGGGATCCCAAGCTCAATAAACCAAACCCTATAGTTTGCTACGTAAAAGTCACTAATACTTATAGGGGAACACCATAAGAGAAGGGGCCAAACCGATCCACTAGCGTAGAATAGTGGTAGGGTATGTTACCCTAGTGACCGATCCACTAGCCAAAATAGTGGTCAAGCTCCGAAGTACCCTGGAGACCGATCCACCAGCTAAAATAGTGGGGTTCCCTTACTCCTATGGATACGATAAAGACTAAGGTGTGAATCGACTTATGATAAGAGATTAATTAAATAATTAATCTGAATTATTTGGGCATTTATGTGTGTGCTTGATCATTTATAAATTGTATAATACTCTACATGACTTTATACATTATATGGGTGGGTTTGAATATGTAAGTTGAATATTATCCTACATGATTTTATGTGCTTGTGTGTTGGCCTTAGTGCTCGGTTACCTTGCTCAGTACGCAGTGAACTGATCACCCCTTTTATTGGTGCTGCTCATTCCAATGAGCAGAAGGCCCATCTGACGTGTTGCAAGTAGGTGATACCTTCTTTGATGCCATTGATGTCTATGAGACATTAGGTGGGGCCAAGTGATGATTTGGGTTAGATCAGGTCCTGGAGTGGCGTGGTACTGTTCCTATCATGAGATAATTATTTTTGTTCTCTTTTAACTATGTTTGAAACTCTAGAAACAATTTTATAATTGTAGCTATTTTTATTCTCTGAAGAACTATCCCTCGTATTTTGGTTTATGTAAAACTAATGCGTACTCTGATTAGTGATTTGTGAACTTTAATTTATGTATTAATGTGTGTTGATGGTAATGTTTTTCTTAGCCTTAGCACTTAGTACTGGAACGGTAGGAGTGAACCGGTCTGGTACTAAGTGTGGCAGTAGCATCCCCCGACTTTATGGGTTTTAAATTTAAAGGTATTTTTTTAATATATATATATATATATATATAAATTTTAGGGTGTTACAAGTTGGTATCAGAGCGGTTGGTCTCGTTGACCACGCTCGTTTTCAGACATAAATTTGATTTGTGAAGCCTTTATTGAATTTTGAAAAGGATTTCCCACTCTAACTGAAAATATTTCTATTTTAAAATTTTGGAGCCCGGCCGCGATGAGGAGTACAAGGGTAGATTAGGGTTTTCTCCAAGAAGGGGGAATCTTGCTAATATAATTTTGAACAAGTGGGTTTGTTTCTAAAATTTACTTTTTGTGCAGCTAATGGAAAAATTAACCTATTGGAGGAGGCCGTCATAGCCTTCTTGGAGTTCACCCAGTGCTCTCAAAATGATGGAAAAGACTGGCTTCGGAGGGTCACCGAACATCACCCTCCGACATACTCCGGCAAAGAAGACCCGGTGATTCTAGAGGGGTGGATCCGAGACTTGGACCGCACCTTCGAGGCTGTGGACTGTCCACTAGACCGACGGCCCAGAGTCGCAGCTTTCTTCCTCCGGGGCGTAGCAGATGACTAGTGGGTGGAGCACCATGCCCGAGGCAGTCCTCCAGCTACATGGGAAGCATTCAAGACCACCATTCGCAGCCAATTCTAGCCCAAGAGCCTAAGGAGGGACAAGCTCCAGGTATTCATGCAGCTGACACAGGGGATGATGACAGTTCACCAATATCACGCCTGTTTTACAGAGCTGCTCCGGTTTGCTCTAGGAATTGCTGCCAATGATTTCACAGTGGTTTTCCAATTTGTGCAAGGGATAAATTTTAGCATCCGCCGTATGATGGGAACAATAAATTTCACAGATCTAGCATCCCTGTATGAGCGTGCTTGCATAGCAGACACGTTGGTCCATGATCAGGCTGCCATCCTTGGGTCGAGGAAGCCTGAAGGTCAGAGTTCCGAGAGCAGGACCTAGCCCAAGATTGGAGAGTCTAGGAGGCCACCACTGAGAGATCGCAACAAAATCCAAGGGCCCCCGAGAGGATCAATTTGCAAGAGTTGTAGCCGGAATCATCCAGGCAGAGACTACAATGGCAGGTTGGTAACTTGCCAGAATTGTGTGAAGTTGGGCACAAGGTGATAGAGTGTTCGAAGCCCCCTCGATTTCAACAGAACTAGGCCTGACCATCACAGCTAGGGGGATCCCTAATATCTCAACAGCAAGCATACCAGCAACACCGCTAGAATTCCTCCCAGCAGTACTATCAGCGAGCACCTGCTCCATCTAGTGCACTCATTCGAGAGATAGGGGAGAGCTCAAGGATCCAGGCCTTTTCCTCATAAGGGAGGCCAATCAGGAGGACGCCTGAACATCATCAGTCAGGTAGAAGTAGACTGTCAGCTGGATGTTGTTACAGGTATGTTCACCACTTATTCCTTACCAGCGTATGTTCTATTTGATTCGGGTGCTATGTTGTCTTTTATATCATCTGCATTTGCTGCTAAGGTTAGACGGTTACCATCTACAAGAGTAGTGCTATCTATTATGCTTTCATTGGGTGACAAGATGGAGCGTAGTCGGATGTTTTCCGATGTGGCCTTACACATAGGTGGGGTAGACTTTCTAGTGGATCTAGTTAGGATGGACCTAAGAGATTTTGACGTGATTCTGGATATGGATATGCTACGGAGATATAAGGTAGTTATTGATTGTGCTCAGGAATGAGTTATATTACGAGGCTTGAAGGGAACTAGGGTTTCATTCTGGAATATTAACCCTGAACCGACCACTAAAATAGTATCAGTGGTTACCTTGCATGCCTTGATCCAAAAAGGATATCCCCTGTATTTATGCAGTGTGCAGGAGCTGAACAAGGACATAATCGCATTAGATAGTATTTCGGTAGTTAAAGAATTTCCATATGTGTTTCCAGAAGAAATATCGGGTATGCCTCCAATTCGGGAGATTGATTTTAAGATCTAGCTAGTGGCGGGAGCCGAGCCTGTCTCAAAGGCACCTTACAGAATGGCACCGGTTGAGTTGAAAGAGTTGAAGGCCCAGTTGGAGGAATTATTGAAGGATGGGTACATCCGCCAAGCATATCACCATGGGGAGCACCTGTATTGTTCGTGAAAAAGAAGGATGGTAGTCTCCATCTCTGCGTTGACTACCGGGAGTTGAACCAACTAATGGTGAAGAACCAATACCCACTTTCAAGTATCAATGATTTATTTGATCAACTGAAGGGTGCTACGGTGTTTTCCAAGATCGATCTAAGATCCGGGTACCATCAGTTGAGGATTGCAGATGCCAATATTATGAAGAATGCATTCCGGACTCGATATGGGTATTATGAGTTTACGGTGATGCCCTTCGGACTAATAAATTCCCCCGTATCTTTCATGGATTTAATAATGAGGATATTGAGACCTTTCCTCGATCAATTTGTGGTGGTATTCATTGATGATATTTTGGTGTATTCCCAAGGAAATAAGGAGCATGAGCATCATTTACACACTATTTTGAGTACGTTGAAGGAACATCACCTGTATGCGAAGCTGTCAAAGTGTGGATTTTAGCTTCAAGAGGTAGCCTTTCTTGGTCACATTGTATCAGCTAGGGGAGTGGCTGTGGATCCAGCAAAGGTTGTGGCGAACATATCAGAGATTCGGAGTTTTCTTGATTTGGCTGGATACTACAGATGATTTGTGCATAATTTTTCCAAGATATCCAAACCATTAACTAATATTCTGAAGAAGTCTGCAAAGTTTCAGTGGGATAAGGCTTGTGAAGAGGCTTTTCGAGAGCTGAAGAAGCAGTTGACCTCTGTACCGGTGTTGACTTTACCCGAGGGGACCGAGGAGTTCAAGGTTTATAGTGACGCATCCAAGCATAGGTTGGGATGCGTGTTGATGCAGAAGGGTAACTCTTACTAATTGTTAGGGTGAATTCCCCAAAACTTATTCAATTATACTATTAATAGGTTATTTCTAGTAGGTATACTATTTCTTTATCCTGAGGATGTCAAAGTTAATGTGTCTTTTTCCTTAGTGCAAAGTCAGATGGAGGTTGATGACATTCCTTAATTTCTAATGCTTAAAGTGTTTCCATGTTGACGGCTTTAATAATCCACATTTTTATAAGGGAACAAAAATAGATACGACGACAAAATCTACATGAACTATAAGACCTTGAATTAGCTTACTCATTTCACCTTCAAGGTAATAAATTTAAAGAGATATTTCAATATTCATGTGTGCATAGATTCCATAGCAGAGATAATTACAAAGTTCATATGAAAATTGATAAGAAGAGTAGTAGGGATACCTTTATTGCTGAGATTTTGCCTATCTGTTAACCTAAAAACAAAGAACTATGCAAATAGAAGGCATGAAAAATCTACTTCTAGAATTAGTACTAAGATTAAACATAGCATTAAAATAGATTGATATAACAACTAAGATAGGCCCTCCCAGGGATACAAGTTGATAGTATCCTCACTGTTAGAGTGGGAGGGTAGGGTAAATAAAAAAAAGAAAATTAGTGATTAAGTGACCAACTCTAGGGAAACTAGTAACAAATTAAATTAACTTGGATGGGGATGGCTTTAGTTGTGGGATTGTTGATGGTGTGGTAATGGTGGATATGTTGTTAGAGTCTTCTTTCTTATAGTTATTAAGGTTGTCCTGCACTGGGGGTTAGCCTGGGTATCACTCACACCTTTTCCTTCCATGGTGGGGACCCAAGTAATCTTATTGTGTTGCACATGTGCAAACTTGACCAAATTTCCTTGCACTGCGAGCTCCTGTAAGCGTCCCAATCGTTCCTCCTCCAATGGTGCAAGTGATAGTTTCATCCCTTGTTGAACCCTCCTAGTTTCTCAATCAATGAATCCAGTGAATTCTAATGAAGTCAACAGTTTTGTGACAATTGTAATGATCTCCTCTTTCCCTCTTATTTGTATGCCCATATAGTCCCTCAATGCCTACACATTTGCCTCTAACCCAGCTTAATGCTATGCAAGATGTGGTGAGAGTGATTTGGCTTTGGGAGGTCGCATGGGGCATTGAAGAAGTGATTGATGACTATTTAGTTTATTAAGTGTAGGGTGGTAACCATTTACTCGGTAGGTTCTAAAGGTATTGCTACCTTGGCACAAAGGCTAGCAACCAAGGTCGGGTAAAAGATGAGACCCTATAGCTTGGTGGGACCAGCTCCAACTAATCTTTGATGATTCTTCCCACATCAATGATGTGCTTGGTAAGTAAATAATAGAGCAAGGCCATGTAGTCAGAATAAATTTATCTATCATGCATTGTGGGTAGTAAACGGATTCTAAGGACACATTACCAGACTTTGGCTAGAGGGATGAGTTGTGGGAGGTCACAGTGGTGAGTGCCATTGGTGGTGACTCTTCATTGGGTGCCTAGCTTGGTTAATATTGTGAGGATGTTGCTGCACTTTCTGTAGTGGGGTTGTCAATCATCTCGGAGTATTGATCTATATCAAAATAAGGTAGACCATAGATGCTATTAATGGTTGTGGAGAGATACGAAACTAACTTCCTGTGGACATAAATAGTCTTCATTTTTCTCTTTATATCAAGGGTAGAGTAAAGGTCCAGGACTACTAGAGGTGAACATTCTTAAGGGTGATGACAAAAGTGGCCCATTGATGGTGGTTGATACTACCGGTAAGATACTGTGGTAGATCAGGTAGAGAAAAACCTCGCTTAAAGTAAAAATATCAGTTGGCTAAGTTGCTGAAATGTTCCTTGGTGGTTTTGAATTGAAATATGGTGAGGGAATTTGCTGAGCATTTCAAATACTTCATTAGTGGAGTAGGAGAAAATTTCATTATCATCCTCTATAGTGGAGAAGTTATTCGAGGTAGTTGATGGGGTGGGACATTTTTTGTACGTAGTGGGTTTCTTCAAGGATTTTTTGGGTTTGATGTAGATGTGAGGATGATATAGGTACAATGATACATGGTGATGTCTTATCCCGTGAGGTGGTGGCTATGGAGGGTTTAGTTTATTTGGCTAAGGTGGGTGAGAAGGTGAGGTAGTCATCGAGAAAATGCACTTACTGTAGTGAGAGGCTAGGTTGGCTTGATGGAAATTGGTAGATAAGAAGTAGCTTATAAATACAACTTAGGGGAATGGGTGGGATTTGAAAAGAAATGCCACTGGACTAATGGGATGTACTTCATGGTAGGGACATGATTGTACATTCCCTTTATATATTCGCTTGACATTTGATACACCAAACTATATTGAAGATTGGAATCGTCGGCCACCCTTACCCTTGTGATGCATGAAACATGCCTTTCTATCCTCCTTTCACCTACTCGATAGTTTGGTCATTAGTGCACCGAGAGGGTATGCATGTAATAGTATCTATTTTTGATAAAGAGCTAAAATAAGACAAAAATAAAATGAAGCGTATAGAATATGAGTGAAGGAAAAAAGAATAACATAAGCTACCTTCAATAAGGGCTTGGTTTTATTTCCTTAGTCTGATAGATTACTATGATCCTATGAGATTCGTAGGGAGAATGCTTAAACTCCCCTATTAATATTTTCAACTTTATAAGATTTTACTTGGTGGCCATTAACCTTAAATGTTACTAGTCTTTGAGTTACACTACCCAGTAAGGAAATACCTAAGCAATTTCATAGGGTCCTAACCATCCTTACTTCAAGTTTCCTAGGAACAACTTCAACCTTTAGTTATAGGGTGGCATTAGCTTCTTAAGGTGCAACTCATTTAGCTTCAAGTGCTAGTCATGAAATTTCTTTGTCTTTTCCTTATACAACCACACACTTTTGTATGAAGCATTTATAAGTTCTTCAAGCTCGTTTAGTTGTAATTGTTGAGATTCTAATAGAGTGGTTAGATTCACGTTAATAGATTTAAGAGCCTCTCAATGCATAGGTAGAAATTCTTTCCAAACAAAATGTGGTAGGGTGGCATTCCTAGGGGTGTTTTGAATGTTGGTCCATATGCCCACAATACATAATTTAGTCTGGTTAACCAGTCTTTCCTGTTAGGGTTGAGCACTTTCTCTAGGATTCATTTAATTTCCCTCTTGAACAACTCAGCTTGACCATTTGACTATGGGTGATAGGTTGTGGCTACCTTATGATGAATTTCATATTTTTGCATGAGTTATTGAAATATCTTGTTGCAAAAATGAGTACCACCATCACTGATAATTTCCATAGGGGAACAAAACTATATGATAATATTCTACTCTAGAAATTGAATCACCACCCTAACATCATTAGTTAGTAGCATAGTGGCCTCTATCCATTTTGAGACGTAGTCCCCTACTACCAAAATATACTCGTTGCAAAAGGAAGATGGAAATGGGCCCTTGAAATCAATGCCCCATACATCAAATAATTCAACTTCTAAGATCCCTATTTGAGGTATCTCATTCTTTCCCAAGATTTTTCCGATGCGTTGACATTTCTTATATTTCTCAACCTCTTCCCAAGAATCTCTAAATATTATTGGAAACTAGAAATCACTTTGTAGGACCTTAGTTGCGGTCCTTATCATTCTGAAATGACCTCTATAGGATATGTGGTGGTAGGTGGCCAAGATTTCCTTAGCCTCCTCCTCACATACACACCTTCACATAAGTTCATTAGCACACTATCAGAATAGAAACAATTCATCCCAGTAGTAGTACTTGAGGTCATAGAAGAAAATTTTCAATTATTGGCAAGATTTGTCAGGGGTGATATTTTGAATGCCAAGTAGTTAGCTATATCCATATACCAGGGTGGTTGACCCTGCATATCTTTCGGGAGTCATTCGTCAAGGAAGTTCTCTTTTATCCAGACTTATTCCTGACCCTTCATGCACCCTTCTAGTTTAGAAAGATGATATGCAATTAGATTTTCCTTCCCCTGACAGTCCTTGACCTCAATGTCAAATTTCTACAAGATTTAGATTCATCTTAGCAATCTAGGTTTGGCATCATTTTTGGTAAGTAAATAATGAATAGCAGCATGGTCGGTGAATCCAACCACTTTGCTTCTAAGGAGATAAGATCAATACTTATCAAATACAAACACTAATGCTAGTAACTCTTTTTTCAGTGATTGTGTAATTCAATTGGGCTTCATTAAATGCTTTACTAGTGTAGTAGATTCTATAAAAGGATTTCTTCTTCCATTATCCCCGGAATGCTTCTATCGCATAATCACTTACATCATATATTAATTCAAAGTGGAGAGTCTATTCTGGTCCTACAATAATAGGGGCTTTAGTGAGTGCTAATGTTAGTTTTTGAAAGGTTTCCTTCAACACTCATTGAACTTGAATTTTTTACCTTGTTCTAATAGTTAACAAAGAGGTTTAGTAATTTTGGATAATTCCTTGATGAATCTTTGGTAAAATCCAGCATGTACAAGGAAACTTCCCACACCTCTAATAGTCAAGGGAGGGGTTAATGCTTTCATAATCTCTATCATTGCCCTATGAACCTCTAGTCCTTGTTGTGAGAATCTATGACATAACACAACACCTTCATAAACCATGAAGTGACATTTTCCAAATTAAGAACCAAGTGTGTCTTTTGACATCTCACCAACATTCTTTCCAAGTTTGTCAGGCACTCCTCAAAACTATCCCTAAAAACAAAAAAGTCATCCATAAAAATTTCTACTATTTCCTTTACTATGTCAGTGAAAATAGCCATCATGCATTGTGAAAGTTGTAGGTGCTTTACACAAGCCAAAAGGCATATGCAAAAAAGGGAATGTGCTATAGGGGCATGTGAATGTAGTCTTATGTTGGTTATCGGGTGCAATGTACATTTGGTTGTAACCTAAGTATACATCCATAAAGTAATAAATGACCCTTATTATCAATCTATCCAATATTTAGTCAATAAAAGGGAGGGAAAAATGGTCTTTCTAGGTGGCCTTCTTGATTTTTCTATAATCCATGAAAATGCGCCACTTAGTGACTGTGCAGGTTGTGATCACCTGCTTTTCTTGGGACATAATGAATAGGACTTACCAAATTTCTATCTTAAATTGGATATTTGATACTTGAGTTGAGACATTTAATGATTTCCTTCTTCACCACCTCCTTTATTAATAAATTGTGTTGTCTCTGTTGCTCTATCGATGAGCTAGATGGATCATCTAGTAGAATCTTGTTCATACATATTGTTGTACTGATTTTTTGAATGCCCGTCAAGGTCCATCCCACTACCTTTTTGTTCTTTTATAGTAATTGAACCAACTACTCCTACTAAGATTTAGGTAAGGTAGATGAAATAATAACCAGTAGGAAGGATACTTCACATAGGCTGGTAATGGCTTTAGCTCCAGCATTGGATACTCCACAATTAAAGGTTTGGCTAGTTATATCTCTCTTCTGTTTAATCCAAGATGTTCTCAAGGTGTTGAAAGACCAATCCAACTACACGATGCTATATCCCTTTCATTGTGCTTTGTAGGACAACTGTTAGGGTACCTACACTCCAGATGGTCTACATCAAACAACCTGGTTTCTTCATGAAATGTTCCTATAACAAACTCATCATAGATATTCAAATCAATAATATTAATTTGCAAACATTCTTCTAGGTCCTCTTCCGATAGTTTAATAGAGTTGAAGACATTAAACATGATATAATCCTTATTGACCCTCATCATCAGTTCTCCTTTCTGTAAGTCAATTAGGGTCTTACCAGTGGCCAAGGAAGGCATACCTAAGATAATAGGAACCTCCTTATTGGCCTTGTGTTCAATGATGATGAAGTCTAATGCGAAGATAAACCTATCCACCTTTACAAGCACATCTTCAATCTTTCCCTTAATGTGGACATATGATCGATCAACGAGTTGTCATGTGACTGTGGTAGGTTGTGCTTCCCAAATACCTAGTTTCCTAAAAATGGACATAGGCATTAAGTTGATACTAGCATCAAGGTCACAAACGGCCTTACCATAATACTTGTCAATGATGGAGCAGGGAATGGTGAAACTGCCAGGGTCTTGTAACTTTCTAGGTAGCTTGTACTAGAAAATCAAGCTACATCCCTAGGTCATAGCTACCATTTCATATTCACAAAGCCTTTTTTTGGTGATAAAAAATCCTTTAAAATTATTTTATAGTTGAGCATCTATTGGAGGGCTTCCACTAATGGGATGTTTATATGCAACTAGCGAAGAATTTCAAGGAACTTATCCTATAGCTACTACTTGAGTCTGTAAGGGAATGATAGTGATGGAGTAAAGGGTTTAATGCTGACATTTGGTGGTGATTTTATGCTCTTTGGTGGCTTAGGTATTGGAGTTGTGTTTTCTTCTAAGTTGTGAATGGGATCAATCTATATTTGGGAAGGTGTGTAGTTTGACCTTTTCTTGATGGGTTTTGCATTGATATAATAATTGTTAGGGTGGGGTTTTTCCTTAGCTTCATCCTTTTGGTAAGAGGGCATAATTTACATACCTAATATTATGGTAAAAGCCATATAATGCTCCTTTCCATCTCTCATGTTGCTTTCAGTATCACTAAGCAAAGTCCCTTGAGGTTTGCTACTCTAGGCTATAGCTAGTTGCCCCATCTATGTTTCTAAGGTTCTCAAGGAGGTGGTCTTGCTTTATATTGCTGCATATATTTGCACCATATATTCTTCTAGAAGATTTTCCAAGGAGTTGGGGTTATTATTTTGGGTAGGGGTTGGTGAGTTTGTGAGCATTTAACATCATAGGGTTGAGGTTGGTAGTAGTGCTCTTAGTTGTAATGGTTGGCTAGGTTTTGTTCGTTACTTTGGTTAAACCATGAGAAGTTAGGATGGTGTCTCTAGGTGTGGTTATACTAATTTCCATAGGGCTATTGAGAGTTCCTAGATTTATTTCCTTCTTAATTCACCGACATTAGATTTGCTAGACATTATTCAAACAATTGACCTTCTCCACAATATACACATGATACTACAGCTGTGGAAGTAGTGGATTATTCTTCTCTTCTTTGCACCTGCGAGTTAGTGGGAGTAATATTTTTAATAGATTAGCCATAGATAATACCTCAACTTGTAGGGTTGTGATGGTGTCGACTTCAAATGCTCCTACTGCTCACATCTTAGGAACACTCTTGGCACTACCCCACTACTAGTTGTTGCATACTATGGTCTTGATAGTCTCGTAGACTTCTTAATAGGGCGCCATTGACTGAGGCGTCCACCAAGTTTCATGTTTAAAGTTTAAGTCCATGATAAAATTTTTCTATTTATAACCATTAAGGGATTCCCCAGTTTGGATATTTTTCTTAACAATTCCTTAAATATCTTCTATACATCATGGAGTGTTTCATCTTCCTCTTACGAGAATGTAGTGATGTTATGCTTAAGTATGGAATTTTTATTGGGAGTGAAGTATTGCATGAATAACTTCTAAACTAAGTCATCCAAAGAGCTAATTGAACCAGTCAGTAGGGAAGCCATCCACTCCCTAGCACGATCTCTTAAGGAATAGGGAAATAACTTAAGTTGTAGGGATGTTTCTGGAACTCCATGAATTGTAAAGGTATCACTAAATTCTATGAATGCTCTCATGTGTAGGTGTGGATCTTCAATAGGTTGGCCACTAAATTAGGGGCTTGAATTTCAGGATGAGCAATGGTAGTGTTTAGATGATCTTGGACTGGCATAGTGTAATCCCAAAAAGCTTAGTTGTAGTCATCTCCTAGAGGTGGAGTTTGCATTCCTACAGGATATATATTGATGTGTGGGGTAAGGTTATGGGTAATCATTTCCTCTAGTTAGGATGTAGAATAGGTAATTCATTGTTACCATTTATAGGCTGCTGCAAGTACAAGTGACTTATGTTGCTAATGTTGCCCGAGCTATACGCAAAAAGTGCTCTATTTTTGGGTTGATTTGTACTAAGGCACCCTAATGAGTTTTGGTCATACAAGGGTTAGTCCTTTGAAAACATAAAAATTTAAAATTTATAGAAAATTCTATTGTTAGCTATGTATAAGAAAAATCCACAGCATGATATGCTAACTTAAAATTACATAAAAAATTTAAAAGATTGTTTATATCAAAGGACCTTAATGGTCTTTAACCAAATCATTATAGGGACACAAATAGATAAGAGCACGATGCTACATTAAAATGAGATTAGGGCATGACCCAAAAACTAAAACCACGGTATGGTATGGACCCTATAAAATTTTTGAATGATCATGCTCTCAAACCCCAAACCAAAACTGAGGTACGCTAACTACTTAACATTCCAAAACATCTACACATGACCCTCTGCTCATGGGCATGAGCAAGAGACCAAGCAAACAAGCACATTAGTACACCACCTAATAAATAAGCCAAGTTGCTTCCTCAATAGGAACATAAGTATATAAAATCTATCATACATGGATATTATACTTAACAAGCATCATGCTAATGCCATATATGTAAAGTTAGGAATACACCAGATCAGATTATCATGCATAACGTAGAATATATCATGCTTGGTTTTATATTATAATCACATAGGGATTCGCTCATGTACCAAGTAGATTAATCCAAGCAACCATGAGGATCTATATCCAATTGCTCAATCCTTTAGATTATACCATTTCCTCATCCATATGTTGATATAGGTCAACATCCATTCAACATTCCAATTATTAACTAGTTAGTTAATTAAGCCATTATCCAAGTGTACAATACACTTTTATCCCTTTTTAGATCATTTAAATCATTATCACCATCAATATCAAATTATTTTTCATTCGACTTATTCATTTATTAGGTTTTATCATCCATTTACACATTATCCAGATTTTATCATCAAGTGATAGACTATGCACCATCCCATAGTCACATATACCATGGAATCCTATCCAAATAAGGGACATAATGTCCAAGCTGAAGGCAATCACCAAAGGGGCATAAGTCTTGGATAAATCCAATCACCAGAATGGACATAAGTCCAAGCCAAAGCCAACTAATATGGACATAAGTCCAAGCTAAAGCCAACAACCTAAGTAGTCAGACCTTTTAGTATCGATACCCCCTAATATATCATCACTTTTTAGATTAGGTAAGGCACTGGGACCTTTAAGGATCCAGCCAATGGGCAAAGCCCAAAAGTACCAATAAATGCCCAAAGATAGACTAACCTTTGGTAGTTAATCTAGGATCAGGTAACCAAGACCTATACATAATTAAATTTTCTTTCATTTTATAGGATTAATATATTATTCATATGGATAATTAATCACACAAAGCCCATCCAAGAGCAACTAAAGCACTTCCATGTTTATTCCATATCAATCTTTTTCCATTTTCCCAACCATTTAGAGTTTTCATTTATTTTTATCTAATATTAATCATGCCCATCATCTTATTTAATTCAAGCACATGTTGTGCTTCCTTAATCTTTTCTCAAGGACCATCAAATTTCATAAGTGGAATACCCATTTAGCCTTTACAATACTCATGGAGTATGTCATATGTTATGATCCATTTAATCCTTCCATTAGGTCATTAATCCATGAAAAAAATGTGTACTTTATTCCATTAATAATCATAGGAAATTCCCAAAAATATCTCAAAGCATAACCAAACCAAAAGAAAAAAAATCAAATAAACAAATGAAACAAGTCGATCGGCTAGGCCCAACCAGCCAATCAGTTGCACCAACCATTCGATTGATTTGGGTTGACTAGTCGATCAGTTTGACTCCACCAAACTATGCTATTCCTCAAATCGGTCTATTGGTTTAAGTAAACCAGTCAACTATTCATAGATCATTCAATCGGTTCTACCTAAAAAGTTGATGGTTTTAAGCAAAGAGCATGACTAAGGTCTTTGTAGGCTTAACAATCGATGGGTTAGGTCAACCAGTCAACTGTTCAAGGAACTAGCCGATTGATTTGACCTAACCAGTCGATCAGTTAACCATCATTATCATGCAAATCACGCTTATAGATCATCATCAAACAACATTAGAACAAGTATTAACATATTATAACACATTTTTAACCAATTTAACTTGCATAACTCAACATTTAATCTTCATATTCTATTTTTATCAAGTTTCATGCTTTTTTTCTCAAAATTTACAACCTATCCATCCAAATAAATTCTGCAAGTTTTATACATTCATGCCAAAATACAATATTAACTTAAAGAAACTCATATTATGCAAGAATACTCATAAGCCATATTAGAAAAAAGAATCATTTACTTTATGCAAGCAAAACTCCCTAAACTAGAATTTTCAATCTATGAAAATCTCAACTTTTAAAATGTAAAAACAAAAAATAATAAACTTAGAATTTCATACAAAACCTTAATAACTTCAAACTTGAAATAGAATGGAAAGAAGGGATATACCACACTTAAAGTAAAAATAGGGAATGCTCAATTGAACTATTTAATCCATTTTCATAAATATAACTCTTTTTTGCTTACTAAATAAAATAAGAAAGAGCTATAGAAAGGATGAAGCACAAAAAGGAAGAGGGTAAATATAGAGAAATAAGGATTTTTGGTGGCTGAAAGAAAGGTGAATAAAAGAGATTATTGGGGTTGTTTATATCTAATCAAATTAACATGAATCATAGAGGGTTTATGACCAATTTGAAACCCTAATTTTGACCATTTTAATTCAAGCTAAATGGACGAATTTTATCTAAGATATACTGACCTATTCTCTAGAGCTCAAATTATGTTTCTAGATAATGTAGATTAATTAGGCCATAATTAAAACTCATAAGAGAGGCAATGGAAGGTTAGCATGGAAGGAATCTTCCACCTAATCAAAATCGTACTTATGATTGAAGTATTGATTTCAAAATTGTGCAGAGGATAGAGGTGGAAGAAGAAAAAGCTAAAGTCATCCCTTCCCCCTCAATTGTCCCAATCAACCTCTAGATCAATCTATTTCAATATTTCAAACAAAATGCATCATGAAAAATGTGAAGAATCTCTTAGGGACAATTTGGCATGGGTTGGCAAGGTCCTATTTCGGTATAAGAAATTTTCTAAAAAAAATTGAGTTCCAAAATATGCCCAGCTCAACAAACTAGTCAATTAGTTTGGGCCCACCAGTTGACAATTCTACAAATAAGTCAATCGGTTTAGTCAAGAAAACCTATTTTGCTAAAAGGACAAACCAGTTGATATGTTCATGTAACTAGTCAATTGATTCACATGAAAAACTTATTAAAATTCATTTTCAACATTATTTCAAATCAAACATTTCCTCAAACAAAATCATAATACCAAATCAAAATAAAATACCTAAAAATTGGCATAATTCTCATTCAACATTTTACAAAAATATGGGGTGTTAGAAAAAAAATTAGGTGATATGGCTCCAATTAGTAGCTCCCACAACTTAGTCTCAAGATCTAAAAAAAAATGATGAATCTTTAACTCTCCACTTATCTCCACCCTAGGAGAAAACAAAGACCAAGTCCCAAAACTTGTTATAGTACTACTCTATACACAAGCCACTCTAACGAAGAACCGTGAAATAATGTAAATGTGTAGAGAAGAATCAAAGTCTCAAGACTCGTAAAAACTTCTTCTAAGAAGTAGGCAAGTCATCCCTTAGCTGCAATCCGTGCTACCAAGTGTAATACACCATCCTAAGATCCTTCAAATTGTATATAAAGTTATGATGATATAAAATAAACTAGTTTTAATGTTGGAAAGGACTTAAAATTTGAATAAAAATATAAATTTTAGGTACACTAATGAACAAGTTTTCTTAACTAATTGACTGGTTTGCTCAAGAAGTATAAATTTTATTTTTTGACAAACCAATCAACTATTGCTAATTTTGATTAGGGTTGTCATGTGATTTTAGATTATTTTCTAATTTTGATTCGAACATATTTGATATGTTTATGAAAAATTATAATTAGAATCTATTTGTGTTAATAAGCATATTTTAGTGATATAGGATTATTTTTACATTATGTAGATTATTTTATGATTTTATTTTACTAAAATATTCTAAAAGTACTTTTGAGGTATTCCTCACATTCTCTCTCTTCCCCTTCATTTTCCTCTCTCTTCTAGTAGCCATGGTTGCTTGTTTAACTTTCTACATTTCTTCCCTGACCTACCAACCCTCTGTCATACCTCTTCCTATAGTTACTTTACCTTCCATACCTCATCACATTTTTCCTTTACACCTTGGTTACCCACACACAACCCAAGTTAGACTTATATATATCCTCTTATGGATGTTGACCAACACTCTCTTTTATGTACTCCATTCATAATTTATTTCACTAATTACCATCTCCACTTGCTCACTCTCTCATTTCCTTGTGAAACAAATTACCTAAGAATTGGACATTTCTCTATTTTTCTCCCTTCACTTTACTGTTGGAAAATAAACACTTGCCTCTTATTCTCTTCTCTTCTTGGTTGAATCTTATATCTTCTCTCTTCACCTAACATTAGCTTTAACTCTCTCTTGTTTCTCTTAAGCAAGAAAATATTAAGGCTTTGAGAAACACTGAAGATCTTGGCTTTATTCTCCTTAAAGTTCTAATTTTGAGGAAAGGTTAAGTTATTGTATTTTTTACTTCTTCTTTTGATTTTGTTTTGTTAAGTTTCAGAGAAGGAATTTTGATTATTTTGATTCATGATTCTTAATTCTATTAGGAATTGAGGTTTTCATAGTCGAATATCAAGTTAGGAGTATTTTGCACTAGAAAAATTACTTAGAGGTTAGGTAATCTTATCTCTAATATGAATAAGGTATTTTTTTTTAGTCCATTGTGGTTTCATGTTATTAGTGTATCTCTATATTGTGTATGAGTTCATTGAGCTCTTGTATTTGATCATATGTTGAATTTTTCATATTTAAAGTTTTAAGAATGCTTTGATTTCTTTGTTATTTTATATGGTTTTTATAGTTTGAGCATGATTTTTTTAATTGTTGATTATACGATGCACCCATGTGATTCTATGTGTGTAATATGTCTTTTTATGTGTTTTATGACATAGAAGCATGCTAGTATTAATAAAGTAAAGTTAGGTAAAATTTTTATATATAGATCACAGGTCTAAGTGTTGTTTACCAAACTAGTCAATCAATATTTTGGATTGATCAACTACTTGTGTGAATAGTCACTCACTTTGGTTGTGAGAACAGGCAATTGGTTTGATGAACTAGTTGACCGGTTCCCATTATTAGTCAATTGGTTTTCCAAACCCATTAATTCATTACCTTATAACCAAAGTAGTATGGTCACTGCTTAGGCCCATTGATTAGTTTGGTCAAACACATTAAATAGTTCCTAAAAATAGTTAATTTGTGAGACCAACCAGTCAACTGCTTCACTGATTTTATTTTCTTATCTTAAGTTGTGAATGATCGACCAATTGATGTGTTTTAAGGATACATCAACTATTCCGCTTGATTTTTCCATATTTACTTGATACTTAGTTCTCTTTGTTTGGGCCTTCTACACTAATTTTTCTATGTGATTATAACACTTTAATCATTATTTCAACCATTATAACCTTTATTTTCATATGGATTAAGATTATAATATTGTGGCCTTGTGTGATGTAGTTTGGTGTCATCTCTAAACACCCAAATGGTGGCTTATATTCCTTGTGATGTGTTTGGTATTATCACTTGACAACTCCCCAATTGGTTATTGATGGAATTATATTATGATTTGTGATATCACTTGGTTATTAACAATAATAGATTAAGATTTTCTTCTCGCATTTTTCTCTGACTCTTGTGGTAACTAGTTAGGAGTTAATGGGTTGGTTTCCCTACATTTTATCATTTTTCACAGTACTATTTCCTTCTCTATTGATTTACAGTTTGTAGGGGTATGCGCATTTCTTTGAGGCATAG
Source organism: Tamarix austromongolica (assembly GCA_039764185.1). Taxonomy (NCBI): domain Eukaryota; kingdom Viridiplantae; phylum Streptophyta; class Magnoliopsida; order Caryophyllales; family Tamaricaceae; genus Tamarix; species Tamarix austromongolica. The sequence goes on along the minus strand of CM077809.1, from coordinate 139,614,305 downwards.
GATTATACTATGGTACGTCGACATGGCATCAACATCCAATATAGCGGGTAAGGTATCCTCGTATAAGTCCCTTAGCTCTTTTTATTATCCATTACTTAAGTAGGTGTGGTATCTTAACTTGTGTAGCGCTTAAGGATGTGGCATTTAAGGTGTGGTGGGTAAAGTATCCTAGTATAAGCCCCCTTGATATACTTTTACCACAGGTTGTGGGTGTATTATCCCAATCTATGTTAGCCCTTGCTACAAGTGCATTAGATTTGTGATAGGTGTGGTATCCCTAAAAAAAATCCCCTTTGTTGTATCCTAGCCCCGTGTGGTGGTTATAGTATCCCTTTGTTTGTGTATGATGTCATGAATTGTTTTCATGGTGGAAAACTAGGCATGGTCAAATAGATTATCTTAATAACTTGAAAGTATGTAATCATTAAAGAAATTTACAATATGGATTTTGTTATGTGGTTCTAATGCATGATATGTATTATTATTCTTTCTTTATTTCCATGTAAACATACCTTGTTATATTTATATCATGAACCTGAGTGTTATACTATGTTAGTATGCTTATCACCATGCTATTATGTGATTTTAATGTGCAGTATGAGCCATTTACATGTTTTATGTAGATTGTTTACTAGTACTTCACCATACTAATATTATATTTGTGTGGTTACTATGATGATTCAACTTCTAGTGGAGAAGACAATTTACAAGGCTACAATTCTCAACAAGAGTATGGTGTGGATGATGTTGTGGGTCATTAGTTGTTCATTGCTTGGGGTTTTAGAGACACATTTCGGTTTAGTTATGAGTTAGGACAATCGATTAGATGTACTTTTTCAACTATCGGTGAATGCTTTTGGTTATTTCTAGTTATTTAACTCTTAGCTCTGATTCCTTAATTTGGCTTTGGTAAACTTTCTCTTCTCTATCTATATTATTATTCTCATCATTGTTTTCATTTGTCTTGTTATATTATTAGTTGAGCATGCATTCTTTCCTTTGTTGTTCCATTTTACCTTGAATTAGGTATTGGTTAGGCGATGATCATACATCTCATGGCTAATTTAGTGGTAAAATTTCCCTATTTAATTTTATAATGCTTATGCATTTTCATTAAAATAAAATATTTTAGTTCAGAATTTATGAGTGTTACACTAAGACTCTGCCTTGCCTCACTAGTAGAAAGATGCATTGTCCTTTTTCTTGCTTCTCAGTCATCCATACGTAATAAATACACGCTAAAAGGCACATATCCATTCCTTCAAAGCATCTGGGTCCTCCCAGCCTTCATATGTTGGAATTTGAAGACATAATACCTTTCTAAACCACTTCCCTGGGTTTGGTGATTTAACTGTAGTTGGCGGTGTCCGTGGTTCCTTTTGTTGCACTTGTCATTCCAAGTAGGCACTAATGTAAATGGTATGCTCAATACACTCCCTACGGTGCCTATTATTTGCCATCAGTTTCTCAAGATGTGGTTGATACATGATAGAAAACTAAGATAAATGAGTGCAAGGCCCACATAGCAACTCCACATTAGCATAGAGGTAATAACTATTCCTAACCCACACTTACTCACAAGCTATTCTAAGTTTCAAAGTTATTGGGTATTTCAAAACAATCTGAGACTAAATTCACAAAGAAATGATTGGACTGTGGAATGTCAAATTTAAAAAAAAAACTAATTCTCAAAAAAAAATTAATGATAACAACCTATAGTATCAACAAGAAAATTTTAAAAGAAGAGAAGATTTTTAAAACAAATATCTAATACTAACTTGTAACACCCACATTTTTCACTACAAAATTTTTTTATTTAATACATTGTGGTAGTAGAAGTACAAGAGAATCCAATGAAAAATGGGGTGTTACTGCAATATTTAATACAAGATAGGTGTCCCACCACTTAACTCATGTTAGACACAAGGCTAAGTGTCCAACAAACCAAACACAAGGGAAGCTAGAGTGTGCAATAAAGCTTAGAGATATGGAATTTAAAGGTTTACAATCTAGGGCTATGTGAGGCTAAAATCCTTACAAAAGATATACTAAAATAACACATTAACCATAACAAATAAACTTTAATAGAGGATACTTTGGTCACTCAAAGACCACACAAGAATGCCTCCAAAAATACTTACATTCATGTAGCACAACTAATCTTAAGAAGAGGATAGACCACTCACTAGTATTTATCACTGCACAAGATCTACTGTAACACCCTGGTTTTACAAACCAAAACATTTTATTTGCAAAGCTATGCGTGGAAGCTAAAACTATAAAAACGAAGGGTGTAACTACTACACTTGGTACAAGTTCGGTTACCCTTACCATCCTCATACTATGTGATAAGGGTAAAATTATTATTCCGCTTAGAATTCTAACAAGGATCAAGAAACATAATGGAGGAGACAAAAGATAAGTATTGTGCTACATAAAAGCAACATCAAAGATTTACAAAACTCGGAGAGAGAGAATGTAGAAGGACATGGGCTTCAAAAATACAATCGAAGTCAAATATATTGAAGAAAACTAGATAGCCCTTGGCTCTCTCAACTGAACTACCAACTTTAATTGAACTCAAAAGCTGACCTACAAAGATCACTACCTATTTAATAGGTAAGGGCTGATGAGAGGAATGCTTTAGTTTAATGATACTAAGTAACCCTTTATACTAAACCAAAAATAAAATGAGCATATAAAACATGCAAGACCTTAAAATAATAGATGGTATAAACATTAAACTATACATGCATCAATTTACCATTCTTATAATCACATACCACCAATACCACATACTAACCGTACTCGTTCATCTAGAATTAACTAAAAATTATCTATGGAACATTCAAGGGATGGTTTTTAGAGTATAATTAGAAAAAACATCGACCCAAGGCCAAAAAAATAACCACATGACACATAACTCATCGTTAATCCTCACAAATCTCATAACAAAGGCAGGCTTGCAAGCACAAATCAATAACAACTCATCGTATCATAGGTAGGCACAATGGCAGCTACCAAAGCATAGGTAGGCCCAAAGGCTACTACTGGATCACACTTATTTATTAGATATGACCAATTTTTATTCTTTTATTTACATTGAGTTCATATACCCCACTATTCATAAATTGGTGGAACTGTATGAAGCACCTCTTATAGACAACACATTTGAGTCACTATTATTATCAGTTGGAATAGATCCAATACCTCCCTGAGTAAAACACTCTTAAGCTACTATTCTTAAATCCATGGAACGATCTGAAGCATCTCTTTGGGAAAAAACACCTGAGCCACTATTATCATCTGATGGAATGGATCCAATACCTTGGTCCGGAATCACAAACTCTTCCACTTTAAATAATTAATGTCTTATCCATTAGGTTACTTATCTCAAATCATATCTTATTTATGATGACTATGGGGCATCACCATTCTCAATCCGGTGGAACGAACGTAACTGAAGCATCTCTTAGGGATAATACACCTGAGCCAGTATTATCATCCGGTGAAAAGGAGTTATGAAAACACCTCTCAAGGAAAAACACTCTTAAACCATTATTCTTAAACCAGTGGAATGCTCTAAATACCTTTTAGGGGAAACATGCCTAAGCCATTATTATCATCCAGTGGAATGCATCCAAAAACACCTTGGCCTAACTAACATGATATTTCACTTTAAATGATTAATGTCCTATTCATGATTTATTCAAAGTTACATAACAAATTTAAAATAGTTAAGCACATCACAAAGATCATAAGGTCGTTCTCTAGAGTTAAGCTCCCTATAGTTCTCCGAAACCCTAATTTCACACTTTTCTTATAGGTCTTCTTCTATCACTCTTTTAATCACCAAACTGATTACTTCTTCCTTAAATATTATTATTATCAACATCCTCAAATATCAAGGCCTAAATCTAAGGTCTTGAACATACGATAATAACCTTCTCCTAAATGTCATTTTTCCAAGGGCTTATAAACATTAATATCACAAATCAACCATAACTTTTCTATAGGACTCAAAACCTTACTAGGTTTTGTATACGTTCCCAAAACATTCGTATTAATAACACATCTAAATTTTTTTTGTCCAAACCTAAGGTTTTGCACATATGATAATAACCCTATCCCAAAAGTTACTATTTTTAGGGCTTATAAACCTTAATTTCTCAAACCGATCGTAACTTTTCTTGTAGGGATCAAACACTTGTCAGATTTAATATGCATTCCCAAAACACTAATACTAACAACATATCTGAATTTTATTTTCTAAATCTACTATTTCACACACATGATCATAGCCTCCTCATTTTAGGGTTATTATTCCCAAATCAACCATTTTTCATACTTTGTTAAACAATTATCATTTGTAGTTACTCCAAACACTTTATATAAATTCAATAGCATACTTCAAATGATATAAAAACTTAAAATACCATGATTCTCATATTTAACTCATGTTAACCAAAATACCCATATCAATTATAAACCCTTATTTCTTGCGAATCTTATGTACTTAGTAACATTACTTCTAAATCCACATTTTCTCCATAAACTATATCATACTCATTCCATAATCCTTATACTATTAATAAACCTATGATTTGCCCATATTTCACATCGAAGGTTTTTCCACATAAAATAAAAATATCGCTATATCATTACTTATTTATTTTCTATCATGTAATATCAACCACGTATCATAGTATTAGTAATCATATATTACTTCACAAAATAATAATAACATGGGAAAACAAAAAATCATGCATAACATATTTTTGACACAAATTCCTAATAGGATATCATACAAACTTTACCATTTTAGGAGAGTATAAAAGTTACCCGATGAAATGCCCCAAAACCTTAATTTTAGAAATTCTGGCCAAATAAGGATTTATTAGGGAAATTAATTAAATAAATTATTTTTATTAAAATAAAATGGAATTAATTAGGGAAAATTAAGAGGAAAATAATAAATATTTTAATTAGGAAAATTTTGGGTATTTTGCTAATTAAAATGGAATTTAAGAAAAATCTTTCAGAAATCCTAAATTAGCCTAAAAAGGAAATTTAATATTATTTAATTTAAATATTAATATTTTTTTAAATATCTCAAATTACCAAAATAATCCAAATATCCCAACCCACCTATTTTTCTTTTTCTCCCTTTTCCTTTTTCCTTTTCTTTCTTTCTTTTCTTTCCTTTTTCTTTTCTTTTTACTTCTTCTTCTTTTCTTTTTCTTCCTTACCCCCGACCTGGGCCAGCCCAGCGGCCCTCTTTCCTTTTTCTTCTCCTTCAGCACGGCCCAGCCCAGTATGGCGTGTTTCAATATTTCTTCCTCCCCCAACTGACTGGTTCCCTCCTTCTTTCTTTCTTTTCTTTTTCCCCCAGCCAGCCGCTCCACGAGCGCACACCCCTCCTTCTTCTTTTTCCTTCTCCCTTCCCCTATCGACCTACAACTACCCCGAAGATCCCGCCATCGGCCACACCATTTGATCCGGCCAATCTCCCCTCCCTCTCCCCTACTGACTCGCTTGCCGTTCGACCCAACCAACCAACCCTTCCTTCTCACGCACGACCCCTTTTTCCTAGCCAATCACCTCCCCTACCATAAAGAGGCCTGCACCGGCCTACCGTTGCTGTCGGTGAGCCATAACCTACCTACCCTATTCTCTCGTCTCTCTCCTATCATTATCCCTCTCTAATTAGCCTATATATATACCCCTTAAGCTGCCAAAATCAAAACCTTTTTCGCAGCCTAGAATTTCCCGACCTTTCCGTCGCCGCCGACCTAAACAACCATAGAATTTCCCCTTGCATCACCCTCTACTTAACTAAATCTCCCCCCTTCCTCTATTTTCCCTACACGAGCCACCTCGGCCGTGAAAAGTTTCCCTCCCAATCAACCATTCCCTTGTCCCTGCCACCCTCAACACCACCATCCACCACCACTCCCGTCGTAACCACCGCCTCCTACACCTCCCAAATTACCCTCCAGACTTTCCTCTAACTTCCCCTACCCTTCTTTTCCCCTTCCTTCCTCTCCTCCTCCCTTTCTCCATGTCCTCCACTTTCGGCCACCACAACTACCGCCATGCACCACCACCTTTGGCAGCTCTGCCACCTTCATTCCACCCCTCTCCATCTAGGCAACCATCAACACCCCAACTTCCACCCTCTTCCTCCCTCTCCTTTTCCCCACACTCAACTCTCTCTCTTTTCTTCTGTTTTTCCTGCTATCGTCACCGTCGCAGTGCACCATCATCGGTGCTACCTGTCACTACCAACCCAAGGTGGTACCCTAAATCCTCTCAAACCTTAAACCCTAATTATACAAGCTTTATTTATTTAATTTTATTATATTACTATTATTTTGATTATTATTATTATTATTATTATTATTATTATTATTATTATTATTTTTATTTTTATTATTATAATTATTATTCATATTATTATTATTATTATTATTATTATTATTATTATTTTGGTGAAGGGTCGAAGCCCTTATTTCACAATTATTTTGAATTATACCATTATTATTATTATTATTATTATTATTATTATTATTATTATTTTGGTGAAGGGTCGAAGCCCTTATTTCACAATTATTTTGAATTATACCATTATTATTATTATTATTATTATTATTCTTGTTGTTATTATTAATATCTATTATTATTTTTAGTATCATTATTATTATTAGGATAAAATCTTCAAACCTTGCATTATCATCTCTTATAATATTACTATTATTACTTTTATCTTTAGCAAAATTAGTATTTAGTTAGTGTTACTATTATTATATTATTGTTTTATCTAAAACCCTAATCTTAGAATAAAGTAGGAAATAATAGTATTTTTGGTAGGAGAGAACCTAATATTTAGTTTTTCCCACTTAGAGGTGATACCAGTCAAAACCCTAAGGAGGCGTAGGAGCATGCTCCAAGACCGGTGTCGTATTAGGTAAGGGTGTAGCTAAGTTCTTATGTGTGTTATGTGCCTTGTATTCCTTGTATCCCATGTATCATGATGTGTTATGTATCTTATGCTTATCATTATAACTATTTCATGTGTAGTGTGGCTTGGAGGTGAGATATGCTTATGTGCTTTCATACGGCATGTGTTACTATGTATATGTGGTGAAATTTAATGTAATATGTTGTGACCCTTTAAGACATGTATGTGAGGATGTTTAATATGGTATTGTGGGGTGGAAAGATGAAAAAGAAAAATGGGAGAGTGAGATGACTAAAGGGATGTAAGTTAGCTAACATATGTGGAATTAACCTAAGTGTTCCATGGTCCATGAGTGGTTGAATAAAAAGGGGATTTTAAATAAAATAAAAGAGTGGAAGAATCTATGGTTTTTCATGGAAGCTTCTAGGGTTTTGTATGGAAGAATCTAGGGTTTACATGGGAGTCTTAGGTTTTGCATGAAAAAGTTCGAAGGTTTGCATGGGAAGGTTAGCATCTGTATGGGAGTAAAATTTATGTATGAAAATTTGACTTGGGATGTAAGGAAATTAATAGAAGAGTTTTTTGGGTTTTTGGAGGCTTTGGGTGAAAATAGCATATGGGACAATATAAGGGTACATAGGAGATCAAGCTAGGGTTTGGGAGAAAACCCTAATCTGAGAAGGTGGTAAAAGGGAGAAATAAATGAGGGAGAGTGGAGTATGAGAGGGGGATGGAAATTATCAAGTGAGGATGATCATGATTAGTATGGAAAAATAAGAAGTGGAAGGTGAGAAATGGAGGGGTGCCATGTGGAAATGAGGAAGCTAGGGTTTGGTGTGGTTACCTAGGGTTTCGTGATCACATGTGTACTTAGGGAGTAAAGCGTAATGATGAGGGTTGAATTTAAGGGCTATGATGAGTAGGGTGTTAAAATAGTTTGGGTTGTGTGAGTTGGAGTAGGATGGGCCACATAGGCCTAAATTAGGGTTTCTAGAGAAAACCCTAGGGTAAGACAGTGATTGGCTTGGAGGTGTAAAGTAGTGGGCCTTGACCCACACTCTTAAGATTTAGGCCTCTAGTGTGAGTTAGGGAAAGAAGGAAAGGATGATGGGGTGTGTTAGGAGGGGTAGAGTCTCAAAATATAGGATGGGCCCTCTTAGGAGGATAGGAGTAAAGGGAGTTAGTAATGCATGTCTAGGGTGAAATCTATTGAATAATACACTATAAAACACTAATCATGTAAAGTGGAAGATTATTGAGCTGGGCCCAAACCAATCCACCGGCATAATAGTGGTCAAGTGCTGGGGTACCCTAGAGACCGATCCACCGGTGAATAATCGTGGTTAGGTGCATTCTGCCCTATAAGTGACCGCTCCACCAGCTAAAATAGTGGGGGATCCCAAGCTCAATAAACCAAACCCTAAGTTTGATAAGACATGTAAAAGACACTAAGTACTTATAGTGAAATACCACGCGAGTAGGGGCCAAACCGATCCACCGGTGTATAATAGTGGTTAGCGTGTTTCGCCTTATGAGTGACCGATCCACCGGCTATAATAGTGGTTAGGGCATATTATCCTATAAGTGACCGATCCACCAGCTAAAATAGTGGGGTTCTTGTACTTGCATAGTGTGAAATGAGTACCGATCAGAGATTGATTAATTAATTAATTCAAACTATAAATAGGCTTTTGTGTATTTACTAGAATGATTGTATGCTATTGTGTTATCATGTTTGGACTATGTGCTTTTGTATGTTGGCCTTAGTGCACGGTTACCTTGCTTAGTACGTAGCATATTGACTACCAATTTTATGGGTGTTGCTCATTCCACGAGTAGAAGGCACTTCTAACTTTATGCAGGTGGGTGATGCTTATTTTGATGCCTTCAATATTCATGAGGCATCAGGTGGGGCTAAGTGCTAAGTTGGAACTTGGCAGAAGAATCGAGAGCGGCATGGCCGAATTTCCCTTATACGATTTTCTAATGATGTTTGGAGTTTTCTAGATTTATCTTTTACCATTTGTCAACTGGTTTCCTCTTAAGGAACTTTGACTCTATACGTTGGTTTATAACTCTTTAACTTCGCACTCTGAATTCTATCTTATAATCGTTTAATGCTTATTTGAAGTGTTACTTTGATTTGATTTATATTGATCATTAAATTCTTTTTAGCCTTAGCACTTGGTACTGGAATGGTCGAAGTGAACCGATCTGGTACTAAGTGTGGCAGTAGCATTTCCGAAATTCACAATTTCTAATTTATTGCTTTCGTTTTAAAAAAAATAGCGAATTTTGGGGTGTTACACCTAAATTCTAGTAAAAGCACAAAAGTAGCGGTATCCTACTAAATACAACGAGATCCCACTAATAAACTTTTGTACCTAAAAATAACACCAAAATACCAAATTAATATTTTAACACCTAAACTAATATTTATAATAATAAAATATTTATTTTTAAAAAAATACCAAAATACCCTTATATATATAATACCATACTTAACTTAAAAAACAGCACAAACTCATATTGCACATGTAGTATAAGCCATGCACATAGGAAGGGGAAAAGGTGAAGTTAGCTAGCTACTTGGGTGAAGCAAGGAAGATAGTGGTAATGGTGGAGACTAGTGGTGATGGTGGCAATGGTGGTGGAAACGGCTTATTTGGTCTGGTGTAGGAAGGGATATGGCTACGTCGTAAGATGGTGCAAGGGTGTTATGAATGGTGGTGTTAGGAGGATGGTTCACCTGATATAGGAAGGCAAGGAGGGAAGGTAACCATAGAGAGGGTCGATGGTGGTGGTGGCTAGCAGTAGTGGAAGATGTAGGGATGATGGAAAGATGACTATAGTAGAGGGCATAGAAGGGGGAGGTGTAGTAACGGTAACAATTGCCACTACCCATAAACAAGTTATGGTGTGTTTTGATATAGGGAGGTTGGGGATAAAAAAAGTTTACTCCAGTGAAGGAGAAGAAAAGAAAGGCTAAAGTGGTGAGGAGGAATAAGAAGAAGAAAAGAAAGAGGAAAAAGATAGGTGTAGGGTGGCTGGTGGTGATGGAGATGGAGATGGTTGTGGCTGGGAAGCTAGGGAACAGTCATCTAGTATTGTGGTGCATAAGTTGAGATGGCTAGTTGGGAATAAATGGAGGGAGAAGCAATGGTAAAAAAATATTATTTCTTGGGGATGCTATAGGAGAGTGAGTCTAGGGGTTGGGGAAGGGTTCGAAAAAAACTATTGTAGGGAAGGAGAAGAAAGAAATAAAATAAAAAGAGATAAGCAACAATGAAGAAGAAGAAGAAGAAAAATGAGAAGAAGAATAATAGGAAGAAGAAAGAAAGAAAGAAAGAAAGAAATAAGAAAGGGGGCCAACGGTGGTGCTCTATGGACGAAGATGGTTGGGGCAGTAAGAGACTACACACGAAAGGAGCAGTGAGTGTGTGTGTGTGTGTGTGTGTGTGTGTGTGTGTGTGTGTATGCTATGTGTACATATATTTATAAGGACTTATTTATTCTCATACAAGAAAGGAGAAGGCAGGCTAGGGGTATGGTTCACATAGGTTCATGTAGAAGGGGAAGAAGGGTATGGTTCTACTGAGGAGAGGGAAGGTTTGACAGGATGTTGTGTGAGGAAATGAAATATAGGGGAAGGTTATCAAGGCAGTAGAGAATAACGGGACACATAAAGGTAAGAGAATGATGATGTGTAGAGGGTTTTAGAAAGGTAAAATGGTAAGGTAAAAGAAAAATAGGCTTATTTTATTTTAGTTTTAGGATTCATTTGACTAGGTTAGGATATTAGGTAAAAATAATTATTTAGAATAGGTCTTGCAAACATGAGAGAGGTCAAAATAATCAAGAAATATCTTTATAAATTTATTTAGGTTTTGGGTCAATGGTTATTAATAAAATAATTAGGCCAAAGTTTAAGGGTTGGTTTTGAATAAAAGGAAAAATATGCAAAAATAAAGGTTATGAAATTCTGAGGTGTTACATCTATTGCTCATGGGATTGAAAAAGGGATTGTCGTAACAACCCCATCAATATGCATACATACTAAGCGAACCAACCTACCACTATCATGTCAGAAATATCACAGACAAGTTCACACAACATGCTTATGATACCGAAGTGTTCATGTAAGGGTCCTATCATGCCTTTCACACATTATCACACAAGGTGTAATCCCCTAAAATTTTAAAAACCTATAATTTAATCAATAGCTTTTATTTAGGATCAATTAGCTTTTAAATTTATTTAATTAAATTATTTTATAGATTTTTGTGTATATAAAATTGGATAGGAATACTTTATAAATTAAAATAAAAATTTTGTTATTTAATTACACTCATTTTATTTAAATAGTTTTCCAAACCAAAATTTTTCTTAAATTGACCTTTTTAAACCAATATATTAAATTATATTAAATTAAATTATTAAACTTATTTATCTACCAAAAATATTACCTTCTATTATTTTATAAATTAAATTATTTTATTTTCCCTTTTTTACCTTTTTCCTTTTCTTTCTCCTTGTTTCTTCTTTTTCTCCTTTCTTTCTTTTTCCTTTTTCTTCCTTCGGGCTGCTAGGCACCGGCCTGCTTCTCCTCCCTTACGCACTGGGCTGCTGGTCTATTACTCCACTTCCCTCCTCCTTCCCCTGCACAGCAACGCAGCCCAACTCCTCTTCTTTTCTTTCCCTTCCTTCTCCCCCTAACTCGGGCCAGCCCACTTCTTTCTTTTTCCATTCACCTAGCATGCCCCTTCCCTTATCCTTTCTTCTTCTTCTTCATTTCTTCTTCTGCCATGCTCGACCATCCAACCATGCGCAGCTGCCACCTCCCTGTAGCTACCTGCCTCCCTGCTACTCTCCTTACCTCCCTCTCTCTTCCCCTGTCGTTTTCCTATCCCTTTTCGACCTAACCAACCCTTCTCTCTCCTCACGCATGCCTCCTTCTTTCTCTTCTTCCCTTCCCTATCCATACCACCCGACCAACCGCCTTCCACCCTACCGCCTATCTTGGCTGGCCACCTACTCCCCTCTTCTCCCTCTCCTTTTTCTTCTCCTCACCAACCCTTTTCTGCCCCATTTTTTAGCCCTCCTTGCCTTTCCCAACCTTACTTTCTCTCCCTTTTCCCATATTTTTGCACCGCCGCCCCACTCTGCAGCTACCACCGCCACACCAACCCCCTACACCGCCTCCTGCCACCTTCTACTCCTGCCCTACACCACAACACCACCCCTCGAGCCCCACTGCAGCCCTGCAACCCACCTCTTTCCTCTCCTCTTCTTTTTCTTCCTTCTCGACAGCCACCCTGCACCTCATCCTTCCACCACCTCTGCCACCACCTGGACCACCAAACCCCTCCCTATAATCTCCCCTACCATCCCCACACCTTCCTTGGCTGAAACAAAGCCCCTCACCTCCTCATTTCCCTCCTTCCTTTTCCTTCCTTCTCAGCCACCTCCACTCGGCAGCCATCTTCGCAGCCTTGCTGCCGCCGCCTCCCTTACCCTTGGTCATCGACAACCTATCCCCGACCACCACCAACACCCCTCTCCACCCCTACACCCTTCCCTTACCCTAAATCCTCCCCCACCTTCCCTCTTTCCTAGCCCCAAAACCTTAACCTGAAATTAGCCTCTCCCTTCCTTTCGTCCACCACCTTCGACTCTTCCACCCCTTGTTTTACATGCAGCTCATGCTGCATGAGCAGTGTGAGTTACTACATTCCTTGGTTTGATTTGGTTAATGAAATTTTAAGGTATAACAATATTTATGTTAAGTATTTCATTAATTAAGTTTTATAAAGTCTTATGCTTTTGTTTTTCTTATTTCTAATATGATAAGCATTGATATTATTTTTAGGTATTTGTTTTGCTAATCAAAGCTTGAATCTTTAATCGGGATACCGGTAAGGTTCGATTTTTGTGAGAATTAAGGTAATTATTAAACCCCATTTAAATGCATGGATAAATGTATGCTAGCACATTAGGGTTTTAATATGTTGTTATGCATGATATATGTTGTTTAATATATATATATATTTGCTTGTATTGATTGATAAAAAGGAAAGCATTCTAGTTTATGTGCCATGTGTGGAAATAATGCTTAAGTAAGGAGTTTGATTTTTTAATGGAAATGTTAAGTACTTATCCATGATGTATTTTGTTATTGTGACCATTAATTCATGAATAATATTATCGTGAGCCCTAAGGGCATTTTGGTAATATGTCTTGTACAAGAGTGTGGCCTAATATGTAAGGGTGCTAATGAGTATTATGTGGAAATATAATAGTTGGTGGAAGTGGATGATGAGAATGGAGTATTAATATTAATATTCATGTAGTGATGTGAATTTAATAAAAGTGGTGTAGTAAAGGGCAAAATGGTAAATTTGTAAGTAAAAGGGTATTATGGTAATTTTGGAAGTAAAGGATAAAATGGTAATATTGGAAGAAAAGGGCAAAATGGTAATTTTAAAAGAAAAAGGGTATTATGGTAATTTTGGAAGAGAAGGGTAAATTAGTAACTATAATAATAGATCAGGGTAAATTGGTAAGTATAATAATGGAGAAGGGTAAAATGGTGATTATAGTAATGGAAAAGGGTAAATTGGTAAGTATAATAATGAAGAAGGGTAAAATGGTGATTATAATAATTGAAAAGGGTAAAATGGTGATTATAATAATGGAGAAGGTTAAAATGGTGATTATAATAATGGAGAAGGGTAAAATGGTAATGATAATAATGGAGAAGGGTCGATTGGTAATTATGATAATGGAGAAGGGTAATTTGGTAATTTAACCAACTAAAGGGCAGTTTGGTAATTATGATAATTGATAAGAGTAAATTGGTAATTATGATAATGAAGAAGGGCAATTGAGTAATTATAATATTGGAGAAGGGCAATTGGGTAATTATGATATTAGAGAAGGGAATTTGGTAATTTAACCAACTAAAGGGTAAATTGGTAATTATGATAATAGAGAAGGGCAATTGGGTAATTATTATAATGGAGAAGGGCAATTTGGTAATATAACCAACCAAATAGAAAATATGATAAGTATAACAATTATGAAGGGTGATTGGTGACCTAATAAGTGTGGGAGATAATTTGGGAACCTAATCTAAATAAGGGGCAATTTGGTAATTATGCAACATGGAGGGTAATATGGTAATTTGGCAAGTAAAGAAGGGATGACTTAATAATTATACAAGCAAGGGGTAATTTGGTAATTATGCAACACGGGGGTACTATGGTAATTTGGTAAGTAAAGAAGGGATTAATTAATAATAATACAAGCAAGGGGTAATTCAATAATATTGTAGAGATGAAAGGGATAAATCAGTAACTTGTATCTAATATGTCGATGGGATAGTAGAGTTTCATAATAAAACTCAAGTAACACTGAATAGCAGGATAAGGATATTTGACAATTAGTAAGTATCACAAGAATGAATCCTAAATCGAAATTACATGAGATTATGATGGCCTTAATGATTCCTCTATGCTATCTTGGATAATTGTATGAATAAGAAATACCTAATGATATCATAACGATTGAAAGTGAATAAGTATTCGATCGTTGTTCTTTTTATGATCACCTTAATTAAGACACTAATAATCAAAGTGAAAGATCTCGAGATCAGGAATAGTGGCTCTTTAGGGGTCGCTACCCTAAAGACATGGTTTAGCCCATGGTTATTTTTGTATTTAATGGTGTGCCTTTGTCCCACATCTAGGCCCTACATCCTACTCTATCTAACTTTACGAACCTATTTAGGGGGTATGCATACTTATGAATTAGGTGTCCTTGTCAGTAAGGTACTAAGTAGCTGTATGCACCAATACGGCTAGGGTACCTTTACATCCTTGGGTTGATAGTTGAAGGGTACTGAGTAGCTTGTATGCACTAGTGTGACTGGTGTACCTTTGTGTCTTCGAGATCTTGATCTCCCCATCTAGGTGAATAAATGGAATTGTTGTAATGATTAAAAAGGGAAAACACTAATCATGAAAGTGAAAGACTTGTGATTCAGGGTCAGACCGGTCCACCGGTGAATAATAGTGGGCAGGGAGCATTCTACCTTGGAGATCGGTCCACCGACGAATAATAGTAGTCAGCAGCATTCTACCCTATATGTATTTCAGTCCACCAGCTATAATAGTGGGGTTCCCGCACTCACATATATATAATTAAATCATGGAAAAATACTAATCACTTATAGTGGAATACTATGCAAGTCGGGGCTAGACTGGTCAACCGGCGAATAATAGTGGCTAGGAGCTTTCTGCCTTGGAGATCGGTCTACCAGCCATAATAGTGGTCAGGAGTGTTCTATACTCTATGTATTTAGGTCCACCGGCTATAATAGTGGGGTTCCTGCACTCACATGGATATATAATTCGAGAGATGACTGAATGAGGATGGACTAATGGCTTAAGGCCCGAAAGTATTGATTTTACATTATGACCTATTAATATTTGATGGACTTGTTAAGTATGTGAATGTTATGTATGCATATATTATTATATATGTATATAGTTTTGTATCATGTGTTGCGTTGTGGGCCTACTTTTCAATGTGTTTTAAAGGGTTACTCGGTACCATAGTACTAAAGGGTTCCATTCATGGGGTCCCTACCTATTCAATGGGCAATGTCCCTTACAAGTCCATTTCAGGTGCTATTCAAGTGGGCAACAGGAAAGAGCGTAAGGATTATCTAGAATTTTATGGTTTCACTCTTTCTCTTTTAATCCCTAGTTTAAATGTAACCTATATTCTTGTAACCACCATTGGTAGATTATATTCTTATAAATTGTTTATTATGCTACTCTGATTTTAGTATGGTTTGAGTTTCTCATAAATTGTATTTTACTCTTTCAACCTTAGCACTTGATACTAGAACGATAGGAGTGAACCGGTCTCATACTAAATGTGGTGGTAATATTCCCAGAATTCACAGTTTTTTTTATTTCACTTCCGCTAATTCTTTTAATAAAACAAAATTTTTCAGTAGTGAATTTTGGAATGTTACACACGGTTATGCTTGAATTGACTATGGATGTACACATATAATTTTTGATCAATGGGTTACTATAATATAAGGATCATGGTTTCATTTCAAAAAAATTAGGTGATTAATAAAGAAGACATAACTAAAAAAGAGGATTACATGACAATACAACACTCAAATATATATACAATAATAGGTATGCCACATTATACATTCAAAAGAACACATGATTGACAAAACATTTAAGGAAGGTAAATGTGGGTTACATGATATACTTATAAACCATTAAGTATTATCTTTAGTTAAACTAGTAATATCATTCCTTTATATCCATTTATTGATAAGCTAGGGAGTAGAATTATATATTAATTCACAACTTAAGTAAGGTGTGAGCTCTTATCACTCCATGAGGACAAAACCAATTATCATCTTAATGAAGTAACCATATCAACTTTCAGCATAAGATATTACGAGACCATTTAATATGCCTCTAGGTATCATTCTAGCTACCATCTTTCATTATGTGAACATAGAATTCCTCTACCCCAACTTATTGAGAAATAGGTGGGATTGTTCCCCAAGGTCTCTCAATACCTATAGAATTCAAAATGAATAAATGGACATAAATTTTAACTAAATCCAAGGTGATTAATAGATATAAGCCTAGACGAAGACAAATTAACTTGATGGGTATAAGTCTGGCTCATGCTAAAATAACTTTTATGTGGTGACCAAACCCTTTAGTATCAATACACACTAGTAATTTATCATCATTATCTAGAATAATAAAGGCATTGGGATCAACAAGAATCCCAAGATCGACTCAAATCTCACTCCAAGGCACTCAAAGACAAACTACCCCTAGTAGCTAATCAAAGATCGAATAATCTGAACCTATAATAATCCAACCTAAAATCCTTCAAAAAGTATTAAAAATTTAGTTTGTATAATATAAACTAGTTTTGGTTTTAAAATGGGCTTGAAATTCTAGTAAATATGTGAATTTTAGGCGTATAGATTGACTGGTTTGCCTAATCTATTGACTGGTATGCTAAAAAATTAAGAGTTTTGTTCTCAACAAACTAGTCCGTTGGTTTGTCCAAACTAATCGACTAGTTATCCGAAAATGTCTATGATATAAAGGAACAAACATATGCTAAATTTCTAGGTGGTCTTAGCATGATGGTTTGAGATAAAATTCAAACTTGTCTATATAATTCTCTTGAAAATATGATTAAGATATCTTTGAGATTTTAAAAACAAATAAAATCTACTAAGCCTCATGACAAGCAAAATCTTGCTTCCACAATATACTACTCAAGCTACTAAGTATGGGGCGAGTAACTCAAGTTCTACGAATGTTAAGAAGAAAAAAGGGATTAGTCGAGAGGAGCAGGGTAAGTCCAAGGTTAATGAAGTCTCTACAAAATAATGTTTTAAGTGTTGAGGATTTGGGCACATCACTTGAGAATATCCTAACCAAAGAATATTATCTATATAAGATATTAAAGCTATGGAGATCTGTGATGAAGATCTTGAGTTTGAGTGAAATGAAGAAATGTTATGTGAGTCGTAGGATGAAGACAATTCTTGTTATATATTGCAAACTAATAAGCAACCTAATCAACGAGAGAAGATATTAAAGACTAAAAGAAGATTGGGAGATATAGTTTTTCATGTTATCATTGATAGTGGATTTTATACAAAGGTGGCTAATGAGACGATGATGAAGGAATTGGAGTAAGAGACCACACCACATCCGAAGCCTTATTCTATTTAATGGCTTAATAAGGATAAAGGATTCAAGGTAATAAAACAAGCCTTAATCTTATTTAGAATTGGTAATTATCATGAATGATGTGTTATGTGATGTTTTGCCTATGGATGCATGTGGAATCTTATTAGGTACACCATGGCAATATGATAGATGTGCTATTTATAATGGTATTACTAGTGAATATCTTGTTGAAATGGATAAGAAAAAGTATAAACTTAAACCTTCTAAGTGTGATAATGACAACATAATAAAAAATAAAAATAGTTTATTTTTGCATGAAAAGGCTATGACAGAATGTATTAAGGAAGAAGGTAGTTGCTATGTTATGATTATCAAGTGTTTCCTTAATTAGATGAGCTTATTGACGAATATAAATATGTGTTTCCTAATGACTTACCACCAGGATTACAACTTAAAAGGGAGGATAATGCTAATTCTTAGTATGTCTTTACCTAATCAACTTACTTATATATGTAATCCGGGAAAAGGTAAGGAATTAGGGAGAAAAATAAAAGAGCTTATAGGAAAAGGATATAAATTCTAGGTTGTATACCTAAATTACTTGTTCCTAAAAAAGATGGTGCGTAGCGCAAGTGTAATGACTCTAGAGCTGTGAACAATATAACTATCAAATATAGATTTTCTATATCTAGATTAGATGACATGTTAGACGAATTATGTGGAGCACAAGTATTCTCTAAAATTTATCTAAGCAGTGGATATCATCAAATGAGGATAAGATAAGAGGATGAAATGGAAAACTACTTTTAAAGCAGAATATGGTATTTAAAAATGGATTGTTATGCCATTTGGATTGTGTAATGCCTTAGTTTGTTTATGAGACCAATTAATAAAGTTCTTTGACCTTTTATTGGAAAATTTATTGGGGTATACTTAAATGATATACTTTTGTATGGTAAAAATAAGCATGATTAACTTATTCATTTAAAAAAATTATTTGATAAGCTAAGAGAAGCTAAAATCTAAAAAAAACTAAAAAAACAAATTTGATTTTATACTTTTGAGTATTGTTTTCCTTAGTTATATGGTAAGTAGTGAAGGTATAAAAGTTAATCCTATAAAGATTCAAGCTATTTGGGACTGGGTAATACCTAAGAATATTCATGAGGTGAGGAACTTTCATGGATTAGCCAGTTTCTATAGAAGATTCATTAAAGACTTCTCAACTATTGTGGCACTGATTACACATCTTCCGAAGAAAGGTAAATTCAAGTAGGGAGAATATGCCACTAAAGTTTTGAGACTTCAAAGATAAACTATGTAATACACCATTATTATTATTTCCTAACTTTGATAAATTATTTGAAGTTACATGTAATTTTCATAGGGTGGATATAGGAGGTGTACTCTTACAAGAAAAAAGAGTCATTGCATTTTCTTAGTAAAAAAGTAAATGGTGCTAATATGAATTACTCAACATATGATAAGGAATTCTATACCATCATAAGAAGCTTGGAAGCATAGAGTCATTGACCTAAGACCCTTTTTTTTTCTTTGTTTCTTTTTTACATTCAGATCATAATAGCCTAAAATATTTGTATAGACAAAAGAAAATTAGTCTTAAGCATGCAAACCGAGTTAGTTTCTTACAATCCTTCATGCTTTTTGTTAAACATTTCGATGGTAAATAAAATGTAGTAGCAGATGCTTTATCTAGGAGATTTGTGATACTTGTCATGTTGAATGCTAAATTATTAAGTTTTAAAATGTTGAAAGAATTATATGTGAAAGATGAATATTTATTTGAAGCTTATAATGAATGTAAGAAAAATCATAGTTGTGGTAAGCATATGCTTCAAGATGAATTTTTTTTTAAACTTAATAAGTTGTATTTACCTCATTCTAGTGTTTGTGATTTACTTGTTAAGTAAGTATATGATGGGGCATTTTAGTGTTCATAAAACCATAGAAATATTACAAGAAAATTTCTACTAGTCACAAATGATGAAATTAGTACAAGTTATTATTGGGAGATGTGTGATTTGTCAAAAGAGTAAGAGTTTATTCCATAAAGGTTTGTACTCCTTTACTAGTTCCTAGTCAAACCTAGGAGAATGTTAGTATGAAATTTATCTTATGTTTACCACTAACACAAAGGGGAGAAGATTCTATTATAATGGTGGTAGATAGGTTTTTTAAAATGGTACATTTTATTTCTTGTAATTAAATGGATAATGCATCTCATGTGGCAGATTTATATTTTAAGAAAATAGTAAGGCTTCATGGTAATCCCAAAAATATAGTATCGAATAGAGATGTGAAAATTTTAAGATACTTTTGGAAGAAACTTTGGCATATGTTAGGTACTATGTTGTTGTTTAGTACATCTCATCATCCATAAATGGATGTTCAAACCAAAGTCACTAGTAGGACCTTAGGAACTTTATTACGAGGATTAGTTAATAAAGGTACAAAATATTGGGATATAAAACTTACACATGCTAAATTTTCATATAATATAATTCCTTCTAGTACAACTCACTTGAGTCCATTTAAAGTTATCTATGGAGTTAATCCTTATTTACCTATTGATATATTATCATTAAAGGAAGGTGATATTAAGAACTATGATGCTAAAGAAAGAGTTAAAAAAAAATTCATGAGCAAATAAAGAATAATATTGAGAAACCTAATGCTAATTGCCAAAAACCAAGATAACATAAAAATATTTTCATCATTAGACTTAGTATGGTTACATTTAAGAAAAGAAAGATTTCTGAACATAAAAAAGAATAAACTAATGCTAAGAGTATATGGAACATTTAAAATCTTAAGAAAATTTAGAAATAATGCGTATGAATTAAAATTACCAGAATCCTATTGATGAGTTTCTAGGACTTTCAATATTGGAGATTTATCTCTTTATTATAGTAATGCTAATTTGATGACAAATTCTTCTTTATAAGGGGATAATAATGTAGGGGCATCTCCATCTCATTCTTATCATGTTGAATAGCAAGAATTAGTATATTTGGAGGTCGTACTTATCGTTATTGAAAATCTTGAACACCATCATAATAACCCTAATAATGTTTTATAAAGTGATTCTTATAGGTATAACATATATTGGTAAGAATAGGACTTCATCAATAATATCTAATGTGCAAGATAATGACAATGCAAGGGTTATAAATTTGCATGGAAGACAAAGTTACATGACATGAAGCTTGGTTATTTGATTATTCCATGCATTATCATGATTAGGTTTTATGTAACTTTGATATTTTATGTAAACTTTGTAATATCTTATTGTGTAATTGTAACTTGTGCATATATACCATAAGGACATGTGTTGGTTTAAATCTTATTCAATTAGGTAGTTTGATTTGGGATTAATTAATGAGAGTTAGGCTCGACCTCATATGCTATATATATATACCTTGTGTAGTCAGTGGTGGTGAATAACCTTACAACCAAGCACTTAATGAAAAAGGGATAACTTAGAGTCAAAACTCTTAATGAACCTATCTTCCTATTTTCTCTTCAAGTGGGGATAATCTGAGTGAACTTCAAGAGCTATTCTATAGAGAAATTAGATTTTTCTCTTTATAATTCTTTTGATCTTGGAGTATATCAAAACCTTCCAAGTTTCATCTGTTTGAATCATCCAAACCATCAAGTTTCATCCTTCTTTGGTCAACTTTGCTGTTCAACAAACCAAACTCAAAGGACATGCATTTGTGAATGATATTCAACTATTATCTTATACATCAACCCTTGTTGTTGCATTGTTAGTTAGTAGAGGCATTATATGTACTACCCTTATTATTTCATTATTGGTCAGTAGAGGCATTATGTATAATACCCTTTCCGTAGAACTATTGGTCGATACAAGCATTATGTACTACCTTTGTGTGTTGAGATTATTGGTAGTATTGCATGATGATATATGTATTATCTTGAGTTTACATATGGCCTAGTTATATTGTGTTGTGCAATTTGTAGCATACTAGGGTTTAATCATATTAAGATGCTTTTGAAAGCACGAGTATCATGATAACATGTTTTAGGGATGATGACCTATTATAGTGGATGTTTTCTTTAGTAGTGTATCATGATAGGTTTTACCATGTTATTGAATAGGAATATGCAATTTAATTTGGGTTTGATATATTTACTTAGTACTTATTTATTGGACAAATAATTTTTCAATGGTTGTGGCACATTTGTTATTGTTGCTCTTGGAGCTTTGATTTAATAAGAGAGTAGGGCTCCCGATGTTTATCTCATGTTGGAAATTTTTTGTTTTGGTTATAATTGTTTTGATTTGACTTGTAACTTTGTATTAAGATTTTGTAAGGTAAAAAGATTTACCTTGTAGTAGTCTTTATCTTTTATTATTGTTTTTCATACTTGAGGTTGCATCTGACGGGAGTTAATTGAACATGCACACATTTTCTTATGATATAGGTGACCTCTCTCTCTCTCTCTCTCTTAGCTTCTATATTATAATTTCAAACAAAAATTTTAAGTTGAAATAAGTGGGTCTCTCTCTCTCTCTCTCTCTCTCTCTCTCTCTCTCTCTCTCTCTCTCTCTCTCTCTCTCTCTCTCTCTCTCTCTCTCTCTCTCTCTCTCTCTCTCTCTCTCTCTCTCTCTCTCTCTCTCTCTCTCTCTCTCTCTCTCTCTCTCTCTCTCTCTCTCTCTCTCTGTGTGTTTCTACATTATACTTTCACACAAAAAATTTAAGTTGAAATAAGTGGGGCATTTACGAATCTGATTGCTTTCGATATAAAAATGAACTAATCTAGGATTAACTTGGTTTGAATCTGACATTTCAAATTAACTCGGAATAACTCAAACCTTAGCTAGTTTAACTCAATCCAAAAAATTATTATAAAATAGCCTAAATCCATATTAGCTTGACACAACTTGATAAATTAAACTAATAAAACTCAAATACATCCAAACTTGAGTTTGACCTAACTCAAATAATAAAATAATTTAAAATAATATAAAATAACTTGACTCCATTGTATAACCATCTTCAAAGAAAAATAATCCACACACAACTATACTACCTAAGGACAACTATACTATACCGTGTTCAAATCCTAACCTGATTGCCATCTTTAGCAAATTTCTCACATTAATACCTTTGCGGCCGTGTTCAAATTTCTCACATTATAATGGTAATTACTATAATTAGAGTAATAAATAGAACTACAGTAATTATCAGATTTGATCCGATAGTACTAAATACTAATCCGATTCGAAAACCAAGTCATTGAAAACAACGCCATAGTTCCTTTGTAGTTGTGAAAAAATCTACTAAAAAAAAGATGCCCCCTGCCCCGATACAACACTGCAACAATTATAGCCGTTGGATAACTTGCAACTCGTCCGGAAAGTGAGAGCCGTTTCTACTTAACAGTAGATTAGTAAGACAGAAGAATCCAAGGATAGTACAAAAGCATGTATGATAAAGTAAGATGGCATGAAAAGAACAGAAGGTCGTTTTGAAAGGAAATGACACGAATCAATTATGAAGCAATGCTTAGCTCAAGTGGTTATAGTATGAGCACCTTAGCCAATTGGCCTCACCCAAAAACATCTAATATCTCCTCAACTAGAACTAAGATGAAATAATAATCTACTCATTATTTCCAATGAAAGGAATTAATATGAATTCCCAAGATAAGCAGCAGCTAGCGCCTAGCAGGAAGCTTTGCTATGAAATCAGAAGCTCCAATCCTCAAGGAAGTTCAACACTGGGATATTTGCAATGCTCGTAACCTGAAAAGAAAAATCAGGAAAAAAATGAATAAAACTCCCAAGTCTCATGGTACGCTGTCAACCATGAGAGGAACTGCCAATTTATATTAATCAGAGTGAATACGCTGACTTACTCGGATCTTGGGTGGTTTGGACAGCTAACCCATTGAAGAAACAAGTAGCACCTTGTGGTCTCATCTGCGCCCAATATGAACTGAAAGCATAGCTAGCATGCAACAACACTGAATTCGGCTTATAACACGTACCTCCAGGTTGGATCGCATCACAAGTACCATTACCCTGTCCACAAGCGTATGTCAACGCACCACTTACTTCAGTCATATTCACTGGCCCCTTTGCAGCCACACACCATATCTTCCCTTTATACGGCTCATTATTAGTCGGCTGTGGCAACGGTTGGGAATATGAAGCCAATGTCCCTCCCGATAAGTCAATAGGATAAACATTCGTGCCATTGGGGTAGAACAATCCCCAGTGTCGTTCAGTTCCTGGTCCGCCCTTTTGGTTCTCGTTGTAAAGTGAGAAGATAAATGCAGGCAAAACAGCACCAGGGCAAGCGGGTGTGCCTTGTGATGGTTTAGCATTCAACTTCCTCACCAAATTCCTGTTGTAGACCGCAGCATTATAAACATTTGCTCCGACTTGATCGATGTCACCACCGTTTGGCCACCCAGTTTCAGCGATCCAGATCCTAATATCTGGGTACCCAAGCTTTTTCATCGCAAAATGTACGGAATCAAGCATCTGATCCAACAGATTGGTGTAAGTCAGGCTGGTTGCAGGGTCGGTGTACGTATTGTTGCCCTCAAATAAGGCATAGCTTAAGCTAATATTCTGGTAATTAGCTGCCCAAGTAAAATATGGGTAGCAATCAACAAAGAAGAATGATTTAGTCTTGTTCAAGAATTTCAACATAGGCTTCACAACAGGCTCAGATATATCAGACCTAAAGCTAGAGTTCGAAGGCTGTAAAACAGAATCCAGGACATCCATAGCTGAAGTCGTACCGACCTTAACCTTACGAACATCATGAACTTTAAGTGCATATTTCATTTTCCTCATAGCAGGTACAAGATCAAACCAGATCCTCTGCTTATAAGCTGGATCCATGTAACTAAGGATCTCATTACCCACAAGTAAGTATCTGATTCGTGTCTTAGGGTAAAAAGGAAGTATATTGGTTTTAACCCACTGGTTGGCCATTGTTTGGTTTGTGGAGATGTTGGATATGATCTCATTTGGTACCATGACTGAGACTTGAATGTTTGTTCCCTTGAGTGATTCAAGGATAGATGAGTTTGCGTCGTAGATCTTAACACGACCTACATTGATGGACCTCATGAGGTGTAGCGATTCGGATGGTTTGGGCAGGTCGTTTCCCAATTGACCATAGTTCACACCAACTTTAGGAGAGAAATGAGCACCTGAAAACGAAATAAAAAAATGGAATTTGTAAGCAGGCAACTTTAGGAAAGCAGAATCCAAAGAGGGATCTTGATCCTTGTATTATGGAAGTAAATTTACGCAGGCAAGAAAGATAAAAAAAAAAAAAAAAAAAGTCGAGTAAAAAATGAAAACCCATTGGTCTCAGAGGTAAACAGATGCACGCATCATTATAGATTGTAGAAAGCATGAAGGCAGGTTCAATCCGTGCAAACATAGAAGGGAAATTTGCAGCAAAATAGTTGTACCAACGTCATGATAGCAGAGTCTGCTCCTCTAAAATTAATGAAACATAAATAAACGCAACCAAGCACCAACGAAACCCACATAAATTTCATATGCCCATATAAAAAGACTCAACTAAATCAAATACTACAAGTACTACTACTATTACTACAACTACCATGCCCTCAGGAAGCAGTTAAATCAATGAAGCCCATAAACAATCAATGTGAAACCCAGAAAGACAACGTAAATGGGTACATTAGGAACGTTGGAATAAACCCAGAACAAAATCAAAATATACAAACTAGTACCATGATATCAATTCTAAGCAAAGCAGAACGAAACAGCCTCGATTAAAATCTATGCCACTACTCACTAAATTCATCATAACGAATATCGACCAACCACAAACTACCAAAAATGAAATACAGATGCTGAAGAAAGGTAAGAATGTACCTGAGAGACAGGAGGCAAGAGAAAAGACGCAGACCAGAGTAATCAGGGTCGTTGGTCCCATTACGCTTGGAAAATGAAGCAGCGCAGCTGCTATAACTAAGCTCAAAGCTTTGGAGTGAAGTAGAAGAAGAACAAGAAAAGTCCCTTCTGCTAGGACGGTAAAATATATAGTTCGATGAAATAGTATGAAACTTGTTAGACAATCGCTAAACGCGCGTTTCTACTTTCTAGTTTCTACTTTCAACATTATTAATCAAAAATTCCCAAGAAAAAAATATCAGCAATATCGCTCCTTTTTCACTGAGATTTTTGAAAAGGGCGTAGCAGTCAGGTGTGTGTGTCTATATTATAAGATGGATGTTCTCTTCATCAAATTTTCTGGGGCTTGGGATCTAAAAGTAGAGGTGGGTAAAGAAGATATTATAAAATCAATCAGTGTGGGAAGCCGCTGGATTGTGCAGAAATGCGAATATGTGGGAAAAGGATTGTGTAGCGTGAGGGAGAAGGGGAGGGAGACGAGCTAGAAAAAGACTAAAAAAGGGAGGAACAATCAATTAGCAGTACGGTAAATGTAAAAAACAATGGTAGCGGGAGGGGCGACCGGGTGTCGAAAATGACGTCGTCTTGCTTCAAGTGTAAATAGTAACATGGGGAGGTGGAAGGAGAAGAGACCGTTTAACAATTATAAATATCAAGAAAATAGGGTTTTGGTCCTTTTGGAGATGATGGAGGCCCGTCATGTCGGGGAGGCACAGAGGCCTAAGGTTGTCAAGATTCTGCGAACATATGCTGTATTAGTAAAAATAAAGTTCATCACTTACCAAAAAATAAATAAATAAATAAAGTTCATCAAATATAAAATAAAATAAAAAGGAAAAGGCAAAAAGTAAAGTTGATTTTCTTTTCCACTTTACTGAGCCGAGGCCTGGCCGCCTGTAACGGCTATTAAACCCTCGGACATGCTGCCTATACTGTAGCTCATTTTGGGCCGAGGATTTCTATACGGATCAGCAACAAAAACATTTTAAGTGTCGTGATAATAGTAGAAAATAAGTGTGCAATGCTATTGTCAAGATCAAACGACTGATTCTACATAGCTGGAGACTTAAGAGTATCTACAATAGATTAAAAAAAAAAAAAATTAGATCCTAATCTTAAATTTAGGAACTTTAAATTTAAAATTATGAACTTAGAAAAAAAATTGCTTCTAAAATTGGGTTTTATCAAAAATTTAGGATATCCCAAAATCAATAACCGATGCCAAAAAGTTCCATTGGTATGCTGGATGCATGAAGACCACTTGGCGGCTTCTATACTAATAGAACTTATTTTTAATATTTTTTGGTATATTTTTAGTTTAAATATTACTGTTAGAATTTAATTTTTTTTAATATATTAAAAAAATACGATCGTTAATAATAACGGTAAAAACATTTTGGCCATAAATACATCATTTTTTATCCATACTTTTATATCTTCTATTCTACCTCTCTTTCTCATATTCATTTCTCTACATAATTAATCTTATTCATTTCTCTAGTTATTTTTATTTTATAAATTTCACTTGTCATATTTATTTTATTAATAATTAATTTCTCTACTTATATTTATTTTTTAAATTTCTCTAGTTATAATTTTTTTTAATTAAATTCTCTACTTATATTTATTTTATTCATTTATCTTCATTATTTCTCAAGTTATATTTATTTGGTTAATTTTTCTAGTTATATTGATTTTATTAATTTCTATAGGTATATTTATTTTATTAGTTTCTTTACTTAATTTTATTTTATTGATTTCTATACTTGTATTTGTTTTATTAATTACTTTCATTATATTTATTTTATTAGTTACTCAGATTACTAATCGTGGTTCGACCCACCAACTTAAAACTTACTTGGTAAAAGAAATATGACAATTTGAATACAATAAATAGTTTATGTTCATATTGGTTCTCTATATTATAATATTTATATATGTTGTATTAATTATTATTTTTGTAATATTACTATATTTATATTTTCATTGTAATATTTTCGTAATGTTATTTAAATTGTATTTCCCTTTTTTATTTCATAATGTTATTGTAATCCTTACTTCCATTTTTATATTTTTGTAATATTTTTGTATTTGTATATCCGTTGTAATATTTTTATTAATTATATTATATTTATATTTTTGTTGCAACATTTTTTTAATTGTTTTTATTATAGTAGAAAAACTATAATAGGTTATTTTAAAATTAATTAAATCAAATATTAATTTTAAATTTATTATAGTAGAAAAACTATTAATTTTTATATATAGATTGATATAAATTAAAAGTTAAATAATATAAAGTATAAATAATTGATGATGTAATTGATAAAAGTAATTGGGTATTGTAAATTTAAGATTGGTAATTGTAGAATATTAACTTAAATGATTGAATAATATAATTGAGATCTGAATATGAGGAGAGCATTATAGATGCTCTTATGCCAATCTATTGGAGCGACATCATGAGAGAAAGTATGCCCAATCACATTGGTAGAAAAGATCCAACGTGAAAGACACTAACCTCGTTGTAGAGAATTTATCGAGGAATAAAGTAAGAATTAGTTTTAGTGTGTTTGATACTTCTTATAAAAAGAACTATTTTTTCAAAAAAAATATTCCAAAATATTTTAAAAAATAATTATATAATATAATTAATTTTTATAAATAATACCAAATAAGCTGTCAATTGGTGATGATGTAAAAAAAATTAGGTTATAAGAAATTAATGTCATAGGATGTAAAATTGATAAAGGAATATTATTTAATGGAAACTTGAGTCAAACCGTAATATTTTATACTTTTAAATCTAATCGTTATAGATTGT
The DNA here is from genome assembly GCA_039764185.1 of Tamarix austromongolica. Classification (NCBI taxonomy): domain Eukaryota; kingdom Viridiplantae; phylum Streptophyta; class Magnoliopsida; order Caryophyllales; family Tamaricaceae; genus Tamarix; species Tamarix austromongolica. The sequence goes on along the minus strand of CM077809.1, from coordinate 139,585,803 downwards.
CAAATTTACTAATGAAATTTAATTTGTACTATTATTGATTCTTCATTTCATACTTTAAAACTTTCATTTGCATATTAACAATTAAAAAAAGAATACCCTATGAAAAGAATTTAGTACTTGTAATGTTGTTGGTTTAAAATGTAACTACTTTATTTTAATAATTTTTTATTATCAAATTATTTAATTAATTTTTTCTAGTTGTTTAGTTTTGTAGTTTTTTGTCAATCCTCTCCTCAACTTTTTTTTTTCTAGAAATTGCGGATGAACTTTAAATTTTTCATAAAATGATTTGTTTCGATTTAAAGAATGATTCTGATAACATTTAACTAGTTTTCTAACTGTAAGGACTCTTTTAGTTAAAATATAAATGTTGTTGAAATATACTCATGAATCATGTAATCACTTTTATTCTTATTTTTAGAACTCTTACATTTTAAGTATTTTATGTAAAACTACATCTTCAAATTATAGGTTTGTTGAGGGTTTTGATATCATTTTACGATTTTAATTATTTATCTGTCCTTATGATTTTTTTATATAAATCATTTCCCAATTATTATTTCACATTTCATTTAAAATTTAACATATAATATGTTAGGGTTTTGGTCTGTTTAGAATTAGTTATAATTTTTTGAAGTTTAAGTATTTGAGGGTATTTTGGTCATTTTGCCTAATTTTTAAAATGTCGAGATAAATAATTGTATAATGATGAGGAAATAGATTAAGTGTAATAATTGGGGTCTAATATAATGATTATATGGGTTTAGTTCTTAACATGGATTAAAATGATATTAGAAATCCTAGGGACACTTCTGTCATTTCATGTGTGAAACGGGCTTTTCTAAACTTGGTCTTAGCCTTAAGTTTTCCTAGATAACATTTCTTAGTGTGTCCTTAATTTTGGTGGATTAATGAGATTAATTGAAGGTTTTTTTATAATAAGTAATGTTAGGATTTTTTTTAGGGATGGATTGGCCTTTTGTTAGTGTTAGTTTATTTTTGTTTAAGCATACCTTAGTAATAATGCTAGTATTCTTAATATAACACAAATGTTGGTATTTGTTTATCTTCTATAAGTAGTTTTGGACCTTCATGTCAAGTGAATAGTTTGTGTCTTTATGCCAAGTGAATGGTGTCAATCCTTTGGTCATGTGATTGATATTAGGCCTATGTCCCTTTATAGATCAATTATAGTTTGATAATCATGGATCATAACAAAATAAATGGCTAGGTGTGGTTATGGTGATTATAAGTGTTTTTCTGTAGTTGTTGATAAATGTTGGATAAATCATTAAATAAAAAATTAATTGTTTAAAATGAAAGAAAGGCTTCTTGAGTCAAGACTTATATCATTAGGGATGAACTTTGAGCTCCATTTAGTCATCGTGTCATTATGTTATTTTTTCATTTATGTGATCCTAGTTTCTTTACAATGACCAAAGTGGTCCTTTTCTACTATATTAGTTTTATAGTTCCTATAAGAGGCATGCATATTTAAATGAATAAATGTTCTATTATTTTGGAGTTGTGGTTACCATTTGAGTGTCAACATAACTGGTATGGTTTGAGTATTGGAGTTGTATATACTTTTAGGATTTATTGACCTTACCTTACTATTCTACTATCGTTCGTGTACTAGATTAGCCTAGTCTCAATCCTCAAGTCAAATAATAATAAGGTATATGATCACTATTAATGGAAAGTATTAATCTATCGTTATACCTTTTCCTTTGTGCCTTATCACTACATTATTATATGATTTGTTGCAATACTGCATCCCAAAATTCCTCAAATTGTATTTTAAAATTATGCTGATATTTTGGTTTTGAAATGGACTTAAAATTATAATAAAAATATGAATTTTAGGTGTACCGATTTACTGGTTTACATAACCGATTAATTGGTGCACTAAGAAAATTAACATTCATGTTCTTGATAAACCACTCAAGTGGTTTGCCCAAACCAATCTACTGGTTTGCCATTTATTTCAGATCCATTTATGATTTTGATTCGAATTTCTCTCTAATGATTATTAAAACTTATGATTTGAGTCCAATTATGTTAATAAGCATGTTTTAGTGCTCTAAAATTATTTTTATATTATTTAAATCATTACATAATTTTAATTAACCAAAATTTCCAAGAAGGTAATTTTAGAGGCAAGCTTCACCTTTTTCTTCTCCCTTACCTCTCCCTCTCTCTTATAGTAGATGGGGCTACGAGGTTAACTATGTGCACCATTCCTTGACTTGCCAACCCACTACCATCCCTATTTCTGATTGCACTCAACTCCCACCACCCCATCAAATCAGCCCTCACTTATTGGCTTACCCACACTTAACCTCACCAGTCTCATCCCGATTTTCCCTAAGAATGTCAACTATCCTTGCCTCAATACTCATCATCTTTGATCCATTCTCATTCCTTACTTACATCTTTCTCTCTTCTCCCTTCTCCTTCTAGATATTTTTCCTAAGTATTAAGCATCCTCCCATTTTTTCCTCTTCTTCCCTCTACTAAGAAAAAATAGAGGTTCTCTCTGCTTTTCTCCTTTAAATATGTAAGCATTTTTTTCCTTTCACTTCTTCTAATCTTTGTTTTAGTTCACTCTTACTTTCCTTAAGCAAGGAAGAATTAGGGTTGAGAAAGGTTGGAGATTCTAGCTTTTCCTTTGACACCCTATTTTTGAGTTAAAGGTAATGTTATGTGTTTTTCTTCTTCTTCTTCTTCTGACTTTCATTAGGTTTTAATGAAGTTTTTGAATAAGATTTTTAATGGTTTTACTTTAATTCTTCTAGGAATAAAAATTTTTCTAGATAGATCATCTAGTAGGAGTTTTGTGCTAGAAGAATTGCTTCAAGTTAAGGCATTTTTATCTTTAACATAAATAGGTTACAATAGTATATTGGGGTTCCGTGTTTTTTATGCTTATATGAGTATGAGGTAATTGTGTTCCTTGAGCTGAGCATGTGGTATAATTCTTCCTAAGTTAGTGTTGCCAAAATTCTCTAATTTTAGTCATAAAATGAGTTGTTTGAGCATGATTTGTTTAAATATGTACATTGCCATATATATATATATATATATTTGTGTTTCTTAGCATAAAAGGATGCTAGGATTAATATGATAAATTTTGGTAAAATTTGGTGTGTGTTTTGCAAGTCTGTAGTGTTTTACCCAGGCTAGTTGATCAATTCCTCGAACCCATCAACTAGTTTTGCGAGCAATGGAATGGTTTGGAATTTTGGATCACTTGGTCGTGAAATGAATTGATTGGTTTGGTAAAACAGTTGATTGGTTTCAATGAAAATTCAAAAGGTTGGTTAAACCCATCGATTGATGTCCCTACAGATCAAACTTATTGGTGACTGGTTTGACCAAACAAGTCAACTAGTTACTATGACTAGTCTATTGGTTGATTAAACTCATCGATTGGTTTCCTTACTGGCCAAAATTTGTTGGTCTCTACTTAGACCCATCAACCGATTGGTCTAAACCAGTCGAATGGTTCATATAAATAGTCAATTGGTGAGGCTAGCAAGTTAACTAGTTCGCTAGTGTTGTTTTGGTCCAAGTTTGGTATGACCATACTAGTCAACTAGTCTGAAAAACCGATCAACTAGTCTGGCTAAAAGCCACCTGGTTTGTTGTAATTTTTTGTGTTTCTCTTAAACCTTTCATGTTGATGCTTCCATATATTTACAATATTTTAACTATTCTTTCATTAGAAACTTATCTATGAAAATGTTATCCAAATAGAATTAAAGCTTAAATCCCCATTTACTTCAAGTGTCCAAATAGGTCCATCCTCCATTGGAATATAAGAGAGGCTTTTATAAAGAAAGGGCTTTGATTTATGCCCATAACTAATTCAAGTCTTAGGAGGAAGATTCTTGGTAACTCCTGCAACAAGCACTTGATGCTTTAACTTTCAAGTGTATTTAAAGCTTCATGAATAAGAAGTTATACCTGTCAAAAATTGGTCCTTGTGGAAAAAAAGTAAAATTCCACAAATGAAAATCATAGTTAGTGGCTACTTAAGAATTTATTGCACTTTTAAACTCATTCTACATTAAGAAGATATCTTTACAAACCTAATAGCTTAAATTTTAGAGCCTTACTTCCTATATATTTTTCCTTCACAAGTATTGTCATCTCATCTAGTTTACCTAAAACCCTTACTTGCCCACTATCATCATCTAGAACTACTCCAACAGCCCTGCCTTAGTGCAATCCTCCACTAACCTAAAAACCATACCTCTAGGGGTGGGAAACAAACCTGTATCAAACTATACGTAGTAGTTTAACTAAAAGATCTTTTGAGGAAAAAAAATTCCTTTAGCTTGGGACTTGAGTTAGTCAGTAGGTTAGGCATTCATGTTAGAAATTTCATTAGGTAAGAATAGCGCAAATGATTGGAAAAACATTCATTCATGTAAGAAGTTAGAATTCTAATATGTTATGTTATTGAATCTTCAAACGATACCTAAATCCGCTTAAAAAAGGACTAAAATACAATTAGGTCATGACCTTACAAGTTGATAAGAATTAAAAATAAAGACTTACCTTTGAACTAATTTGAATATAGGTATTCTTCAGAGGCACCTAAGGGGCATAGTCTCTAACTTTTATTTATCCCTTGGTAAAGCTTCAATTAATTATCCATAGAGTAAGGGGTGAAATTAGTAATAAATGTAGTTTCAAAATTTTAGCCTTATGTTCTCTTTGCAGTTGAATCTATAGAAGTTGAGTGCTTTTCTAAAATGATTTATTAGCTTACTACTTGTAGAACTAGAGAGAAATATGGGCTTTGTGCCCTAAGCCCTAGGATATCTTAAGGTGCCAGAACTTTCCAAATAGTAAGCAAGATCTATCATTAGAGAGAGTAGTAGATGAGACAAGCATTCAAGAATTCATCAATGTCATATGTCTTAGGTGAATAACTAAGACTATTCTTAGCTCTAGGCCACAAACAATATTCAATTGAATATTTTGTCCCATCCTCTAACTAAACTAGTCAACCGGTTAGGGTAGGCAACTCACTAAGTAGAGTATTGATAAATGAGATTTATATATTATTTTCATGCATAAAAATGTCATTTATCCCTCACTAATTTTATAAGATTTAATCTTTTCGTCGAGTTTTTCTCTTTTGAATAGATTTTGCAGGAAAAGAAAAAATTAAAGAAATTCAAGGAGAAATCAACGATAAGAAGAAATCAAGTAAAGAACACATCAAGAAACACTGAATCAAGGGGAGCAAAGTTGGAAATGAAGCAAATATACCAAGAGAAGTTGTGCTGAAATTATAAAGGGAGAATAGTGAAAGACCCGAAAACACGGCACCCCCGTGTTTCCTAAACATGGGTCGTGTTAAAATCTCAGGCCTTGATTAGAAAAGTTGGAGAAAAACACGGAGGTCTCGTGTTTTCCTTAAAAATTGTAACTGTCCGCACGACCTGTTTCTAATATATTCTCTATCAATTCAGGGTTCAAGAGTAGTTCTTTTAGATGTCGAACCATTTTGAATGTACTCTCTTTCTCTATTCCCTTTATGATATACATGTAATGCACAATTCCAACTTCTTTTATCTTCTTGAATTCTAGTGAATAATTGACAATCTGCACTTCAATTGATAAGTTCCTCTCTATTCATTTATCGATTGCAGTTTCTCCATTTTGATTGAATGAAAGTAAATTATCTGCAATTACACTATTTTTTGTTCTATTGTTGTTGTGTTGTATTACTATTGGATATTGTGGTTGTGTTATTGGCATCAATTTCAAATCATTGTATATAATAGTGTGGTTTCTAAATATGCAGATGTTAGAATAAATAAAATAGGGTAGGATGATTTGAGGATGGAATTATGTTTCAAATATAATAACGTACTTTGAATGTTTGGTTCTAGATTAAATTTAATTGAATTAACATATCGATTTGAATGATTTTGTATCATAGATTAAGAATTTAAACTAATTAGATTGATCACCTATTTAGTTTAGAACTCAATCTCTGCTAAGACAACACAATTAACTAGTAATTGTTAATTAATTTGTCTAAAGTAGCAAGAAGATTAATCATTAATCTTGTCCGTTAATTCGTACAATTGCATAATCCGAGCTTTTGTGGTTATGATTGTAGTTGACTGCTTACCATTCATAATGCTTCCATTAATTGAATCTAGCGTTCGTAACCTAGGTTATTAAATGGTTAGGAAATAAATTGAGAGCTTATTCAATTTATTAAGCTTGAGAGAAAGCAAAGCAATGAATTATTATGAGTTTCTTAAGGTCGACATTAAATCACATAGAATCATTCTTCTTCTTTGAGTATTTGATATCTTGATTCCATCATCAATTCATTCCTCCCCTATTTATCAAATAGTGATCAAAGCTTAGTATATTTATATTTAGTATTATAATTAATGAAATTGTATAACCGGGATTATAACATCAATTGCAAAATTAGTGATTAAAATACCATTCATCATGGGTTCGACTCCTTCTTGCCATATACTACGTATTTGGAAATTATGATTTATTTATTAAATTTGTTATGCTTACGACAACGCACCAAGTATAAAGCCTTAGTAAGATACACTATAATATTTAAAGGCTCTTAGATGCTTATCAAAGATTGGAAAAAGGCATAACTTCTCTTCTCTATTCTTTCAAATCAATTCCTAAAGTTGAAAAAGATATGATCATAAAAGAAAGAGAATAAGAGGGTTATCCCCTTTTCAAATAATTGGTTTTACGAATCACTTTCAAAAGAAGCAGGGGAAGAATAAACTTTTCTTACTTGAGTGGATTTTATTTGCCATTAAAGAAGTCATTTGGATCTTAGAGAAATTACTCTAGGACAAATCTGAACATCCTATATGAAGGAAGCCAATTCTGTAGTTGAAACCATGCCTTTTTAAATGGGAATACAATTCTTTATCATTATCCAATTCTTATGCCAAGGCTTTATCCAATTATAAGATGGTGTAAAAAATCGTTTTGGAGGAAAGTGAGTCAAGCAACGATACATGGGAGCACAAAATTCACTATTTACTTACTCATATTAATATTCCCCATATTTGGCATCAACAATGCTATGTCCAAATTGCCTTTTTCTTCATCCTTTTAAGTTTAATACATTTTTTCTCAATTGGATGATGTACATTTGCTATTAGGAAGCCCCTAGATTTTGACTTAGAGATTTTTAGATGTTCTAGCTCATATATTATCTTAAGTATGATGATAGGATCAAATGACCTTAGTCTTGGTTCTATTTAACAATCAAGAAAGAAGGAAGAATTTGACCATATGTCATTGGTTTAGATATTCTGAGAAATTACAAGTTAAGTTCCTTGACTCATTTTTCACTCATTTATACAACCAATGTTAAAGGAAAGGGTTATTGCATTCTCTTTCTTGAATGAATCGTTATTTGTGGATGGTTGTTGATTTGATATTTGAAAGATATTTTTTCTTTCATCTGTGAGATAATGTCTCTAATTCATTATCGGATCTCACTCTTTATCTTTCTGGCTTAGACTATCATGTGAGAAAAGACTCTCATCATTGATCTCCATAATCAAAGGCGTGTATTTCCACAAAACAAAAGTGCTAGATCCCTATTTATTTACTTGACACAAAAATAGAGCAAGATTTTTCTTTGCCTTGTCCTCTAAAGAAAGAAAAAAACCCTAACATTCCCTTCCCTTTAAGGAAGAGCATTATTGAAAAAACAAAATCAAAAAATATAATAACTAAAAAATTCCTCATTATAGCCGCCCCACACAAGAGTCATGTATGTGGATGAAAAAGATGGAGCTATCTTAATGGCTTCTTAGTAAAAAAAAAAGCAAACATGTACTTTTTTTTATCCTAATAAGGCATTTTTCTTCTATCAAAGATCTTGGTTTCAATAAGTAGGTTTGGAAAGAGACAGAAGTTGATATCTCCCTTAAAGGTGTCACTCTACCTCTTAGAAACTTAATTATTTTTTTTAATGTATGTTTGCCTTTCAATCTTTGTTTGAGATCGCATTAGATAAGGGCTTAGACTTTATCTATAGAGTCCTGTATGTGGATGAAAAAGATGGAGCTATCTTAATGGCTTCTTAGTAAAAAAAAAAGCAAACATGTACTTTTTTTTTATCCTAATAAGGCATTTTTCTTCTATCAAAGATCTTGGTTTCAATAAGTAGGTTTGGTAAGAGACAGAAGTTGATATCTCCCTCAAAGGTGTCACTCTACCTCTTAGAACCTTAATTATTTTTTTTTAATGTATGTTTGCCTTTCAGTCTTTGTTTGAGATCGCATTAGATAAGGGCTTAGACTTTATCTATAGTTTGGTTAATTATGGTTCCCTTGGAGTGACCATGCATAAAGGCTTTTCGAGCCTCATAGTACCCCCTTTCTATTATTTAGCCTATGATTCACTTTTCTAGTTCATCACTACTCAAAAAAAAAAGGAAAGAGGTAAGATTGTACACTCCTATTTTATACTAATAAGTAAGGAACTCCTTATTTAGGGAAGAGAAGAAGGGGCCTAAGCATGGCAGATGTTTATACACTTGAGTGGTAGAGGAAAGTGATAACTTACTTCTTTTGGGCTTAAGGATTCCAAAAAAAATGTAATACCCCACACTTTTTTGTAATGTATGGATGAGAAATTTTGACAAATTTTAGGTCATTGATTTAATTCATTGCTATGATTTAATTTGGAAGAGAAATTGATTTCAAAAAAAATCACTTACACTAAAATGGAACCTTACTAACTCATATCGATTGTCCCTAGGAGATTCCTAACCATTTTCATTATGCATTTAACCCAAAATATTGCCTTAATTTATTTTGGAGGTTGATTGAGACACATGAGGGAGAGAGATAACCTTAGCCTATTGTCTTCTTCCATCTCTCCCCTCTGCTTAATTCTAAGACCTATTACTTTAACCTTAGGTGTGATTCTAAGCAGTTGGAATTTTTCTTCCACACTGAACTCCCATTTTTTCTTCCATGTATAGCCTATTTGACCCAAGCTCCTTAGAGTCCGAAATTGTGCTCGGGAGACTAGGTCAACAAATCTAAAGCAAATTCGTCCATTTTGAGTGAATTCAAACTATCACAAGAGGGTTTTGAGTTGCTTTCTACATCCTCTATGTTTTCCTTTGATTAGTTGGTTATAAATAGACCCAATCCTCCATGCACTGCACTTTCTCTCGACCACCAAAATTCCCTTAAGTTCTACATTCTCTTATTTTTCTTCCACACTTTGAGTACATGCCAAATTTTTTTGCACACTCCCTTGATCCTACCTTTAGTTCTATCTTATTTTAATTGATGAGTAAGGAAGAGTTAGATTTTGAGAAAAGATTGAGTGGTCGAATTGAGTATTTCCCTATTTTTGTCCCAGTAGTATGTTCTTTTCTCTTTCTATTTTCTTGTTTGAAATTGTATGAAGTTTTGGTATAATTCCTAAGTTAAGATTTTGGTTTTTAAGATTTTAAGACTTAAAGTTTCCACAGATTTGGAAATCTTAATTTTGAGGGGATTTAACCTGCATTAAGTAAACAATTCTTACTCTTAAAATGTTAGCATGTGTTTCTATATGAAAGGTGATGCATTTTACTAGATTATACATTTTGGTATGAAGAAATGCATTTGTATGCATGATTTATATGTTTAAATGACATAAATTGAGAAAAGAGCAAGAAAATAGAGAAAAATAGGCCATGAGAATGTTATGGTAAGAAATACAAGATAATCTGGTTAGAAATATATATGTTGATGTTGATATATATTCTAATATGATTAGGAATGACTTTTATACAAGAATTTCTATGGAATTTGTGAAATGATGTTGTGTTAAGGTAAACTAATTGACCAATTAGGTCAAACTAATCGATTAGTTTCTAGAAGAGTTGACTCGTTGACCCAATCCATATACAGGTTTGTCTATAAAGATCTTAGTCTTACTCTCTGCTTAAACCCATCAACTGGTTTGGTAAAACTGATCGATTGGTTTATGAATAGTTGATTGCTTTGCCTAAAACTATTGACCGGTTTGAAGGAAGCATGGTATATTTGAATTTGAACATATCGACTGGTTGACCTAAATTGATCAACTAGTTAGGGAAACCGATAGATTGGTTGGGCCAGACCAATTGACTGATTCGGTTGGTTGGTATGACTTGTTACTTTGTGGCTCGATTACGTTTAGGGGTTATATTTTGGACTATATCATGATTATTAATAGGATGAAATATATATTTTAAAATGGATTATTAGCCTAATTAAGGGATTCAAATAGATCATAACTTATGGCATAAATTGTGAGTAATGTAAAGACTAAAAGTGTAATTCACTTATAATTAGTGATAAAATGGAAATAAGACTAATGGAAATCAGTAAGGGCTTGGATTAAACCCTATGGAGAATATGAATTTCATCGGCCAAGGATAAATGGAAAACCCACATGGTTTGGGGAAATAGAAATGAAAAAGGCTCAATATGGTTAGTATAGGATTTACCTTATTTTCTTGTATAGGCCATGTATAATCAACCATCTTTGAGAATAAAATACTAATCACTTAAAGAGAAAGAAAAGTCAAGTTAAGTAGGGGTCTGGGTTAACTGATCCTCGATTAGCTACCAAGAGTTAGTCTGTCTTTGGGCATTTTTTGTGCCTTTGGGCTGGATCATGAGAGGTCCTAGTGCCTTACCTACTATAGACACTGATGATGTACTAGGGGGTATCGATACTAAAGGGTCTGGTTACCTAGGTGATTAGTTTTTGCCTGCACTTATGTCCATTATGATGATTGGTTTCGACCTGGACTAATGTCCACTTAGTAACTAGCTTTATCCTAGTCTTAATGTCCCTTTTTAGATAGGCTTCCATGGTATGTGAGACCATGGCGTCGTGCATAGTCCATGTAACACCCCCAAAATTCACTACTGAAAAATTTCGTTAATTAAAAGGAAATTAGCGGAAGCAAATTAATAAATCATGAATTTTGGGAGTATTACCGCCACACTTAGTACCAAACCGGTTCACTCATACCGTTCCAGTACTAAGTGCTAAGGCTAAAGGAAAATGAAATACAATTCGCAAGAATTTCAACATACTTAAATCAGAGTAGCGTATCAAACGTTTACATGGTTACAGTATCCACATATACATTTAAAACTAGAGATTTCAGAGAGAGAGAGAAAAACCCTAGTAGTTCCGGATGAGACCTTACTCTCTTTCCCGTTGCCCACTTGAGTAGCACCTGAAAAGACCTGCAAGGGACACTACCCATTGAATAGGCAAAGGCCCCACGAATGGAACCCTTTAGTACTACGGTACTGAGTAACCCTTTAAAGTCCCACTTAAAAGCAGGCCTGCAATGTAACACATGAAACAAGCTACATACATATATAACGTTCACATAATTAACATTCACATAGCATATCATTATATCGTTACGAACAATCAGTACTTACGGTCTTAAGCCGTATCATAACGCAAACTCAAAACAATTAGGCCTTAAGCCCTTGTTCCACTATAAGTGATTTGTACTTTCCCATAATTTTATTCACATACAATACTGGTTTTATTGAGCTCGAGACCCCCACTATTATTGCCGGTGGACCGAAATATATATAAAATCAACATCCAGGGCACAACGCTCCTGGCCACTATTATAACCGGTGGACCGGGATTTATAAAGAATCATCACCCAGGGCACAACGCTCCTGACCACTATTATAACAGGTGGACCGGGATATATAAGGAATCATCATCCAGGGCACAACGCTCCTGGCCACTATTATAACCGGTGGACCGGTACTCAATATCATAAATCACTGGGCCCGGCTCATTAATATTCCACTTTCAAATATAGTATCTTTCCTTTCTTTAATCATCACATCAATCATATTTATTTGCCTCGAACGGGAGATCGATAACCCGGGACACAAAGGTACACCGGTCGTACCGGTGCATATCCGCTACTCAGTACCCTTTCAACCACGAACCCAAGGATGCAAAGGTACCCTGGTCGTACTGGTGCATAAAGCTAACTCAGTACTCTACCGACAAGGACACCTAATCCATAAGTATGCATACCCCCTAACTAGGTCCGTAGAGCTAGAAAGAGTAAGATATAGGGCCTGGCTGGGGCACAAAGGCACACCAGCAAAAACCAGAATAATCGTGGACTAAACCACGTCCTTAGGGTAGCGACCCCTAAGGAGTCACCATTCCCGATCTCGAGGTCTTTCACTTTAAGTAATAGTGTCTTAATTAAAGTGATCACGAAAAGCACAACAATTGGATACTTATTCACTTTCAATCGTTTTAATATCATTAATAGTTTCTTATTCAGAAGATTATCCAGAATATCACAGAGAAACCATTAAGGCCATACCAATTATCAAATACTCTTACTTAGCTAATCAGCCTTATTTAAATCACATTATAACATTCCACAATCAAAACAACAAGTTAGGTACAAATTACTTATTTACCCCCTTACTCATGTAATTACTAAATCATCCCTTCCTTACTTGACAAATTACCATATTGCCCTTAAGGTGGCATAATTACCAAATTATCCCTCTCTTGGTTTATGTTACTAAGTTACCTCCAACGTTCTTTAGATCACCATTCACCCTTCATAATTATTAACCTTAACATATTTCCCTTTTTGGTTGGTTAAATTACCAAATTGCCCTTATCCTTCGTTATAATTACTAAATTACCCTTGAGTTGGATACATTACTAAATTACCCTCCTTCATTGTCAGAATTACTATTTTGCCCCTTTAGTTGGTTAAATAATTATTACTTTACCCTTTAATAGGCTAAATTACCGAATTGCCCCTTTAGTGGGATAAATTACCAAATTGCCCATCTCCTTTATCATAATTACCATCTTACCCCTCTCAATTATTTTAATTACCATTTTACCCTTTTTAATTATCATAAATCCCAATTTACCCTTCTTCATAATTACAAATATTAATTTACCCTTCCTCATAAACATAATTACTATATTACCTTTCTCCATTATTAAAATTACCATAATGCCCTTTAATTGGTTAATTTACCAAATTACCCTTCTATAGTATCATACATTCACACTTATCCAATTACCCATCGATAATCATAATTTAATTACTAAATTATCTTTAGTCGTTATCATAATTACCAAGTTACCCCTTACTCCCAAATTACCATATTATCCTTTTATTTACAAAATTACCACAATACCCTTCTTACTTATAAAATTACCATAACACTCCTTTTACTTTACAAATTACTATTTTACCATTTTACATCCAAAGTTACCGTTTTTATTTTTCCTTACAAAATTACCACTTTGTCCTTCTTTTCCAAAATTACCATTTTGCCCTTCCTTTCTAAGATTTCCATTTTGCCCTTCCTTCCAAAATTACCATTTTACCCTCCTTTCTCACAACTTACAATTTTATTCTTTTACTTATGAATTATCATTAACCCCTTTCTTTTTAAATTACCAAAATACCCTTTTACTTATAAAATTACCAAAATACCCTTTTCACTTATAAAATTTCCACTTAACCCTTTGTTGCACCATTTTTACAAATTTACCACCACTACATAAAATACCACTATTTGCACTCCATTCTTATCATTTAACTCCCCAAACTTGTCATCGTTCAACACGATACTAAACTACATATATTAGATCACATACTTCATATCACTAAAATATCCTTAGACAATAATATTACACATACATTAGCAACATAATATATCATAGGCAAGTATTTAGTATTTCCATCAATAATCAACTCCTTCATTAATTATCATACCTACACATGGCACAAAGCTATCATGCATTTCCTTTTTTCTTTCAATAAATATAACAACTATTTATATATCATGCTTGGCTCACAAAACATACATAAAATCATAATAAAATTCCTAATGTGCTAGCATACGTTTCCATGCATTTAAGGGAGGTTTAATGATTACCTTAATCCCGCAAAATATCAAATCTTACCAAGCACAATTAGCAACTCAACACCTAAAAATAATATCCATCATAATTATGTTAGAAATAAGGAAATAAAAAGGATAAGACTTTATAAAAGAAATTTATTTAATAAAACACTTTAATTAATTATCAATATACCTCAAAAATTTTCCAAACAAATTCCAACACTAGGGGAAAGCTCACGCTGCATGAGCAGCGTGAGTGTCATGCATAAATAAGAGGGGAAGAGGCTCGAAGAGGGGTGAAGGAAGAAAAATGAGCCATTTTCGGGTTGAGGTATTTGGGCTAGAAAAGAGGGTAGTTGGGGGAGGTTTGGAGGTAAGGTAAGGATGCAGGAGTGAAGAGGGGGTGTTGGTGGTGGCTAAGGATGGTTTTGCGGCGGTAGAAGGTGGAAGAGACGGCGGCGGCAGGGTGGCGAAGATGGCTGGTGATAAGGGGAAAAATGGGGAGAAAAGAAAGAAGGGGTGGAGGAGGGAGGAAGTGTAGGGCTCAAGGGGGCGGCGTGGGGGTGTAGAGCAGTAGGGGGTGGTAGCAGGAGTCGGCGCAGGGGTTGGGAGCGGCGGTCAGAGCGGCGATCGGCGGCGGCGCAGAGAGAAAATAGGAAAAAAAATGAAAAGAAGGAAGGAGAGAGGAGGGAGCTCGGGGGAGGAAGATGGCTCGAAAATGGGCAGGGAAATGGACGATGGGGAGAAGAAAAAAGAAGAGGGAGGGTAAGGGGGTAGATGGCAGGGCATAGGGTGGTAGGGAGGCGGTAGGGTGGCAGGGAGAGGGTGGCGACGGGGAGGAGAGAATGACAGGCATGGATAGGGTGCAGGGGTAGATTGGCTCGAAATAGGGGAGAAGAGGACGGGGTAGAGAGAGGGAGTAGCAGGGGCAGGTGCGGCGGCAGGCGGCGGCAGTCGTAGGTGGTCGGGCGGCAGCTGCAGGTGGTCGGGCTGCTGTCGATGCCTGGGAGAAGAAGAAAGGAGAAAGGGAGGTTGTGGCGGCCGGTCGGGGGAGAGGAAAAAAGGCAAGCCGACCGGTCCAGGGGAAAAAGAAAGGGAGCCGGCCGGGTCAAGTGTGCGCGAGAGAGAGGGGCTGAGTGTGCTGGGCGGTGCGCGAGGGAGAGAAGGGAGGAAGGAGCGGCCTGGCCCAATGCGCAAGGAGGGCTGGCCTGGCGAGGCAGCCCGAGGGAAAAGGAAAAAAACAAAAAGGAAAAGAAGAAAGAGGAAAAAGGGAAAAAGGGGGATGAGAGAAAAAAAATAGGAAAAGTAATTTAATTAAATTTATAAAATCATAAAATATAATATTCTTGGTAAATTATTTAATTTAATAATTTAATTTATTATAATCTAATATTTTAGTTTAAAAAGGATAAAGTTGGTAAAATATTAGTTTGGAAAATTATTTAAATAAAACAATATGATAAATAGAAAAATATTTATTTTTAATTTATTAAATACTCTTATCCAAATTTACATACTCTAAAATCCACAAATTAATTAAGTTAGGTAATTTTAAAAGCTAATTTATTTCAGATAAAAATTATTTATTAAATTATTGGTTTTCTAAAATTTTGGGGGATTACAGTCCATCTCTCAATGATAATAAATATGGTGTCTTATTAAGAATCTATAAATATAAATTATGATTAAGAGAATGGCTAATATTTGGTAAGAGTGGAAATAATGGTGTGGTTGGTCGAAGATGAGTAATGCTGGTTATTACATTTGGCTAATGGGTGACCTAGCTACTTGATTATGAATGGAATAAAGATGGGTTGACTCACTTATCTACTTGTTGGAATTATACATAATGGTATAACTTTATGCACTTTTATGTTTATATATATGGCCTTACCATGATGCTTACTGCAATCTATATTGTGTATGATAAACAGTTATACATATGTACATTGAGGGAGCAACTAGGCTTACTTAGTATGCAGTATACTAATGTGCCCATTTTCTCGGTTACTTGCTCATTCCTACAAGTAGAGGACCTTATATAGGTTTTCGGGGATGGCCAGTAAAGGGCCTACCTAAGTGGGTCAAGGTTGTGAGAGAGGACATCCGAAAGGTTTGATGGAGTCCATAGAGGACCATGGCATTCATTTTGATCCTCGTGCCCCAACCCATGTTTTGTAATTTCGTACCTTAATGTGTATTCCGTAACAATTTAAACAGAACTCGCTAAGGCCGCTTCTTATAAACATTTTAGAATCATTTCCATTAAATTATTATTTGCACACTTTGCTATTTTTAGTGTTTTGTTGATTTAGTCTTGTATCAGATATGGAATAGGTGGCAAACATCTAATTTATGTCAAGTATGGTAGTAACGCCCTATTTTTCAAAGTTTTTTTTTTTGCTTCTACAACATGTTTTGAATGAAATTTTTTGGTATTAAAAAATGGGGGTGTTACACAAAATAAATTTGGTGACTCTTTGATTTACTTGATTTATATCTTTGGAAGTAGTTTTCTTCCAAAAAGGTGAAAGATGACTTCCTTGATCTCTTATATTTGGAGGATAAATATTCTCGTTATCTTTTGCAATATATTGCGATTTGTGTCACAATATGGCAAGATAATGTTTCACAACTGAATGAATATTCCATGTATTTGATGGGATGGTTATGGGATTATCTATGGTTAGTGGTATCTAGCTATCTCATAAATATAAGGCCTCCTAGGAATATTACACCATTTGGATAACCAATTAAAGAGGGCAGGTTTACAAAGTTTTGGTCGAAAGGGAGCTCTTAACACTACTAGCACCCAAACCACCACCAAATCTTATTCCCATATATAACCCAAACGCTCATTGTTAATTCAATCAATGTCGGGGCCATACAACTAATCAGCGCCTTTTTCTTATGAATGTAGTCCAATATATCATTGAACAAGGTATAGTAGTGGTCTCTTCATCCCCCAGAAGTTCCAACGACATTTTCCAAAGCCCTCTCATACATAAGTGCACTAGTAGGGAGCAACACATAAGTGCCTAGGGACAAGAAGACCTAGTATACCTGATTTCTTCAACATCCAATGAGGATGGTTGTAGATTAGACGAGTTAATATAGTCTAAAGGATAAATTTTCCCTTTAAATTATTTTTCTATCTTTATTTTCTATACCGGTGATGATAACGTCATAGCAAAGTGCTCTGATAACATGAATAAAAAAAATGCTACCCTCTATAAGGATGTCTGAAAAATTACACATGTCTATTTCCGTAAAGTAAAGGTTATCTTCAAGCTTTTGGACTCTATATTCTTTCTAATATAGAGATCTAAGAATGTGTCTCTAAAGTGTCACAAAATAATGACACTACATTCCAATTCTAATATATTAGATTTTCATAAGATCAGGAGATTTCAAAGCATGGGTCTTCATTTCATCCATTTTGGGATGGTGCAAGTAGGCACTAAACCTCTCACTAGGAAAGATCTTAATACATCTACATTGGTTTGTGCATTCGACACTTGTTGTCATAGTTCCAAGGATGCTCTTCTAGGGGTCGTGCAAGCACCCTTGCATGATGGTTCGATTTACTTCAATGTCTATCTCAACTTCACTTGTTGCTTATCCGACCCCCATTTAAACCATTCATCAAGATTGAAGATCAAAACTCATGTTTTCAACATGTTGGAAGGCTCCTTATCATATAGTGAATCCCTTTGCATCCTCCCATGAGTTTCCTATGAAGAGAAGAATAAAAACGATCAAAAGGGTCGAACTACCTACCCATTATTTGGAGGTGAATCATAGAATACTAAAAAAATATGGTATATTATGGACCTAATATAAGTCACATCACCATAAAAATCAAGTAAAGCACCTGTTTTACAAATAACGGAAATTAATTGTCGTATATAATGGGATAACATATCCATAGTTGTTTGACTATGAAACTATAGTGAGTCCTTTGTTTATTTATTTTTATTTGATAATGTTGTTTGATTGCTTAACTAAAAAAACTCATTTCTTTCGTCTATAAAATATTGTCTCTACTTCACTATTAGATATCACTCTTTGTGTTTCTATCTTAGCCTAGCCCATGGGAAGAGACTTGAGTCATTGATCTCCATATTCAAAGGCGGGTACTCCCATAAAACCAAAGATCTTTCATTTTTTTTTTATTTATGAAAAGTAAAATTTTGTTTAGTATAAGATCGATTCGCACATCATGGTGCTTACACCTCTTCCCTATTGAAGTTATGTTCGAAAACCTTGTTTGAGAACTTATATAGAGAAGGATTTCCTGCAGCGCTTAGCCTCATGATTCCTTTACGTACAAATTGCCCACTAGACTTCTGAGAATGGCAGCAAGAATAGCAAGAGTAAGTAAAAAAAAAGAAAAAAGAAGGAATTTAGTGCCTGGGAAAATAGCTACAAGAACTCCACGAAGAAGAAGATGTGCTGAGTGGTCTTTTGTGACAACATCGGCAGATATTGTAAGTGAGAAAGCTAACATGAGTAACAAGAAAATCTTGTGAAAAACACCATCGCTTGCCCATAGGAAGCTTTCTATGTTCAATTCATTTACGCGAAAGTAAATCGGTTCCTGAAGAACCTCCAATGTCTCATCTACTCAGTTATCTTGTTCTTGTTGGCAAAGAAAAATATAGCCGCTTTCTAAGGTCCGGAAAGATTCTTTGTCAAGCACCAATTATTACTTTGCATGTTTACCTAATATTAAAGCATATATTCATCACATATTTAATTTATATTCAATAATCATATGCGTATATAAAAAGCACAATCTAATTCAATGATTATTGCAAGTTTACTAGTATATTCGTTGACTCTTAACCTGCGTGTTCACCACGTGGTCCTGAATTCAGCATATGATGTTACAGTGTGATCAGCAAAGAAACTCGGTCATGTGGACCAACTATTTTGGGATTAGTCTCATTTGTCCGCATCCACGTTCATCTACCTTCTCACCATCACCTCAATGTTACAGTACAATTGTGGTGGGTTAATTTTCTGGAAAATGATAGGGCTACCTTGTGGTTTGGGTATTAGCTGACTCGTGTCAGCTGACTTGGCTAATGTGTTGACTATTAGATGGGCTGGTCCTTTATACTCCATTTAATTTTTTAATTTTTTTTTAGAAAATAAAATAAAATAAAGAGGAATATAATTTTTTATATTTGATTTACATAAATGAATAAAATAAAAAAAATAAACAAAATTATTAAATATTAATTATTTAGTTTTTTTAAAGAAAGTTTTAAAAAAAGTATTTTAATTTTATTTTTAAAAAATAAAGTTTTATTAGAATTAAATTGAGCATCAACCTCCGGTGTGCTGCAAGCGTATTTATTATGTAGGAGAGTAACTGATCGTACAATTGGCAATAATTAATTGCGTGTAGAAGTTCCCGAAAAATTTGTTGGGCTAGCTGTATAGTACTGTAAAATTGATTGTTTAGTTAAACGGCTATATTTAAACCAAATTTGCACGTTACTTTTATTTTCGTAGCAGCCGCATGTTTAAACAAAATTATTCATGTTAGTTAAGCGAATAAAGCGACGCGTTTACAAGATATCGATCAGAACAAATAATATAAAATGTTTAATGTATTTCGGTCAATCCATGAGTGGTAAAAAATATTTATAATCCTACGTTGACTATTTCTGTATCCAATTGGCAATTTGGATAATCATAATAATAGACATTTTTAATTTTTTTTTATTTTAATAAAATAATCGGATCATTCACATTATCCGTTAGTTTTTCTTATTTTCTTATATATTTATGTGTATCATATTTTTCTCATAGCAATTGCTTTTCTTCACTCAATAATTTTTTAAATAATTGAATATATAGCTATTATTTTTAATTTCTTTTATCTTCTATTAACAGTTGAACCTTTTTAAAACAGAATTTTTAAATTTGTGTATATCTGCACTTATATAATACTTTTTTTCTCCAAATAGCTATTAACATATATAGTTTAATTTAGTTGATATAAAAAAATGTTTATTATCTTCTTAAATTTAACTAATCACTAAGTTAAAAAGAAATAAGTGCTTATTCTATTCTAAGGAGTGAAAATATTACAAAATATAAATTATCCTATAATAACCATATACTATTAAGTATTATCTCTCAAAGAAAAATCATATACATTTATTGTCTTGTTGAGGTGTAGAATTTATATTTTTGACTGAATCCATACTAAGTTATGGTCATAGAATATTTATCTTCTACCTTCTATCTATATCAATATATTTATTGCTCAAGATTTTTCATATGGAAAAATTGTTAGTATTCTGACTATTGTCTATATTTTGTTTATATATCGCTAACCATTAGTTAATTGGTTAGAAAGGTTACAAGACTGATATAATTTAATTTTGTAGATTAGTATAAGATAATTACTTTACTATAATTATATTTTTATCCCATCATTAATTAAAAAAAAGAAGGGTACATAAATTATGTTTTACAATAGGTAATATGAAAAAAAAATTACAATATACATTATTTTACTATAACCATACGTTATTAAATTTCTATCTTACACAAATCATATACCAATACGTGCCAATGTGAGTAAACAGAGTTCACATTTTTCTTAACAAGCTAGACCATTCACTCATTGTATTCCCTCATTTATGTTCATTAGTTACCACAATCTTCCATGTTTATACCTTTTTTATTTTATTGTTGAACTAAAAATATTGTGTATATTTTATCTATATTATACTTAATTTAAGAGGTTGCTCAACGATTATAGTTTATATATTTATATTTAATTTCATAATTTAATATGATACTCAATTGCAAATATTATTCTCTGTATATAATCCTAGTTAATCTCTTACCCACTCACCAATTTTATATATACATTGTTAATTTGTTATTTTCTTAGTGACATCTATCTAATTACAATAAATCTAACTTAGATAAAAGTTTATTTAAAAGCTTAAATGTTTTAGGTTTAATCATATAAAGGAATAAATGTATTTGAATTTTATTTAAAGGAACAAATGTAAATTTATGCTCTCATTAAGACATAAACATTTATCATCATCATCATCATCATTATTATTATTATAAGCATTAAAGTTTAGATTTTATTATTGTTATAGCATAAACTTTAGACTTTATTCCCAATAAAACATAAATAACAAAATGATCAAATTACCTTAAATTTAGAATTTTTAAAATACTTATATACATTAATGGGGAGCAAAGTTTAAATGTTTATGGTTTTGTTAAAAACTAAAAAAAAAAATTTATATCTTTATTAGAACAAATATAAAATATTTATGCTTTTAAATATGCTTTTATCTAGATAACTTATTAGCTTAATTTATACAAGTATGGCATGTCAATTTTATTTTGGTATAAAATTAAACATCTAAATAATAATAATAAAAGATTATTCTAGAAAAAAAATCATGTAACATTTGATATTTAGAATAAGTGTGTGTTGATTATATTTCTAGAATTTACCTTTTTCTTAAGCCTATGTATCTCAAATCTCATAATTTTACCTTTTCTTTAAAAGAAAATAAGTCTTCTATAATTTTATCATTTCTTTTCAAATTATCTACCATCCTCACTAAATACCCTTCTTATGACTTACTATAATTATATTCTATGAAATGACATTCTCAATTATCTAATTAAAAGTATTTGTACTTTTAATAATTTAAATTAGATATCTCTACATTTTGAGTTATTATCTTTTAGGTATCATTTTCATTAACATAGTCATATTACGTCAAATTTAATGTAATAAAGGTAAGTTTTTTTTTTATAATTACTAATAAAAAATCCTAAAATTTTAAAATAATCTTAATGATATAAAAAATCATTTTTTTAAAGTATCAATTTTTATTTTAAAATACATACTTTTTAAATTATGAAAATGTTTTCTTAAAAAAAATTTCAAGGAAAAACTATTTTTTGAAAAAAAAATAGAAACAACATTTTTTTAAAGATGAAATATTTTACAAAATAAATAATCCTATTTTTTCAATAATTTCAATAAATATTATATTAATTTTGTAATTATTATTAAAAATGATCTTACTTATATTAAATTTAATCTAATCTAACTTTAATGTACGTCTATGATAGTAATTTGAAATGTGGAGATAACTATGTGAAATTATTATAAATACAGGGTACCTATATAATATTAAGTCAAATGTTAAGTTACCTAAATGAAATTTATTCAAAACTGAGTATATATATAGACTTATGAAAAAAAGTACAACTTTTTGGAGAAGAGCCAAACTTGCATTTCTATTTTCTATTAATGCTTGCTTAGTGTAGGGGTAATAGAAATGAAAAAGTAATGTGTATTTTACATAATTTTTTGTAGTTTATTAGATATTAAAAAAATTGATGAATACTTTTCTTAGATCTTTATTTGATCTTGACTGGTAATTTTATTAAATTTCTTTATTATTAAATACTTGATATAAAAGAAATAAATTACTTCTATTATCCACATCCCAAACAAACCATTAGCAGTATTATTAAAAGACTACCCTGAGTACTAGATTATAATTTTTGTTTAGACAAATGTTGCTTATGCTTCAGTTTGAGGAGCGAAAGAATAGAGATTAAGAGAACATGCACATGAAAACAAAATTAAAACTACAAACATATGGCATAAACAAATTTGCAAAAAAAACTAATCAAACTATAGAAAATCATATTATTTAATAATATTTATCAACTTCTATATTTGAAATGTATTTTAAATTAATATTATTTTGAAAATAAATTTAAATATATACCATTATCTCTAAGGGATGGCACTATAAAAATAAAAAATTAATAACTCCATCTATTTGACAATAAATGAAACACACACACACACACACACACACACATGTATGTATGTATGCATGTATTATAATATAAGTTATTTTTCAGGTTATAATAACAAATTATTGTTACTTTTTTAATTTACCCTCTCATACCTCATTAATATATCTTATAAAAATAAATATGTTCAAGACCTAGTAAAAATATTTTAGTCAATTTATAAATTATTTAATATAATGTCTACTGCTCAAAGATACAAATTTTGATACATTTTAGTATTTGAAAAATTAAAAGACCTCTGTTGGTAAACCTAGAGAGTATTAAATGTATGTGGAAACTAGGAAATTTTTGTGTCAAGTGGGATAACTATTGTCAAGATGAAGATAAATCTAATTAGACTAGTCATCAAACTAATCTTGCTATTAGTTTTTTGGTTTACTAGTTGGACTAGTGGTTTGAGTAGGTAGAACTAGTAGTTTGAATAATTCACTAAAGATAAGTAAAACCTATATAAATCTATATTACACTATTATCTAATCCTGAATATTACCTTTCATAAACCTTAGAGTAGCATATTACAACATCATAAACATAATCCACTCAAAACATTCATACAACTCAAAAACTAACAAAAGTCAACATTAAGTCTATACATATTCAAGAAATACACAATCGAAATTGAAATTACTTAATCTTCTTAAATAACTATTCATGCAAACCATACGGATTATGCCTATTTTCATCTACATTAGTAAATATGAGAGTGACATTTTCATGAGTATGATTATCTTCATCCTCTTAATATTCTCTTTTACCTTCACTATCATCAAAAGCTTACAATACATCTACACAAACACCATTATGATTATATTAATTAAAAGGATAAAAAGAATGTCATATAGATCTTATACGAACAATAAAAGGTTATGAGCTTCGTAGTCCATACCCTTATTTGCATTGCTTCTATTATGTTGAATAGTATAAGAAGCCAATCCATTTCTCAAGAATTCTATCCCTTCATTATTTAAGCTAGAAGACTCAACCATAAGAATCCAAGTGCCATTTGAATCAAACACTTTCAAATTAATTGGATCATAAGTTATTTTCAATCAGCTTCAACATAAAAGCCAACAAAACTAGACCGGTTAGCAATATGTTCATATGAAACAATAAATTTAAATATTAGACATGAAGATGATAAATAAAATTTTAAAGATGTATGAATAACATGCCTTCATTTCAACCTCAAGTTAGAATGAACAAAAACTATATCATTGAGCCTTTGATGCTATAGTCTATTTCTTTTCTCCAAATAGATATGCAAAAATATGCTCTAATTTTGTTCACAACCCAAAGTACTAGAAGTTTGGCATATAACACGAATGGCAAGCTTTTGTAGATTTAGAGCACCACATCCATACAATATCCACCACTTATATACAAGATTTCAAGATTATTACATTAATATACAAAAAAAATCAAACAATAAAATCTTATGAAAAAAGTATTAAAGATTAAAAATTATTCAAAATTCATGCTAGAAGCAAGAATAGAGCTATCTTGCATAATAGACCATCTTCTAAAATCACCTTATGCTTTTCTAAAATAACTCATTTAAATTATTAAATTTGGTCTTATGGAAAGTTCCATTAGCATACCTCTCAATGGCATCAATAATAGCAGACATAGTGTTTTGATGGTTTGTAATATCAGATGAATATTAAAAGTGAGGATTAAACCAAAATCCAATTGCATGTAAATTCTTTGAAAGTTGAGTATCCTAACAAGAAGTAATGATGTATATATAAGAATCCACCCTTTCCCCTAAAATATTGCAACCATATCATCTCCATCCTTATGAAAAACTTGATAAAAATAACCCATAGATGGTTTCTCTTCCATATCCATCACTTTTAGAATACGCACAAGAGGTTTCGTAAGTTTTATAATAATAGTATACTGCTTCCAAAAGATAGAAACACATTTTCTACAAATTTCTTTCCTTCCCTTTCTTTAGTATAAGGATACGAGGTCCACTATTGCCATGAGAGTATTTTTTGTTTTGTGACAATATACTTTGAAATACAATAAAATTAGTTACAAATGTAGTTAGAGCTGAACAAATAATTTCCCTTCCTTGTGTATGCTTCCTCATCAAATTTATAGCATACCAATGAACATAAATGTACTTGGTGATTTTATAAACATGCTTTAGAGTATCTTGAACCTCATCTAGCTTACCCATATCCTTAAACAACAAATTTATGCAATGTACAACATAAGGTGACCAATAAAGTGTCTTAAACTCACCCTCTAACAATCTATCAGCATCAACATAGTTAGCAACATTATCAGCCACCATATGCATAATATATTTAGCATTAACATACAAAACAATCTCTCTAAATAGCCTATGCAACAAATTAGCAGTTTTAAAAGATTTAGAGGCATCAATAGACTTAAAATACACAACCCCTTTTGGATAGTAAACAAAGAAATTAACTAAAGTTTATTATATTGATCAATTCACCCAACTGGCATATTATTATGACCTTTTTGTTCCCATATTGAATGATAACCCTCAACATAATTCTTCACCTCTTCAACATTTTTCATCAAAAAATAACCTTGAAGAGCATAAACATTTGGACCCTTACAACCAGGGCCCAAGTGAGCAATAACATCCACCACATGATGATAAAAAGAATTTATAACATTAAATGGAATACAAGCATTAATCATCCATTTAAAAATTGTAATATCTACCCTTTGAACAACTTCTTTGCTTTATGGTTTCCTTTCCTTTCCCTTTATCTAGATTCTTTTTCTTGGCTCCTAAACCCTAACCACTAGCAATCCTAGGAGGAAGCATGGAAGATGGTGGCTATTAAATTAAATGTTAAGAAAGTATGTATATTCTCATTGAGCCATATGGATTTTTTCCAGCTAACATCTATTTTATCTTCCTTTTATTATTATAAAAATATTCATAACTAACTTCAAGAGGAACATTTTTGCATCTCTTTGCTTAACCTTTGATGCTGGCTAAATGTTGTTTGAAATGTTAAATACCGCATCCTGAAAGTAGTTTAGAACAACACAAGTATTTTAACTTTTTTCTATCATTACTATCTACAACCTCCCTATAATGATCCTAAGTAGAATCTTTCTTTCATCTAGTAGCACTTATTTTGGAGAAGAATTTTCTATAGGTGTAGAACCAGTATCACTAGCCTCCACATACATTTTCTATATCAAATTTCCACCTTATACAAAAATAAAAATATATTATATACTCAAAAAATCATAGAAAAAAATAATACAATTAATAAGAATAGATTTAAGATATCACTTAAAAAGATATCACATCAAAGGCTAACATTCAAGCTAATAACTGACAAAAAATGAAGCTAATACTCAGAAAATTTACATTCTAGGAAAAAAAAACACCACCAACTTCTATCCTAAACAAATGTTACAATAAATTTTATAGTTCTATCAAGAATTGGCAACTAGCCATGACAAGCACAAGCTATACAACTACATAACACACTACAAAAAGTACAACAACATATGCGTATTTACCGGCTTGATGTAAGAGTAAACACTCAAAATTAGTATTCATCATTATAGAACAAATTATTATACATTTAGAAAGGATCTCTCAGAAAATTGAAGACAAATGGATGGTTATGTTGCCAGTTATAGATGAAATATACCATACAAACTACTAGACGCATATGTGCATGTGCATGACATGTATGGAGTGCATGGCTACGTGTATAGGGGAAATAATATGTAGCTTGGATGTACATATTAGTTGATTTAGTTAATTAATTAATTAACTAGTAGAGTTAGAAATTACTTAGAGAATAAAGTAGCATAAATCTACCTTTTTAAAGAATATTCTGTATTATAGTATCTTTTAGCATATTTTATATTCTAATATCTTTTAGTTAGGTAACTTTTGAAGAATTATACCTTTTAGCTAGTATTTTGTAATTTGTAGCCTTTGTTATATAAAGCCATAGAACCCACGATTGGAGATAGATCATTAATTGAATTAAATTTTAATGCAAATTGCAAGTATTGAATTCTCTGTGAGCTCATCTCACGTTTAATTGAATCTATGTGAATGATTAATCTTGAAACGCTTAATCTCTTCATCTGTGAGAATTAGAGATTAAGTAATATCTTTTCTAAAATCCATAACCCACGTGCTTCTAGCCATATCCATCATCTAAAAACATCCCAAAATCAAAACCCTAATTAAAAAAACCCTAACCCTAAATTTTGAATATAAACCCTAACCCTAACACTAACCCAAAAAACCATCCATCATCAAATCCTAATCATCAAATCATCCTCATCATCATCTCATCATTGTCGAATCATCATCAGCACCATCATCATCTCATCAAATTCAAATCACCTTAATCATTCATTCATTCATCAACATCGAATCATCATCACTATCACCAAATCATCATCATCATTAATCCATCATATTTGAATATCTTACTCATCAATACATCACTTTCAAACCTCTTCTTAATCTCAACATAATCAATACCTGAGGATGAAGCACTAGATGTCATATCCCATTATCATTCATCACTATATGGAGGTCATGCAACACCTCCAAGACAATTGCAAAGGTGCTTCTAGTGAAATTTTATTTGCCTATTCTCTTCAAGGTTGTGAGGAGTTATGTGCTTGGGTGTGATCACTATCAAAGAACTAGAAACATATCAAGGAGGAATAAGACACAATTAAACAAGATCTTCAAAGTTAATTATTTGATGTGTGGGGGATTTATTATATAGGACCCTTTCCATCATCAAGCAACAACAAGTATATCTTAGTAGCGGTGGATTATGTTTCGAAATGGGCAGAGGCATTGGCATCTTGAACCATTGATGCACAGCTAGTAGTCAAGATTTTTCAAAAGGTTATTTTTCCTTGATTTGGAGTTCTGAGAGCTGTGCTTAGTGATGTAGGATCTCACTTTACAAACAAGGTTCTAAGCACACTCTTGAGGAAATATGGTGTGGCTCACAAAATGGACACACCATATCACATTCAAATGAGTGGACAAGTGGAGATCACAAATAGGGAGATGAAGGGAATCTTATAAAAATAATGTCTACATCAAGAAAAGATTGGCTTTTAAAGCTAGATGACGTTCTTTGGACTTATCAGATAGCTTAAAAGACTCTTATAGGCACAACACCATTTTGATTGGTTTATGGAAAGTCATGTCATTTGCCCATCGAGGTGGAACACAAGGCACATTGGGCTATTAGGAGTATTCATTTAGATTTGAAGGAAGCAGGAGAGTGGATGAAACTTCAACTCAATGAACTTGATGAGTTGCGGTTAGATGCTTAAGACAATGGTAAGATATACAAAGAAAGAATAAAGAGATGGCATGAGAAAGCTATTCTCCATAAAAAGTTTAGAGAAGGAGACCTAGTACTCCTATTCAACTCCCGTCTAAAGTTATTTCTGGATAAGATGTGTTCTATATGGTCTTGATTGTTCCAAGTGCGCAAGGTGTATCAATTTGGAGCAATCAAAATATGGTATGAATCCATGGGAACCTTCAAGGTGAATGGGCAGAGATTGAAACCATATGTCATGGGATCTTCGATCAAAAATTTGGGCACCTTCAACCTTCCTAACCTGCCATAAAGTTGAAGATAGTACGGTCTAGCTAAAGCCCTAAACAAGAACTCCATGAAAGGTAGCCCATGCTTTTGCATGTTTTCTATTTGTTGTTTCTCTTCTTTTAAGCTTTAGGTTTGTGTTTTTTTCCTTTTTTTTGCATCATTTTGGTAGGCCTCATTATAATTATAATCTATTGAACGGATAATATAGGATAAAGAGGCACCAATTGAAGAATAGGAATCAAAAGTATGAAGAAAAGAGGGTTGCATGGCCTTAGCACGACCTGATGCATGGCTTTGCAATACCCTAATTCTAAAATTCAAAGAAAAGTTGAGACTATGGAAGCTGCAAGGCCTGCCTATGCTAAACCTACATGGCCATGTAGAACACTACAACCCTAGGCCTAGGACAAGTTTCACACACGGCATGACCATGCTGAATATGCATACGTATGCCTCCCCAACGTCCTCTCTGCACAACCTAGCCGTGCAACTCTTGTAAGGTCGTGCACTCACTCTTCTCCACAAAACCGTGCACTGCACACTTGTGACCCTTAACTCTTTCCCATTATTTGTCTTCTTTCTTTCAACCCTAACTGCCTATGCACCCATTTCTCCTCCCTCAAACATGCACAATCCACCACTAACTCACACCACTCCACCACTATTGCATCGTTACCACCGCTAACAACCACACACCACCTCCACCAACATCCACACATCTTCCTCTTCTCTCTTCCTACCTTCACCACAACTAACCCTAACACCCCCAACACCACCATCACCTACAATCCACATCACCACATGCACCACCAATTTATATCATCTTGCAAGTACACTTGCACGGGCTTAGGACAATAACGAATGAGCGATCCTAAAATACCCCAAAATCTTAATTTAGAAAATTATGTTAAAATAGGGATTTATTAGGAAAATTAAATAAATAAATTATTTTATTAAAATATGGGAAATATTTAGGGTAAAATAAAGAGGAAAATAATAAATAATTTAATTAGGGAAAATTAGGTATTTTGTTAATTAAAATAACATCTAGGAAAAAATTACCCAAAATATCCTAAATTAATATAAAAAGGAATTTAATTATTATTTTACTAATTTTTATTATTTTAAAATATTTAAAAATACCAAAATATTCTAAATACTCTAACCAACCTATCTTCCCTTTTTTATTTTTTCCTTTTTTGTTTCATTTTTCTTTCCCTTTCCCTTTTTATTTCTTTCTTTCCTCCTTTCTCTTTTTCTTTTTTCCCCTCTTCCTCGGTTTGGGCCTATGCCTCTCGCAGCCCAACCACTCTCCCCCTCTTGTTTCCCCATGTGACTTAACCCGCCAACCCTTCTTTTTTCCTCCACCCCACCCACCTAGTTCCCCTTCTTTTTTTATTCTTCTTTTCTTTTCTCCTAAACTTACCAACCAACCCACCTCTCCTTCTTCCTCCTTCTCCCTTCCACACCTTGCGGATCAAAACCTACAACACCATACTATCGACCAGCCCAGCCACTATACCATCAACCTGCCCCTCTCTCTTCTCTCCCAATCATGTTCCTTTCCTTTTCTGGCCCTAACCAACCCTGTACCTCCTTTCATGCTTGCCCCTCCCTTTCCATTTCTCCTCCCCAATAAAGCTTACAACTACCACTTTGTAGGATCGTACCAACCTGCCAGCACCGGTCGTCGAGCTCTCCTATACTTGCCCCTTGTCCTCTTCCCCCTTTTGTATTATCCACCCTCCAACAACTTATAAATACCTCTAACTGAACCCATTTGGCCACTTTTTCCCTACCTTTAAAATCAACCCTCCTTGGACCATTGTTGCTTCAGACACCATCCCCACCACCGTTGCCCAATGCCACCACCCAAAACATCGCCCAAAAGCTTCCCTACATTACCCTCCACCGAACCATACCACTCACAACCACTAATTCCCCCTACATGAGCTGCATTAACCATGTAAAGTTGGCTGCTCAATCTGCCATTTTACACCCATCACTGCCTCTCTTGCCATCGTGCGCCACCATCTCCACCGCAACCACCACCTCTCCTGCCACCTAAACCACTCAAAAAAGTCTACCCTACCTCCCCTACGTTCCTTTCCCCCTACCTCCCTCTCCTTCACCCTTCCTCCTTCTCCACCACCTTCGGCCACTACAACAACAACCACCTATGCCACCACCTTTTTTTTTATAGCACCACACCATTCCAACCCTCTCAACCTAGAGAATCCACCACCACCACCACCACCATCTCACTCTCCCTCTTCTAGCCTAAAAATTTACCTCTCCAACCC
Organism: Tamarix austromongolica; assembly: GCA_039764185.1. Taxonomy (NCBI): domain Eukaryota; kingdom Viridiplantae; phylum Streptophyta; class Magnoliopsida; order Caryophyllales; family Tamaricaceae; genus Tamarix; species Tamarix austromongolica. The sequence goes on along the minus strand of CM077809.1, from coordinate 139,555,026 downwards.
CACTTCCTCCACCGCTACTGCTTAGCTGCCACCACCACTAGGTTATGCCTTAACCTCCTTAACCTTTAAATATAATTAATGTAATTACTATTTTGTTTTTATTAATCTTATTATTATTATTATTAACCTTGGCATAATTAATACTAATAATATTATTATTATGATTATTTTAACTCTTATTATTATTATTTTAATCATCATCATCATCATCATCATTATTATTAGTATTATTACCCTTATCATTATTATTACTATTACTAGTACTACTACCATCATCATCATCATCATCCCCATCACCATTACCACCACCACCACCACCACCACCACCATCATCATCATCATCATCATCATCATCATCATCATCATCATCATCATCATCATCATCATCATCATCATCATCATCATCATCATCATCATCATCATCATCATCATCATCATCATCATTATTATTATTATCATTTTCATTATCATTATTATTGTTAATATTAAATTTATTATCTTTAATATTGTTAATATTGCTAATAATACCTTAACATGGACCAATATAACTACCAAGACCTCGTTTAACTAGTAGTGGCATGATTAGCTACTTAAGAATAATACCCTCATTTTTACTAATAAAGCCACTATTTTTATTTATAACCCTAATACTAGGTTATGATAAAGGTAAACTAGGAAATAATGATAATGTCGGTAAGAGGAAAGTTAACCCTAGTATTTCCCCCTCATAGGTGAACCAAGTTAAAGCCCTAAGAAGGTGTAGAAGCGTGCTCTAAGCCTGGTGTCATTTTAGGTAAGGATGTAGTTAAGGCCTATTATGTGTGTTATTAGCTTGGTTTTCCATGTGTTATGATATATTGTGTACCTTTTGTGATTATGACCACATACTTATTGTATAGTGTAGAGTTAAGGTAAGCTTATGTGTTCTCCCTATGGCATGTGTAAACTTATATGTATGTTGTGCTTGTGGTGTTATGTGATATGGCCCTCTAGGACATACATGCTAGTATGTTTTAATGATATGGTATGGGGTGAAAGTATGAAAAGATGGAAAGGAAAAATGAGTTGATTAGGGGGGAAGTGAGAATGACCTAATTATCTCATGAACTATAAGGGGATAAATAAAAGGAAAATATGGACAAAATATGGTATAGGGAAGTCTAGGGTTTGCATGGGGAGGACCTTTACATGCGAAAAGTTGAGTTGAGGTCTAAGTAAGGTGAAGGAAGCATTTTTAGGGTTATTGGAGTCCATGGGTAAAAAATAGTATGTAGATTAGTGTAAGGGTGCATGGGAAGCTTGGCTAGGGTTTGAAAGGAAAACCCTAAGTGGAGGAGGATGTGGAAGGAAAAAATAATGGAGAGGATTGAAATATTGGGTAAGAGTGGAAGGATATCACATAGGGGTGAGTGTGAGTGTCATGTGGAAGAGGAAATGGTAGGTTTGTAATGGCGAGATGGCATATGAGAAAAGAGAGGTGTTAGGGTTTGGGGTAGCCAACTAGTATTTCGTGGTCACATGTGTAAAATGGGAACTAAGGTGGAATGCTTGGGGTTGAATCTAAGTGAGGTGATGAGTTGGGGGTAAAGGAGCATGAGTTATGTGGGATAGTGGAAGGTTGGGCCATATAGGACAAATTAGGGTTTCCTAGAGGAAAACCCTAGAGGGTAATAGTGAGTTGACTTAGATGGTATGGGGAAGTGGGCCTTAACCCACACATTTAGTATTTGGGTATTCATGGTAAGTAAGGAGAAGAGGAAAAGAATGTCTAGATGTGTTAAGAGGCACAAAAGTCATATAGAACTAGCCCCTCTTAGGAAAATAGGGGTAGTTAGGTTGTGTGAGCAGGTAGTATAAGGGACATGCATGTCTAGGGTGGTAATACTTATCAAACAATACACGAATAAGATACTAAAAACTTAAAGAGAAAGATTTTTGAGCCAATCCTAGACTAGTCCACCAATGAATAATAGTGGCCAGGTGCCAAGGTGCCTTAGAGACCATTCCACCAACGCATAATAGTGGTCAAGAGTGTTCTGTCTCTTATGTTTTTGGTCCACCAGCTATAATAGTGGAGGATCCCAAGCTTTAAAAAATCAAACCTAACGATGTTAAACCATGTACAGATACAATCTACTTATAGTGAAATACTATGAGAGTTGGGGTTAGACCGGTGGATGGGTGAATAATTGTAGCCAGGTGCCTTATACCCTAGAGACCATTCCACTAGTGAATAATAATGGCTAGGTGCGTTTTGCTTTGCATGTTTCTTTAAGTCCACTGTCTATAATAGTGGGGTTTCTATACTCGCATTGATTAATGATAAGACTGGTGTGAAATAAGATTATTGACTAGAGATCTAATGATTAAGTTTAACCGAACTGTATCACAACCTCTACTATCTGTATTACTTGTATGGTTTATCTGTATGATCCTACTTGTATTATATGCCTTTTATGTATGGCCTTAGCTGCATGGTTACCTTGCTCAATACGTAGTGTATTGACCACCTATTTCATGGATGTTGATTATTCCCTCAACAGAGGGCCCTGCTGAGTTTGTGTATGTAGGAGACACCATCTTTGATGCCTATGATACTTATGAGGTATCGGATAGGGCTGAGAGTTAATCGTTGGACTTGGCATGGGGGCTTGAGAGTGATGTAGACCACACTCTTTTTTATTTCGCTTTACTTATGTTTCATTTTATTTTGGTTTCACTTTATTGTATTATACCTTTTATCCCCCTAGGGAGCTTTACTATGTACTCCATTTGGGTTGTAAAAACTTTTTATCATGCACTTTGATTCTCTTGTTATGACCATTTTAATTTTCTATAAATCTCTATTTTAAGTGTGTTTGATGTCTTGTGAAAATTTTTCCTTAACCTTGTGGTCAATACGAGACTAGTCGGGGGCTAGGCTTGTATTGATCATGATAGTAGCACCCCTATGCTCGTATTTATTTGATTAAACAAAAATTTTCAATTGTGCTTTTTTGGGGTATTATAAGTCCCTCACCGATTTGAATTTTATTTCCCTCATTATTGTCCCGCCTCTTCATAATATACATGTATTTCAAAAATTAATTTTCCGATTCATATGGCATTTGCACAAATTTTTCTTTTTGTTTTAATTACTTCGTAATCTCATCTACAGGGTGTGTTTTATTTAAATAAGATTAACAATATCTATTTTCATAGGTAAACCACAAATATGGCTCCCAAGAAGCAAACTAAGATGAATCAAGAGGAACACGAAGATGAATCCTCTAGATCACAACTACACCAAGCTAGAGGCCCATAAATACCCAACCCTCTAATACCTACGACATTATGTTTACCAACCCTGATGACAAAGAACTCTATATGGGGCTCATTCCTCGAAACATTACACCCTCTCGATACATTGATTGGGCTAGAGGAAATTTAGATTGTTTCCTCATGCATGCGCACCCTACGAGAAAAGGAATCACCCTTAAGTTCCTGAGTTTGTTTTATTTTAATCTAATTGGAAACACCATTTTTTAGACTCTTCATTGAGTCTAGAAAAATATTGTTGTCAAGATTCTCATCTTTGCTTCATCTTCTCCCTATTGGTCGGAGACTTACCGAGGAAGCACAATTGTGGGATCCTTAAGAATTATAGACTCAAATCTCCATGCTAAGGAGGCGATGTGCTCCTAGGCCTTATAGTGGACACCATACTAAGGCCTCATTAATCTATAACCTGACCTTGAGATGCGTCCAAAGGTTGTTGGCCATCATCCTTTTTTGTAGGGGGAAAACCAAGGGAATGTATGAAAGCTAGAGCTTTTTGCTCTATGATTTATTCTTCTAGATGATGCTCTTGATGGAGGGTATTATCTCACCGATCACTAAATACTATTAGCACTAACCTTACTGGTGATATCGTCATAGGCGTCATCATCACATCATCGCTATCCTACTTGGATATAATGTAGACGACATCCCTGTTGACTTTCAAACAACTTATTTAAGGTTGGAGATTTTCACTAACATGAAACTAATTATCAAAGATAGGCTTCAATTCTCCTTATTCTATAATCAGGAGGTGTGGTATTCATTGCCTAAAAAACCTTTGACCACTCTCATCAGTAACGGAAGTGCCAATTGGTTACCACAACCCACCACACCTCACCCAAGTCAACATATTCCCCACTCTAGATGAGAATCTAGAATTTCTTGAAGAGGATCCCAGTCTATCACTACTTCCACTACTAGCACCTCCATATTTTGATATAGATACAGGTCCTTCTTCCTCTAGAACCTTTTGGGATTCCCATTTTCAGCATATCAATGATCGTTTCAATATGCTTGATGCACAAATTGTGAGTCTTCGGGACACCATCACTTTCATCGACAAAATGAACACCATGATATACGAAATGTATCAATGGCATATAGAGCATGATTACCCACCACCACTCCCATCCCAGTTATGGCACTTCCTCCTTCCCCCCACTCGTACAATGATCACACATTGTGGATAATGTGTTCTTTAAGCATGGGGGAGTTTGAGGTATGTTTTCTTTCTACCATTTCTAATGCTTTTCTTTATTTCCTCTTTCTTATGGTGTGTTCTTTATTTATTTCTTTCTTTCTTTCTTTCTTTCTATATTTTGTTTTTAATTTGTCATTAGTGTGTTTGTTTTGTTAGCATGTTTGGTGTGTTGTTAAAAAAAATCTTGATGGCACCAATTAGGAGTATGGATTCGTTATAGCTCTTGAAAGTCGTATCCCACAAGGACTTAGTAATTGAGTACCAAACATTATCATTTTAGATATCTAGATCATTATGGAGTGAGAATGTGTAGGTAGATAGTGAAAATAAATATAATGACTAACTAAATGTAGAATTTAAAATGATAAATATGTAGCCTAGGATTAAACTTCAGTCTCTAAATTGGTATTCGACAATACAATAATTCTATGTTGTAGTTTAATTCATTGGTTATGAACAATCAATCTAAATATACTAATTAGTCACTTTCATGGTCTAAGAATATATCTACTCTAATTTTCTAACTACTTTTGTGACTAACAAATTAAATTAAATTAAACTCATTAAGTGCCATCGATTCACATATACTTTTGTGATCTCTTGAATTCCTATTCAAATGTTAATATCCAATAAATATTTCAAACTTTTAGTTGTAAATAATATCTAAAAAGGTTCGATTCCATCATATTAATCCTAACACATAAAACAACACATATGAACTAAACATAGATCACACACTTTAATTCATCATATTAATACCAAAATAGACCTATTTCAATCCTAGAAAGATGATTACTCACTCATAATTGCAAAGAAATATAAACGATGTAAATTGGGTAAAAAATATAATGATAGTAAAAAAAAATTACAAAGAAGAGAATGGATTGAATTAACCATAAATTGGAGAAGAATAGAGTTTCTACCAAGTTGATTGTACACGATACTTGCACTTAAATCCAAAAATTTAACTAAAGAATTCAATAAATATTACATGAGGTTTTTACTTGGGAATAGAGAGGAAATTCCCTCTAAAATCTACCCAAAATCAACCCCAAGAAGTTCTCAAATAACCTCCTAAAAACTACCTATAACATAAGATACATTGCACATAAAGATCATGGGGGTAACTACTGTTGCATGCCCTTACAAGGTCTACATAGTGAGGTCATGTAGCATTCTAGGTCTCAAACTATTGCATTCAACTTTTGCACAGCCATGTAAGATCTACACGGCCTGACCCTGTTACATCCTCCAATTTGACCTGGCTCGCTCAGCTCCTGCACCACTATACAAGATCTGCATAGCTTGGCTATGCGATATCCTCTACTTTAACCTGATTACATTAGTGTTGCATGGCTATGCAGCACCATCCCCTTGCCTCTTTCTTAGCTTATTTTCAGCTCTTTGACTTCCTAGAATCCTCTATAAACATGCTATGTTGATTTATCTTCCTTTAATGCCTTGGATTTATGTATTCTTGTGTAAATCCTTAAAAACTAAATACCAAGAGAATAATAGCATGGACAATAGAATTAAACCATAATAAAATGTATATTATAAACCAAATAAAGTCTTAAAATGAAGGTAAAGTAAGGCAACAATATAGAAAATATTCACTCTATCCCAAACCAAAACCCATAACAACACAACGACAAAAAACAATAGAAACAACAATAATACGCACAATACCTACTAAATAGTTAACATGCATGCATATATATATAATGATAGAAAAAATATTATACCAAGCAAGAATCTCAGCAAGTAGGTAGCTAGGATACAAGTTACTGATGCCAGTTGTAGTTGCAGGAGCCATGAATGTAGTAAGGAACATATGATGGACATAAATGAGGGAGAAATAAGAGCAAGTAGTAAGGAAAAATAAAGTCAAGTAAAGAGAGAAAGAGAGAGTAAACTCAGATTTCAAGTTTTTGTAACAAATGTAAATGAGGGAGAAGGGAGGGAGGGGTGTTTAATGCGGTAGTGTTGATAATGGTTCTCGATAAAACCATTCTTTTAAATAGGTTTTAATAATGGTTCTAGTAATAACCATTATTAAAACCTCATAGAATTTCCATTTTGTTCTTAGTTAAATTAAAACTATTATAAAAATAATAGCTGATTTACTTTTAATAATAGTTAATATCTATAACCATTATTGAAACATGCATCGTATTCCCTTTGCAAAATTTTCATATTTTTATTAATGTTTATGAGCAAACCATTATTTATATGGCATCATTAATTCTCGGTTCCATAGTAGTGCTTTAACACTTTCTTCCCATACAACCTTGAATCACTTGCACAAGCATCATCAAAATTTCTACTTGTTTTTAGAATAATGGTAGAGATGTGATTTATGTTTGATTATGAAAATGATGGGTGATGAAAAGTAAGTGTTAATACCAAATTCTGAAAGGGGTTAAATAAGGAGTGTACAACTCATGTACATAAGAAAATAAAGCGTAAGATGGCTATCTGGCTACGTGGTAGTAAATACTAATGTGCTTTTATCACTTTCTCAATCAAGGCAGTTATAACTTAAAAGCTTTGATTAACACATAAATGAGTTCTAGTAATCTCTATAGTCCATTACAAGAGTTACTACAAGTAATTTGATAAAAAAAATGCTATATATGAGGTTTATAGAAAAAAAATGAAGCCAAAAAAGTATGGATTATTTTATATAAAATACTCAGAAAATAAGGCATATATGGCTCAAAAGCTCATTACAGGTTTTGATGAATCTCAACATGCTACGTATGTTCTCACTTCATTCACATCAAATTATGAGATATGTGTTTCCTACATTGACATTAACACAAAAAAATCTCCACTCGACCTTTTCTTAGCTTGTGATCATCTTTTAGTATGATTTCAAATATATGTTCCTCATTGCTACTTAAGGACTTTTAAGAGTCATAATAAAATTAAAAAAAAACTCAACTACACATACATTATGTAAAACACTCAAAATAAGTAGTATATATATAGCATGGACTCAAAATAAAACAAAATGGAAAAACACATAGTACATTAATGAAGAACAAGGGAAAAGTTAAAGTCAAGCTTTTAACATTAGACATAAAGAACACTCATCAAGAAAGTAGTAGATATACAATATATCCCACATAATATTCTTGCAAATGAACATGGTTGAGTGACCATAACAATCCCACAACATGAATTATCATAAGGAGGATATTCTCTTGCATTAAGTAAATTAAACTCAACCTTAGAGAATTGATCATTCAATTTGTACTAAAATAAACATTGAGGAAATGGAATGCGGCTTTGATAGGGTTTTACCTCAATCTTGGAACTCTCACCAAGTGTGGGTTTCTTACTTACCTCCTTGTGAAGTTTGATTACCGGATTGGTTTGTTCATTACTTAACTTTTACATGACATCATTTTCTAACCTCTCATATGGTAAATCTATAGTTTCCTTTCCACTGCTCATAGTTATTTCCATTGGTCCTTTCTTTTTATTTCTCTTAGTATCACTATGCAAGGTCTCTTAACCTCTTTTACCTAATATGTTGGTCTATTAGCCCAACTGCACCTCTATGTTCTTTATAGATGCCTCTTGACTCTTTATCCATGCCTCATGATTTTGAAAACTAGCCTCATTTATATAGATGGCCTTAGCCAAGAATTCCTCAAAGATAGGCTTTGTCTCTTAAGATGGAGTTGCAACTTGGTAACATGAGGGTAGCTGAATTACATGATACTAATTTGAATGAGATTCTCCTCCCATAATAAAAATTTAGGGTGAGTGCAACATTTTGGATTGTAGGTGTCTCACTAGGAAATAATTTGCTTGTTAAAATTACCCACAAGTTAGCTTGTTCATATGACTAATAAAAAATATTACTTACATAACAATCTATACTAGTATGGGTCCTCCACATAAATAACGTGTAAATGTCTGATTTTGCATGTCAAAAATGCTCAAGTTATCATATTTTGATTTAACACATCTAAAAGAGCATAAAGAGAAGTCATGATTATTATCTTTTAGTTCCTCAATGAAGTGCACCTAAACTATGTATAAAAGAAGAAGAAGAAGAAGAAGAAGAAGAAGAAGAAGAAGAAGAAGAAGAAGAAGAAGAAGAAGAAGAAACCAAGGTCAAATTTTTAAGAAGAAATTAAGTAAATTAAGTAAATAAAATAAATAAATAAATCAAAATCAAAATTTCCTAGACCAAGATTTTAATTTTTGGCTCTAGGCCTTTCAAATTAGTCCTGAACAATGATGCCAAAAATTTAATGTCGGCCAAATAAAAGTACAGGCAAGTATATAGGTCGGAAGTAATATAAGACATTAAGAGTACCATATTTCATTACCCATAGAGATTAAATAATAACATGGAGTCACTAAATATTCTAATCAAGCCCAAGAGATTGAATTCAAATAAATAAATAATTAATTCTGAACAAAAGTTTTCAAATCAACTAAATTAAACTAAAATAAAATCAAATAAAATATAAAAATAATATAAATTAAGAAAAGCGACTAATGAATATAGATCTACCACTATATAATTATACTGACCAATTATTTAATTATTTGATTTTTTTAGTTACTAGTTATGTGTTAATGAAAATATTTAACTAACGTACTCTCTCGAGTTACATAGTCCTATCACTAGTTATCAGTCTCGCTATATCTAGTAAAAGAATTTAAATAAAGGACAATGATTTAGGTTCAATTAATTATTTATCCTTTCCTATTATTTTAGAAATTATATAATTATTCTTTATCGCCAAATAAAAGATATCCCTATTGTTCTATGCTATCTTTGTGGGAGGTTATATTATTAGAATAATGACATGTAGAATTATTAGTATCCTTTATGAATTTTTTTTATTGAATTATCATTATATTTTAAATAAGTTTGGAAAAACAAAAATAATAATAAAGCTTAATATAAAAGTATTTAACATATAATTTATAAGATTAATTTAGCTCTTGACAATTATTTAGACTAAGTAATCAAGCAAACACTTTGTAAATATTAATTTTAAGTTTATGTTTTTATGAAATTTTAATAAATAAATCTACTTTCTATTTTGTAAATAAAATAAATATATCTATATAAATATGTGTTTTATATTTATTTAATAAATCTAGATTTTAAATAAATAAACTCATCCTTAAATAAAACTTAATGCTATGACTATGATTATTTTATATTTAATTAATTATTTCAATTAGTTAATATGGACTAAATATTTTATAAATAGTATAATATATTTATTTAAGAAATTAGATATCTTTAATCATGTTTAGATCTATGAATCAATTAAGAATAATAATATATTAAATATCTTTCAAAAATAAATCTTGAAATTATATGAAATTATTGAATCTTTTCCATTTTTGATTAAGGCATGTTAAAAAAGGATAATGTTTGGCTTCTATATTTGTGGCTTAATTATGGTGTATACTAAGTACTATTTAAATTATGAAATTAATTGTTATTTTTAAATTAATTTAAATACATAATATAATTAAGAAAATCTACATGTACTGTAATTGTTGATGTGGTGAATATATTATTTGTATTTAAGAAAAATTATTCAAATTTGTTTGTCGTGATATTAATTGAAGTCTTCATCTTCACCAATTTTAGGGTTGGACTTTTGCTTTGGTACCTATGATCTATTAAGTTCTACAAGATTTTTTTTTTACCTTTATTGTAATATTCAACTTGAAATTACACTTAGTTGAAATAATAACAATATTAAATCAAATCCTAGACCCTAAAATTTTCTTTAGAAGAAGAGCAGGCACCTCATAACATCTTACTAGTTGGTGGTATATTAATAACATGAAGTAAATTAACCGATGGAATAATATTCTTACCTCACCAGTTGCCATGCCACTCTCCACATTATAACTATGACATTCCTATATCTAACATTTGCATTTAATAGACCTTTTTTTTTTGCTTCATGGAAATTTAGAAGGAAAGGAAAAAAAAAGAAATGAAAAACATTTTCACACATTTTAGTTACATGGAAAATCTTAGAGAAAGAAAATAAGAAAAAGATATGGGAAAATTATACTAGCTCATTTTCCAAACTACAAATAGTACAAAAAAAAGCATAAAGGAAAATTGATGTAGGACCATCGAACTCTTCTAATGAATTTTAGAAAGTTTAAGAGTTAGTAAAGTAGGAGATGAAACCCATCATTCTTGAAACCCATCCCCAAAACCCTAATTGCTTTAAAACTTTCTTAAGTAATTCTTGTAGTTATTTCACATTTTTGCAAGAAATAGAATTCATCTAAAAAACCTAGTGTATAAGAAAAGGATAAGGCAATTATGTACACAAGTGGAATAGAATACAAATTTACAAGATAAGGCATGAATGAAAGGTTCTTATGTTTACCTGGCTAGGGTTTTAGTTAGCTTTGTTATTTTATGTACTTGTAAACTTTTATCTAGTCCTTGTTGGGAATGTTTTCCATGTATTTTGTACAGGGTAACTAATGTTAGTATTCAAATAACTAGCTAAGCTGTTAATATCGAAACTAAGATAGTTCCAAAAACTAGATTAGTTAGAATAAAAACTAAATTATTTATTAAAACTTGTTATGACTTAACAACCCATATATTTAATCTTAAATTTATTCCATTGAAAATAATAACTACAAAGTTGAATGATAATATAGAATTTAAAAAAAATTCTATCTTATTTTCTAAGTGTGTGAGTGTTTGAGAGTTGAGTATTAGAACTAGTGTAGACTCATTAAATATCAATAAAACATCAAATAATCTAAGAAGATCAATCCACTTGAATGAATACATGACTTCTATGAAAATGAAAAGATTTAACCATATGTGTGCTTGATTTGGTTATCAACATCCACAACAAAAATTTTATTATGCTTGACACTTCTCACTATTATGTTCCTATAACTTCATTTTTCTCCTCCTCTTCCTCCCCTTTAAGCCATCTTCTATTTCTTTGATCTTTCATCTATGCTCTATAATTATTATTCTTATGGGTTCATTGTCTATTGACTTTGAGTTTAAATCTTCCAATCACTAAACCTTCATCTAGTAAGCCTATATAACCAACTACTTTACAAACTCAATTTTATCAATTAAGATACATTCTTTGTTATTTATTTAAAATTAGCAACAAATTTAATCCTAATACCCAAATCTTATTCTAATGTTTGAGATTTAGTTGCTTCAGTTTTTATTTGAGTGTACCAATTTAATTTTTGGAATGATCTTCTTCTTGTTCAATTTATTTATAATACATTAAATTTAATTTAATTCTAATCTATATTAATTGATATCTAAAATAATCCTAATATTTGTTAATTGATAATATTACCTTACTCTAATTTATTAAACGTCAATCTAAATCTTATCCTTATCCTAATTTTAGGTTATATATATTTTAACATGATCCTAAACCCAAATGATTAATAAATTAATTTTACCTTATTTCCAAATCTAAAATTTTAACCTAATTCTAATCATAATCTAAATTTTTATCATTTCCCTCTTTCCTTCTCCTTTTTGTGCTTTTATTATCTTTTTTCCTTTTCTTTTCTTTTTTGTACATCTTGATTTCCTACTTCCCTCGTTCCCCTTCAAGAAATGTAACCTACTCCCTATATATGGTTTCTTCTTTCCATTCCCAGCCTTGCACTACCACTATACCATCCCACCTACCCTTGCACCTATTTTGCCTAGCCAAACCATACAGTTTCCTATCCCTTTTCCCCTATACCTCAATGGAGAAAAAATCACACCAAAGACCTTTCCTCTATCCTCACTCCATTAATATTTTCCTCACCTATTCCTCCTATAATACCCCCTCCCCTTATTACTTCATTCTTTACACCTCCCACAAAAAACTCCCTGACTCCCTATTCTAGCCACAACAATGCCCTTCTCAAGTTTTGCTAATTTTTCTTCAACGAAACTCTACATTTTCCCTATCCTCATGCTGTTAAATAAGCTTAATGTGAGCCTCTTTTTCAGTGTGAAATACTCATCAAAACACCATTTGTTTTCCAATAACCTTATGCTGCAAAAACCCTACAAACACAAAGCCTTCATGTTGCACAACCTCCCCAATGCCATGCCATCATGTCATCACCACCCCAACAAGATTATCTCTCACAACCCCTCCAACTATTTGATTTTCTCATGCAACACCATCCACTGCTATATTAACATTCATCGTGCCCAACTAAAGCCATGCATGACTTGGTTTTTTTAGTCCATATCCTCCATACTTTGACCTTACTTTTCCTTATTTTTTTTCATGGGTTCTAATGTTTTATTATTATTTATTCTTAGGTTTTTTCCAAGTGATCTCAGAGGAGGAGTCTTAGGCTATACGTGCTTAGAGACTAGAAATAAATGTTATAATTAGGATTTTTGTATGTAATATGTAAATGAGTATGAAATTTTTGGTTTTCATCAATATAATGAAAATTTTATGGTGATAATGTCTTTGTGTGATGATGTGGTACCAAATCTATGGAAATTGAGAATGAATGAAGATCATAAGCTTAAATGTTATCATTGAGATAAATCTCATTTTTTACCCTAAGTGTATTAGTATGACCTATGGTATTTTAATATGTTTTGATTAGGCATGGAAAGTGGTTAAATAATGTGGTCAATTAGTACCATGATCATATATATTGGAAGTTGCAAATCATTCATATTACAACACATAGGGATTATTTTAAAATATATGGGAATTTTGGCTATCATAAGGATAATTTTGTCAATATGGTTTAAATATGAATATTTGATATTTTAAGGTGTCTATTAGTTCAAAATAGGTTAAATATATTATTTGGAATATTTGAGTAATTGTAAATGGCATAAGTCTTGTAAAATAAGAAAATGGTTTAAATTGGGAATCATAATTCTAGAGGTGGAGTCATTCTCACAAGCATAAAATGCTAGACATAGACCTTAATTTTTTTATATTTCGTTAATATTATAATTTTGGGAATGCATTTTAAATTTGGTTGAATTATACTATTATTGCATATGTATGACATTGGAGTTAGACCTTTATTTTTAGATCTAATATCAATTGTGATATTTTATGAATTTGAATTAAATTTTATGGTTAATTGATTATTTTAGGAGAATCTATGTTTATCTTGTGAAATTAGGGTTTATTAAGGGAAATAAGAAACTTTTCCTTGAAGGATGTTTTGAAATTCATGTGGTGATGTTAAGTGTTTTGAATAACTATGTTAAGTTTGATAATGTGCATACATATTTACATGTCTTCCTACATGATGAGCCTAAGATAAATAATTATGAATAAGATATTAATCCCTTAAAATGAAAGATCATATTGTTTAAGGCAGGTTATATCATTTTGTTCCATTGCACAAGAATAGTAGCAAGGAGTATTTAACCCTAGTGGTGATATCCATTCATTTCACTTTTTCATAAGGTGGTATATTAATGATACCGTTCAACCAGTTGAAAATAATGAGGTCCCAAAACTCTATAGAAAAATAAATAATTAGAATAATAACATTAAATTTTAAGATCTTAATATTTAAAGTGAAAGACCACATGAGTTTAGATCAGTTATACTTATCTATTGCACTAGATAAGAATAGTGACCTGGAGCATTTTTACCTTAGGGTTGTGCTTATCCATTCTACCTAATGAGAATAAAAGTGAGGAGCTTTTTGACCATATAGTTGTATATTGTTAATACTGTTCCACTTGTTGAGAATTGTAGGGTCCCTGAACATAACATAAACAAGATTATGAATCTTGATTATACCATATTATAAGACATAAAATCAATCCTCATCTTACATTATCTTATGTTACTCTACATGCGTGTTTATTTCTTTATATGGCATTATGAAAATTATATGCCTCATTATGGATGTATTATTATCTAACTCATGATGTAGCACATTGATCATCCTTTTGATCGGCGCTTCTTCTTCTTGTAGGTAAACAACTCAAATGTTTGTGTATAAGTCAATGACTACACATTAGATAACTTTATTGCTTATGATTGGTTTATTTGGGAGGAGTAACTTTATGCTTAAGGCTTGGGGATATATAGTCATGGTGTCATAATCTTAGCTTTGGCTAGATATCTTTTTGGACTCTTAGTTTTCCTATATCTCTTTTATATAAGTTTGGATATTGTGCTTAAACTTAACCTCCAAACCTTTATTTATGTTATGAATCTATCTCATTCCTTATTTTACCATGTTTTAAGTTTGTAACTATTTTTCCTTGTATTTAATGTAAGGATTGTATGATAAGATATAACTATGTCAAGTATGCCTGTAACACCCAATTATGTTCTTATTACATTTCCACTTAAACAAAGAAATTTAGTAGTAAATTTTTGGGTATTATAAGTCAGTCTCAAATATTATATTTTGATTAGATTATTTTTTTTATCAATATATTGTTTCTCAAACAATCCCTTATCTAATTTTGACGGGCTATTTCATTGTTTTTAAAAAATTTGATTCTTTAAAAGCCCAGATTACCTTACGAGGAATCAAGACTACGTAGCCTAGGTGGAATAGAAGGTGAGTATGTGTGATATATGCTAGTAATCTAGGAATATTTTATCCTAACATGTTTTTTGTCATGCAACTAGCTCATTGTGGCCCTAAATGGTCATGTCAATCATTTGGAGGAGACTTTTGAGGCATTTATTAAGTTCATCATGCATCCACCACCACCACCTCAATCGTAGCAACCAGTAACATCTCCTTATTACCCACATAAGGTTATTATAGATTAATGGCTTTAAATATTCATTAGACATCAATTGCCGATCTACGCTAGTAAGAAGGATCGGATCATCTTGTAGGAATGCATGCAAGATATGGAAAAGATATTTAAGGTAGTCTATTATCCACCTGCTCAAAAGGAGAGCATAGTAGCCTTCTTTAATTGAAGAGGTGTAGATGCTTGGTTTTTAGGTTATCTTATGTAGGGAGAGTCACCATTTTCCTAGGAGGATTGGTGGTATATTAGTTTAAGTAGAGGATCTATTTCAACATTCGTAGGATGATAGGTGACATAGATTTCTAGGACTTAGCCACCTTATACAAGTAAACATCTATTTCCACTACAATTGTTTAGGAGCAAACTTCCAATATAGGCAAAAAGAAGCTAGAGACATATGGTTTGATGTGGTAGGAATCACTTTTGTGGATGTGGGAATATAGAGTGTCAATAGAGGAGTCAACTGTGTGGTCTTATCATATATTAATGTTTGATGAGACATTTTATTTGTCAATAATGTGGTGGAGATCATCTAGGATGATACTGGGAGGGAATACTTGCTTGTTTTCGAGTTTATGGTGACCAAGACATAAAAAATTTGAATGTTAGTAGTAGAGTGGTTAGTTCAAGTTTTAGGGTGGCGTTTCTATAAAAGGGACCATTGGTACCTTAGTAATAGGCATATCAACTACATACGTACCATCCACCATGATAATAGCAATAGGAGAGTGTACTTTACTCCATCTAGTGTACATCCTAGGGTGATTAAAGGGAGAGCATAGAGGTGTTGCCACTTTCCTTAGGCTGGAGGAGGATAAGCTTAAGGATCTAGAGGGTATCATGGAGGATATTAGGTATGCTTGTTAGGTGGGCACTTGAATGTCATTATCCTAGTAGAGGCATATTGATAGCTGGATGTGGTCATTGGTATATTCACCATCATTTCATTGCTGATGCATGAGTTGGTTGATTTGAGTGCTTTATTGTCATTTGTATCTACTTCTTTTATTGCTAAAGCTTCTTGTACCCATTTTCTAGTATATCTATTTCTATGGCTTTACCTTATAGGCATAGATTAGATTACACTAGACTTTACTCAAAAGTGGCCTTAGACATAGGCAAGGTAGTATTCCTAGTAGACTTACTTGAGATAGACCTATAGGACTTTGATGTGATCCTTAGGATTATTATGTTGAGGAGATACCAATCGGTGATAGATTGTACATATGAGCGAGTAGTGTTATGAGTACCATAGGGTTCTAGTGTATCCTATAGGATATATAAGCCTAGGCCTATGATGAAGGTTATATCTTCCTATATAACGTATTCATTAGTGTAGAGAGGTTACTCTATATATCTGTGTAGTGTTTGACAGTTGAAAAAGGATGTGATGGAATTAGAGGATATTCCACTTACCTTAGATTTCCTAGACATATTCTCGGAGAAGATGCCAAGTATGTTGCTAGTTCTCAAGATAGAATTCACCCTCGAGCTAGTACTAGCGGTAGAGTTAGTGTATAATGCACCTTACTAAATGATACCAGTTGATTAGCTATGTAGATTATCTTGAGAGATTAGATGTTCCAACTAACCAATATTTGGCTACGGATTTGATCCTACAATCATTTCCTGAGTTATATGATTATTTCTTCATGAACTATATCATGCATGATCCTAAGATGATTAGCTATGTAGATTATCTTGAGAGATTAGATGTTCCAACTAACCAATATTTGGCTACGGATTTGATCCTACAATCATTTCCTGAGTTATATGATTATTTCTTCATGAACTATATCATGCATGATCTTAATAAATCGTTGACTGAGTTTCATGGGATGCTTAAGATTGCCGAATAGAACATTAAAAAGCCAAAGAATGTTCCAATGTTTCAAAAAGGAAAAGGTTTCAAGAGAGTTGGTAAAGGTAAGGGAAAGGCTAATCCTAATGGCATGGGTAAAGCTCTATTTAAGAATTGGAATAAACACAACAAGACCAACCCCAAGCCTAGACCGACTACTAAACAAAAATGCTTCTATTGCAAGAAGTCTAGGCATTAGAAGAGAAACTATAAGAAATACTTGTTGAATGGCTTAGTTGAATCCAAAGCTTCAAATTTATGTGTTATAGAAGTAAATTTTACTTCTTCTACTTCTTCATGGGTATTAGATACTAGATGTGGAACTCACATTTATATGAATGTGTATGATCTAAATGAAAGTAGAAGAATGGACACAGGAGAATTGGGCCTACTCATTGGGAATGGAGCAAGAGGTACTTCTAAAGTTGTAGGAACACTCAATTTAAATTTTCCATTGGGATTGATTCTAGAAATCAATAATTGTTATTACGCACCTACTATAAGCAGAAACATCATTTCTGTTTCTTATTTGGACAGAAAAGGTTTTCACTTCATTATTAAGAACAATAGTTGTTCGTTTTATTTGAATAAAATGTTTTATGCTTGTTCCTGGATGAATAATGGGCTTTATGTTATAGATCTTGATATGCCTATTCATAACATAAATACTAAGAGATTCAAATCTAATGATTCCAATCTTACTTACCTCTAGCACTGCCATTTAAGACATATAAATGAGAATCACATTATGAAGCTCCATAAAGATGAACTTCTACACTCATTTGGTTTTGAGTAATTTGAAACACGTGAGTCTTGTTTATTAAGGAAAATGGCACAATCCCCATTTTCTTATAGAGTTAAAGGGCTAATGAATTATTAGACCCCATACATACCAATGTTTGTGAACCAATAAGTTCAACTGCTAGAGGAGGGTTTCAATACTTCATCATGTTTACTAATGACTTTAGTAGAGATGATTACACTTATATTATGAAAAATAAACATCAATCCTTTAAAATTTTTAAAGAATTTCATAATGAAGTAAAAAACTAGCTTGGTAAAACTATTAAGACTCTTTGATTAGATTGAGGAGGTTGATACTTAAGCTAAGCTTTTGATGGCCATCTCAAAAGATGTTGAATAGTTTCACAACTCACTCCACTAGGTACTCCACTATGGAATGGTATATCTAAATAGAGCAATTAAACTTTATTAGATATGGTTTGATCTATGATGAGTCAAATAGATCTTCCAATCTCTTTCTAGGAATATTCTCTTGAAAGCACAACAACCACACTAAATAGAGCTAGAAGGGTTTCAAGATTGGATTTTTTAAGATTTAGGGTTGTGATGCATACGTAAAACGTTAGAACTCAAGCAAGATTGAACCAAAATAATAAAAATTATTCTTTGTGGGATATCCTAAAAACACTAAAGGATATTAATTTTACAACTACACCTAGAACAAAGTGTTTATTTCTCGGCATGGTATTTTTCTAGAAAGAGAATTTATTTCTAGAGGTACTGGTGGGAGTAAAGTACACATTAAAGAAATTCAAAACCCATAGGATAAAGATTCCAATATATTAGAGCTTGAACAACCTCTACAATCTATTATAAACCTATAAAAGTGAAACATGATCCATGAAGGTCTAAAAGGGTGCTTCATGAGCCAGAGAGATACTTGTCTCTCATGAATGACCAGTGAACCTTTAACATATAAAGAAGCAATGATGAGTGCTAACTAAGTTAAATGGGCGGAGGCTATGAAATCGGAGATAGAATCTATGGATAAAACTAAGTATGGACTTTGGTTGATCCACTTGATGGCTGCATAATCATTGGATGTGAATGGATTTTCAAGAAGAAACTTGATAATGATGGCAACATGGATTTCTTTAAGGCACATCTAGTGACCAAATATTTCAAACCAATTCATGGTAGTAACTATGATGAAACCTATTCACCTATTTCTATGTTTAAATCCATTTGGATCCTTCTAGGAATTTCTTTATTTCATGATTATGAGATATGACAACTTGATGAAAAAACAACATTCCTTAATGACTATTTATAAGAGGATATATATATATAACAAAACCATAAGATTTTGGACATCCTAGCATTGTTGGAAAGGTATATAAGCTTAAGAGATCCATTTATGGTATTAAGTAAGCATCCCATATTTGGAATCTTCATTTTGATGAAGTAGTCAATGAGTTTGGGCTCATTAAGTGTGAAGAAGAGTCTTGTATTTACAAGAACATTAGTGGGAGCATAATTGTTTTCCTCCTTCATTATGTGGATAACATATTGATTATTGGAAATGATATTCCTATGCTATAGTTTTTAAGGATATGGCTAGGAAAATTATTTTCAATGAAGGATCATGGCGAGGAAAACTATATTTTGTGGATTAAGATCTATAGAGATAGATCAAAAAAGTTGATTGGATTAAGTCAGAGTACTTATATCAACAAGATCCTCTATATGTATAGTATTCAAGACTCTAAGAGAGGTTTCTTACTTATGTAGCGTGGTCTAACTCTTAGCAAAACTCAGTGTCCTTAGACCTAGGATGAGCAAGAAAACATGAGTATAATTCCATACACTTCAAAAATTGGTTCTATTATGTGTGATATGTTGTGTACTTACCTAAAATTCTCATATGCCATTAACATGTTAAGAAGATTCCAATATAAACCTAGTGAGAGTTATAGAACTGCAGTTAAGAACATTCTCAAGTACTTAAGAAGAATAAAGGAAATGTTCTTAGCATATAGAGGAGAATAGGATATAGTAGTAATTAGTTACACAAAAGAGATTTTCTAAACAGTTAGGGATGATTTTTGATCGTATTCAAGTTATAGGTTGTGCCATAATGGCAGCATTGTGAGTTAGAAGTGTTCAAAACAAAATATATTTCTTGACTGTACAATAGAAGCTGAGTATATTACTAATTTAGAAGCATCAAAAGAAGCATTGCGGATTAGGAATTTCATCACTAAACTAGAAGTAGTTCCAAGCATTCTGAGTCTAGTTTGTTCATACTGTGACAATAATGGAGCTATTACACAAGCTAAAGAGCCAAGGTCTAATCAAAATACCAATGAAATATTTAGAAAATATGAAATCATTTGGGAGATTATCCATAGGGATGGTGTGAATTTATACAAGGTTCATACATATGCAAATACTACCAATCCATTGCACAACCTAAGTATGAGCATCAAACTAGTTCACAAGGCATTGAGATTATGTATGATCAGTCCTAGTGCAAGTGGAAGAGTAATGAAGATATGCCCTAGAACTAATCATATTTTATGATTTGTATTTTCATATTTATTGATTATTCTTGTTAATAAAATGATCATTTGATATTATGTATTCAAATGTTATTATCCTTTTGAGTAATTATTCTTTATGTAGATAATTGAGTATGTGACTGGATTGTGTAACTCTTCTAAATGATAGAAAGATTATTATTTAATAACTATCTCTAGTTTAGTATCATCTAATTAAGGGATATTGGTAATCATAAGACTAGTATGTTGATTAGTTGATGATAATGTCCCATTGATCATTAAAATGAGATATCAGACTAATAACATAGATACATGTTATGGAACATAGTATTAGACTAGCCTAGGGATGGCAATTTTCCCCGCGGGTTCGGGGCCCCGTCGGGGATTACCCATTCAGGTTCGGGTTCGGGGAAAGAATTCGGGGATCGGGTTCAGGTTCGGGGATTCTTAACGGGGATTTTTTCGAGGACGGGGCGGGGACGGGTTTGGGGTCCCCATCCCCGAACCCGCCCCGAAATTTTGTTTATATATATTTTTATATAATTATATATATATAATATATATATAATTTTTTTATAGAATATAAATTAAAAATATAATATAAAAAAATAGTTTGAGGATCGAGGAACAGGTATAAATTCGGGTTTCGGGGATTGGGTCGGATTTTAAGAACGGGGAATAAATCGGGGATCGGGTCGGGTATGGAGATTTGATCCCCGCGGGGATCGGGTCGGGGAATCCCCGATAAAAAAATAACGGGGATCGGGTCGGGTTCGGGGATTATTTTCCTTATCGGGTTCGGGGATGGGGATGGGATCCCCGTCCCCGACCAGCCCCATTGCCATCCCTAGACTAGCCTAGTAGGAGGAAATTACATTAAATATTGTGTAAAGGTGTAATTAATGTTTCTAAATAGTATATAGTCCTTTGGCTTGATATCTTTGTATATGCTAGTATGATTATCATCATGTTTTAACTTTTCTAGATGTTGCCCTTATTAGGGATGATCGTAAAAGTAATGATCATACATGGTGTGTATCATATGTTGGTGTATAGTCGATCAAGATTGGATTTTCCCCCCTCATGATATGAGAGAGATATCTTTGAGCCTCTAGGTAATTATAATTGATGTTAGCATGGCCATACGAAAACGAGGTGTTATTTACTTAAGGTTAGTCTTAATTGGTGATTAAGAAAGTATATGATTAAACATAGCAAGGATACACGATCAATTCCTTGTGTTTAATCTAATTATTGCGTGATAAAAGGAAAAATATACAGGTTATAAATAGGTTGTGTTGAGCATATGACATTTTCATAATTTGGGTAGTGATTACATCTTACTAGAGACCTCTTATGATTTGTGGGCCCGACAGGAGTTTCGTTCCACTGCTAACATTACATGAATGTATAGGGTCACACATAAAAAAAAAACTAGATTAGAAATGGACTATACATTAGTTAATATGAGATCTTAATATGATTAATATCTCTTAAAGCACATGTAGGATGATATATTAACATGATTAATATCACTTTAAAGCCCAAGTGGTTTTAATGTGATTAAAGTCCAAGTCTAAAGCAACTATAGTGAGCTATGGTTTTGATATGAATACCCAAGTAAGAGTTTTAATATAAATAACCATCTTACTTTCTCTCCTTCAAATAAGTGAACTATCTAGAAACCATGGCATAGTTCTTCATGAAATTGAGAGTGATCTTATTGGCGCTAGCATGAATCCCCGGTGATCTAGATTCTTAGTGTGTGGATAAAGGTGGAGGTGTGAGGCAATTCACACTCATTTGATTGAATAAGTTTGAGACCTAGTGAATGGAGTAAACAAAAAATGAATCAATAAGTGGATCAATTCATCCACATCTTCACACCAAAATTGATTCAATTGGTAACCTACTCTAAGTGACTAATAGTTTCATTCTTAATCTAGCATGTGTTCTTGGGTTTATTTCAGATCTCTATTTTATTCCCCTATATTATTTTTAATGGCTAAAATCCTTCATCAAGTTCTATTTTTCAAAGGAAGGTGGGTGTACTCCCTATTTAATTCACCTAGGAGGGCATAAGTTGTATAAGCACCTTAAGTGGGTTTATTGGTAGCTGCACAAGAAATGAAAGGTAGTAGAGTTCGTGTTAAGATGTCTAATCACTTAGAAGGTCAAGATAGAGAACCGTAGCTATGGTGGATTAGTCTAGCCTTTAGATATTCTTAGATAGAAGTGTGGTTCCATCTCTATGGATTTTGTGAATGGACTATAGAGGACTCCCAGTGGGTCTGATATGATTTGTGTTGTCATCAATCAATTGAATAAATCAGTGGTTTTTGTACCATCAAGGTTGACCTTGAGCATAGATAAGTTGACCGATGTATATATGAGATATATGGCAAGTAAGAATAGTGCATCTGCTGATATAGTCTCCAATAGGAATTTGAGATTTCTCCATACTTTTAGGGGAATTTATAGGAGGCTATGGACACAAATTTGAGGATGAGTACAACCTTACACCTAGCAACAAATGTGAAGACTGAGAGGATAATTCAAATACTTGAAGATATGCTACTAGCTTATATTTTGGATTTTTGAGGTAATTAAGATAACCATCTACATTTGGTGGAGTTCTTATACAACAAAAGTTATCATGGCTATATAGAGATAATACTCTTTAAGGTACAATATGACAACAAGTGTTGGGCACCTTTATGTTGGAATGACATTAGTGAGATTGTTGTACATAAATAACCAATGATAATAATACTATAAATGAGTGTATGAAGAAGAATATATTATCATACAAAAATAAAATAATTTTTTTCTAAGAACACCAAAAAAGGATAACAAAATATAAACCTTCGTTTTGCTAAAACTATAGGAAAGTATGACCCCTCATGGATATGATGCCCAAGTGGAAGGGACATAAGGAAATGAATATACAATTTTATATATTTTTGGTTTTCTAGTTTCCATGAATTTCTTGTTGTCTCACTCTAGCTCCTTGTTACTAAATTTTCATGGGAAAAGGTCTAGCTCCTGAGATTATCAAAATTCTTGATTGTATAGAAATGAAAATGCTACTTTGGCTTAGTGAAACGTAAAAAGGGATAGTTTGATGTATAATTTGTTATGCCAATGATTTTCATATGGCTCTATGGTTGTTTAATTGAATGGGAAGAAAGATAGCATTGGGTATGTAGAGTTAATTATAATTTCTTTGTAGTATTCTACATTTGTTTTTACTGACCTTCAGGAAAGTGATAATATGTGTGCATGCATGCATATAACCTCATCAAGACGCTCACAATTTAAAACTAGTGGCAGAACAATGAAGTAGTAAAAGAAGGGATAAAAATTAAAACATATAATAGGACTAAGATCATAAGAATATATATGTAGTATACACATATTAAATAAGTCCCCCCTCTTCTACTAATTCACATTATGTTGAAATCAAGGAATATATTACTATAAAAACTAGTATAAATTTTGTTTTCTAAGGGAAATTATTGCTAATGTCACCCTAAAACCTTCCAACTACCCTGTTACATAATAGTAACTATGAATATGTGCTAATAATTTACTTATTTGGTTAAACTAAAAGGCTTTACAGTGTTTTCAGCCATTGATTGATTCATATATAGTGTTGCTTGAGGTTAGATGCATAACTAATTGAATAAATAAATTATTACCATTATTAACTTATTAGCTACACTACACATGATAACTAGTAGCTACAAACATTTATCTATTTACTAGTATTTAACAACAAATAAGCTAGTTTTTATTTAAATACAAAAACTTCATGTCATCTTTAACTTATTAGCTAAAGTTTCATAAAATGTGGGTGCAATTGAATCATTTGATGGAGATTTAAATGGTTGTGCATATAATCGATCTTGGTATTTTTGATGATCATACTATTTGATAATGGTTAGAAAAAGGTACGCCTGTGTTTTATTAGTTCATATAAAGCTTGATAAGTTTTTGTGAAGCCGATGGTTCTTTTCTAGTTTATTATATGCTACATTGATTTTTTAATGCATTATTTGTTTATTTATTTATCAAGGGTTGATGCCTCTGGTATGGTTTTGAGTCACATGCTTTAATATTCCTTTTTTGCAATTATTTTAATCTGACTTAATCTTATGGTTTTAAGTAATTTTTCTTAAACTCGTGTGATTTGATTTTTTGTTCGTGCAATAAAAAAAATATCATAATCCTAGAATGTGGAGGAAAGATTAAGTAATATTATTTTTGTTTTTCACTTTTGACATTATGAGATAGTAGCTTTCCCTTGTCACTATATATAATTTTTGTTTTCCCTTAAAGCTAACACCTATTTGCTTCTTTGGTATGGTGTTATTTATTTAGATAGTTGTGGATTTCTTAGAATCTAGTGTTGGAAACATATTCTTGTGAGCTATATAACACTCTCATTTATAAGACTTAAAAATTTTATTTAAAGATTTAATAATAAAAGCTAAAATAGTAAAAACTTAGGGTGTTACCACCACACTCTATACAAGTCTGGTTTCTTCTACTATTCTCATACCAACAACCAAGACTAAAATGATTACTCCACTTAAATTAATAACACAATTCTAAGAATTAGGTTATAATGAAAAATGTAGATGAATATCATTTCAAATAAATTAATAATCGGTGGTTACAATATTTAGTGAGAAGAAAATACAGAATGACACAAGAATGTAATAACATCCATATCACTGATACTAAGAAGAACACCAAAATAAAAAAGGGTATAAGATTACAAGAACTCTCAACCCAAAACACTAGCCTTTAACTAATCTCACAATCTAACCCATAAAGACCATTGCTCTTTAAATAAAAAAGTTCTGATGATATGAAATACATCGATATAATGGTATTGAGTAATCCATTATGCATGACTAATATGAAAAGCCTACATGGAACACATAAGAGGTATCATGGCAAGAAGTGGTATACAATATTCAAATATACATGCAATGATCAAAATATGATAGTTATATCAAATAAATTAAATATCACTAAAACCATATAACACTCATAGCCGTTCCTTTAGAATGTAATGAAACTTACCAACAAAGCATCCGAGAGATGCTCACTAGATTAAAGATTAAAACTAATAAGAACACAACATACATCATATCTTAATATTGAAAATAATATCCATATCATCACAGGTAAGGCTCATAGACAAAATAATAATAAAACCCAAACCAACATAGGTAAGGGTCAAAGGTAGCTATAAAATATCAAGAGGCTTAAAGGTTACTAACAAACCACAAGTACGCACAAAAGGCTACTAACGAACTATATAACAATTATTTTGATCCATTAATAATCATTACCATTTTAACTTACTCGAGGCGAGTTCATATCAACCTAGACATACTAAGGTACTCCAGGCATAAGGGTGCACCAAGGACACATAATATCCTATTGATTATCAACCCAAGAACACTAAGGAATCCTATTCATACTAGCATATGAAGGAAGCACAATACCCTACTAACAAAGATATCTAAACCATAAGTATACATACCCTTTGCAAGTCCATAAAGCTAAATAGAGTAAGATATAGGGTATTGATAGGGCACTAAGGCACACCAGAAAAAATTTATTATCAATCGTGGCTAAACCACATATTTAGGGTAGCCATTCCAGATTTGAGGACTTCCACTTTAAATATAATTATTTGAATAAGGTGACCTTTGAATCATATAATACACAAATGGGTCCAACTCTTACACTTAACCATTTATGCTCATTTTAGAAATATTTAAGACAATCATAATCAAAGTCAACACTATGGTCAACATGATAATCTACCAATGCCGCCCTAGGATCAATTATTCACATTTAGGTCCATTACGGTAAAAATGAAAAAAATTCCATTGAGACAATAATTAACACATTATCATCTATTTTAAATACGATTTTTATTTTATTTATAATTTTTTCTTGAAAAGGCTAAAACATAATAATGAAATTATTTAACATGCAATTAAATTATCACATACACTAAATGACCATTTTACCATTAGACAATATATAAAATCTAAAATCTTATCATGCATATGTAGTTCATTCAAAATCATATATTCCCTTGCTCAATAGTAAATAAGATATATTAGACATAATTAATGGAACAAATATCTTTTTATGCTTAAAAATACTAAAATATCCCTAGGGTACATAATAATAATAATTACCATGCCAAGTATACCTTTCTAAAACATCAAATCACAAACTTCTGTACTTAACAATAATAAGACATATTAGATATTCTTATTGGAATAAATATGATGATACACTTAAAAGATCAAATTACACTTAGGGTACACAAAAAAAAATACTTATGCTAAAAAAGTAATCATAAATATGCTCAACCTATCATATTCGGTGTACATATTTTATTTCCAACATTAAACCCCTTTTAACATACTTTCATAAACATAATACTTTACACAAAATAACATGTTTCATTTCACCAACTATCCTGCAAACATATTTAGGCACGTAATTGCAATGTGATGAACACACTTAATAACATTTATATATCAAAACTCTAATGAGGCATCATATAATATCTAACATTTTAGTAGAGTATAGGGATTTGCCTTATTTTTAGCTAAAGCACAAATTATAAGATGCTTTATAAAATTTTTTAGGCTTTACAATTTAACCTCTTTTACCTAAAAATAATTCCATATTATCCATATTAATATTTAACCCATAAAATTAAAATTATTTTAAAAATATTTATTAGATAAAATTATCAAAATAACATTAAGTTATAAAAGGGGAAGAAGGACAACCTTATGCTACATAGGCTAGCATCATGAGTTTTGACACACAAGAGGGGGACTAGAAGGTGGTGTTATGGTTGTTGGAGGTGGTGGTTGAGGGTGGTGCTGTAAGGTGGAGGAGATAGGAGATGATATAAGGGCAACACTAGATGGTGGTGGTGTTGGTTGGAGTAAGGAGGAAGACTAGCGGTGGTGACATAGGGATGGTATCGTGATGTTGGGCAGAGCTTTGGTAGTGATGGTGGTGGTTATCGACACCAAGGGAGGATGGTTAGGTAAGGAGATATGGCATAATTAGGAGGACGGGTTATGCAAGGAGAGGCACAAGTGTGTAGGGAAAATAGGGTAAGATTTTTGTGGGTGGAATTGGCCACAAGAGGATAAAGAGTTGGAAGCAAGGGAGGAAAGACATGATACAAAAAGGTGCGGAAAGAGTCAAGGAATGTTGGTAGTAGTTTTGGATAATATTGCAAGGAGGATAAAAGAGGTGGTTTAATGATGATGGTTAATGAACAAAAATGATAGTAGGGTAAGGAGAAGAAAAAGAAGCTTAGCGGTGATTGTAGATAAGGGCGATAAGGGCATGGCTAGAGTTGACACAATAGGGAGTTGGTAGAGTGAATGAGTGACACTAGTGGGAAGATGACAGCATGGATGGAGGATGCTTCTAGGTAAAGGGCGGTGGTAGTAGCTGGAGATGGTTGTTGTAGCTAAGATAAGGGAGGGAGTGGTGGTGATAGGGGTAGTGGTGGTTGTTGAGGGAAAAGATACAAGAGGCAAGGGTGGTGCAATAGGAAATAAATTAAGAGGATGGTGGAGAAATGGAAGTAAGGAGGTCGGGGATATGCATATATATATATAACTTGTATGTCCATGTAGACTAGGGTGAGGAAAATAGTTTAAATGGACAAAGGTTGGGCAGTGGTGGAAAATTAGAGGCTGGGTAAAGGTGTGGCTGGTGTAGGAGGCATGCTTAGGTGGAAACTAATTAATGTGGCTATCTTAGCATATAGGAAAGACGATACAGGTTGAGAAGGGTAAAAGGAAAGGGTTGGATCAAACAAGGAAGGGAAGGAAATTGGGGCATGAATGAGGGGTATAAAGAGATGTTGAGACATCCATGGCTAGGAAAGGGAAAGGAAGGAAATGAACAACATGGGAAGGAGAGGCATGTTTGGACCAAAGGGAAAAAGAATTGATGATTAGGTTGGCAGGTTCATTAGCTGGGAAAGAAGGAGAAAGAGAGGAAAGAAAAAAAGGAAATAAAATGGGAGAAAGGAAGAAAAATAAAATAAGAAAATGAATTTAACAATAAGATTAGAATTTGGTTTAGATTTAGGATTAGGGTCAAATTAATTTATGTGGATTTAGGGTATCTAACTAGGAAAAATAAATTGGGCCAAAATTAATCAATTCAGGGTAGCTTTAAATAAAAAGGAAAGAGATAAAATAATTGGGGTAATTTTTTTTAAGAATTTTTTTGCCTTACAATTCAAGGGTTAACAAAAATAATTCAGCAAAGATTTAAGGATTTTTTATCGAATTAAAGGCTAAATGCTCAAAAATGAGGGTTAATAAAATTTGGGGTGTTTCAAGTTCCATTTCTATTATTTGGATGATTTTTGAATGTTAGTATATGGGATGATGATGGATGGTTTCTTGCTAATATTATGTGCAATGATTGAATATGGAAAGGTTGCTAAGGTCACTAGTTAGATTTTTTTTTTAATTCACACTAGTTGATATAATGTAATTTTAGGAATTTTTCCCTTAGTGGCTTCCCTAGGTTCTTATGTCCAAGGTGAATTCAAATTCTCCTCACTACCATAGATATATTCCTTTATTTTTTTTGTAGATTTCCTCTTTGTTTTTACCTAGATGTATTGATTATGATTAAACACAATGCATCATATATTAGAATGATTAATATTGAATAATTAGCTTCTTAAGTAGATTTAAATTACTTATCTTATGAGTTCATATGTATTAGTTATTAGTATTACTAAATGAAAAATTATATATTGATGATGGTGTTATGACATTTCTACTTTTATCACTCTATAATGCAATTATCATTTGACTAATAGTCTAGCACAACATGCATATATCTCTCTATCATCGTTTTAGGACAAGATGTTCCAGCTTCCATTGCCTTTGATTGTAGATTCCTATAGGCTTTTTATATGATGAAAATGCTAATTGTCTTTAATGATGATGACAAATGACATGATGACATAAATTTCATATGTTTTTGTAGGATCATCTTGATGCAAAATAATATTGGTACAAATCAACTCAAAATTACCATAGGTTAGATATTTTATTTGGCAAGGATTGAGCAATTGAAAATCTGGTCATTAGTTTAATGGAAAGGTGAATGCAACTAGAAGATAAGAATGCAAGGAAATAACAATTAAGTATCAAAACATTGAGAAACATTAACATAATAAAGTAACCTATCCTTTTGCTGCTGCATTTGGATGAAGAACACAAAAGAAAGAGAGAGAGAGAGAAGTGAGAGATTACATATCTAAAGAGATGAAGGCTCTAAAACAAGGGATATATGTGCATTTAACAACTCTTGAAAGAGTAATCCCTTATAATTTCACCAAATCCAAGTTGTACTTGGAGCTTTAGAAGGTTGGAGGGATAAATAATTTTTATTTGATGCAAACCTATATCAAGATGATAATAAATATTAACGGTGCTTGAAAATTTCTCTATCTTCTAATTAAGGACATAACGTTTTCAATGATCCTAGTATATATCCTTGACCTATTGAATTAGTTTCAAACGTTATGAACTATCCATTTTATTTGCTTTTTTATTTCTTTCCTTTGGGATATACATGAAGACCTTGAAGATTTTTATGAGCCTTGGTCTTTGAATTTTTACATTGTCGCTCAAAAGTGTGGAGTAAAGCATGTGTTTTTTATATATTATGTTTTGATTTCTTGATAATAGGTTCTCACAAAAATAAATTTTGATAGGAATTTTTTTTGTTATATCTTGTATTGGTAGTTATTTGAAAGAATTTACAAACCAAGTACACGGAAGATGGACTAACATGTTATTGGTATTTTACAAAACTAGTAAGTACATTAGTAACCCATTATGGAGTTATTCTTTTTGTTTTCCTAGTTTGTTGTATCATGCTTGAAGTGAAAAGGTATATGAAATACTTTATATATGTTTATATTTTTTTGGAAATAGTTATAAGTTTTTTTTTATGTAATTTTGTAGAATTTTTTATTATTAAGTTTTGGGAGTTTCGATGATTTTTTTTGTACTTCATGAAAATTTTCATGTGTTAATGTCATATTTTATTTTTTTTATTTTTCGAAGTTTAAAGGGTATTTAAATAACAACACCAACAATAGCAATAATAGTTATAATGATGATGATAATGGTATGCAGTTTTTTCTTAAATTTTCTTTCTACGAAATCCAATGCAAAAAAAACTATCCAATATTTTATTTTCCACAAAAAATTTCTAAAAACAAAATAATGGAAAGAACATTGAATTATTTCATTTTTTCCCCTTTAATTTTCCTTTCTATATCATTTTTCAAAAGCCAAATGGAGCCTAAATGTTTCTTTGCTTCAGCTTTACTAAGTTTGGCCCTTATGAGTTATGTCTAATAACCACTTAGTTAACCCTCAAGCTTGCCATCTCTACTTGAATATTCCATTGGGATTATTTCTCTTCAATTTATATGGGTTAACAAGATATTCCATCTCTACTTGAATGTTTCTTTGCTTCAGCTTTACTAAGTGTCATTTTAACACTTTTATTAAATGAGAGTTATTTTAGCTTTTGCATATGAAAATGAACTTCTTCTTTTTTTCTAAATTACTCTTATTTATTAATTTGTTTCTACTATAAACATTATTTAATGAAGTATAGTTAATAAGGAAACAATCATTAATTTGCACGGTACTTTCTTTAGTAAGTATGAATAAGTTTAAAATGACACTTATTTTAAATTGGAGGTAGTAAAGTTATTTCTAAATATATTTTTTTTTCACTTTTATTTTTATTTTCCTTCTATAAAAGAGTTATATATTTAGTGGAAATCAAATATCAATTAGTTTAAAACTTCTTTAAATATGTATCTCAAATATCATAATTTTATTCATTTTTATTAATTAATAGTAAATATATCATACATATTCATATCTTTCAACTTTCTAATTAAATATTAAAAATAAGATAATGTTTGGATTCCATATTCGTGGCTTATTTAAGGTTAGATTATACTAAATACCTTGTTAATTATTATTTACAAATCAATTTAAATACAATATATACTTAATAAAATATGCATGTATTTTAAATTTTCATATGGATTATATATATTATTTGTCATTTTGAAAAAGTAAAGTTCAAATATGTTTGTTATGAGATTTATTGTGCTCTTCATCTTAATCAGTTTTAGCCTTGAACTTTTGCTTTCTTAACTACAATATTGCAAAAATATTAGGTTCTAAAAGCTTTTCTTTTTCATTTATATTAATAATGAACATGAAATTTCTTGTGATTGTAATAAAAAAAATTTAATCAAATCTTAGACTCCAAACTTTGTTTTGGAAAAAGAGTGGGTACCTTATGATGTCAAAATGAAAACTTGTAAAGTTCTCTTTCTTTTATTGTTCATTTGGATTGGGATAAATCGAGGTGAGAGTAAATATTAAAAATTAACCTAGGTGAAATGCATTAAGCTAAATATGGATGGATGTTTAAAAATGATATTTAGTTAAATATTAATTGAACATAGGTGAATCGAGGTGAATGTTGTTTTTATCATATTTGGATTGAGATGAATGAAGGTTAAAAATTAAAATAAATGACATTTATAACCTTTTATTGAATTATAATTATTAGAATGGGGGAATTCATGTTCGATTTAGGTATAAGTATTGCTTATAATTTTACTTTCATCTCCATTACCCCCTAAAATGAGATTAATAAAAATGGAGTGAATAGTCATGAATGAAGGGGGAAATTTAACTCTGATTAACCTAGGTGAACAATTTAAAAAAGATCCTCAAATGGACAACAATACCACATAATTTAAGATCTATAAAGTGTAAATTTTTTGTGTTTAATGGAGTTCGGAAAATTTATAAAATTTGAGAGAGAATAGGTTTTCTTAGGGTACTAGTCAACTTGTTCTATGAACCAATCAATTGGTTTATTATTTTCAATTTGAGTTTTGGTTTGACAAAATTGATTGATTGGTCTAAGAAACTAATTGGCTGGTTTGTAGAATAATGAATTGGTCGACCAAACAAATTGAGTGGTTTGTTGAGCTGATTAATATTTTAAGGCATGTTTATTTTGGAAAAATTATTCTATTTTTTTAAAATTGTATTAATCTAACTCTAAATTATCTCCTAATTAATATTTAACCACTTTTTGTACTTACCCCAACTATTCTTTGCCTCATGTAAAATCAAAGGTCTGATTTTGACCCAAAAAAACAAAAAGAAAGGATATCCTCATCTCTTATCTTATTTTTCCTCCCTCCTTTATATAGCCCTAGAATAGATGATAATTCTAGATTCCCTAGTGTAACAAAGTTTTTTTTTCCACATCAATCTACCTATTTTCCCTTTTATGTTAGACCTTTTAATGAAAAATCTCAATCCACAATCTCTAAAAATCATGACTGGGGCTTTGGAAGAAATTTGGGACTTTTCTTGATAAATCAACCCTGTAGTACCAATTTCAAATGGAAATTTAGGGTTTTCATACATTGCACCTCTCTTTTTTATTCCTCAATTGATTCTCTAATTATAAATAGCCCTAATCATCTTTCCCCTTAATCTCTTTTTTGCCACCAAAAATATTCTAAGTTTTTCCCATACTTGTGCACTATACTGCTTATTGCAAGCCTTCACCCTAATTTTCTTGCCTCTTTTTATCCTTTCTCTAGCATTATTTTTTTATCCTTAAGTAAGAAAGTGTTAGATTTGCAAAAAGTTAAGATATATTTTTAGCTAATTTCTTAAAATCTCTTTAAAAGTGGTAAATTTTGTTTTCTTATTCTAATTTTCAATTCATGATTTATAAAAGTTATAAGAAGTTTTATAAGTTTTAATTCTTATTTTTATGGTTTTGAGAGTTGAAATTTTCCAACTACAAGGTTTTCTTGCTTTGTGTGGAATTTTGGTAAGATTTCAAGCAATTCATTGTTACCTTTAAAATGTTGTATGAATCTTGTGAACCAGTGTAAATAAAATTTTCTAATCTTTGTATGCACGTATGATATTATTGGTTATTTTGTGATGTATGCTAGAATATTTTAGAATTTTGAGAAAATATATATGATTTCATAAGAAAGTAAGGTTGATTCTTTGTAGATACAGCATGATAAGTATATGATCATGTGTAACCTTTTCTTCAAATAATGGTAACATTATGATGTTGATATGGATGAATTTTAGAGCCTTAACTATGTTTAAATGCTTATAAATTAGTGGATGGTAGCAAACCAATCAACTAATTAAGCCAAACCAATTGATTGGTTCTTTGAATATGAAACTGGTTAGCTTAACCAATTTATTGGCTTGTTTATGATAAATTTGGTTTCTCTTTGGTTAAAACCATTGTTTGGTTTATTAGAACTGATCTTCTTAGAGTATTCAACTGGTTCAACCTAACTAATTGATTATTTTTATTAGGACTCTAGGATTTAGCCAAGTTAAATTGATTAACCGATTTGGCAAGAGATTATTGTCTTTAATTCTTTTGATTTTGGTATACTTGAGGTTTGATATTATGCTATAACATTATTCCTCAATTTTGAGGACACACATCTTGGTATAAATTAACTAACCTATTAGATGGATTAATTAGTTTATAAATCATTTTATTCTTAATAAGTGCCCTTGGAAGGTTTTAATGGAAAAATTAAATTTAATATGCTATGATGATATCATTGAATGATTTAATCTATATTATTGGTATAAATGGGGTAATCATATTGGATGTATTAAACTTAGCTGAGAAATAATGGAATTTGTACCACATGATTTCAAGGGTAACAATGGTTAAGATGGAATGATTATATGGATGTGTTTCTTTAGTTCTTATGTGGGCTTCATGTGACAATATAACCTTAGAGAATCACACACTAATAGCTTAAAGAGAAAGATAAATGAGTATTAAATGGGTCTAGATTACCTAATCCTTAATTAGCTACTAGGGGTTAATCTGCATTTTAGTGTTTACTGGTGACTTTGGCCATGATCCAAATAGATCACAGTGCCTTACTTTAGGCACTGATGATGTACTATGAGGTATCAATACTAAAGGGTCTAGTCACCTAGGTAGTTTTTTTGGCTTTAGCCAGGCTTCATATCAATTAGTTGTTACTTGCCATTGATAGGACTTTATATCCTCTAGTTTGGATGGCTTCCATTGTATTGAGAGACTACGGGGTAGTAATCTAGGCCGTTTCTTAAACAAGAATAATGGCTTATAAATAATTAACCTAAATGATTATGAAAATTTAGAATATGGACTTAATGGGTAAATAATGTAAATGGATTATAGAAGAGCCTATGAAGTTCTTGATTAACTAGCTTATATGAGTATATGTTTTTATCCATGTTATCTATATTGTGATGATAAAAATGAAGAGTTATGAATTATCTAAGTTGGTGTGGTATGAAAATCTAAGGCATTATGTGTAACACCCCCAAAATTTACACATTGTTTTTTAAAACACAAAACTTATAAATTAGAACCGTAAATTTCTAGGGATGTTACCGCCACACTTAGTACCAGACTGGTTCATTCCTACCGTTCCGGTACCAAGTGTTAAGGCTAATAAAACACTACCAATAAAATCATTAATAATCCAAATTTAAAAAACAAAAATCAGAGTATGTGTAAGTCTTTTATATAATTCGAAATACTAGCTATTATTTTTCATATAATAAATAAACAACATTAATAAAATTGTTTCTACAACTCAAACATAATAAAAAGGTAACATGAGTAATAATCTATAAAGGAAAAAGACCACACCACTCTAGGACCCGATCCAGCCTACAATCACTCGGCCCCTCCTGATGTCCCATAGATATCGATAGCATCAAAATAAGCATCTCCTACCTGCAACAGGTTAGATGGGCCTTCTGCTCGTGGGAAGGAGCAGCACCCATGAAAGAGATGATCAGTACACTATATATTGAGTACGATAACCGAGCACTAAGGACACATAAACACATCAAATCATGCAGAATAATAATGAACATACAATTCCAAACCACACATATGATATATAAAAGCGTATAGAGAAATCCATAGCCTATAATCAACAAGCCCACACATAAGGTCCAAAAAGGTCTAGATTAATTATTTAATCTTTCTTTTATCAGAAGTCGATTTACACTATACCTTTTTATCAATTCCATGCGAGTATAGGAACACCCCACTATTATAACCGGTGGGCCGTTCACACATAGAGCATCATGCCCTAACCACTATTATTATTAGTGGATCGATCACATATAGGGTACAACCCTAACTACTTTTATAACTGGTAGATTAGTTGCATATAGGGTAAAACCCTAACCACTATTCCTAACCGGTGGATCGTTTCGGTTCCTTCTCGTATGGTGTTCTACTGTAAGTGATTAGTGTCTTTTATTTGCCTTAGCAAAACTTTGTTTTATTTTCCATTGAGATCAGGATCCCCCACTATTATAACTAGTGCGCCGGTCACATATAGGACATCATGTCCTAACCACTATTATAACCAGTGGATCGGTCACGCATAGGGTAAAACCCCAACCACTATTCCTGACCGGTGGATCGGTCTAGACCCGGCTTAATAGTCTTTCACTTAAATGATTAGTGTCTTAAATATTTTATTCACAACTTTTGGCCAGACATGCATGACTAACTCCATGCAAACTTAGCTCCTATGCAAACCCTAACTCTACGTAAGCCACATTCCCATGCAAACTCTAACTCCCATGAAAACCCCACGTAAGCCACACTTCCATGCAAACACTAACTCCCATGTAAACCACACTTCCATGCAAACCCTAACTCCCATGCAAACCCTAACTCCACGTCAACCACACTTTCATGAAAACCCTAACTCCCTTGCAAACCCTAAATCCATGTAAACCATACTTCCATGCAAACCTTAACTCCACGTAAACCACATTGTTACACTCCCCATCATTATTTTACAACCCT
Source organism: Tamarix austromongolica (assembly GCA_039764185.1). Lineage (NCBI taxonomy): Eukaryota > Viridiplantae > Streptophyta > Magnoliopsida > Caryophyllales > Tamaricaceae > Tamarix > Tamarix austromongolica. The sequence goes on along the minus strand of CM077809.1, from coordinate 139,518,508 downwards.
ATCATGAATGTCTTAAGGCCACAACATACCATAATAATAACACACTCATACGCATAACTCTCATGCCACAATTATTTACACAAAACATACCTCAACTCCATATCATGTTGCATTCATAATAATTATACAATATTCACATAAAATATACAATAAATCATATTACATGGCATGCATGGCATATAATCACATTTTACACAAATGACCTTAGTACCCCTTACCTAAAATGTCACCGATCTTGGAGCATGCTCCTATTCCACTTGAGGGCTTTGACTGAGCTCACCTATTAGGAGAAAATACTATAATTAAGTTCCCACCTAAAAACACTATTATTTAATAACTTATCCGAAGACTTAGTTTTTAATTAAAACAATATTATACTATAATTAACTATACAAAATACTACTAAAAAATACTAATGTAAAATTAAAACAAATGGTGATATAAGGGTTTCTACCCTTCATCAAAATAATATTGGTAAAGATAATAATAATACTAATAATATTATTATTAATATTAATAAAATATTAGTAATAATACTGATATTAGTAGAAATATTAATAATAATGATAATATAACCCTAAAGTTACAAGGTGGGGTTTTCGACCCTACCTCAAATAATGAAAGTACTATTCAATAATAGTAATAATAATATTAATAACATATAATACTTATAATATTAAAATTAATAAAGATAATAATAATATTAATAGTAATAATTGTAAAAACATTAATAATAGTAATACAAATGCAAGGGTGCTAGACCTAATTAAAGTTTAAGGTCTCAGCCCCCCTTAAATAATTACAATATTAATAAAATATTTATACTAATAATAATAATATTAATAATAGAAAACTTATAATAATTCCATTAAATTCCTAAAATTCGAAACTAACAATCTATCTAACTCAAGAATTAGCTCCACCCTGCTAACAAAATTTATCAATAATATTATATCTAATAATAATGATGATGATGATGATGATAATTATATTTGAATAAATACTAAAAATTGGAATAAAAAATGAATAAATTACAATAAATAGAAAAGAGGGGCTGAGAAGGTCTAGGGTTTCACCTTAAGTCGGCGGGGATGGGTGGCATTGGCAGTGGTCCACGGCGGTGGCCGGTAAAGAAGTCTAAAAGGGAAGAAAATGAAGAAAAAGAGGGGAGGAGAAGGAGAAAAAGGAAAAGAAGGTTATGGTTTGGTGGAGGGGAATTAGTAGAAGTTTTTGGGTGGTGCAGAAGGTAGTAGAAGTTGTAGATGTGGTGGTGGACGGTGGTTTAAATGTTGCGGGGTAAAAAAAATTTTACGAGAGGGACAGGGAACTTCACTCAACTATGGTGGCTCGTGCGAGAAGAATTGAAGGAGGTGGATGGTTTAGTTAGCTAGAGTGCGCTATAGGGAAGAGTTTGGGAGGCAGAGGTGGCAGCAAGGTTGGCTAACGGCGGTGAACGCCGTGTTTGAAGTCACGGTGGCGCACAAGTTTGCACTTAGGTTTTCGAGGAAAAAATCTCAAAATCAAACCATACAAGGGGTATTTATAGCATTAGAGGGTAGGGTCAAGTTCTGGAAGTTGGCAGGGGGTCAATGCCGGTGAGTTATTAGGGTAATTATGGCGTTGATCAGCCATCATAATTTCAAATCGGGCCCGACCGTCACGAGAGAAAATGGGGAGGTCGTGCGGGAGAAAAGGGAAGTGGAGAAATTCATGTTGCAGTGGGTCTCGAGGGGAAGAGAAAGAGAGGGAGAGAGGCCGGTCACGACACGTGTGACCGACCGGGTCATTTTTGGTCCTCGATGCTACAGGTGGATGACGCCGGAGGAAGGAGGAAGAAGAAGAAGGTGAGTTGGGTGGTCGAGGGAAAAAGAAAGAAAAGAAAATGGGGGGAGGAAACCGGGCTGGTCGGCTAGGATTAAGTTTTCATTAATGGAACGCGGCGTCCTAGGGCAATAACGAACAAAACACAGCGTCTAAAGAAGGAAGAAAAGAAAGAGTGACGTTGGGCTGCAGAAGGAAAGAAGAAAGGAAAGAGGATTTGGGCTGCGTCCAGGCCCAATCCAGCAAGAGAAAAAAAAGGAAAAGAAGAAAAGAAAGAAAAAGAAAGAAAAGGAAGAAAAGGAGGTAAGAAAAAGAAAAAGGAAAAAGGAAAATTTAAATAGTTTGGGGTTAAATAAATTAATTAGAATATTTTGGGTAATTAGAATAAAATATTTAATTAAAATAATATTAAATTTCCTTTTTAGACTAATTTAGTGTTTTTTAAAAATATTTCTCCTAAATATTTTTTTAATTAGCAAAAAGCCCAATTTTTCCTTTATAAAAATATTTATAAATTATTATTAATTTGTCCTAAATAAATCCTTCCTATTCCAAATAAAATAAATTAATTAAGTAAATCCTAATAAATCCTTATTTAATTATATTTTCTAAAATAAATATTTTTGGGGCATTTCATTATGTGACTATGATGACACATGTAAGTCTAATTGTATTGTTTAAACATGATATGTGTTTAGTATGATTCCTATATTATGTCTTGGCCTTGTATTCTAGTGTCTACCATTAAGGAGGTAACTTGGCTTATCGATAAATAATGTAATAACATGCTCGTTTGTTTGATCACTTACTCAATTCTACTAATAGAGGACCAGGTGCAGGTTTTTAAGGCTGGTTGATAGTTGACTTACCTTATTTTCAGCTTCAGACTTGAGAGCATAGTCACCCAAAGATCTTTTGCAAGTACTTAATGCATAAGGGTTTTGGCCTTTTCTTATTGTTATCTTACCTAAACCGTATTTCAATACATTTAGTTTATCCTCTCCTATGAGTTTGGATATTTTAGGGATCCATTGTGGTTCTGTTGTGTAACGATTTGTCTTTGTGGTACCAATATATTATATATTTTGAGTAGTCTATCCTTGTATTTAGTTTGATTTATTTTCTTAGCCTTGAATCTAATATGGGATGAGAGGTCGGTTTTTATCCTATGTTAGGAGAGACAGTAACACTTTGTTTTTTCTAGTTGTATTTGATGTTTTCTGCTTCTATAATGTTTTAAGTATAATTTTTTAGTTGTGAGAAATGAACATGATATATGGATGGAGGTGAACGAGGTGATTAACTTTGAAAAGAGGGATAATTAGTATTACTAATATCTTACTACTTGTGTGTATGTTAATAACATGAAGTAAATTAAATTATGGAACAATATTATTAGCTCATCAGTTGGCATATCAATCTCCACATTGACTATAACATTCTCCAATCTAACCTGTATAGGAAATGTTTCTTTGCTTCAGTTTTACTATGATGGGCCCCTACAACTAATAATGGCTTATTTAAACCTTGGCGATGCCTCTTCTATTAAATATTTTTTTGGTAGGATTTCTCTTTAAACTCTATGGGTTAACGAGATACTTTCCTATTCTATTAAGTGTCATTTTAATAATTTTTTTAAATGAGTGGTATTTTAACCTTTTTTATATATAAAAATGAGCTATGTTTTTCTTCTAAATTACTCATATTCATTCATTTCTTTCTAGCACAAGTGTTATTTAATGAAGTCTATTTAATATGAAACAATTTGTATGCTACCTTTTTAAGAGGTCTGCATAAATCTAAAATGGCACTTATTTAATACTGAAGGTAGTGAAATTAATTCCAAATATATGTTTTTGGATTTTATCTTTATTTTACTTCTTTAAAAGAGCCATATCTTTAATGGAAGTCAAATACCTATTATTTAACCTCTTCTTAATATATATATATATATATATATATATATCAAACGTCATAATTTTTTTAATTAATAGGAAATATATCATATATATTTTTATCTTTTAACTTTCTAATAAAATACTATCTTCATTAATTGCTATCTTAATTTATTGTTATGCACAACTAATATAATTCATCATATATAATCCTAATTTATTAATAAAATATACATATACTAAAAAGCTTAATTGATTTTTGGGTAGAATTAAATAGCTTGATTTATTGAATCTCATACATAATTGATATTTCTAAATATATCAACACATAAAACTAGATACATTGATTAACCACTTGTTTAGAACTAATTAAATAAAGTAGTTTTAGCTATAAACAATTTTTTAGTAAAATTTGTAGGGTGAGGTTTTTTAATATTTTTTGATAATTATTTTATAAAATGTCCGAATAAGGATAAAATAATTATCTACTCTGTGTTTTTTTATTGAAAGGAACTTGAGGCAAGTGTTTTTGTATTTCTTTGTAGCACCGTCTATAAATTAAGACAATGTTGTTATCACTTGTTTGGTTTTACATATTTAGTAATATTGTTAGTAGCAAAAAAAATTTGTTAATGTGAGAGGTGTGGTGAATTTTGTAGCAATTTTTATATCACAATACGAATATAGTTTTATTTACTATAGAGCTGAAAATAGGGCATGCTAGCCTTCTTCATTTTTTCTCCCTTTATTTTCAATAAACAATTTACTATGGAACTTAAAAATAAATTATCTCTAATATTAGGCATTATAAAAATGAAGTATCTCTAAAATTGGTATATTTATATGTAAAATAATTATTATAAGGAATGCCTTTACCCATTATTGATATGGAAATTGATGGTGAAACTAATCTTTAATGTTGTAGAATGTTTAAATCTTTCCTTTAGGGCACAAATGATGTTCAATTGAATTGAACTTCTCAATACTTAGATGTTATTTATGTTCTCTAATGAATCACTAAGACTTCTAAAAAGAAATCTAGTTTTCTTCCTAGAATATACCCGAACTCTTAAGCACTCACTCATTTGGAGAAGAGGAAAGAATTTTGAAAATTCTATTTGTATCACTTAACTTGATTATTTTTGTGTGCAATAGACAATGGTTGGCCAAATACATGGGGTTGTTCGAGTATTAGAACTTCTACTAACTAATCAACAAATTCCTAACTAATATAGTTGTTAGTCTAACTAACTAGTCATTAAAGACTACATTGGTCAGCACTAACAAACTAATCTAGTTGTTGGAACCTTAATATCAACTAACCTCCAATGTTGGCTAGTAGTATAACTAATTAGTATTAGTTATAACTAAAATAAACAACCTCTATGATTTGGCTAGTAGTATAACAAATTAGTATTAGTTGTAACTAAAATAAACAAACTCTATGATCCCCTAACACACATGTACAAAATACATGTAAGACATGTCCAATAGTTACAAGATAAATATTTACAAAGTTTATATAAAATAAAAAAGATAAAGAAACCCTATCCATGTAAACATGTAATACATCCTATAGCTTTATCTTCTAAGTTCATATGTGTACATTCTTGACTTTCCTTGTCTTGTAAACTAAGTGTTTTGAATGAATTCTCCTTCTTCTAAACATATAATATACTTGCAAGAATTTCTTAAGAAATTTTAAGTATAATTAAGGCTTTTGGGATGGGTTTTAAGAAATTCAAGAATATGGGCTTCATCTTCAATAATCCAAACTTATAAACCTTTTGAGGTTCATTAGGAGATTTAGATTGTTATGTATCATTCTCCCTTTGTAGAAGAAAATTTTTCGTTAAATTAGCTTCACTATAGTGCAGAGATAAATTACCCACATTAAATGTTCTCATACTTCTCCATAAGATTCAAGTAATTCTAATTCATAAGCATTGTCTCCAAAATTTCTTAATATTTTGAATGGTCCATCACGTTTTAACCTTAGTTTATTATTTCTTAATTAAGAAATGTTTTTTTCTTAGGTATAATTCTGATAATTCTCATGAATAAATATTGTTTAATTTAATTCTCATTATCTTGAGCTTGATCTCTAGCATTAGATTTACTAATGTTTCTCTTAATTTATTTATGAAGTTTCTCATTGAATTTAACTCGTTCTTTAGCATCATAGTTTTTAATATTTTAATTCTGTAATGAAAAAATATCAATTGAAAAATAAAGATTAACCCCATAGAAAATTACAAAATGCTTTGATTGAATTGTACTAGAAGGAAACCTATTATATGTAAACTCCACATGTTGTATTTTTATATACTAATCCTTTGTACTCTTATTAACTAACCCTTGTAGTAAAGTTCCTAATGTTCTATTTTTCACATTAGTTTGATCATCTATTTTATGATTTTGACATGTACTAAACAACAACTTAATGCCTAACATAAGTAAAAGTGTCTTCCAGAAGTAACTCAAAACTTTAACATCTCTATCTTACACTATGCTCTTTGGAATAACATGCACCCTTAATACCTATTTGAAATATAAATCATCCACATGAGTTGAATCATCAAATTTATGATATGGAATGAAATCTCTCATTTTTAAAAATCTATCTACCATGGAAATAAAAGAATCATTTCCCTTTTATGTCATTGGTAATTCTATGATAAAGTCCATACTAACCCCCACCATGGTTGACTAGCAACAAGTAAAGCTATATACAAACCTTGATTTAAAAAAACTCTTACTCTTTTGGAAAGTAACACATATCCTAATAATACTTCTCCATAGTACATCTGCTACTATGTTCTCTTTACCGTGAAACTGTTTGATAGAAGACATGAAATATTGAATGAAACTAAGCCATTTTGCATGCCAAGGACTAATTTTAGTTTGTCCATGTAAATATTTCAACCATTTATGTTCCTAACTCAAGAAAAAATAAAAAATGGTTAAAGTCTCAGATAATGGCTCTATGTTTCTAGTCTTCTTATTATAGCATGGAATTCTTTACCATATGTGGAATAATTAAATTTATGCCCATTTAATTTTTCACTAATGAATATTATAGGCGTTTTTTCTTTTGAGAGTATACCTCCTATCCCTACCCCAATAGCATTATATGTAACTTCTAATAATTTATCAAAAGAAAGGTCAAGATAATACCGGTGTTTTACATACCTTAAATTTTGAAGTCTCAAAGGATTTATTTGCTTCCACTTCCCTGTTGAATTCACCTTTCTTTAGGAGATGTGTATTTGGTACAACAAAAGGTAAAACGTCTTTGATGAACCTCCTATAAAAGCTTGATAATCCATGGAATCTCCTTATGTCATGAATGTCTTTAGGTATAAGACAATCTTGAATAAGTTGAATATTCATAGGATCCACCGTTATACCTTTTATACTTATAATATAACTAAAGAAAATAATACTCAAACGAATAAAGTCGCATTTTTACATGGAGTTTAGAATCCCTTAGTTTATCAAATAATCTCGTCAAATGAATAAGATGATCATGCTCATTTTTACTATACTCATGTATATCATATATGCACACCATAATGAATTTTACAAGAAATGGATGAAGAACTTAATTTATAAGGCTTATAAAAAAACTAGGTGTACATGAACCAAAAGGCATCACAGTCTATTCCTAAGGACCATTTAGTTTTAAATTCACTTTTCCATTCATCCTCTTCTTTTATCCTCATTTGATGATATCCATTACTTAGATCTATTTTAGAAAATACATGTGCTCCATATAATTGATCTAACATGTCATCGAATCTAGGAATACGAAATTGATATTTGATTAGTTATGTTTTTCACATCCATATAATCAATACACATGTTGTAATATCATAAATTGTAGCTAATTTTAATCTTGACTAATTAATATCTTAACCTAATTAAAATCTCAAAAATTTTATATTTCAACCTTAGACTAATTCTCTACTCCTAAATATTAAAGTAATCCCTATCTTACTTTGAGTCACTAATAATTATTTTACTGAAACCTTGCCCTAGATAGTTGATAATTAATTTTTTCCCAAATACCCTAACCTATATTATTTAAACCTAATTCTAATCCTAAACCTAAAGTTATTTTCTTCCCTTCTTTTTCTATTTTCCTTTTTTCGCTCTCCATTTCCTTTCTGTTGTCTTTTCCCCTTATCTATCCTTCTTTTCCTTCTCCTCCCACCTCTTGTATGAAACCAATATTTTGACCATATCCCCTCTAACATGGAATATTCCATACTTACCTAACCTATACCCTACCCTCATCATCACCTATCAACTCCCATGCCCTATTCTTATAGGTTGGGTTGACCAAGTTACTTACCTAACATGGACTATTTTGACCAAATTATCAATGACACAAACTTCCATTGATAACCTAAAGCTTTGGTACATTTCACCATTGCTCCCTCCATTTTTGCACAAGTTTCCATCAAAGCCTTACCTCAATTTGGTTCAATTTTTTCTCCTTTATTAATTCTCTATTACCTTATAATTTCCTTGTTTATATCCTTAAGTTATAATTTTGGTATTTTATTTTTTTCTCTTAAGTAATTTTTATGGAGGTTCTAGAGGAGATAAGATAGGATATAAGTGTGTAGAGACTTGCTTCCTTTTTTATAAGGATACAAGTCAAAATAGGGTTTTGTGCTAAATGTTATGTATTATGGTGCTTATTATTATGATGTTAAATTCATGTTATTAATTTTATGATATGACAACATGGATTATATGATGAAAAGAGAGTAAGAATGAGGAAATATGTGCTTACGATAAAGCTAATATTATAAGTCTTGAGTAAATAGGAATTATATACATAATCATAATGTGGATTTGATGAAGTGTGGTAAGTTCAAAAGTATTATATTTAAGATGAATGGTGGTGTAATAAATTGATTGTTTGGAAATAATGGCATTAGACATATAAGTTTTTTGTAAAATAACGATGTTTCATTATTATTAAGGTTATTTTAGTGAGTACATGATAAATATAGAAATTTTGGTATATTAATGATTGTAATGGGTTAAAATATGCTAATAATATAATGTGAAAATATTAGAGTAATTATGGATGGCTTAAGTCCAAATAAGATGAGAAAATGGCTTAAATTAGGAATAGTAACCGTAGGAGCGAGGTTATTATCATATGTGTGAAATATTAGTTAGACCCTTAATTTTGGATATGTTATTAATATTAATATTTAAGGAATTCATATTAAATTTTAGGATTATATGATCTTGTCAGGAAAAGTTGTACCTAACTTGTGAAATTAGGGTTTATAGAGGTTGTAAATAGTAACTCTTAAGATATGATTCTTATCGCATGTGTAAAAATTAGAGTTAGAAATTGATTTAAGGGCATGTTTATATGAATAATATTTGAGAAATATTTTCTAGATTTGGCTAATAAAAATTAAATATAGAGGAAGTTATGTTCATAATGAGAAATTGGGTTTTGTTAGGGAGATTATGGACCTATTTCTTGAATATTCCCTTGAAGAATATGTGGTTATGCTTTAAATTTTCCATGTATGTGTTGTGAATCTCTACTTGAGTCCCACATGATGATAAAACCAATTATAAATAAGATATTAATCATTTAAAGTGAAAGATTACGTGCAATGGGCTGAGGTGTTTTATGGGTCTATTTCACTAAACGATAATAGTGGCTTAAGTATGTTTATCCCTACCAAGTGACTCAATTTTCTCCACCATATTAAGATAGGGGTACCTACACTCAATGTGAATGAGAATATTATTTTAGATAAAATAATTAATGGATAATACATTAATCCCTTACAGTAAATGATACGGGAGCAAACACTTAAGAATCAGCTTTCATCATTATGGAACCAATTATTCTTCATTTGGAAAGTGTCTCCCATAAATTTGAAGACCAATGGATGGTTATGTTGCTCAAAACATAACAAACAAGCAATTAAATGTCTATGTGTACGTGTATGCCATGCATAGCATGAAAGAAGGGAGTAACCACGTGCATGAGGAGTATGTTGGTAGGATTTTTGAGTATTATTAAGTGATTTTGCTAATTTACTGATTAATTAATAAATTAGGATAATAAAGTTACCATAAAGGTAGCATAATATTTTTTAGCTTGGAATCTTTTGGAATATGCTTTAACTAGTGGTAGAAAGGTTATATTATTCATTAATGTCAAGCATATTGGATGTATTATGATTATGAAGAATTGAAGTTGAAGATCAACATTTAATGAATTCTATGTGAATTCAAGCTTAAGCAAATCGAATCTGTATGAATAGTTTGGCTTGAAAGTTTTAATATTTTCATCTGCATGAATTAGAGATTAATCCATATCTTTTGTACTATTCTTAACTATTCTTAATCCATATTTTTATTCCCTAATCACCATCAAAATCCTACCCTAATTCATGGTTAAAACAAACCCTAAATTGGTACACAAAGCCGAAGCCCTAAAATATTCATTTGAAACCCTAAACCATCTATACCAACCAAACACCACTTTATTCCCTCTTGTCTAACAAAACCCTAATGTTAACCTTAACCCTAAACCACGATTCTAATCTACATTTGAACCCTAACTTTCAACAATAAGAATCATCATCAATCCATCACCGAATGCATAGATTAATTAGTGTGTTTGATTCGAACCATGATCATTATTAAACCCTCATCACTGAATCACCAACATCACTCTTCTACCATAACTCGAACCACCATCATCTTATTTACATCATTTTTAAAGCTATAGTCTTTTAGCTCACCATCACAAAGACTTTATCATCTTATTATAACTCCATTCGAGCCATTAGTTCCATATATTTGAATATTACACCCTCCTACACACATCAATAAAAGATTACTTAAGTCAAAACATTGATCCTTCCCTAAGAGGTAATTAAAAACATTCCATTGGTTGAAGAATAATTGTTAGAAGTGTTTTGCCTTGGTATCTGTTTGGTCTATTCAAACGATTAATAATAGTGGCTCAGATATACTATCCCTAAGAAGTGTTTTAATCCATTCCACTAGGTTAAGGATAGTGTGGTCTCTAAGCTCAAATAAATAAAGGAATGGAAGATTTTATATCTAATAATGAGATCTCGAATCTGTTTTTACCTTATATTGATTTATGTTTCATGCATATTTGATTAATCATTGATGTGAACTTATGTAAATCTTTGTATCCTTCTTAGTTATGTTTTTCCCTTACTCTATATATAGCATACTAATAATTCTTTTTATAGGCACTTATCATTCCTATAACAAGAAAAGCCAAATGTCTTCATGTAAGTTGATGATGACTTAATGGATGATTTTATAGCTTATGATACTCTGTATAGGGAGAAGTGATTTTATATATTGGGGTTTAGTTTACCCAAATACTTTTTTGAAATCTTAGGTCTATGGAATCCCTTTTTGTATTTTTGGATATTATACAAAGATTTAATCTCTAAACTCATATATAAGTTTATGAAGTTTCTCTCATTGTCTATTTATGATGTTGTTCGAATTGTTTTACCTTGTGATTAATATAAGGATGGTATGGTAAGAAATGCATATGTCAATTATAATGATAACACCTAGCTATTTCAGAATTACGTTTCTACTAAAAATGAAAAGATTTTAGTCAAAAGTTTTAGGGTGTCACACATGCGCCACGTCCTATCTTGTGAGCTTTGATTGGGTATTTGATGTACATGATAATATTGTATTGGTTTGTATAGGTGTTAGAAAATTTTAATAGAGAATGGTGAGTTCAGGAATAAACATAGGGGCCTTGTGTTAATTAACATGAATTTTTTATTCATAAAATGTGTTGATGTGAGGCAAAATTTTAAGAGTAAGGAAGTAAACACCAAGGGGGTTGTTTCCTTACTCATGGACCATGCTTTTCCATCATTTCCAAAACATGTTGTAAATTATTCTATTTTGTGATTGAATCATCAATTGTTCATCATCTTTTTAATTCTAATTTTGGTTTGGATCCATTCAATCCACATTTTTTTAAAAATATTTAGGTTCAAAGTTATGGTTTTTAAAGAGATATGGTAATCAGGGTGGATAGAAGAATCAACATTAAGGAGGTCAATGCATTTTTTAATTTTAGATTATGGAAATTGAAGATGTAGGCAATTATGATTCAGAATGGATTGGGAAAGACATTATCTAGTTATTCGAATAAGTAAGATTCGATGATGGATGAGAGATTTGAAGAAGAAGAACTAAAGGCCCTCTCTACCATAAAATTATGTTTTTCAAATGAGGTATTGCATAAAGTGGAAAAGGAATAGACAACGCCTCACTTGGGGTTGAAGCTTGAGTCATTATTTATGGTAAAGTAAATAGAAATTTGACTAGCATTGAAGAGTCATCTTCATTACCTGAAATTAGGTGAGGGAGAATCGTTTAAAGTTTACTTGGATGAATTTAATTCTATTGTGATGGATTTTCATAACATAGAATTTAAAATAGATGCTAAATATTTTACCGTTATGCTATTATGTTCTTTGCTTGCTAGTTTTAAGCATTTTTAGGAGGCTTTATTATATGGAAATAATGAGTTTGTCCTTGAGGATTTGAAATCTATGCTGCTATATTGAGAGTTGATTGATAGTTAATTAATTATTAGTGGTACTTTTGGGGACTCACATAGTGAGATATTGGTAGCAAGGGGGAGGATACATAAGTTGGGGTCTAGTGTAACACCCTCATTTTCACTACCAAAAATGTTTATTTAAAACCATGCGGAAGCAGAAAATACACTTAGAAAAAATGGAGCGTTACCATCATACCTAGGGTAGTCGTATGCTTCCTATCTCATATTAGATACAAGGCTAAATCAACCAATTTAAAAAATAGAGATCGTTAACTTAAGTTACATAAACATTTTAAAGATTATTTACAATTAAGGACCACATCGGCCCCCGGCGAAATATTATAAGGAAAAGATATTTTAAGACTATGGGGCCACATTAGAACTAGAATAAGGCATGATCCTAAAACCATGGTTCAACATAGACCCAATAAAAACTTTAGATTTCCATGCTCTCATACCCTAAACCCAAGCTGAGGTAGGCCCACTATTGGTTATCCTTAAAAACCTACACATGAACCTCTACTTATGGGAATGAGCAGGTGAACGAGTGAATGGGCACATTAGTACACTACTTACTAAGTAAGCCAAGTTGCTTTCTCAACAAAAAACCATAAGTATGTAATGTAAAATCTATTATGACATGGATATCTTATTTAACATGCATCATGCTAATGCCCTATACACAAAGGTAGTAATGCACCAGAACATACTATCATGCATAACTCAGGTAATGCAGAATATATCATGCTTATCTTCATATTATAATCACATAGGTATTCACACATGTATTAAATAGATTAATCTAAATAACCATTAGGATTTATTTCCCAATTTATCAATTGATTATATTATACCATTCCCTTATAGATCAACTTCCAGCCATACATGCCAATCAATAACCAGTTAGTCATTTAAGCCATCATATGAGTGTACACACTAGCTCTTACCCCCTTTATCATCTAAACCATTGTTACCATCATTATCGACTTATTTATTTTTCACTTATTCAATATCATTATTTTTATCATTCAATTACTTATCATACCACTTTTTATTATCAAGTGATGAATTGTGCACCACCCATGGTCTCATATACCATAGAAGCTAATCACCATAATGGACATAAGTCTAGGCCATAGCTAACCAATATAGACATAATTCCAAGCTAAAGCCAAACACCCATATAACCACACCCTTCAATATCAATACCCTCTAATGCATTATTAGTGTCTAGAGTAGGTAAGGCACCAGGACCTCTAAGGATCCTGCCTAAAGGCAAAGCCCAAAGGCACTAATAAATGCTCAAAGGTAAAATAATCCCTAGAACCTAATCAAGGATCAGGTAACCCTAACCCATACACAAATTGATTATCTTTCCCTTTACGTGATTAGTTCATTATTTATGAGGATAGGTGATCACACAAGACCCATAAAAGGAACAAGCAAGGCATTAACATAGTTCTTCCATATTAATCCTTTGTATCTCCCAACTATGTGGGGTTTCTATTTATCCTTATCTAATATTATTCTTGTCCACCATGTTATTTTATTTAAGCCCAAGCTCTACTTCATTAATATTTTCTCAAAACCATCACATGTCATAAGTGGTATACTCATTAAACCTTTCACAATACTCATTGAGTATGCTATAGATTATGGTCCATTTAATCCATTTATAGGGTTAATAATCCCTAATAAAATATTTATTTTTTCCTTTTAATAATCATAGTGGGTTAATAAAAGGAATTTACTACAAGGTTCAAAGTGTAGAAAGGAGAAAGGTGAATAGAGAGAGTTAAGGTTTTTTAATGTCTTAAAAGAAAGGTAAACAAAAGGGGTGACTTGGGCTATTTATAGCCAACCAGTCGAGATGAATCATGGAGGCTTTAGGAAAAATTTGAAAACCCTAATACTTACCATTTTAATTCAAGCTAAACAATTGGAGTTTATCTAAGATATGTGTGTAAGTAAAAAATCATAACCTAATTTATATAATGTTTTATGCCAATTGCTCAATATATATAACAAGCATAACTAAATGATACTCATAGTCATATGCCTTCACATATAACTCATATTTCCACAATAAAACACGACATATCATAAAATTACATTATCATCATCATATAATCCATATAATGATACCAAATAGGATATTACATATAAATTACACATTACATATAATACCCTAGTCATAACATGTATGTTTACTAAAATTGTCTCTAATTTCTAAGCAAGAATAATCCTAACACTACTCATATAAGACCACTAGAAAATTATCTAAGAATCAAGGAAGATACATCATTAGAAATTAAGAAAATAACCAAGGAAAAGATAAGGTAAAAGAGGGTGGGAAATGGAGCAAAACCAAAGCAAGCCAAGTTATAGGAAAAATGTGGCAAAACATGAACTAGCTATGTCATAATTTGGTACAACCAGGTGGGGTGCTGCTTGAAAGACTCATATAGCTAGGGGTGCTACATGAGGTCCTCACATTAGTGGTTGGGGTAGCATTAAGAGGGGACATGGGTAGGTTGGGTGAGGTGAGGGTTGTTATTTGTGTAAAAACCCTGTCTTTTGCCACACCTAATATAGGATAAGCGTCAATATCCCATCCTATGTTAGATACAACATTGAGAACCAAACCAACAAAAGTCAAAGTAGAGTGCAGCAAAACATATTATATAAATACCAAAAGAGATGCTTTCAAGTAAAAGACTTTGATAGTCTGCAATATTCAAACACACGAGGAAAATTATGTTAAAGTACATGATCTCAAATTACTGAAACAAAAGTAGAGTGTAACCCTAAATTTTTTCTCGTCAAGGGCTGCTCAAAAGACTTTAGATGTCCACTCTTTTAGAAACCATGCCCAACACGAGGTTAGCTATCTATTGATCATGCCCAAAGGCTTGTACATGGGCTTTTGTAATGGGAATGGGTAAGTGATAAAGCAAACACGCACATTAAGATGCTTTGCACTAAATAAGCCAAGTCACCTATTCAATGGATTCACCAACACATAAAATTCTAGCATAATATGAATATCATACAAACATATTTCACACATATTTCATATAAACATGTTATATGCTCCATCATAGTCCCATTAGGAATAGGAATCTCATATGATACATGACTCATCATGCTTTACAATACAGAAATACATCATATATGATAATTTATAAGCTACAAAGTAGAATGTCCAGCCAATAGTAATGCGTCATTCATCTAAACTCATAATTTCACTCAAGGTCATTTCCACCTAATTTATTTGGTCATCTTTTTATATATATACAAGCATTTATCTCCTTTACCAATATTTTCCTTTTACTTATATCATTCTCTTTTGTCACATTCTTATTCCAACTTCTTATCCAATGACTCATTCAAATTATTATACAAATACTTGGCCTAGTTATTATTGAGTGATGGACTATACACCACACCATGGCCTCACATATAACGAAAGTCTATACAAACCAATGGAAATAAAGTCCAAGATGGAGCCAAGTAGTCACCAATGGACATAAGTCCAGGCAGAAGCCAAATAGAAACCAATGGACATAAGTCCAATCCAAAGCTAAAACTACGTAAGTGACCGACCTTTTAGTATTGATAACCCCAAGTACCTTATTAGTATTCAGAGTAGGCAAAGTACCATAATCTAGTAGGATCTTACCAAAAGGAAAAGCTTGAAGGAGCTAATAAATTCCCAAAGGAAAACTAACCCCAATATCTAATCTAAGATCGTGTAACCCAAAATCATAGAAAACTAATATTTTGCTTTAAGTGATTAGTATGTTATTCTTGAGGTTACGTGATCATATAAGGCTCATATAATATAAATGCAAGGCATTCACCTACTTATTCCATCTTGACCATTACCATTCTCCAACCATACATGGAATTTTTATTAATGCTTACTCAATATTAACCAAATTCCTTATATTAATCCATTTCAAGCCAAAGTCCAGATTTCATTAACCCTTTAAAGCTATCAAATACTTAGTCAATTTTACCTATTAATGTCTTTATAACAACCATTAAGTATACTATGAATTATGATACATTTAATCCATCCATTAGGTTGTCAATCAATGTCAACAAATGTATTTCACTCGTTAAATAATCATATAGCAACATTAGGCATGGTATCAAGGTATATCCAAGTCAAAAGATCAAAATCATACAATCTAGCTAAACTAGTCAATTAGTTTGGTCTAACTAGTTGATCAGTTTGGGTCAGCCAGTCGAGTAGTTGGGCTTAACCAAACCTAGGATTCCCTCTAACTAATTAGTTAGTTTGACCAAAATAGTCAACTATTCTAGGACCAGTCAACCAGTTATGCTAAACTAATTGATGGATTTAAGTAGAGAGAAAACCAAGGTCCTCACAGACCTACTAATTGATGAGTTTAGGCCAACCAGTCAATTATTCTAAGGACCAGTTGATTAGTTTTAAGCTAAATAGTCGTTTAGTTTACCCATAAGAATGTAAAATAGACATTTTTTTTTATGCAAATCAACCTTGAAATTCCTACCACATCTAAACTAAAATATACCATCGCATCATACCAATACTTTTCAACTTATAACCTAAACACGTTTCATAATTAATCAAATTAGCCTATTTTCCCTAAAATCATGCATTTTTCTTAACATTCATAAGTTAATCAATATTCTTCAATGTGAAACCAAATTCTCATGGAAACTTATAAACATAAGATTTCAAAGAATACACCATATGATATGATTAATTAGGTCACATTTTAGAATTAAGAATGACTTATATAGAGTGTAAAACTTTTCCACCAATAAGAAAACTCAACCTAGAAGATTTTAAATCTCCAAACCTTAAAAAATAGAAGTTAAAGCTTTAAAAATAAAAGGAAAAAAATTCATAAATTAGGAGAAAGAAAAAACTTACCAAACCTTAGAGAAAATAGAGGGAATTTTTGCTAAAAGAGAGACTTAACTTCCTCCTAAATATAATACTCCATTACTTAAAGATAAGCAACAAAGAGCTAGAGAAATGATCAGAAGAGTGGAAATGAACTAAAACTAAGTTCAAATTAGGGAGAAAAGAACAAAGGTTAAAGAGCTAGAGTATTTTTGTGGCTGAAAGAAAAGTTAGCAGAAGGGGTGATTAAGGCTACTCATAGCTAAAAAAACATAGGTACAAGAAATAGTGTGGTTATGCTCAAATTAAAAAACCTAATTTCTACAACTCAAACTTGAGCTAAATAGGTATATTTCATGAAATATAGACTGACCTTCCTTCTAGAGATGAAATGGTGGTTCTTGGAGAATGTGTGTTGAATTCACCTAGAAAATGTCAAACACAAGAGAAGAAATAAATGATCATTGTAGAACAAATATCCTAGATGAGCAGAGATAGGTCTAGGATTCAAGGCAACAATTCTAGAAGTATGCAAAAATGAAAAGTGGAAGAAGAAAAGCTAGGGTCATCCTCTCCCTCAATTTTTCAAATTAAACCCTTGAATTAGTTCAAGATAGAAGGTCGGGTCAAATGTAAGATAGGAAAGGTTAAGAATCTTTAAATAAAAACTTGGAATGGAATTATCAGTGTTCCATTTTTGAATAAGAAGGTTTCCCATAAAAACTTGATAAACTAGTCCATCCAATTTAGCCTACAATTCGACTATTCTATTAACTAATCAATTGGTTCCCCAAACCAATCTACTGGTTTGGTCTGAAATGACAAACCATTTGATTGGCCCATATATAAACTCATCTTATTCAACTTCTAAAACTTATTCAAACCTTACTTTCCCTCAAACTCAATTATAGTTCCAAATTAAAATCAAACATTATCAAATTTTAATAAATATCATGACTTATCATTCAAAAAACTTTACAAAAGGATGGGGTATTATAGTGTAAGGTTATGCCACAAATAAAGGCAGGTTTACTTAATAAGTTGATACAACAAAAGGTTGATTAGCATGGGATTTTGATGCAATAAAGGTTGAGTTATGTGAGGATTTGATGTTATAAAGGTAGAGTAGCTTGAGGGTGTATAAAATACATAGATATTTTTTGGAGGAAAAATGGCAGTCAACTACAAATGAAAGGGAGAGGAGTTGAGGTAAGAAATGAGGAGTCTAGGGAGAGTTTATGCCAAGTGCCAAATGAGGTTACGAGTGAAGACAAGGGGTATTTATAGGGAGAATAGGGTGAGGTGCGACTTGATGAAATGGATAAATTGTAAGAATAAGGGGAATATTCTAAGCATTTTCCATGTAACATAGGCTATGGAAAGAATGGTGCGGGTCCTAGTGGAATGTTGTATTCTAGGATGCAAGGGCATGTGTAGCTGCATATGTAAGGATACTAGATAAGAAGGGTCAACCATGCGTAAGGAGGAGGCATAGCTTGAAGAGGAAAGGGGAAAAGGCAGATCAAGATAGGAGGAGAAGGAAAAGGAGAAATAAAAAGGAAAAATAAAGAAAAATAAAAAGGAAAAATAAATAAATTGAGGCTTAAGGTTAGAATTATATTTAAATTTAAGATTAAGGAATTAGGAAAATAATTTATTTGTCAATCATATAGGGTTAGGGTTAAGTTAAGATATTAATTAGTTGGAATAAGGTTTAGATTAAAATTTGGGGTATTACATAACATGGTGACATTAGATTATAACAGAAGGAAAAAAAAAAGAACACCTAAAAACCAAAAAACCCAAAGAAAAGGCCTAAACATTTCAAAACACAAAAACATGTCATGCATGCCTAAATCAAAACATATTATATAGGAAAATGTACCTTAACATACCAAGGAATTCCATGGAATCATTAAATTTAACAAAAAAAAACAATTCTAACTTCAAAATATGGCCCATGGTCGAACTTACCACAAAATACACAATAATCATGATTTTTATGCTAAACTTGACGTAGACCACCAAAATCATCCTAATATGACTTTTGAATACAAATAACATACAAAGGGGAGGTAAGAATATTTCCTAATAAAATCCTCAACAATAAAGGAGTCAAACCCTTAACCTTGTACTTCAAGTACCACCTCTTGATTACCTTTCAAAACAAATGAAAAAATAGTTTTAACATTATGACAAATCAAACCCAAACTCAAACTAAAAGACCTAAATAAAAGAGAAAAACCATAATAACCTCCTCCATGAAAAATAAGAACCCTAGAGAATTAGATACCCTTTTTTAAACTTAATCTTTTTTTACTTAAATTAATGTATAAAGAGATTAAATAAAAGATTAGGAAAAGAAAACAAAGAAGGAAGAAGAGCAAGGAGGGTGGTGGTCTCTAGGTAGAAAAGAAAAGGGTTTACATGTAGTTTTCAAGATAAGAATGAACGATAAAAGTGTGGGAAGATATTTTGAAAAATTATGAATTGAGTAAATGATTAACTAATATGAGAAAGCAAGATAAATATAAAGAAATAATATTAGTGAAAGTAGCCTATTAAGTCACAAGAGATAAAATATTTAACACATTTAAGGTGAAATGAGTGAATGGAATAGGTTAAAACGAAGATTAGACAAAGGTAGAACTAACAAAGTTGGTTTTGACAACTTATTGTATCAAAAAAGAAAAATAAATCCAAAGATAATAAACATGAATAAATAGATTTCATATTATTATTAATCCAATTTTTTTATAATTATATATATATATATATATAATATGATCTTTTTAGGGATCAAGACCCTATATAAGGCATATTGATGTTATAAATACTTTAATTTTACAACACCACTATTTGAACTTTTTAAAAAGGCTAGACTGAAAAGATTTCAAAAGTATAAAGTTATATGAAAGGACTTATGAGGATAAAACCATGAGAAAGATGAAGGAAACTCTCAAAGAAACCTTTCAAAAATGAAACTTTAAATCTAATCTCCGATACATGGAACCAATACATATTAAAATAAATGTCAACTCAAAATTATACTACTCCTTAGTAACTTAGTGTTTTCATAAAAAATAAAAAATGAAGGTATATAATAGTTAAGTAAATATAAGTCATTGTACCATTTATAATACTTGATAAATTTCTTATGTTTTGAATTTCTCTTATTCTATTGATCTTACCATGTACAAGTTGGAACATAATAAAGAGCTAAATATCAACCCATAATTACTTGAACTTTATTTTTTGCTACGTGGGTTTGAATAAAAAAAAAAGGTTAACAATAACAAATTGGTGTTTGCAAAAACTCTTGTTTTGAAATAAAATATTACCTTAATGGATCTCTTATCTAATCAGATTGCATTTAAATTTGGTCTTGTTTAAATTTAATGGCTTTTAGTATGGGTAATTTTTTATTCAAATATCCCTCAAATTAGCTTAATTATGAAATCTTATTAAATTTAACTAATTTCAAACTACTGGAATTACATTAATTCAAATCATTGTAAATTTTAGGTCAAAATTAATTTCTTTAAATTAAAATAGGCTATGATTTTCAATTACAAAAAAATTATTTAGGTATCATGTCATCTGACTTGATATTTTATAGATATCCTAAATTTGGAATAATTTTAATTCTACCTCCACATTTTATGTTAGTATTATATAGGCATTTTTTGTCATTAATAAAGTAAATTTATGTCAAATTTAGTATGATTAGAGTAATTTTTTTATAATACTTTATAACAAAATCCTTAAAATTTTAAATAAATCTTAAAAATACGAAAATAATTTTTTTAAAATTTATAAATTTTTATATTAAAACTTTGATTTTTTAATTTATAATTTTTTAATTTGATCTAAAAAACCTAAAATATTTTATAAAAATGATATAATTCATGAAGAATTAAAAAATCTAATTTTTTTTTCATAGGAATGTTTTTGAGTGAATAATGTTATTCATTGAGCTCTCTCCTCTCTCTTAGGGTTCGAGTGAGCCATAATTGTGTAGATGGCAAATAAGAATAAGTCCTCGCCGATCTCTATTGCTTAAGTTTGATCATTAGCATAGGAAGCAAGGTCTTCAATTTCAACAAGGGAAGAACTTGGTTTGAGTTTGGGAATCGATAGCCATGAAGAGCCTACCACAAAAGGAGAGCTGTTGGAAATAACTCTTGATATGGATTTGATCGACGTTGATGTTTTGGAGGCTAGAGTTCTAAGCCTACAGGGACCATTATTTCTTATTCCTTTGGCCTATGAATGACCATATAGGTGATCCTCCTAGGTTTGATTGCCCTAAGTTAAAGGAATCTATATGGGAGCATCGTGAAGTTTGTTTGCCTACTGAAGGGCCATCGTGGAGGGATATACTTAGTGCCAATCACATTCCTGGACAAAGGATTCCACTATCGTATATGCCTCCATCCTTAGAGATAGGTGTGATCATAGTGAAATTGGATGCCAAGGATGTGGGTAATGGAGCAGAGGTTTGGGAAAATACATTAGTAGGATACATATTTGGTGATTCTCCCACCTATCATCAATTATGTGGATATGTATGCATGTACTAGAAAGGAGTGGCATTATCGAAGATCATGTAACATGCATCTGGTTATTTTATCATTAAATTTCATTCTTGGGATGAAGGAAACATTATTTTGAAGTAGCATTGGACATTTTCAATAGGCCTTTTGTGTTAAAGGCATGGCATAGGAGAATGACTTTTAATTTGGATGATATGCGAGTTCTTCCTATATGGATCAAGTTCCCAGACTTGCCTCTTGAGTATTTGGCGCAGAATTCATTGAGTCGGATTACTTGTGCTATTGGTAAACCTTTGTGTACTAATGCTATCATAATGTAAAGGGAAAGAGTCTTATTCCCTAGAGTATTAGTTGAGGTAGATGTTCAGAAGCCACTTAGTGATTCATTAGTTATATTCGATCCAAAAGGTAGTGAGATTTTGTAGCGGGTTGAGTATGATTGGAAGCCTTTCTATTACCCTCTGTGTGATGTTTTTGGTCACGAGATCAAGAGTTACAAGAAGAGCAAATATAGTGCCAATGTAAATAAGGAAATAAGAGAGGAGTGGGTGAGAATTCATAACAACTAAAAAGGGAAATTGGTTGCACAAGAAGAGGGTACTACGCCAGATGCTATTATGGTTGGTAATGTATCTCCAAGTGAGACTACAAAGATATCAACATATGATGGTTTTTTATTAGAAGCATGTCCTAGGTCAAGTGGCTTGACTAGTGTTGTAGTTCCAATTGTGGTAGATTTATAAAAACTTTTTGGCAAACGGCAGACCCTAAAGCAAGAGTAGAAGTAAGGAAGATACATGTCTATTTAGCTGAACTAAGGGTGACAAGGTAGAGAGTTATTTAACATGCTAACTAGGGTGGTAATTTTATATCTTCCACTATTCATAGTGAGATTGCAAAAAGGATGGATGGTGGAGGTTTTGATATCCCTCTCCTTGACCTTGGAGGAGATTTTTAGTGCCTAGAATGTTAGAGGTTTGAATAAGGCTTCCAAGCACAAAGAAGTCAGTCAATTTTGTATTTCAAATCATCTTTCCTTAGCTAGTTTTTTAGAAACTAGAGTTAAAGGACATAACTTCCTTAGAGTCTTGAATAAACTTTGTGGAGGCTGGAGTGCTATTAATAACTATGAGTATCATCAAAATGGAAGGATCTAGGTAGCCTAGGATACTACTGTTTTGATGATCCATCCCATTCAGAGGTTTGATCAAGTTATTCTCTGTGAAGCTACTAATATGTAGCCAACTATAGTTTTTTATGTTGGGTTTGTTTATATAAAAATTTTTGGTGCAGATCACAGAAGATTGTGGCATTAGTTTAGGCACCATAACCCACTTGATAAACCCTAGATTTTACTATGGGATTTTAATGTGGTAATGTTAGTTTTTGAGAAATTTCAAGGTGAGCTTCCTCATGATTCTGATATGCAGGATTTCAAAAATTGTTGTTTGGATCTTGGCCTCTCTAACCTAAAGGGATTAGGGTGTTTCTACACTTGGTCAACTCAAATAGATGGTGATGATGAAGTCTTATGTATGTTAGATACGGCTCAGGTGAACCTTCACTGGTTGAAAACTTTCCCTAACTCTTTAGTTGATTTCCTTAGCCCTCTTATTTTTTATTATAGCCCTGTAGTTTTTCACATGAACATTCCTATCAATTTAGGTAAAATAACCTTTTAGGTTTTTGCAATTTTGGGTGGATTATGAAGAATTTATTCCTATAGTGTAGAGAGCATGGAAGCTAAAGTTGACAGATAATTTCATGATAAGGTTTTCTAAGAGATTAGCATGATTTGAAGAAGCTTAAAAAGGAGAAGTATGAGTCTATTTCACAAAAAATTTGTAGTTGATTGTATGGAGGTCGCAAATTTATAGAATTTAGTCCATTTAAAACCTTCTAATGTGACTCAAAATGCACAGTTGAGGCTTAAAGAACATTATTATCATCGTCTTTGTGAAGAGATTTTTTTGAGGCAGAAAGCTTGTGTGCACTGGTTACATTGTGGTGACTCTAACTATAAATTTATCTTTGCTCAGGTAAAGGAAAGATAGTAGAGGAAGTCAATGGCATTCTTGCTTGATTCAACTGACAAGGAAATTAGGGGGCTTAGAATATTTAGGATGCTTTTGTTAAATACTACAAACAGTTCTTGGGCACTGAATCTAGTATGTAGGGGGCTCCTAAACAGGAAGCGATTGAGTCTCGTTTAACTTTGGAACAAAACCTGCATCTTACTACACTAGTAAGAAAAGTGGAAGTTAAAAATGGAGTGTTCTCAATTGGAGATACTAAAGCACCTAGAGTTGATGGGTATACTGCTAGCTTATATAAAAAGAGTTGGCATATTGTTGGGGATGAGCTTCTTTTGGCTATGCATGAATATTTTTCTACTGCCTTCATACCTAGGAAAGTGAATGTCACTTCTTTAACTCTAGTGCCAAAGTATGCTAATACTAATAGGGTTTCTAAGTTTCGACCCATAGCTTGCTTCACCATGATCTACAAAGTTATATCTAAGATTATCACACAAAGAATGTAGGGACTTATACATACCATTATTGATATTTCTCTTAATACTTTCATTAAAGGTAGAAGTATAGGGGAAAATGTTCTCTTGGATTATGAACTAGTTTGAAAGTATAATACCAGGGGAATTTCACCTAAGTGCATGCTTAAAGAACACCTTCAAAAAGCATATGATATGGTAAATTGGGACTTTATGCAAGGTGTTTTGTTGCTATATGGTTGCCCCTCCCCGCATTTTGTTAAATTGGTTATGGCTTGTTTGACCAATGTCTCTTATTCTCTAAGTTGCAATAGGGTGTTAACACCTCCTTTTTCTAGTAAAATAGGATTGAGACTGGGAGACTTATTGTCCCCATATCTATTTGTTTTGGTCATGGATTATTTCAGTGTACCCTCAAGCAATTATGGTTTTCTCCAAGATTTCATGGTCATCCTAGATATAAAGCTTTGAAACGTATTGACATAAATTTTGTTGATGATCTTCTCCTATTTTGTAGAGGAGATGTTCAGAGTGTCATTAGCATTATGGAGTCTTTCAAGAAGTTCTCTGCTTTGTCTGGCTTGATATTTAACCCTCAAAAGTGTAGTGTTTTCTTTGGAGGGTTGTAGGATGATGTTAGATCATCTATTTTTTCTTTACCTTGGTTTTCTTAAAGAATTGTTTAACCTTACCTATTTAGGGTTACTACTTTCATCTACAAGGATCTCCGTTGTTCATTTGTAGCTAGTGTTGGATAAAATCACTGCTAGGCTTAGCATTAGAGCACCATTTTTCTCTCTTATGTTGGACGATTGCAACTCATTAAATCATTCCTCTTTAGCATCTAATTATACTTTAGTCAAATCCTTTTATTGTCTAAGAAATTGTTAAATTAGTTTATTGGCCTTTGTAGGAGCTTCTTATGGCCTGGAAAGATCAGCGTTAGGAAACAGGCTCTTGTATCTTGGGAACATCTCTACTTTCCGAAAGAAGAGGGAGGTCTCGGCCTTTTAGATCTTGGTTTATGGAATATATGTGAAATACTCCAAAACCTAATTTTAAGAATTTTTGTTAAATAAGGATTTATTTTGGAAATTAATTAAATAAATTATTTTTTTATTAAAATAAAAGAGAATTAATTAGAGAAATTCAAGATGAAAATAATAAATATTTTTATTTAAAAAATTTGGGTATTTTGTTAATTAAAATGGAATTTATAAAAAATCTTCTAAAAATCCGTAGTTAGCCTAAAAAAAGGGATTAAATTATTATTTTATTTAAATATTATTATTTTTAAATATTACAAATATTCACATTAATTTAATCAACCCAAATCACCTATTTTGTTAAGTCTTCCCCCTGTCGCCTAGCTGGTCTCCCCTTCTTTCCTTTTCTTTCTTTTCTTCCCTGGACCGCCGATCTAGCCCCCCTTCTTCTTCTTCTTCTTCCTCGGCTGTTTGCACCTGCAACTTCGTCAACCTGTAACTGTCTGAGAATCACGTCACCAACCACGCCCATTTGATCAGTGTTCCTTCCTTCTTTTCCCCATAGTTTCACCGGCCACACTGACCCAACCCACTTCACCCTCTTCTTACGTAGTTCCTCCTTTTCCTGTGCAACACCCTGCCAGGTTCTTGTATTTTCTGGCCTCCGTTGCCATCGATAAACACTAATCGACCAGCCCTTAATTCCCATCACTCCCTTCTGACCACAGCCCTCCCTTTTACTCTATAAATACCCCTATAATCTTCCTTGCATCGAGCTTTTAGTTGCTTATCCAGAAAAACCTTCCTTGTGTGCCGCCACAACTTTAGACACCATTGCCACTACCTTCGACCAACGTCATCGCCCTCTCTACCCACCCAACTAATCCTTGCACTATCCTCTAAATAACTACACCTCCCTTGCCCCTTGATTTGCCCTGCACAAGCCACCCTAGTTGCACAAAGTTTCCTCCCCAATCAGCCCTTTGTTCCACCTTTACCACACTTCGCACCGCCATTTACCACCACTACCATCTTGCCACTGCCCCTTTCACCTTCCAAAAACCCCTACAGACTCTCCTCTATCTCCCCTACCTTTCTTTTCCTCTTCATCCCTCTCCTCCTCTCTTTCTCTTCTTCTTCCCCATTCGGCCACAACCACCGCCACGGTGTGTTGCCACCTTTGGCTGTGCCGCCACCCTCATTCTATTCCTCTCCTTCTAGACAACCATAACCACCCCTACTCCAACCCTCATTCTTCCTATCTTGTTTCCAGCCTTCAACGTTTCCCCTTTTCTTCCCTTTTTTCGGCCACCGCTGCCATTGTTGTGCACCACCGTCGACGCCGCCTGTCACCACTAGCATATGGTGGAACCCTAAACCCTCTCAACCCTTTTATCCTATTTTTACAAGCTTTATTTATTTTATTTTATTTTATTTCCATTATTTTGAGTATATTTCTATAATTTTTATTTTTATTTATTATGTTTTATTATTATTACTATTACTATTATTATTATTATTACTATTATCAATGTTAGTATTATTATTCTATATAGGGATGAAACCCTATTATGCCTATTTTAAATTTTAGTAATATTATAAATATCTTATCTTATTATTATTTGTATTATTAATATTTTTTTATTATCATTAGTATTTATTATTATCATTAGAGTATTATTATTATTGATTAAGTTTATTATTATTTAATGTAGGGTCGAAACCCTACTTCATTTTATCTTCGGTTATTATCATTAATATTATTACTGTTATGATTATTATTATTTTGCAATATTATTATGGTTTTTATCATTATTATTATTATTTCCATTATTTTGTTTTCATATTATTATTATTATTATTATTATTATTATTATTATTATTATTATTATTTTGGTGAAAGGTCGAAGCCCTTATTTCACTTTCATTTCGAATTATGTCATTTTCATTATTATTAGTATTAACGATATTTTTATTATGGTTATTATTATTATTATTATTATTATTATTATTATTATTTCTAATATCATCATCATTATTATTAGAATTAAATCTTCACACCTTATATTATCAACTTTTACAATATTACTATTATTTCTTATATCTTTAGCAAAATTTGTAATTAGTTAATGTTACTATTATTATTATTTTATTATTTTATCAAAAACCTAGTTTTAGAATAAATTAGTAAATAATGGTATTTTTGGTAGGAGGGAATCTAATCTTTATTTTTTCCCTCATATAGGTGAGACCAATCAAAGCCCTAAGGAGGCGTAGGAGCGTGCTCCAAGATCGATGTCATTTTTGGTAAGGGTGTAACTAAGGCCTTATGTGTGTTGATGTGCATTATATGCTTTGTATGCTATGTATTCAATGATTATCATTATAATTATTTCCTGTGTGGTATGGCGTGGAGTTAAAGTATGTTCATGTGTTATTATATAGCATGTGTATTATGTATATGTGATGAAATATTGTGGTATGTGATGATTGGTTTGTGACCCTTTAGACATGCATATGAGGATGTATAAAATTGGTATTATGTGGGAAAAAGTTTGAAAATGGAAAATGGAAAATAAGTTGACCATGGTGAGTAAGTTGACTTTAGGGGAATAAGTTGACCAAGGGATGTGAGTTGACCTAAATATTTTAATAATACATGAATGGATGAATAAAAAGGGGGTTTTAAATAAAATAAAAGAGTGGGAGAATTTATGGCTATGCATGGGAGAGTCTATGGCTTTGCATGGGTGAATTTAGGGTTTCGTATGGGAGAATCTATGATTCTACATGGGAGAATCTAATGTATGGAGTTGTATGGGAGAATCTAATCTATGGTTTTGTATGAGGGAACCGAATCTAGGGTTTTGTATGGATTGAACCTAGAGTTTGGTATGGATGAATCTTGGGTTATGTATGGAGGAATCTAGGGTTGCATGATTTTGCATGGAAGAATCTAGGGTTTTGCATTGAAGAATATAGGGTTTTGTATGGGTGAATCTAGGGTTTCACATGGGAGTTTTAGGGTTTGCATGGGGAGGTTAGCTTCTACATGGGAGTAAAGTTTACATATGAAAAGTTGAGTTGGGATGTAAGGAAGGTAATGGATGAGTTGTTTGGGTGTTGGAATGCTTTGAATGAAAAATAGTACGTGGGACCGTATAAGGTTATGTAGGAGACCGAGTTAGGATTTGGTGTGGACAGTTAGGGTTTGGTGTGGTTACTTAGGGTTTTGGTGGTCATACGTGTACTTGGTGATGGAAGTATGAGTATGAGGGTGGAATCCATGGGTTGTGATATGTGGAGTGTTAAAATGATTTAGGTTGTGTGAGATGGAGTAGGATGGGCCATTTAGGCTTAAATTAGGGTTTTGGGATAAAACCCTAGAGTGAGGTGTGGATTAGACTTGTAAGTGTAAGGTAGTGGGCCTTGACCCACATACATTGGAGTTCGACTTCTAATGTGAATTAAATTATAGAGGAAAGGTTGTTGGGGTAATTTAGGAGGTGTAGGGTTCTCATGATATGGTACGAGTCAGTTGGAGGATAAGCATAGAGGGAGTGAGTCATGCATGTATAGGAATAAGACATTATAAGACATTAATCATTTAAAGTGGAAGATTGTTGAGCCAAGCTCATACCGGTCTACCAACGAATAATAGTGGTTAGGGTTTTTACCTTATATGTGAATGGTCCATTGGTTATAATAGTGGGGGATTCCATGCTCAAAAAACCGAACATACTTGTGCTAAGGCATAGGAAAGACACTAAGTACTTATAGTGAAACACCATGAGAGTCGGGGCCAGACCAGTCCACCGGTGAATAATAGTGGTCAGGAGCTTTGTGTCCTGTATATATCAAATCCACCGGCTATAATAGTGAAGTTCCTATACTTGTATGGATTTAATAAAGAGTATGGTGTGAAATGATTTATGATAAGAGATTAATTAAGTAATTAATTCGAACTATAAATGGCTTTGATTGCTATTTCTCCGAAGTGATTTTATGTTATTTTTATTATTATTCGGGTTGGATTATGTGCTTATATGTGTTGGCCTTAGTGCATTGTTACCTTGCTCAATACGTAACGTACTGACCATCCTTTTCATGGGTGCTCCTCATTCCCACGAGCAAAAGGCCCTTCTGACTTTGTGCAGGTGGGCAATGCATATTTTAATGCTTTTGATGTCTATAATGCATCAGGCGGGGCTGAGTGTTGATTTCGAGCTTGGTTCAATGATTGGAGTGACATGGCCAAATCTTCTCTTATGTCATTCTATTTCTTTATTGGATTTTCCTGAATTAAATATTATTGTTTGTAGATACTATTCCCTCTGAGGAATTTTGATTTCGCATTATGATTTCTATGTTAAGATCTTTCTAGTTCTTTTTATGAACTCTCGATTTAAGTTTGAGAATAATCCTTTTTAACCTTAGCACTTGGTACTAGAACGGTCGGAGTGAACCGGTTTGGTACTAAGTATGGCTGTAACATCCCCAGAATTCACGGGTTTTAATTTAAGTGCTTCTGTTTTAAAATAAATTTATATTAGTGAATTTTGGGGTGTTACAAGTTGTTCTTTAGGGAAATTGCTTTGGAATCTTGCCTCAAAGAAGGACACACTATAGGTAAAATGGGTGCATGTCATTTATCTTAAGCAGGCTTTTATGTGGGATTTTATTCCTATAGCTTACACATCTTGCCTTTACAAAAAATCTTGCAAACAAGATCTGTATTACAAGCATATGCCCATGATTGTGTTGAGAGGAGAGTTGAGTCTTTCAGTGTTAAAGTGGCCTATGAAGCAATGCACATCTGACATGAAAGGAAGATATGGTCACGTTTAGTGTGGATCTGACATGAAAGGAAGATATGGTCACGTTTAGTGTGGAATTTGTATCTATCCCAAGGTCTTGGTTCCCAATTTGGTTAGCACTAAGGAGCAAGATTCTAACGAAAGATCAATTATTGGAGATCAGCATGGATGTGGATAGTACCTGTGTGTTTTGTCTTCAACATATAGAGACACATGACATTTATTCTTACTTTGTCCATGCACTTCTATTTGTTGAGCAAGATAAGGACTGTTGCAGGAAGAAGTGATATCATTTAAATATGGGATCATAAGGTTAAGGCTTTAGTGACTCGATCAAGACAGAATCCTTGTAAAAAACAAGTGTTGGGGCTTTATTTGTATCCTATATTGCTACTATATGACATGAGAGAAAACTAAGAGTTTTTGAGAATTATTCTAGAGATAGCTCAACTATTTAAAGAGTGAATGTTCTTAATGTGGTTAGGAGGATGGTTCATCTATATATGCAGAATAAATATGCTAGGTGGATGTTTCTAATTGATATTATTATGTATTAAGGAATGCATATAATTCTTTTTATTTCAATAGTAATAAAACTTCTTACTTATTGGGAAAAAAATCTATAATTTTTATATAAATTTTTATATTTATCATAAAAAATTACCTTAATTATATGAAGTTTAAACTAATCTAACTTTGTTAATATTAAAAAAAATTGTTAAAATTATAATAATTTTAAATGCAGAAATAATTAAGTGAAATTATTTCGGGGATCAACTTTTTCTATTCTTTCTTTATAATTTTGGCGTAGTAGCGTGGGTGATGCCTAGAGGTGGCAATCGGGGCGGGCAAGACGGGTTCGGGTCGGGTCATTTTGGGTCATTTGACTTTTGCGGGTCGGGTGCGGGTCTGGTCGGGTCATTTCGAGTTCGGGTCATTTCGGGTTCGGGTCATTTTGAGTCATTTAATTTATCGGGTCAGTTGCGGGTTGGGTCGGGTTATTTCGAGTTCGAGTCATTTCGGGTCAATTTGTTGGGTCGGGTCATTTCTATTTCGGGTCATTTGGGTCAATTTGTCGGGTCGGGTTAATTCCGGATCTGGTAATTCAGTTCCAGGTCATTCCGGGTTAATTTATCTGGTCTAGTTCGGGTTAAGAAAACTCGGATTCAGATCATTTCAGGTTAATTTGACTGGTAGGGTCGGGTTGATTTTAGGTCATTTTCTAGTTCACATGAGTAGGTGGCTTCAGCCCGTTCAGGTCATTTCATGTAATATGATGGATTAGTCCCATTGTATCCGAGTTGTTTCGAGTTAAGTTGATGGGTGGGGTCATTTCATACAATTTGACGGGTTGGATTCGATTAGTTACGAGTTAACTTAATGGGTTGGGTCAGGTCGGGTCGAGTTTTGACAGGTTGACTCATATTCGAGTCCAGGCAATTATCATTTCATAAATCGTAAATTTAGAGACAGACAATCATAAGATTAATATTGCAGATAAAAGAATTAAAAATATTAAATGCGCTTTATTTTCACAAATAAATAGTAAAG
Source organism: Tamarix austromongolica (assembly GCA_039764185.1). Lineage (NCBI taxonomy): Eukaryota > Viridiplantae > Streptophyta > Magnoliopsida > Caryophyllales > Tamaricaceae > Tamarix > Tamarix austromongolica. The sequence goes on along the minus strand of CM077809.1, from coordinate 139,486,838 downwards.
ATATTTATAAATTTTAATAATAAAAAATATTGCGCTTTGATTCAAACAAAGATATTTATCGTTGATTATAATTTATTTGATAACTTAAAATATTTAATTACTTAAACAAAGATAATTTTATAAAATAAAGCTGATCAAAACAAGACTATACAATGTATAATTATTATTTATTATATTCTATATATTATATACAATCATAAGATTACTAGTAAAGATAAATGAAATAAGAATATTATATGTGTTTTATTTGTACAAAGGTAAATAATAAAGATATTTATAGGTTTTAACAATATTATATTTGATTGCTTAAAATATTTATAAATTTTACAAGTAAAAATATTAGATGTTTGTCATATATTATATTTAATTGATTACTTAAAATATTTGATTACTTAAAAATAGATAATTTTATAAAATAAAGGTGAGCATAACAAGAATATACAATGTATAGTTATCATTTATTACATTGTAAATATTAGACATAATCATAAGATTACTAGTAAAGATAAATGAAATAATAATGTTATATGTGTTTTATTCATACAAAGGTAAATAATTTATAAAATCAAGGTGAGTATAATAATACTATACAATGTATAATTATCATTTATTACATTGTATATATTCGATACAATCATAAGATTACTAGTAAAGATAAATGAAATAAGAATATTATATGTGTTTTATTTTTACAAAGGTAAATAATAAAGATATTTAAAAGTTTTAAAAGTATTATATTTGATTGCTTTAAATATTTATAAATATTGTTTAAAATATTTTATTACTTAAAAAAAGATAATTTTATAAAATAAAGGTGAGCATAACAAGAATATACAATGTACAATTATCATTTGTTACATTGTATATGTTAGATACAATCATAAGATTACTAGTAAAGATAAATAAAAGTAGAATATTATATGTGTTTTATTTTTACATGGTAAATAAAATAATATATATATTTATAAGTTTTAATAGTATTATATTTGATTACTTCAAATATTTATAAATTTTACAAGTAACAATATTAGATGTTTAACATATATTATATTTATTTGATTACTTAAAAAAAAGATAATTTTATAAAATAAAGGTGAGCATAACAAGAATATACAATATATAACTATCATTTATTACATTGTATATAATAGATACAATCATATGATTACTAGTAAAGATAAATGAACTAAGAATATTATATGTATTTTATTTTTACAAAGGTAAATAATAAAGATATGTATAAGTTTTAATAGTATTATATTTGATTGCTTTAAACATTTATAACTTTTACAAGTAAAAATATTAGATGTTTTATCATATATTATATTTAATTGATTACTTAAAATGTTTGATTACTTAAAAAAAGATAATTTTATAAAATAAAGGTGAGTATAACAAGAATATAAAATGTATAATTATCATTTATTACATTGTAAATATTAGATACAGTCATAAGATTACTAATAAAGATAAATGAAATAAAAATATTATATGTGTTTTATTTATACAAAGGTAAATAATTTATAAAATAAAGGTGAGTATAATAATACTATATAATGTATAATTATCATTTATTACATTGTATATATTCGATACAATCATAAGATTACTAGTAAAGATAAATGAATAAGAATATTATATGTGTTTTATTTTTACAAAGGTAAATAATAAAGATATTTAAAAGTTCTAAAAGTATTATATTTGATTGCTTTAAATATTTATAAATTTTACAAGTAAAAATATTAGATTATTTATCATATATTATATTTATTTGATTGCTTAAAATATTTGATTACTTAAAAAAATATAATTTTATAAAATAAAGGTGACATAACAAGAATATACAATGTATAATTATCATTTATTACATTGTATATGTTAGATACAATCATATGATTACTAGTAACGATAAATAAATTAAGAATATTATATGTGTTTCATTTTTATAAGGTGAATAAAATAATATATATATTTATAAGTTTAAATAGTATTATATTTTATTACTTCATATATTTATAAATTTTACAAGTAAAAATATTAGATGTTTAACATATATTATATTTATTTGATTACTTAAAAAAATACAATTTTATAAAACAAAGGTGAGTATAACAAGAATATACAATGTATAATTATCATTTATTACATTGTACATATTACATACAATCATACGATTACTAGTAATGATAAATGAAATAAGAATATTATATATGTTTTATTTTTTCAAAGGTAAATAATTTATAAAATAAAGGTGAGTATAATAATACTATACGATGTATCATTTATTTTATCTTTTTTTTCATATTCATTTCTCTACATAATTTATCTTATTAATTTCTCTAGTTGTATTTATTTTATTAATTTCTCTACTTATATTTATTTTATTAATATTATTATATTTATATTTTTATTGTATTATTTTGATTAATTATATTATATTTGTATTTTTATTGTAATATTTTTATTAATTATTATTATTATATTAAAAAAATATAATAAGTTATTTTAAACATAATTTAAATTAAATATTAATTTTATATATTTTCGTAAATTATTAATTATTATATATAAATTGATATAAATTAAAAATTAAATAATGTAAAATATAAATAATTCATATTATAATTAATAAAAATAATTAGATATTATAAATTTAAAATTGATGAACGTAGAATACTTAATTATATTTAAAGTAAATTACAAAAATTAAAAGAAAAACATAACTAAAACTTTAAATTTAGGATTGTAACGTAAGATACTCTTGATACGGGGTATAGTTATTGCTTGTTGGATTTTGTGGGCGATAAATGATAAATGACACTATTATGCTCTTCTATTAAGAGTTTCTTCAAATAGGTGGATTAGTGGAGGTAATGGAACACTTTTTGAAAATTATTTTACAAGCTTATAACTGGATGTTTGCCTTTTTATTTTGGTTTTTTATTTATTAATAATATATCTCATTAGGATATCATTAATAAATAAGAATGTCTAGGGTAAAATTATGAAAAATAAGTACAATTTATAAAATACTATATTTTTAAAAGCTTTAAATGAATAATAAAATATGTGTAATTTATTATTATTATAATATATTTTGATGTCCGATCGGGTTAATGTTGGGTTAGATTGAATGAATGTCAGGTCAGGTAACATTAGGTCGGGTCGGCTCTGGGTCGAGTCGAAGCGGGTCGGGTTAATACCGGGTCGGGTCGGTATCGGGTCGGTTCAATGACGGGTCGGGTCAGTATCGGGTCAAGTCACTATTGGGTCGGATCAATGATGGGTCATGGATTGGGATTGGGTCGGGTCGGATTCGAGTCGGATTTATTTTTATCGGATTAGCATCGGGTCAGGTCAATATCGGGTCGGATCTGAATCAGGTTGGATTGTTAAAATTTTCAAACGTAGCTGTTATTTGGCGAACGTCTTTTTACTACGCAGAAAATATTTGCGCAGTAATAGACGTTTTTACCCCTTATCCTTTAAATCCTCCGTTCCTTCATTTTTGACCAACCTTTCTCCCATTCTATCTTCTCTCCATCTCAAACCACCGGTGCTCTCCTCTGCGAGAAGAATTTTCAAGCAACAGTAACATATTTAAGGTAAGTTTGATTTTTTATTTATAATTTATAATATATAATTATATGTAAGTATAATTTTTTTATTAATTAGATCTAGTAGATGTAAGTAAAAATTTTTTTTAAGGAGATCGACAGATCTACGACAAAATCTGCCGATTTTACTACTAGGTTTCGGTAAAATGGACCGAAGGGAGGGGTGGGTTTCGGCAAAACGGACCGAAGGGAGGCATGGCATTCAGCAAAATCAACCGAAGGAAGGGCTGGGTTTCGGCTAATTTTGCCAATGTGGGGGGGGGTCGCTTCGGCAAATCGTGCCGATTCCCTGGGACGAATTCGAGAGTCGATGTAGATCGTTTGTCGCTAGGGTTTCGGTTATAATGATAATTATATTTAATAATAATAATTTGTTAATTATAATTTATCTTAATAATATATTTTGAATATGGTTAATTGATTAATTTTAGAAATCATATTTTTAGATTTATTATACTCTAATATTTGAATTAAATATAGGTTTTAGTAAATTATCTTTCTATTATAGGATTTTGGTTATTTTTAGGATGTAAAATTATATATAATAATTATAGTTTATTAATAATATTAATTGTACTCTAATATTCTAATTAAATATAGGTTTGGTAAATTATATATTTATTCTATAGTTTTGGTTATTTGTAGGATATATAATTATATATATTAATTATGGTTTATTAATTATATTGATTATGCACTAATATTTTAACTAAATATAGGTTCGATAAATTATCTCTCTATTGTAGGGTATTGGCTATTTTTTGTATATGTAATTATTTATATTAATTATGTTTTATTAATTATAATAATTATGCTCTCATAATTTAATTAAATATAGGTTCGATAAATTATTTCTCTATTCTAGGATATTGGCTATATCTCTGAAGTGTAATTTGTATATATTAATTAAGGTTTATTAATGATATTTGTTAATTATATATTTTAATTATGGTTAAGTTGATTAAATTTGTTTATTATGTTTATAGATTTGTTAATACTTTGTTAATTATATTATTGTATTATTTATATATGATTAGATGTTTATTAGATTTATTTATATTTTCATTAAATATGTAAAATATTGTTATGTGATGGGGATTATTGGTGAATGTTTATAATTATATTGATAGGATAATAGGTTAGATTTGTTTAATATTTTTGTTAAATGTATTTATAATAGATAAAATATGTTTATATTTGAATTATATTTAATTATGTTGCTAATTTTTATGGAATATATTTGGATAATTCTGGTTGGATTATTGAAAAAATAGATGAGGACATACCATAATTAAGTATACTTTAGTTGTTATATTATACTAAACTCCTACTAGTAAGTAATACAAATATTGTTGATATATTTAATTAATAAAGTAGAGGATTAATGTAAGAGATTGTATTTGAGTTATATGGTTGGGTATAGAGATCTCTTTGGCTATCATAATATGGGTTGATATTTATTAATGATATTAATTTCATGTATGTAATTAGGTTTTATTTATGTCATCACTTATTACCTTCATTTCATATACATAATTAAAATTGACTTTATGCATTTATTATTGAAATTCAGATGAGTTGCAGACAAGACAAAGTAGTTAATAGAACCGATGGTCATCATGTGACTGCTTCTGCACGATGTAACAGAACTGCTACTGAGCTACCTGCGCCGATGGCTTGTTTGAGAAATTTCAGAAGGAGTATTACCAAAGGATTACGATGAGGTAAGAAATCTGGAGAATAACAACTGGAAGAAGCATCAGAACAACAAGAATATGCAGAAGTTCCTGAAGAACCAAGGTCTAGTCAACAAGGTCATAAATTTCCATCATTTGCAGACTATGCAGATTGTCCATCATTTGTGGTTGATGTTGGCACTATGGGGTTTGGAGTGTGTACGTAGGTTTGGGGGCAGGAGGTCCGGGGTTTGGAGGTTTTGGGGGCAGGAGGTTCTAGGATTGGAGGTTCTGGGTATGGAGGTTCTGGGTATGGAGGTTATGCGGTTGGAGGTTCTAGGGTTGGAGTTTCTGGGTATGGAGGTTCTGGGGTTGGAGGTTCTTGGTATGGAAGTTCTGCGGTTGGAGGTTCAGGGTACGGAGGTTCCGAGTCAGGAGATTTTCCATTATCTACAGAATATATAGATTTTCTTACCTCACCAGCGCAACCTGCTATGGGAGCATCGTCATCGACTTATGTGCGTAATGATGATGATGATGATGATGAGGAGGAGGAGGAGGAGGAGGATAGAGGTCATCATGATAGGGATGCTGGTGATGCTGGTGATGCTGGTGATGCTGGTGACGCTAGTGAAGATGAAGAGAGTATACAATTAAAGGATGAATGGTACTTGCTTGGGCCATGTCCTGGAGGTCCAATAATTCCTAATTTGATTCCTAGCTTTGGCAGTCACGCAGCTTTAGATTTATGGTTATGAAAGGTAAGTTTAACATATTCATTATTTCTTAATTATTATTTTATATGTAATCAATCATATATATGCATTACATTTGCTTATTGTATTGATCAGGATCGGGGTTATCCCAAGATCCACATGAGGTAGGAGGTTTTAAGAAGTTTTTTAGGAAGCGTCAATGATAGGATGTTCGCTCTGATACGACGAACAGGATTATCACACCTTCTATCCTACACATTTGAGCATGTGAACGTGCTGCTTATTTCAGCATTTATTAAGCGATGGCAACCAGACACTAAAGGCTTTCATATGCCATGGGGGGAGATGACAATCACTCTTTTAGATGTACATCGTATATTAGGGCTACGAGTTGATGGTTATCCATTACATTTGGACATGACAGCGGACACGCGTGGGCAAATGATTGGTGCAATGGGTGCCTTATTTGGGATAGAGGAAATGCAAGTGAATGAATTCACTCAAAAGGGATTTAAATGGCTGCAAGAAGTATGTGAATCATACTGGTTAGGGGATGAGGAAAAATCGATCGAGTATATATTATGGTTAATCGGCTTATCATTGTTTGTCGATAAGACGGTTGATAAAGTTAATCCATACTTTATCATTTTTCTTCAAGATCTTAGCCGAGTTGAAGGTTATGCATGGGGTGCAGTCACACTTGCTTTTTTATATCGACAACTTGGTATGGCTTCTAGAGTCAACACTGCTCAAATGTCTAGATGGATGACTCTATTACAGGTAATTTTATAATCAATATATATATATATATATATATATACATATATTACATACTCTATATTCATTATGATGGCTAACAATCGAATATTATGACAGACGTGGATATATGAATACTTTCTTGGGTTTGGAGTGGAAAGATCTAGGTATGATCCAGAGCATCCTCATTGTATGAGGTGGTCTTGTGGCCAGAAATTCGAAAATAAATTGGAGACGCTCGAGTACTTTCGGGCAAAGATTGATGTTATGTATGCGTCAAAGGTATGCTAAAAACAATATTTAATCCTCCTATATTATGTTTGTGATATCCATATTTACTTGAATATTTTCGTGAAAGGTTAATTGGGATCCGTACGGAGTAGTTGATCCATATAGATATTGCCATATAGCATTCTATCACGGCTGTATACACTGTTTGGAGAAAGTTGAACCATATATGCCAGATAGAGTGACACGGCAATTTGGTTATACACAAGTCATCCCTGAGGAGCCCATCAAGCCAACTAGAAACTCATACAGAGGTCCTTCCCTCAAGAAGTATAAAGTATACTATGCACACATGCTCAACCAATGGTTCTTGAGGTATGAACATATTTTGGGCCCGGATGTTTTTGGACCAGCGGTTGAATACCCATGGGATGTGGTCGATGATTATATGGATTGGTATGTTCCGAGAACGCATAGATATATATTGGCTACGACGGAAGAATATTTGGCTGAATATACCAATGATGATCATCATATACCAACCGAAAAACATCCGAACAAAGTATGTAAAACTATCTGTTGATTGTATTGGAGGGGAGAGCCAGCTCCAAATTATGAGCAGTTAGTTATATGTATCGAAACCCTTGTGCGTGATTTAGGAGTTACTCCACCTCGGCGTGGCCATTTGTAATGAACTTGATATATTACCGTATTGTTATGTAAAAACATTAAAATATGTTTGTTCGAATTAATATCAGCTGTCGTTTTTATTTTACCATTAATGTAAAAACATTAAAATATGTTTTGAATTGACTATTTGTGTTCAAATTTCATCAATATGTAGTGAAGGAATAAGAGACACGGTAGGAATGAACTTCATAATAATGACAACCGTGTTATTATGTGAACTCACAAAATTTCAGTTTTCAAAAGTCAGCATTTAGCTGAGCATTAAAGGAAAAATAAGGAGGTCCAGTATTTTCCAACATGAATAAAGTGTTTTATTAATTAATAAATATCTTCCTATCCTTATTCATTAACACCATGTCAAGTATTTTATTATATATCCATAGTTTAGATCTTCATGATAGAAATTATGATATATTTAATAAAATTAGCATGTACATGTTACAAAGGATGAGGGTCTTGTGTGTCATCATGTACCAATGCATGCCATTGTTCGAATCTTGAAGAATATCGGGTATTCCACGTTGAAACGCTGCTATCACGATATCTATTCCAATTTGTATGTACTAGTGGGAGTGGAAAATTTTATAAAAGATATACCTGTCGAAAAAAAATTATTATGTTAGCCATTCATATCATATTGAAATGGAAAAAATCTTCATTAAACTTAGTGCTCACAGATATGTAGTGACTCATGTCTTGCAAGAAAAATATAGTGACTTCATTTTCAGTACCTTGAATTCCGTTCATAGCCACTAAAGTTAGGAATGAGCTGCATGCATTCAATGAGTAATATGCGAACAACACACAGTAACGGGTTGCAATGACATGACCAATATCAGGCATTTCCATCCAGTGTGCCATCAGAGCTGACCCTTCCTAGTGGGCAATAGTATTAAGAACTTGATCAATGCTTTCATATACGAACACATTATCGTACAACTATTGTCTCGCCAATATCTTGTGATATAAGTCGGTACGAATCTGAACACACCGTTCTTCATCTCCTAGTATAATAGAAGCCAATGCTCTAAAACCACAATCCCCATCTCCTAAAACATTACACCAGCTACTAATATAAGGAACTGTATGTCGATTCATCTAAGTCACATATGGAAATTGAAATTGGCCTGATGACAGAAATGCCGATTGCCGTCCTCGATCCCGACCCCAACCCCGACGTTGAGTTGATCTGGGATGACTAAAAAATTGTTGTTCTATATACTCCCAACTAGATTGTTCCCTTCTAGTGGATTTCCTTGGCCGACACCTGTGTTGTCGTACTGGTGGCTCGTGGAGAGGTGTTCTCTGGGGAACTGCAATATTAAATATCTCTCTGGCCAATTGATTCTGTATTTCTGGTGGCTAGCGCATAACAGATTCCATGGATATATGGAGTAAGTGAGATGCAACATCTAATGGTTCTTGGGGTCTCGGTGGAGTAATCAGTCCATCTATGTCGAGTTTCTTCCAAAATGGATGAATAGCAGTAACACCCCCAAAATTCACTCCTGAAATTTTTTTTTGAAAGAATAAAGCGGAAGCAGGAAGAGAATTTGGGGAATGTTACCGCCACATCTAACACAAGATAAATGTCCACCATCTATCTCATGCTAGATTTAAGGCTAAAACCTGTCAAACAAAACTTTAAACATCTATGCCGTAAGGATAAACTCCCACAAAGAGATATCCACAGGCAGATGGCAAGTGAATCAATTCACTAAATAAAATCATCGCTGCATTGATCAGCGGAACCTGTGAAATAAATCCGAATTTTGAAAGCTTATCAGAGTACGAGAAATTGAAAGTTAATTACAATACCCTTGAAATTTTAAATACAATACTTGAAACTTCCAAAAACAAATACAGTTAAACAAGACAAATCCCGATAGATCAAATTCTGGATTTCCTACTCTCTCAAGCCAAGTCTTGCACCCAAAAATAATATCTGAACTCAAACCTGCATAAGAAGTCTACTACCCACCATCAGTGGATCATCACAGGACCCATTCAACCAAGGTAGCATCAGTACGGGTCCGGTACTGAGTAAATCAATACTACCAAACTCATGGAAGGAAGCATAAAACACATAAGATATGAAAGACTCTAGCTTACAATTCTCATGCTCAATTATACAAGTATTACATACAACAAAACATAGGATCACGGATTCATACTCATGAGTACATTACTAGACATGACGGCACATAAGATACAAGCGTATAAGAAATCACGATCGCATGCTAAGTAACACCAATCCAACAATCCAATAATAATCATTATTACATTTGATTTTATTTATTTACGATGAGTTCAGGGACCCCACTATTCTTAAACCGGTGGAACAATCTGAAGCACCTCTCGGGGACAACATACCCGAGCCACTATTATCATCCGGTGGAACGGATCCTACACCTCTCAGGGCAAAACGCTCCTGAGCCACTATTCTGAACCGATGGAACGGCTTGAAGCACCTCTCAGGGACAAGACACCTGAGCCACTATTATCGTCCAGTGGAACGGACCCTACACCTGGTTCTGACTCACGTAATCTTCCACTTTAAATAATTAGTGTCTTATTCATTACTTAACTCATATCATACTTTTATTCACGTTGAGTATAGGGCCCCACTATTCTTAATCCGGTGGAACAGACTGAAGCACCTCTCAGGGACAAGTCACCTGAGCCACTATTATCATCCGGTGGAACGGATTCTACACCTCTCAGGGCAAAGCGCTCCTGAGCCACTATTCTGAATCGGAGGAACGGCTTGAAGTACCTCTCAGGGAAAGGACACCTAAGCCACTATTATCGTCCGGTGGAACGGACCCTACACCTCGGCCCAACTCACGTGATCTTCCACTTTAAATAATTAGTATCTTATTCAGGGATTTTAACCGACCATAAATCAGGCCCACATAAATAATTCCATAACATAAAGATACAGTATAGGGTATCATATAATTTTAATCCATACTCAACCCTTCACATACTCAAATACATACCATATCCAAAGTTCATATTAACACACATTTGCATTAAGACTATAAATTTGTACATACATGCAATTACCACACATAACACAACATCCACTTGACATGATTAAATAATCGATAGGCATACTTATCACCTTTCACTTCAAGTAAACATACATCCAAATTCCACCATAAGTAAAGGTAAGTAATGACTTACCTCAATCCGAAGCTAGCTAAGCAAATTGAGAAAGAGAGAGAGCTATCGAAAGCTCAACAATCCACGAGAAAGTTTTCCTAGATCGCCGATAGAAATCAAAACTAGGTTAGAAACTATCTTATCGATTAATAATTCACATATTATAATTAAATAAACGCAAACAAACACAAACGATCTTTCTTGGAAAACATGTCCAAAACTCAAGACTCAAGAGCATAGCTCTATTAAGATTTAAGATTAAAATATAAATCAAATGATTTAAAACCCAAAGACATAATCGATTAGATAAAAGACACACAACACAATCAATTTTATAAAACCATCCCTGAAGATTAGGGTTTTTAAATGCCTAAACTACGAATCGACCAAATCACTTCGATTACCTCAAATTGATAGTTTTAAAACATAATTAAACTAATTTTAGATAAATCTAGATAATCAATTTCAACAAAATAATCTTCTGATTAACCAATTCAAGACGATCCGTTTTCAAAATTAGGGTTTTAAAGCGCAAGACACAAACTCAAGTAATTCAAATCAATTAATTCCAATTAAAGGTATTAGAATAAAATTATGATCATTTCAACTACTTCTGTAAATTTAATTTTAGAAAAACAACTATACAAATAACCAATTTCACAATCTCACTTGAAATCTAGGGTTTTAGGCCCGAAAATGCAATTCAGTTAAATTTTATTAATTTATCTAAATTGAATGTTTAGAAATGAAATTAGAAATATTTTATAACATATCATATAATCAATTGCTCAAAACCAATAAAAGAAATACCCAATTTAACATAATTAGGGTTTTTGAGCCAAGAACGTAAATCTGATCAATTCTTGCTAAAATATATAAATTGACGATTCGGAAATGTAATTAAATATATTCTTATATAAATTGTATAGTCAATTGAATAAAACGACCCGATTACATAATCCAATTTAGTCCTTCAAGAGTTTTGACCTAAAAATCCAATTCCGATTAATTATGCACAATTTTCCCAAACCAACGCTTCCGATATGAAATTAAATACATTTCAAACGATATTGTAAAATCAATTGAGCGAAACGACTCAATTATACGACCCGATTTCATTACACATGAATTTTGACCTAGGAATCGAATTCCGATTGATTCCGCATATATTTCTCAAATTGACGGTTCCAACATGAAATTAGATACATTTAATAACATATTGTATAATCAATTTATCTAAAATCGCCAAATCGGACGGATCCGAAAAATTTGGGCATAACCCGTCCTAAAATTCAATTTCCCAAATTTCCAACACAAACCATACAATTAACATATCCAAATCAATCTTACAGCACATATATACATTATCAAACAATTAATTTAGCTTATCACAAGCTAAATCATACCCAATTAATTAAATTAATATTAGGGTTTTTCAGAAATTTATACCAACGAAAATCAACAAAATCGGAGCAAAGGAAGGCCGAAGAAGCTTTGTCGGGGACTGGGGATGGCTCGCCGGTGGTCGGGAGACGTCGACGGTGGTCGGGTGGCGGCGGCGTGACCTGCACGGTTGCTGCTGCTGGTGGTGCGTAGCTGCTTCGATGGCTCCTGCTGCGGCTGTTGCGCAGCTGCGGCATCGTCGGTGGTGGGGTGTGGCAGCAGGTTGGAGGCCGGCCGGCGGGGTAAAGCAAGGAGGAGGCAGCAAGGGAGAAGGAGGACTGTGAACAGGGAGCAGAGCATAGGGGAGTCGGGAAAGGGAAATAGAAGAGAAGGGAGAGAGGAGAGAAAAGGAAAGAAGAGGGGGGTCGGCCGGTCGGGTTAAGCTCTTTTTTTTTTTTTACAAATACAAGTATAGAATAAATACTAAATACTTAAAATTGTTATTGGAAGAATTTTACGTAATATTTATTTAACGAAAATTTATTTCGAACGGATCCGGAGGCTTAAAATTGATATACAAGCTATATAAAGAATTTCGGGAATGTTTTCGGAAAATTTACCAACAAACGTAAAAATTTATTTTGCTTACGAAAATACATTATAAGACCCCGAAATAATATTTAAAAATATATAAGGAAATATTTAAGTCAAATTCTAATAAACCGAGACTAATTTAAATAATTTTTGAAATCGGTTTTTCGCAAACCAAAAAGCGTAAAACAGAAGAAAATTAATTCCAGAAAGAAATTCATAAATAAACTCCGAAAATCTTTTTATTTTAAAACTTCCCAAAAATATTAACGATTTTCGGAAACGAATAAATTTAAAGTCGGAAATATTTTCTACGGATAAAATCATTAAAATAACTTTAACTATTTAAACAGAAATTTTATAATTTAAATAATATATTTCGTTAACGAAATATAACTCCAAAATAAAGTCGTAATCACATGACGAAGTTATAATCGAAAACGAATCTAAAATATTAAAAATCAAAACATGAGAAAGAATGTGAATACACATTTTTAATCGAATATCGAAATCATAAGAATATAATAAAATCATGGTCATGAACGGATTTGTCTAAAATGGTTCGCAACGGCAACGATTAATTAAATTCAAATATGAATTCAAAATCGTCGATAAATCCATAAAACGAATCAAAATTAAAATAATTAAATATTTGCATCAAATTACGCTAATAAAATCATTAGGCTTAATAAAATTAGATTTTAAAAATACGGGGTATTATAATAGCCGACTGGGGGATTGACATGTAGTTATGAATGTATGTTTTAATTTCATGCGTACATGATATCCCGTGCGTACGACGCATGCAACATCCACATAAATCATCATCCGTACGTATATGTTCAAGTCTCTGATACTCGTTGTTCACTAACTCCATTACACATAAAGAAACATGACCCCTCAAATTGGCATAAAGATCACTTGTAGCAAAATGAAGAGTGTTGAACAGAGACCTCTTGGTAGTGGTCGTTAAGCACTATAAATTAAATCCTTTTTTCACCGAAATATATTTTAAACAATTAGCATAGGGTGAGTAAGAGTCGATCCCACGGGAAGAATTTAATTTTTTATATTTTTAAATCAAGCTTCATGATCATTGTGATTACTCTGTCTTAACCTGCTACTAACTAAGACAAAAGAAAGTGCGTATTATTTATAAAATTATCTTAACTTAAATAAGGAGTAAATGTCGAGAATTATTGATTAAATTCTATTTATGCTAAAAAGTCTCGACTTGATTACGTTTGGGGGGGGCATAATGGGGACATAATTAAATCTAAATTTAACTATGCTAGATGCAATAAACTAATCTAAATAGTTACAGATGAGCAACAATTAGATTTGCGCACACAAATTCAACTATTAGTTTAGTTATCTTCCCACAAAATCAATCTGGCAAGTTAATTGTAGAGAATATAATATCTATCTTCTCCCTGTTCTCCTTTACTAATTAAAACCGAACCAGCTCGATTTTAATTTCTCATCAAATAATCCTGCGGAAAACGTAATTAACCCTATGAAAATCTATTCAAGTCACCAAGAATAGAACTTCCCTAGATTATGCATTACTCTAATTTAGAGTTAGTCGTGCGACCGACCAAACCTAAATTAGTTGCTGCCAATCTCGTTGATCTAATAGCAATTACGGACTAAAATTCAACGACAACAGCTGACTCATAATCGAACAAAGCAAAAACATCTTCAGCTTCATCCATATATACGAATCATAAATAAATTATTTCGAGCAATTCATAAATACCAAATCTAACTGGTGGGTTAAACATTTACCTGAAATATTTATCTCAAACACTCGAAATCATGAAGACACTAAACTAAAAAAATTGAATACTTGAAAGTTAATCGAATTCAAGAAACTAGATACAAGAAGATATACGAGTAAGAAGAACTCATTCAATTTTTATCAGAATCTGTTTACTTGATCCCCGTTGCGACCCGTTGAGTCAAGCTTCAGATTCTTCCTCCACTGGTTTCGACCTAGCCCGTCTCCAATGGCTTATGTTCTTCTTCGATTCGCACACCTTCTTGCCCTAATTCCTTTGTTCAATTGCTCGCAAGTTGGAGTGATTTCGGCTTCTTCCGATAAATTGTTAGCTACCCTCTTCGGTTGTGTTATCGGGATTTATATAGAGGTGTGCATCTGTTGATTCTGCTGTTATTCCGCTCGAGCTCATGAACCGCCTCCGTTTTTGTAGCTACCTTCCCGTTGATTCTGCTGAATTTGTTTGGTTGAGGTGCTGAAATTAATTGAAAACAGTATCATTAGCCGTGTAAATGGAAGTCTCGTGGCTTCTAACCGGCTTTTGCGCGTGTGTGTATATATCTATATATATATATATATATATATATATATATATATATATATATAGATATATTTCTTTTAAACATAAGGTAATAATATATGCAAATTAAGTCCATTTAATAAAATTTTAATATGATAAGTCTAGGTCCAAAATTATAATGCAACTCATATTTAATGATACAAAAATTAGCTAAACAGCACACTTAGATAAATGAAATATGCTATATTATGCACTGATCAAATTCCCCCACACTTAGGCCTTTTGGTCGTCCTCGATCAAAGTAAATAAAACTTAGAATTGAGATGAAACATATACTAGATATCTTGTAGAACTCCTATCGCATCTTTGCTTACCCTTAAAGGAAACACCAAACCTAGTAGAAAAATTTAGCAGCAAACTAAAAACATTTTTATCTAAGTAGTTAAAAGATTAAGTTATGGAAAACATTTTGTGGTGTTAGTGACTCCATATGCAAGTGATTCTTTAGCTCTAGCAAACTAGCAAGATTCATCAATATGATACAAATGCGGAAAATAAATCGAAATAAATGCACAAATATTCACATCTCACTTGGCTATAACTTAAAACATGAACAATCTAGACGTTGTAAATGCTTCGACATCTAGATGTAAGGCATCTTGATTGGACTGAATTTAATCTTTTTGTTGATTCCTCAAACTTCCTACACATTTATAAGTGTATGGGTCATCCTTCCACTGTACTTTGGTCTCAAAGGAGTATTTGATATCTTAGCTATAATTTTTTTTTTTTTTTTTTTTTTTATTCTTGAGCCATGCTTCGACCAAACAGGTGCATTTTATGCTCCATCCTATTTAGTACAAGGATTTAATGGAATTTATCCACCCCTTGCTTCCCACATTGGTACCTCAAGTTTTTTTTTTTTTTTTTTTTTTTTTTTTTTTTTTTTGAATCAAATATTTCTCCAGTAACCAATAGTAGTCAAAAGTCCCCAAGGAAGTCTAAGTACTAATTAAGTGGATTAAAAATAGCAAAGTCCTCCCTCGGTACCTTACATCAAGAGCCATTAAAAAGAACTATAGGAGATCACTCATATATTAAAATTTACGGATGCCCGTGTGCTAGAGATTTAGAATTCCTAGCATATGTAGCCTAATTTTTTTTTTTTTTTTTTTTTTTTTTTTTTTTGAGTTAGTTTCAGAAAGAATTAAAACTGTTAGATTAGAGTTTGCTGCTACTTTTTTTTTCTACCAACTTGTTAAATCCAAAAAGGGTTATGAGCAGGTCAACTTATTTTTGAAATACCTTACAAAAGATGACACAAACAGACTTTTTAGCATAAGGGTTATTCAAATTAGGAGCTCAACACATGAAAACAACCAGCATCATTGTGCAGCCTAAATATATCTATATAGGCCCAACCAATAACAGCATTTTTTTTTTTTTATATTGCAGACATAAATTTTCATTTTCCTCTTTCTCCCGGGGCCTAAAACAGTAATAGTGTGAACAGGTAGAACAGGCAAAAAGGATGATGTATGATCATTAAATCTATTGCTCTATTTATCGCAGACAGAAATTTTCCTCTCCCCCACACTTAAACTTTACATTGTCCTCAATGTAAATCTAAGATGAAGTAGAGTGAGAAGGTAGATCTTATAATATTATGTTCCTGTTTCAATAGCATCTTATACTCTTAATTTCAGCAGAGACCATAAGCAATAAATCAGCAATGAAACCATATCCTAATTGCAACAGAAATTAATATATTCAGTGTTTGCACAAATCTATATCAAAGCACCATCATGCAGTTGAAAGGGCAGCATTTATTTTACTAAAATGATCTGCTAAAAACATGGAAATAAAATATCAAGGAAATAATAATAAAGTGATGAGAGTGAAAGAATGCAAATCTGGTTGTTTATTCTTTTTGGGTTGCCTCCCAAGTAGCGCCTTTGGTTTATGTCGTTGGCTCGACGTACTTTCTCGTTCACGGTTCTTTAAGCAAAATTTCTTCAACCACTGAGGCCTGTAACTGATCATAAAATGGTTTTAGTCTATGTCCATTCACCTTAAAAATCTTGGAAGTCTGTAAACTTTTGATCTCCACTGCACCATAAGGAAAAACATTAGTAATAATAAAGGGGCCCAACCATCTAGATTGAAGTTTACCAGGAAATAACTTTAGCTTAGAATTAAACAACAGCACTTTCTGTCCAATATTAAATGTTTTCCTAGCTAACTTCTTGTCGTGAAAGGCTTTGGTCTTCTCCTTATAAATCCTTGCATTATTATACGCCTCCAACCTTAATTCCTCTAGTTCAGATAACTGTAGCTTCCTTTCTTTGCCAGCTAATTCATAATCTAAATTACATTGTTTCACTGCCCAATATGATTTATGCTCTAACTCAACAGGAAGGTGACAAGTTTTTCCAAAGACTAACCTGTAGGGAGACATGCCTATTGGGGTTTTGTAAGCGGTCCTATAAGCCCAAAGTGCATCATCTAAACGTGTACTCCAATCCTTTCGGTTTGGATTTACCATTTTCTCCAAAATAGATTTGATTTCCCTATTAGACACTTCTGCTTGTCCATTAGTTTGAGGATGATAGGCAGTAGAAACACGGTGGGTTACATGATATTTTTCCAAAAGAGTTCCCACAGCTTTATTACAAAAATGCGTACCTCGGTCACTTATAATAGCTTTTGGTACACCAAATCTATTAAAAATGTGACTCTTAAGAAATTTAATCACAGTTTTCGCATCATCAAATTTTACTGCTACAGCCTCTATCCATTTTGAAACATAATCAACAGCAAGCAATATATAAACATTACCAAAAGAAACAGGGAAAGGGCCCATGTAATCAATACCCCATATGTCAAAAATTTCACAAATTAGAATACCATGTTGAGGCAGTTCTTGTTTGCGGGACAAATTTCCTATCCTTTGGCACTGCTCACATGTCCTGCAAAACAAATATGCATCTCGATATACTGTAGGCCAATAAAATCCACATTCTAATACCTTATGTGCTGTCCGTTTTGGCCCAAAGTGTCCACCACTTTCTAATGAATGACAAAAATTCAATATAGACTGATGTTCTATCTCTGGAACACACCTGCGAAAAATCTGGTCAGAGCATGATCTCCATAAATAAGGGTCATCCCAAACATAGTACTTAGATTCAGCCTTAATTTTATCCTTTTGTGCTCTTGTCAGATCATTTGGAAAAATCTTTGTAACTAAATAATTGCAAATGTCAGCATACCAAGGCAAATCAGCATTTAACAATGAATAAAGCTGTTCATCAGGAAAAAATTCTGAAATTATAGGCCAATCGTCTCTAGGTAATATACGACTAAGATGATCTGCTACTAAGTTTTCTGCACCTTTTTTATCTCTAATTTCTAAATCAAACTCCTGTAATAAAAGCATCCATCTTAATAACCTAGGCTTTGACTCTCTTTTCTTCAAAAGATATTTAAGTGCAGCATGATCAGAGAAAACAACGACTTTGGTTCCTAGAAGATATGATCGAAATTTTTCTAATGCAAAAACAATAGCATACATCTCCTTCTCAGTTACTGTGTAATTACACTGCGCATGATCCAAAGACTTAGATGCATAATATATGACATAAGGCTCTTTGTCTTTTCTTTGACCTAAAACAGCCCCAACTGCTCCATTACTTGCATCACACATGACTTCAAAAGGTAAACTCCAATCAGGGGCTCTAATAACAGGTGCAGTAATTAACCTTTCTTTCAATTCATCAAAAGCTTTTTTGCACTTATCATCAAAATTAAAAATGGAGTCTTTAGCTAACAATGCACACAAGGGTGATGCAATTTTTGAAAAATCCTTGATAAAACGTCGATAAAAACCAGCATGCCCAAGAAATGATCTAATGTCTCTAACACAATTTGGGTATGCAATAGAACTAATCACCTCTGTCTTTGCTTTATCAACTTCCAAACCTTTTGAACTTACCACATGACCTAAGACTACACCTTGCTCTACCATGAAATGGCATTTTTCATAATTTAAAACAAGGTTACTTTCTATGCAGCGTTGCAAAATGAGAGAAAGATTTTGGAGACATAAATCAAATGAATTACCAAAAACTGTAAAATCATCCATAAATACTTCCATCTCATGCCCAAGAAAATCAGAAAAAATACTCATCATGCACCTTTGAAAAGTACCTGGGGCATTACAAAGTCCAAAAGGCATTCTCCTAAAGGCAAATGTACCAAAAGGGCAAGTAAAAGTGGTTTTTTCCTGATCCTCAGGAGCTATGGCAATTTGTGTATACCCTGAATAGCCATCTAAGAAACAAAAGTGTGATTGTCCTGCTAATTTTTCCAACATTTGATCAATAAAGGGTAATGGGAAGTGATCTTTCCTAGTCACTTGATTTAATTTCCTGTAGTCAATACACACTCTCCACCCATTTTGCACCCTAGTTGGAACAAGTATACCTTTATTATTTTCTACTACAGTTATCCCACTCTTTTTTGGTACTACATGAATAGGGCTAACCCAATTTGAATCGGAAATAGGGTATATAAATCCTGCATCTAACCATTTCATTATCTCCTTTTTCACAACTTCCATAATTGGCGGGTTTAACCTACGTTGAGCCTCTCTAATGGGTTTTGCTTTTTCTTCTAAGAGGATTCTATGCATACACACAGTAGGGCTAATTCCTTTTATGTCTGCTATGGTCCATCCTATAGCTTCCTTGTGTTTCCTAAGTATCTGCAGCAGTTTTTCTTCTTGAGTTGGGGTTAAAACATTTGAGATAATTACTGGTAGAGCATTTTCTTCACCAAGATAAGCATATTTAAGATTAGAGGGCAGGGGCTTTAATTCCAACTCAGGTGCTTGCGCAATAGATGGGAGTAGTTTAGAAACAGCAGTAGGTAGATGGGAAGGAGAAGAACTTTCAAATTTATCCATAATTAAAGAACCATTTGCCAATAAGAAATTTTCAACCTCATTCATCCCTTCAACAAGTTCAGCATGTGTAAGCACATTATTCTCAAAAATTTCTTTCACAATTTCATCAATCATATCATTAGAATCAATAGAGCATATGGAATAAATGTCACTAGGGTATTTCATTGCATCAAAGATATTAAACTTTATAATCTCCCCATCAAATTCCATGGTTAAGTTACCCTCATGGACATCAATTTTAGCTCTAGAAGTTTTCATAAAAGGTCTTCCCAATAGTAAAGGCACATCTTTAGAAGAATCAGAAGAAGCACCCATGTCTAAAATGTAGAAATCAGCAGGGAATACTAATTCATTAACTTGCACTAAGACATCTTCTAGCACACCATCAGGATACGCATTAGATCTATCAGCAAGTTGAATTACCAAACCAGTTTTTTTTAAAGGCCCAAGATTGAGTGAATCAAAAATTGTTCTAGGCATAACATTT
This sequence comes from Tamarix austromongolica, assembly GCA_039764185.1. NCBI lineage: Eukaryota > Viridiplantae > Streptophyta > Magnoliopsida > Caryophyllales > Tamaricaceae > Tamarix > Tamarix austromongolica. Next base: position 139,466,260 of record CM077809.1, on the reverse strand, counting down.
ATTGAAGCACCTAAATCTAGCATGCACCTATCAAAATGAGTGCTTCCTATCTTACAAGGGATGGTGAACATACCTGGATCTTTGCATTTCTGGGGTATTTTTTTTTGGATTACAGCAGAAATATTTTCCCCCATACTCACCTTTTCATTCTGTTTAAATTGTCTTTTATTTGTGCAAAGTTCCTTTAGAAACTTGGCATAACGTGGAATTTGCTTGATGGCGTCCAAGAGGGGAATATTAATTTCCAGTTTTCTAAAAGTCTCCAGAATTTCTTGATCAACTTCCTGTTTTTTCGATTTAGCTAACCTTGAAGGAAAAGGAGGTACATCTCTAAATCTATTAGCAGGAGAACCATTTGCAGAGTCATCCTTTTCTTTATTCTCACTTTCTTTTTCTGTCTTAGGGATTACCTCTATTTCTTCCTCTATCTCATGCTTATTCTTCCTAGACTCTTCCAACTCCTTCCCACTCCTAAGTGTTATGGCATTAGCATTTTCTTTCGGGTTAGGGATGGGTTGAGAAGGAAGCTTTCGTGATAACTGAGTTTCTATGTTACCCAAACTAGTGCAAATTTGTCCTATCTGAGTATCTAATTGCTGAAGGTGTGCATCTGTTTTCTTTTGATACTCAGAACCATTAGTGTGAACCTGTCCAATTTGACTAGCTAATTGTTTAACCATATCCTCAAGTGTAGAACTATAATTCTGGTTTTGAGGTAAGTTTGATGCAAAAGGAGGCCTAGCACTGTTTTGATTGGTATTAAAATAAGGTGGGTTTATTCTAGGTCCATATCTAAGGTTTGGGTGATCTTTCCACCCCTCATTATATGTATTTGAAAATGGATCATATTTCCTAAAGGGTTGGTTATTAAAGCCACCAACAACATTTACATCCTGAACCTGTAAAGAAGGACATGCATCAGTAGTGTGGGTTAATTCAGTACAAATTCCACAAGCTCTAGCTTGGGAGGCACCTCCTGCAACAAGTTTAGATATGAGGGTAGTTAAATGAGCAACTTGTTGAGCATTCTCCTTAAGCTGATCCTGAATGACATGAACATTAATTTCATTGACTCTATTAGTTTGACCTACTTCATTTCTGGTTCCAAATTGTTGTGAGTTTTCAGCCATATTAGAGATTAATAGTTTAGCTTGATCTGGAGTTTTATCAACTAATGCACCACCACTTGCTGCATCAATCATGCTCCTATCATGAGGTATTAGACCTTCATAAAAATATTGAATCAGTAATTGTTCACTAATTTGATGTTGAGGACAACTAGCACATAGTCTTTTAAATCTTTCCCAATATTCATATAATGACTCATTTGAATTCTGCCTAATTCCACATATTTCTTTCCTAATTGACCCTATTCTACTAGCAGGAAAAAAATTTTCAAGGAAAGTTTGCTGTAACAGAGCCCAAGTATTAATACTCCTAGCAGGCAGATAATATAACCAATCCTTAGCTAAATCATGCAAAGAGAAAGGAAAAGCTCTTAATTTAACTTGTTCTTCCTCTATACCATCAGGTCTCATAGTAGAACAAACGACCAAAAATTCTTTTAAATGCCTATGAGGGTCTTCTCCTACACGTCCATAAAATTTAGGAAGCATATTTAAAAAACCAGAATTAAGTTTCAGAGGTCTATCTAAGTTAGGAAAAACAATACAGAGGGGTTGGTCTTCCACGTTTGGCTGAGAAAGTTGCTTCAATGTGGCCATCTCCTTACTTTGGTGGTTTTGAATGTCTATTTCCTCAAATAAGAATCTCAGGCTTCCTTCTATGATTTCTCCAATTACTCTACCACTACGCAGCTGCATACAAAACTGAGAAGAAAAATGAAAGAGTCAGAATTCTGAATTTTTGTATTTTATAATTAAAACTGAGAAAGAGAAATCAATGGCAAGCTATATAAGAATAAATCACATGCAATAAGTAAATAGAAGTTCATGTACATGAATCATGATCATAGAGATAAAAAAAAAAATTAACACTCTCCCCGGCAACGGCGCCAAAATTTGGTAGTGGTCGTTAAGCACTATAAATTAAATCCTTTTTTCACCGAAATATATTTTAAACAATTAGCATAGGGTGAGTAAGAGTCGATCCCACGGGAAGAATTTAATTTTTTATATTTTTAAATCAAGCTTCATGATCATTGTGATTACTCTGTCTTAACCTGCTACTAACTAAGACAAAAGAAAGTGCGTATTATTTATAAAATTATCTTAACTTAAATAAGGAGTAAATGTCGAGAATTATTGATTAAATTCTATTTATGCTAAAAAGTCTCGACTTGATTACGTTTGGGGGGGGGCATAATGGGGACATAATTAAATCTAAATTTAACTATGCTAGATGCAATAAACTAATCTAAATAGTTACAGATGAGCAACAATTAGATTTGCGCACACAAATTCAACTATTAGTTTAGTTATCTTCCCACAAAATCAATCTGGCAAGTTAATTGTAGAGAATATAATATCTATCTTCTCCCTGTTCTCCTTTACTAATTAAAACCGAACCAGCTCGATTTTAATTTCTCATCAAATAATCCTGCGGAAAACGTAATTAACCCTATGAAAATCTATTCAAGTCACCAAGAATAGAACTTCCCTAGATTATGCATTACTCTAATTTAGAGTTAGTCGTGCGACCGACCAAACCTAAATTAGTTGCTGCCAATCTCGTTGATCTAATAGCAATTACGGACTAAAATTCAACGACAACAGCTGACTCATAATCGAACAAAGCAAAAACATCTTCAGCTTCATCCATATATACGAATCATAAATAAATTATTTCGAGCAATTCATAAATACCAAATCTAACTGGTGGGTTAAACATTTACCTGAAATATTTATCTCAAACACTCGAAATCATGAAGACACTAAACTAAAAAAATTGAATACTTGAAAGTTAATCGAATTCAAGAAACTAGATACAAGAAGATATACGAGTAAGAAGAACTCATTCAATTTTTATCAGAATCTGTTTACTTGATCCCCGTTGCGACCCGTTGAGTCAAGCTTCAGATTCTTCCTCCACTGGTTTCGACCTAGCCCGTCTCCAATGGCTTATGTTCTTCTTCGATTCGCACACCTTCTTGCCCTAATTCCTTTGTTCAATTGCTCGCAAGTTGGAGTGATTTCGGCTTCTTCCGATAAATTGTTAGCTACCCTCTTCGGTTGTGTTATCGGGATTTATATAGAGGTGTGCATCTGTTGATTCTGCTGTTATTCCGCTCGAGCTCATGAACCGCCTCCGTTTTTGTAGCTACCTTCCCGTTGATTCTGCTGAATTTGTTTGGTTGAGGTGCTGAAATTAATTGAAAACAGTATCATTAGCCGTGTAAATGGAAGTCTCGTGGCTTCTAACCGGCTTTTGCGCGTGTGTGTATATATCTATATATATATATATATATATATATATATAAATATATAGATATATTTCTTTTAAACATAAGGTAATAATATATGCAAATTAAGTCCATTTAATAAAATTTTAATATGATAAGTCTAGGTCCAAAATTATAATGCAACTCATATTTAATGATACAAAAATTAGCTAAACAGCACACTTAGATAAATGAAATATGCTATATTATGCACTGATCACCTCTCCAACGATGCTTTTATCTCATCATGTTGTAATTCGAGGAACGTGTGCATTTGTTTGTGCACTGTATTAAAGCTGCTTCGTGATGTCTCCAGGAATCTTTTTAAAGATCCACGAGCTCCTTCAACCCTGTTCATAACAAAAATTTAATTACTTAACTTTATCAACATAAAAGAAGCTAAATAAGCTATACTAAGCCATAAAATATAAATCATACCTATTCGTTGTAAGTTGATGGATATGGAACACAACACCAAAGAATGCAACAACAATTTTATGTTTGTAGGGTTGTAGCCAATTCGTCTTTAGATACGAAATTAGGCTGGGCATGCTTCTGTAATCTTCCTCCATTGACAACACTCGTACCTCGTTCGTCTGTGGCATCTATTAAAAATTTTCATCGTGACATAAAACCACGTGCGAACGATGAACGACCATAGAGCTTCTTACACTTTTCCTCCACATTCTTATTCACATGAAATCTACATAATAAATGTTTTGAAGTAGGAAAAATATGTTCCACAGCTGAAATAAGAGCAAGTTCTCGGTCGGTAATAATGGTGGTTGGAAGCATATATGGATTCATTAAGCTCTTTGATCTCTCAAGTACCCAGAAATAATTTCCCTCCTTCTTAGATGATATGTATGCACATGCAACGTTGAAATTCAGTTGTGTTGGTGTTAGTCCGATAACTTCAAGTAAGGGCATTCCGTATCTATTTGTCTTATACGTGAAATCCATTTGCAAAACAAAAGGAAATACACGTAAAATGTTAACAGATACGAGATGTGCGAACAGATGTTCACTTATTACGTTTGATTGGGGCTCGCTTCGATGCCACTGAAAATAATAATTCTCAACTAACATACTCATAACATGCTGTAACATTGTTTGACCGTCCATTCTTTGGACCTAAGCTTCTGTCGAGCATTATAAATATGTCTTCTTATACTTACATTACCTTCAAATTGTTTTTGAAGAAGAGGTATGATTTTCCGTGGCTTTACGTTAGCTGTGATAAGTTTATCAACAAATTAAACTTCATTTTCTATCAACTTACCAAGAACAGCATGACCTTGGTCATAATTAGTTAATTCGTGATTGTGTGTCTCATTCCTAACTACCAGTTGTCATCCACTGTTATTATTTTCAACACCAATTGTAATACCCCGTATTTTAAAATTTAATTTTATTAAGTTTAATTATTTTGTTAGCGTAAATTGATGTAAATATTTAATTATTTTGATTTTAATTCGTTTTATGGATTTATCGACGATTTCGACTTCATAATCGAATTTAATTAATCATTATCGTTGCGGATGATTCTAAATAAATTCGTTCACGACTATAATTTTATTATATTCACATGATTTCGATTTTCGGTTAAAAATATATATTTTCATTCCTTCTCGTATTTTGATTTTTAATATTTTAGACTCGCTTTCGATTATAACTTCGTCGTGTGATTACGACTTTGTTTTGGAGTTATATTTCGTTAATGATATATATATTATTTAAATTATAAAATTTTCCGTTTAAAATAGTCAAATTTATTTTATCAATTTTATCCGTAGAAAATATTTTCGACATTGAATTTATTTGTTTCCGAAGTCATTAAGATCTTCGGAAAGTTTTAAATTAAAAGAGATTTACAAAGCTTATTTATGGATTTCTTTCTAAAATTAATTTCCTTCCGTTTTACCTTTTTTTTTTGTTGCGGAAGATCAATTTCGGAAATTATTTAAATTAGTCTTGGTTTATTAGAATTTAATTTAAATATTTACTTATATGTTTTTAAATACTATTTCGAGGTCTTATAATGTATTTCCATAAATAATATAAATTTTTAGGTTCATTGGTAAGTTCTTCCAAAAATACTTCTGAAATTCTGTATATAGCTTTTATATCGATTTTAAGCCTTCGGAATCTTACGAAATGATTTTTCATTAAATAAATTTTAGATAAATTTCTCCAACAATATTTTTAGATGTTAGTATTTATTTATATGTGTGTATCTGCAAAAAAAAAAAAAAATCTAAAACCGGCCCCCGACCAGTGACCCTCTTCCTTTCCTTTCTCTCTTCTTTTCTTTCTCTCCTCTTCTCTTCTCTTTCCCTGCTCCCGTCCCGCAGCCCCAACGTCCCTATTCGCAGCCCGAACCCCAGCCCTCATCTTCTTGCTGCTCCTCCACGCTGGCTAACCTCCAGCCATCGACCACCACTCCCAACTGCTGCAAATGCCGCAACAGCAACCACGAGTAGCCGCTGCAGTAGCAGCAACCATGCAGGTCACGCCGCCGCTGTCCGGTCACTGTCGACGTCTCCCGACCACCGGCGAGCACTGTTCAACCTCCGGCGAAGCTTCTCCCGCCTTCTCTTGTCCCGATTTGCTAATTCTTGTTTGGTATAAATTCTGAAAACCCTAACATTTGAATTAATTAATTAAGTATGAATTATCTTATGAAAAGCTAAATTGATTGTTTGATTATGTATATATATGTTGTATGATTAATTTAGAGTGGTTAATTGTGGTGTATTTGGTTGATTTGTGAAAATTGAATTTTTGGCCGGGTTATGCCCGATTTTTTTCGGATTCGTCCGATTTAGCTACTTTGGGTAAATTGATTTTACAATATGCTGTGGAATGTATCTAATTTCATGTTGGAACTTTCAATTTGATAAATTTATGCCGAATTAATCGGAATTAACCTTCTATGTCAAAATCCGTGTGTGATGAAATTGGGTTGCATAATTGAATCGTTTTACTCAATCGATTTTGTAATATCGTTTGAAATGTATTTAATTTTATATCCGAAGTGTTGATTTGGGAAAATTGTATGAAATTGATCAGAATTGGAGTTTTAGGTCAAAACTCTTACGGGTTTAAATTGGATTGGGTAATCGGGCTGTTTCATTCAATTGATTATATAATTTACATTAGAATACATTTAATTACATTTCTGAATTGTCAATTTATATATTTTAGCAAGAATTGATCGGATTTGCGTTCCGGGCACAAAAACCCTAATTGTGCTAAATTGGGTATTTCTTTTATCGGTTTTAATTAATTGATTATTTGATATGTTATAACATGTGTTTAATTGCATTTCTAAACATTCAGTTTAATTAAATTTATAGAATTTTACCGAATTGTATTTTTGGGCCTAAAACCTTAGATTTCAAGTAAAATTTTGGAATTGGCCATTTATATGGTCGTTTTTCTAAATTTGAATTTATAGAAATAGTTGAAATGATCCTATATGCATTCTAATACCTTCGATTGTAATTAATTGATTTGAATTATTCGAATTTATGTCATGGGTTGTGAAACACTAATTTCGGAAACCGATAGTCTCAAGTTGGCTACTCGGAAGATTACTTTTGTTAAAATTGATTATTTAGATTTATTTAAAATTAGTTTAATAGTACTCTTAAGCTATCAATTTGAGATAATAAAAGTTAATTAGTAGGTTCGTAGTGTGGGCATTAAAAACCCTAATTTTCGAAGATGGTTTTATATAATTAATTATGCTATGCTTCTTTTACCTAATTGATTTCTGGATTTGACTTTAAATCATTTGAATTATGTTTTTATCTTATCGGGTTGGATTTGGTTCTATACAAATGGTTGGTTGTCCTTTGGATTGTAAAACCTAATGAATAAGTCATTTTTGATAAAATAGCTTATAATCTATTATTCTTTTCCCGACATTCCAAATCAATTTGAAATGTCCCAAGTGATGAGTGTTAATTCGATTTGGTTAATATTTAATTTTAAATCTTAATCGAGCTACGCTCGCAAGTCATAGGTTTTATGCACGTTTTTCAAGAAAGGTTGTATGTGTCTGTTTGTGTTGATTTTATTATAATTGAATTGTTGATCGATAAGATAGTTTCTAACCTATTTTCGATTTCCATCGGTGATCTAGGAAAACATTCTCGTGGATTGTCGAGCTTTTGATAACTCTCTCTTTCTCAATTTGTTTAGCTAGCTTCGGACTTAGGTAAGTCATTACTTACCTTTAGTTATGACGGATTCTCAATGTATGTCTGCTTGGAGTGAAAGGTGGTGGTGATGATGATTATCGATTATTTAATTATGTCAAGCATATGCTATGTTCTATATGGCAATTGCATGAATATATGGATTTGTAGCCTCAATACAACGCGTGTTAATATGACGCTTGGATATTATACGTGTGTAAGTGTGTGAAGGGCTGAGTATGGATTGAAATTGCATGATACCTTATGCTGTATTTTATGCCATGGAATCATTCGGCTTTAATGCTCCTAAAGTTATTCGGCTTTAATGCCTCATGAATTGGATCGGCTTTAATGCCATTTGGATTGGTTCGGCTTTAACGCCGCTTGGATTGGTTCGGCTTTAATGCCGCTTAAAATTGACTGGCTTTAATGCCATTTGAAATTGATATAATAATGAAACGTCATTGTGTTGATGGATGTGAGCTAAGTGCTGTTATGTGGGCCTGATTTATGATTGACTAAATTCGTGAATAAAATATTAATCACTTAAAGTGAAAGATCTTGAGTTGGGACTTGTATCACTCGGGGTAGCTATCCGAGTTAGGTTTGGTATTCACTTGGTACCATTCCGGTGTTTTTCTATTCTGTGATCCCGGGTGCCTTACGAGGTCCGGAGAGGCCCTCTTCTACTCTATAGGTGTCTCGATATATTTCGGCCCTATAGGGGGTATGCATACTTAAGTGATTAGGTGTCCTATTTATTGGTGGTCTGGTTACGTTTCTGGGCGGGTCAGCTAGGGCTAGTACCGTTCGAGTACTAGATTAGTTGTTACGATCTTTGAGTCTCCATCCTCAAGAAAATATAATTAAACAGTTGTGATTACAATAAAGGAATATAATAATAATGAATTATTCTCGTTGGCTCTTGGACTTTATGTTCTATTTCCTATTCATGTCTCTTGATTCTATCTTACAATAATGTTTCCATATGACAAACGTCCGCATTCAATTATCATATGATCTATTATTTAAAGCACATGTGAGACTTGTGTGTAGAATGATACCTTCTAGGGTAGTGTGTGATTCTTAGCAGGTGATTATGATTTTCTTGTAAGCTTGTACCTTATGTATTGTTATGTGTAGTCATGTATTATAAGCGTGAGTCTGTGACTCCATGTTTTATGGTGTGTGTATCATATGTATAATCGAGCATGAATTATTGTATGAGTAGAATGACGTATGTATCGCATGTATAATTAAACATAAGTATTGTAAGCTGAATATTGCCTTATCTTATATGTATTATGTTTCTTTCCAAGAGTAGGGTAGTCTTGATTTACTCAGTACCGGACCCGTACTGATACTACCTTGATTGTTTGGGTCCTGTGATGATCCACTGATGGTGGGGAGCAGACCATTTGTGCAGGTTCAATATTAAATATGTTATTGTTGGGAGGAATATTTTCCTTGGATTTTGAGAGTAGGTTATCCGGTGATTCAATTTGGCAAATAAAGTTGGCTCCACTGTTGGGGCGCCCATTGGTTCTCTTTTCAGATTTTATTGTATCTTAAATGTATTATTTTGGTGTATAAATCATTCATCTGATTTGTATTTAGTTGGTTTGTGATTTTGTGGGAGATGTATTTGGATTTAATATCCTTTATCTTTTTAAGTTTTAAAGTCCAGGATTATTTTACAGGTATCTGTTGATTTATTCAACGATAATTTATCCAGCGACATTGTTCACTTTCCATCTGTATGTGGATATCTCCTTGTGGGAGTTTATTCTCACTGCATAGATGTTGGTTGAATTTTATTGGACAGGTTTTAGCCTTGCATCTAGCATTAGATATATGGTGGACATTTATCTTGTGTTAGGTGTGGCGGTAACATTTCCCAAATTGTGTTTTAGCTTCCGCATTATTCTTTTAAATTCGAAATTTTTCAGGAGTGAAATTTAGGAGTGTTACACCAATAATATAAAAAAAGACAATCATTTTTTTTGACAAGTATTACGTGCACCTTCGGTATTTGTTGGTCTAGTACGGACGTATGTACCACTTCGTTCACATCTTATCGAGACTCTACCCACCCCTATACCATTTCCTTTTCTAGAACCTTTGATAATCAAAATCATCTTATGAGTTCTACCCATTTTCTTAACCCATGTCACAAGTTCATCTCGATCCGAAAATATTTGATCCGTTACAAAAAATCTCTGATAATTTTCAGTCGTAAAAGATGTATTCTCCATGTCCTGAAAAAAAGAGTTTACCATAATAATATAATAACAAAAAACTATAAATTTCATGTAACTAATTTTGTCGCCACAATTTACAATACTTAAAAAATAATATTTTACCTATTCGTTGAAGTTGTAATTAATATTGGGAGAATGCATTTGCATATCTTCTGCATATCCATAGCTTCTCGATATTGTAAATCTATCATTGTAATACGATGGGGTTCTGACCCTATCTTTGTAGTTCATCGGACTTCCGAACTCATCGTACCCTATCGAAATTTCAAACTCTTCGTAGTTTGAAGAACTTCTAAATTCATTATTCATTGTGAGTGTTTAACAAATATTAAAAAAATTTATCTCAACCTTCAACTAACAAAGTTTCTGTATAATAGAAATATTGAGTTGAAGAATACGAATAATAAGTTGTTATATAAGGATTCGAACAAAAACTATAATAATTATACATGTATCTGACAAAATTTTTTCCTATTCCTAACTTCACGAGAACCACATACCATCCTACAATAATTTCATTTACAAAGATATGCAACAGTATATTTATTCTACGTACCATCCTACAATACTATCAGTGTTGCAGAAGCCACAAATATTTCCTATCCCCACCAGCATATATTTCATTGTATATGATTCAACTACTATCGACCAAACTTGCCGAAACACCAACAACAAGGTCAATTGCCATATGATTCATTGTCAAGCAAATATTTTTTTATCAGAAGTACGCATTATTTTACTATTTTAAATCTTTTCAAATCAGATGATAGCATACAGTTTTTGTTATTTGGAAAACAAAGTTTTACTCCATGGAAAACATATTTTGTCCTAACCTCCATGTATAAATTTAATTCAATAAGTTTTAAAATACTAAAATAATGGCTACTTTTGACGAAAACTTATTTGTTTCATAATAAATCATATATTATTGATTTAAAAATATTCATTAGTATATATAATTAATATATTTTAGATATATTTATAATAGATATTGATGAAATTTATTTTTATGTCCAAATAATTTAAATTAGTTAAGATTTAACTAATATATAAATGTTATGTTCGGCAATCTTTGCTGAAGATATGGGGTCATTAATTTTTTTTAATATTTTTCTCTCTGCCTATAATATGCATAAATTTATAAGTTTAATTAAAGTTATTTAATGAATTTTTTTATTTGATTGTAAATATGTTAATTTATATTTTTTTTACAAAATATTTATATTATACAACTAGATTATGAATTTTTTTAAATTATAAATAAAAATTGTTTCAAAATTGCTGAAAGAAAAAAATTTGGGGTGATAGGCATCGGCAATTATTGCTAATATATAGAAATTATTGAGGATGAAGGCAACTATTTATGATGGAGATGAAACAAAGAGGTGGGGGAGGGTCGGCAATTATTGCTGATTTATATTATGTTCGGCAATATTTGTCGAAGATATGGGGTAATTAATTTTTTTTTAATATTTTTTTTCTCTTCCTATAATATGCATAAATTTATAAGTTTAATTAAAGTTATTTAATGAATTTTTTATTTGATTGTAATTATGTTAATTTATATTTTTGTACAAAATATTTATATTATGCATCTAGATTATGAATTTTTTAAATTATAAATAAAAATTATTTCAAAATTGTCGAAAGAAAAAAAAATTGGGGTGATAGGCATCGGCAATTATTGTCGATATATAGAAATTATTGAGGATAGATCCAACTATTCATATGGAGATGGTCGGCAATTATTGTCGATTTATATTATATTCGGCAATCTTTCCCGAAGATATGAGGTAATTTATTTTTTTGTTTTAATATTTTTTTTTCTCTTCCTATAATATACATAAATTTATAAGTTTAATTAAAGTTATTTATTGAATTTTTTTATGTGATTGTAAATATGTTAATTTAAATTTTTATAAAAAATATGAATTCTTTAAGTTATAAATAATAATTATTTCAAAATTATCGGAGGAAAAAATATGGACGATACACATCGGCAATTATTGTCGATGATCTAGGTAACATTCGGCTAAAAATGCCGAACTACATTAATAAATATATAACTAAACTTGTTTTCGAATCTTATCGGATCGAATTTCGTTTGGATCGGATCGGATTAGGCCAGTCGGATTGCCTCGTCCGGTGATGCCTCTTCCTTCCATCGCTCATAAATTCCAACTGCTCAGCCTATACTTGTCGACGACCATCTCTCCCTCACTCACTCCCTGCCCAGCCCCGCTTTTTCTCTTTTTTTCTTTTTTATTATTTAATTATCCTAAAACCTGCTCCAACAAGTTTCCGACTGTCCTTCTTTCTTCTATCTTGTTGCCTGTGGTCGGAGATCAAGTATGGACGATCTGGATTGTACCAGCTGTGGTGGTGATTGCGACTGCTGTGGCGGTGATTGCGACTGCTGCGACTGTTGCTGCGATTGTGAGTGTCCAGACTGCTTTTCTGTAAGCATCTATTTCCCCTCTTGCTCTTAATAACAGATTCAATTCGACTCATATTAGCAATTTGCTACTGAAAATTTAATTTGATTCCTGTGAAATTACCTGGAGTTTGTACATTTTAATTTATTCTCCCAGAGCATCCCACATATGCTTGCCGTGAAATAACTAATCGCAACCAAATTTCCGACTGAAATGGGGAGGTTCGGGCAAAGGTTGCATTTTTTCTGATTTAAATTTGAATATAGCAATTAGGAGTCCAGTATTAATTCTGTGAGTGCAGGGGTCAAGTTGCCAAGTACAGTTTTTATTTATTTATATAATCTATTACTGATTTTTAAATTCAGCAAGTATACGCAATCTATTACTGCTTAAGAAGCATGCAGAGTCTGTCTTAGGGCCGCAAATTTGCTGAGGGTCTCTTCTGTTTCTTTCCTTCCTATTGGTTCTAAAGAAGTTATAACGAAAGAAAATCAAAATTAAAATAGTTTCTTTTTTGAACTTTACATGTGCCTGTGATTATATCATTTTTTTGGTTTCTCAATTCTGTTTTTGTTATTAAATAAAAGAAATGGAAACAATTATATGAGCCAAAACCGGGGATTTGAATCCCCATGTGTGGCCTGAAATTTAGCTTTTAGATGGTTGAAAGAGGTGTCATGGACCAAGGCGATAACTATCCTAAAATTTTATACAACGTTGTGGTTCAAGACTCCCTCTGCTGTTAACATGGACGCCGCATTGGGGGGGAGGGGTGGTGGTGTTGATCCAAGATCACCGGTGTTTTAGCCTTGATTAACTCCTCTTTTGTATGCCATGTACTTTGTGGTTTACAACTACCTGTTGCTAAACTATGTACTCCGTGTTGCACATTGTTAATCGAAGACGAAGGAAGGCATATATGCATTTGGGAAGAAGTCGCGTGCACGTCCCATAAGATTCGATACTGACATAAAATCACTCAACTTTGAGGTTTCCGAGTGCCATCCACATTCTTTTTGTTGGCCGTGTGTATCTAAAACCGACAGTAAAGAAAATATTTTATTCCTATCGTTTCAGCATGATAAGATCATGTTAAAGGGATGCCATTCTGCGTAAATAGTTGGATTCCCACGAGATACTAGTATTTGAAAATGAGACGCTGGCTGTTATTTGAAAATGCCCACAACTCGACAATTAGTTCCACTCGAACCTGGGAGGAGCTGACCTCCCAACCGCCAAACTGCAACCATGGACATGGTTCCTCATTGGTCTGTTATTGATCATGAATACTGAATGTAATTTCATTCATAACATATTATTAATTTTTTTTCCTTTTTTTATTTATTTATCTTTAATATAACCAATAATTCAAGAGGACAAAGTCTTGGTAAATGCATTTATATTCAAGTACAGCTGATCCCACTGACGGGTCATATGGACTCGTTGATGTCATAATGATTCATTGCGCCTATCTCTCAAGAGTCAAGTAACCTTGCATTGCACACTTGTAAAAGAAAGTCTCCCACGAGGACCACGACGCTTGTTTTCGTTTGTCCACTCGTAGTCTCGTGCACTGATTTTCTTTAGCCCTTTCCACCCGTACTGGTACGTTCGTGAGCAGACGTGGGAGTCATATTTCTCTAGAGATTTATTGTTAGAGAGGTGATTATTAAATAATATATTTAATTTATATATAAAAAGTAAGAGAAAAAAATTATTTTATTTTTATTTTGAATAATTATGTGTTAAATATGAATAAATAAAATTAATAAAATTCGACTTTCTATCATGTTACTCTTTATTAATTAAAAGAGTAAGACAGTAAAATAAGAATTATTTTCTTTTCACTTTCATATTTCATATCAAATAAATCTACAATTTATAATTTTTATGAATTATAACTTGCTTTATCATGTGCGTTAATTTATTTCTTTCTGTCATAACATACAGTAATAATTAATTTGATCCCCAGGGTGAACACGTGCTGCTATGTTGTTGGTGTTTTTATGCTCCAAATGCCGATGATGACGGAAGAACAAATAGGAGGCGGGCATCTACAGGGCCACCTTGTTGGTGCTGCTGCTGTTGTTGTGAAGATCATACGAGGAGACCACCAAAAGAAAATAAAAAGAAAAAATGGAAGAAGTTAAAAAAATTCTTAAAGCATCTTTTTTATTGTTGTTGGTGCTGTTATTCATCTAGGCCTGAAAGTCCAGAGCCATCGACAAATTCACCGCCTTCTACTCATCATCAACGACCTGCTATGGAGCAGTTAGCAAATGTCCCTCCGATGGATTATCACGCTGATGGTCGTAGGTATCCTATGTCTGAAGAAATGTATGGGCCTCCGAGAAAAGGCAAATACGGGCGAGATGGTATGTACCCTGTGGGGGACGAGATGTACGGGCATGGTCGCAGAGATTATGGTTATGGAAGGGATGGTAGGTACCCTATGCCTGAAGAAATGTATGGTCCTCCAAAAGGTTATCATGGAAGGGATGGCAGATACCCCGTACTGAAATAGAGGAAAGCGCTTGTGGAGGATGGTACGTGCCCTATTGCCTCAAGAAATGTACGGTCCTCCGGAAGCCTACGGAGGGTGACTATAAAGATAGTGGATGGGGATTAGGAGCCAAAAGTGGGGAGCAAAAGCATACCGGAAGCAGCTGTGAAACGGCAAAATAAGTTGACTGAGCTTAAGAGGAAGAGAAAGTACGGGCGTGTGATATCAAGTTTGTATCGGTGTGTAGTGACTTCACTACAGAACTTACATATGGAATTTTATAAATATTTATCTGTATGATCTGTAAATTCATAATAACTAGTGTGGCATCTGGCCCTCGTGTATTTTTAAAAAGTAATTTTCTATGATTGATTATTTATTTAGGGTCTTCAGCCCCCCCCCCCCCCCCCGGAATTGTTGAATTAAGAACTTTATGTAGAAATGGAAGCTCTCCTTCCGTTTTGGGCCGGTGAAAACATGTTACAATAAAAAATAGTCCTTTTGATATTTCACAGAGACGGTCCACAAGTGCACCTAATTGTTTCATGGAGACACTCTGCCCCTAGATACGAGCAAAGAAGACGCGAGTCTATTGAGGGATCCCAAACTTCCACACTCTATATATGTATGCTAAAAGAGAGAGGTTGAGCTAATTGGTAAAGTATTAATTGAAATATTTGAGCTAGCATGGGAAATTTAATATCTAATATGAATATAATATAATCTAAAGCAATAATATGCTAGTATCATGGCTCCTAAAAAAATTACCCAATGTGAGGTACCCGTGCTCTCTTGTGCCGCGTGCCCATGGTGCTCCTAGGTTAGAATAATAATTACAATAAATAAATTATACTTAAAGGCTAGAAAGGGTTAGGACATGACCTAGTAAAGGTGGCAACTAGGTGACAGTGGCAGCGGCGGCGGTAGAAGTGATGGTTTGGAGATGGTAGCCTTTTAGGGCTGGAACAGAGTGAGTGAGATGGTGGTCATGGTGGTGGTGGACTCTCTAGACGGAGAGGGTTGGAGTGGTGGTGGTGGCACAACAAGGTGCAAGTGGTGGTGGTTGTGGTGGCTGAGGGTGGTGGAAAAGGAGCGAGGATGAAGAAGAGGGAGAAAGGGAGAAGGGAAGGTGGCAGAAGATAGAGGAGACTCTATTGGGTTGATTAGGTGGTAGGGGGTGGTGATTACGACGGAGGAGGCAACACACGAGGGCGAGAGGGGGGCGATGGGTGTAAAGGGGCAGGTCGAGCAGCCAATTTTCACGGTTGAGGTGGCTTGTGTAGGGGGAACCAGGAGTGGTGAGTGGCTTGGTTTGGTGGAGGGTAATGTAGGGAAGGGTTTAGGTGGAGTTTCGAGTAGTGGTGTTGTATGGTGGCAGCTGGGGTGGCGTCTGAAGTGATGGTGGCACAAATATGCTCAAATTTTTGGGTAGAGTAAAGAGGGTAAAATGGGATTGAAAGGGGGTATTTATAGACCAATGGAGGGAAGCTAAGATAAAGGAGGAAGAGGACAAGGGGATGGGTGAGGCAGGGCTTGCCTGCTGGTGGTGGCAAGCCGGTACGAGCCTGCAAAATTATAGGGTGCAGTCGGTAGGGGGAGAGAAAGGAAAGGGGAAGGGGCATGCGGGGAAGGAGGTATACGACATGTTAGGGTTGTAAACGGAAAGGAAAAAGGATGGGGAGGAGAGAGGAAGGGTGTAGGCTGGTGATACAGGGAAAGAGGGGAGGACAACGACAAAGTTGTAGGCCGACCCACAACGAGGAAAAGGGGAGAGGAAGAAGAAAGGGTTGGGCCAGCTAGTCTAGGGGAAAAGGAAAGAACAAAAAAAGAGGGGTAGAACTGGTGGGTGAAGGAGGAGAAGTAAAAAAAGAAAAAGAAAAAAGAAGGCTAGTTGGGTTGTGCGGTGGAGAGAAGAGAGGGAGAGGGGAGATGGGCCGGGCGTGGCCCAATCTAGGGAGGAAAAGAAAAAAAGGAGCAAGGAGAAAAAGAAAGAAGAAAAAGGAAAAAAGGAAGGAAAAAGGAAAAAGGAAAAATAGGTTAGTTGGGGTGTTTAGGATATTTTGATATTTTTAAATATTTAAAAATAATAAAAATTAGTAAAATTATTATTAAATTCTTTTTTATATTAATCTAGTATATTTTGGGTAATTTTTCTAAAATTCTATTTTTAACTAGCAAAATCCTCTAATCTTCCCTAATTAAACTCTTTATTATTTTCCTCTTTTTTTTTTGCCTTAAATACTCTCCTTATTTTAATAAAATAACATATTTAATTAATTTTCCTAATAAATTACTATTTTATCATAATTTTCTAAATTAAGGTTTTGGGGTATTATATCACTATGCCCTTAAAGAAAGACTTCATCCCCGAAATCACTTGCTAATTTCTAGGACTAAGGAAAATGATGTTCTAAGCTGATAAGGACAATACCAACACATATAACTATACAATACCCCATTAAAGAAAAGGGTTTACTAAGGATTGTCGTACATGTAGCGAAGAGTTCCAGATATGCCTCGCACATGTCTGTCTCCGTTTCCTAGGTGGCTTCTTCAGTTCCTTGCAGGCTCTAGAGAATCTTCACAAAGGAAACCACACTCGTGCGGGTCTTTCGGAGCTTGGTGTCAAGGATTCACACAGATTGCTCTTCATAGGTTAGGGGATTGTCAGGCTCTATCTCATTGGGTCAGATCACATGGGATGGATCAGCAAAGTACTTTTGCAACTACAAGATATGAAACACATTGTGGACTCGTGCCAATTCTGGAGGAAGGACCAACTGATAAGCAACCTCTCCTACACTCTTTAGGATCTCAAAGGGGCCGATATATCTTAGGCTTAGCTTGCCTTTTCTTCTAAATCTCTACATGCCCTTTGTGGGGGAAACCTTTAGCAACACTTTTTTCCCAGGCTCAAAATCACTATCCCCATGCCTTTGATCAGCATAACTCTTCTGTCTGCTCTGAGCCACTCTCATCTAGTCCTAAATCTGACGAATTTGTCTGGTCATTTCCCTGATCATCTTAGCTCCCAATACCATTGTCTAGCTAATATCACTCCAGTATAATGGAATTGTACACTTCCGCCCGTACAAAGCCTCAAAGGGGGCCATCCCTATACTTGCTTTATAGCTGTTGTTGCATGAAAATTCTATCAAATGTAGGCACTCCTCCTAACAACATTGTAAATCGAACACATAGGCCCTCAGCATGTCCTCTAGGGTTTGTATGGTCCACTCTGTCTGTCCATTTGTAGTAAGATGGAAAGATGTACTTATCTTCAACTTTATCCCTAGGACTTCTTGCACCTATCTCCAAAAATGAGAGAGAAACATTGAATTTCTGTTTAATACACTATCCTCTAGAACCTTGTGTCGGTTGACCATGTACTTCATATAGGCATCCATTAACTAATCCATACTCCACGTACACTTTATTGGAATAAACACGGCCGACTTAGTCAATTTGTCCATAATGATCTAAATAGTCACAACTGCTCTGAGTCCTTGGTAAACTGCTCACAAAGTTTATAGAGATAGAGTCCCACTTCTATCTCAGTACTTCTAAGGGTTGGAGTAGCCTCGTAGGTCTTTGATGCTCGATCATGACCTTATAATCTACCAAGTACTGGGGCACAAAATCAACCACTTTCTACTTCATACGGAGCCACTAATACACCTTCCTAAGGTCCTTATAATGAAGGCTACTGTAATCCCCCTAAATTTTAGAAAACCTATAATTTAATAAATAACTTTTATTTGAAATAAATTAGCTTTTAAAATTATTTAATTTAATTATTTTATGGATTTTTTGAGTGTACAAACTTGGATAGGAGTATTTAATAAATTAAAATAAATATTATGTTATTTTATCATATTATTTTTAATTAAATAATTTTTTAAACTAATAATTACTAAAAGTATCAATTTTGAACCAATATATTAAATTAAATTAAATTAAATTATTTATTAAAAGTATTACATTTTATTATTTCCTAAATTAAATTAAATTATTCTCCCCTATTTTCTCATTTTCCTTTTCTTTTTCCTTTTCCTTTCCCTCTCCTTTTTCTCCTTTTTCTTCTTTCTTTTCTTTTCCTTTTTTCTCCTCCCTTAGGCCGCCTGCACTGGCCTGTTCCCCCTCCCTGCGCACCTGGGCCAAAGGCTCGTTTCTTCCCTCCCCTCTTCTCCTTCTCCCATGCACGTCCAGCCCAACCCAAACGTCCTTTATTTTTCTTTTTTCCCAAACCAGACCGGCCGATCTTCCTCACCTACGCCGACCAGTCTGCTCCGCCCCCTTCCTTTCTTTCTTCTCCTTACTTGTGCCCGACTAGTAGCTGTCTCGATGGCTCCATGCCTTCCATGCCCGGCCACCACCTACCTCCCTACTACTCCATCTCCCTTCCTCGTCATTTTTTTCCTATTTCGAACCAAACCAACTCCTAGACCACAGCTCGCATGACCATATTCCTTTCCTTCTTCTTCCCTCCCTTTTCCCGGCCAACCGACACCTCCCTGCCACCCTTCGACCTATCGCCGACCGGCCACCTGCCCCTCTCTTCTCCCTCTTCTTTTTCTTTATCTCTCTAGCCTCCTTTCTACCCCATATTTTGAGTATCTCCCTTTCCCCGACCTCCCTCTTCTCTCCTTTCTTCTCCTCCCATTTTTCCCTATTTTTCCACGCTGCTGCCACCTGCCGCTCCAACCACGACACCAACCGCTATGCCGCATTCTGCCACCCTATACCTCAGCCCTACACCACCACGAGACTACCCAAGCCACCCTCGCGCCCCTATTGTTCCTCCCTTCTCCCCTCTTCTTTTCCTCCCTCACTTTTCTCCCTTATCGACAAGCCACTTGCAACTGCCCCGTTCTCCGTCGTTCGGCCACCTATGCCACCACCCAAACCACCAATCCACACCCTGCAACCTCCTCTACCACCCCCATACCTTATTTTCCCGAAAACAGCCACTGCAACCCTTGTTTTTCCCCTCTCTTTTCCTTCCTTCTCAGCCACGCCCAGCTCGACAGCCATCTTTGCCGCCTTGTTGCCGCAGCCTCCGCCGCCCTATGCTGCCATGAACCCATCCCCAGCCTCCACCTACACCCCCTCTTCACTTCTGCACCCTTCCCTTACCTCTAATCCTTCTCCATCTACATCCTTTCCTAGCCTAAAGACCCTAAATCGAGCCATCTCCCCCCTCCATTCTACCTCATTACCTTCGAACCTTTTCTCCCCCTTAATCTGCATGTGGCTCACGCTGTTCATGCAGCGTGAGCTCCACAATAATTTGGAATTTATTTGTCTAAATTTTGAGGTATATTAATAGTTAATTAAAGTGTTTTATTATTAAATAAATTTTTATAAAGTTTTATTCTTTTTAATTTCCTACTTCTAATATAATAATTATTGATATTATTTTTAGGTTTTGAGTTGCTAATTAAGCCTTGAATCTTTAACCGGGATACCGGTAAGGTTCAATTTTTGCGGGATTAAGGTAATCGTTAAACCCCACTTAAACGCATGGAAAAATGTATGCTAACACATTAGGGATTTTAGCATGATTTTATGCATGTTATATGTTGCCTAGTATGATATATGTAGTTGTTTATATTGATTGATAAGAAGAAAAGCATGCTAGATTTTATGCCATGTGTAGAGATGATACTTAAGGAAGGAGTTTGATTATTGATGGAAATGTTAAATGATTGTCTATGATGTATTATGTTGCTAATGCATGAATAATATTATTGTGAGTCTAAGGGTATTTTAGTAATATGCCCATGTAAGTATGTGATCTAATATATGTAGTTGCTAATGAGTATTATGTTGAATAATGACAAGTTGGTGGAGTTAAATGATAAGAATGAAGTGCTAGTATTAGTATTTTATGTAGTGGTGGTAAATTCATAAAAGTGGTGTAATAAAGGGGTTAAGTGGTAATTTTGTAAGTGAAAGGGGTATTTTGGAAATTTTATAGTAAAGGGGTATTATGGTAATTTTGAAAGAAAAGGGTAAAACAGTAATTTTGTAAGCAAAAGGGTATTTTGGTAATTTTAAAAGAAAGGGGTGAAATGATAATTTTATAAGTAAAAGGATAAATTTGTAAGTTGTAAGAAAAGGGGTATTATGGTATTTTTTAAGGCAAAAGTGTAATATGGTAATTTTATGATCAAATGACAAAATGGTAATTTTACAGGTAAAGGGGTATTATGGTAATTTCTAGAGAAAAGGGCAAAGTGGTAATTTTAGAGTCAAAGGGCAATATAGTAATTTTATAAGTAAGTGGTAAGAATGGTAATTTTGGAAGTAAGGGGTAAAATAGTAATTTTAGATGAAGGAGGGTATTATGGTAATTTGCAAGCAAAAGGGTAATATGGTAAAATTGGATGTAAGGGGTAAAATGGTAATTTTCATAAATAAAAGGATATTATGGTAATTTGGAAGTAAGGGGTAGAAGGGTAATTTTGTAAATAAAAAGATTTTTATGGCAAACTTAGGAGTAAGGGGTAACTTGGTAATTATAAAAACGACAAAGGGTTTTTTGGTAATTAAATTATGATTATAGAAGGGCAACATAAATTTATAAAAATGGAGAAGGGTAAATTGGTGTTTATAATAATGGAGAAGGGTAAAATGGTAATTATAATAATTGAGAAGAGTAATTTTGTAATTTAACCAACTAAAGGGAAATTCGGTAATAATGATGATGGAGAAGGGAAATTTGGTAATTTAATCGACTAAAGGGTGAGTTAGTAATTATTTAAACTACTAAAGGAGCAAATTGGTAATCATGATAGCAAAGATGGGTAATTTAGTAATTTATCCAACTAAAGGGAAAGTTGTTGATTGTAATAAAAGAAAAGGGCAAATTGGTAATCTAACCAACCAAATGGGAGACATGTTAAGTGTAGCATTTATGAGGGGTGAATGGTGATCTAAAAAGCGTTGGAGATAACTTGGTAACCTAAATCGTATAAGGGGTAATTTGGTAATTATGCAACCTGAAGGGTAATAGGGTAATTTGTTAAGAAGGGAGGGATGACTTAGCGATTATATAAGTAAGGGGTAAATAAGTAATTTATACCTAACATGTCATTGTGATTGTGGAATTTCATAATATGATTCAAATAATGCTAATTAGCAAGGTAAGAGTATTTGATAATTAGTAAGTATCACGAGAACAAATCCTAACTCGAAATTAGATGAGATTATGATGGCCTTAATGCTTTCTCTGTGATATCCTGGATAATCGTTTGAATAAGAAATGACTAATGATATCGGAACGATTGAAAGTGAATAAATATTTGATTATTGTGCTTTTTGGTGATCACCTTAATTAAGATATTAATACTTAAAGTGAAAGACCTCGAGATCGGGAATGGTGGCTCTTTAGGGGTTGCTACCCTAAAGACGTGGTTTAGTCCACGATTATTCTGGGATTTACTGGTGTGCCTTTGTGCTCCAGCTAGGCCCTATATCTTAATCTATCTAGCTCTACGGACCTAGTAAGGGGGTATGCATACTTATGGATTAGATGTCTTTGTCGGTAGGGTACTGAGTAGCTTTATGCACCAGTACGACCAGGGTACCTTTGCATCCCTATGTTCATGGTTGAAGGGTATTGAGTAGCTTGTATGCACCAGTACGAACAATGTACCTTTGTGTCCCGGGTTCTTGATCTTCCATCCGAGGAAATTAAATGGAATTGTTGTGCTGATTAAAGGATGGAAGAATACTAATCATGAAAGTGAAATATTAATAAGCCGGACCCAATTGACTTATGATAATGAGTACCGGTCCACCGGTTATAATAGTGGCCTAGGAGCGTGTTGTCCTGGCAAGTGATTATGAGTACTGATCCACCGGATATAATAGTGGCCCAGGAGCGTGTTGTCCTGGATGATGATGATATGTATTCCGATCCACTGGCTAAAATAGTGGGGGTCCCGAGCTTAATAAAACAAGCATTGGATGTGAATAAATTATAGAAAGATATTAATCACTTATAGTGGGACACCTTGTGAGTCGAGGCCAGACCGGTCCACCGGCGAATAATAGTGGCTAGGAGCGTTCTGCCCTGGAGACCGATCCACCGGCAATAATAGTGGTCAAGAGCGTTCTACCCTGTATGTATTCCGGTCCACCGGCTATAATAGTGGGATTCCCGCACTCACTTGGATATAACTAAAGAGATGATTAAATAATGATGGACTAACGACTTAAGGCCCATAAGTATCGATAGTACCCCATAACTTGTTGATATGTGGCATCCTTGTTATATATGTGATTGTTATGTATGCACCTCTCATTACATATGTCTATAACTTGCATTATGTATTGCATTGCGGGCCTGTTTTTAAGTGTGGTATTAAAGGGTTACTCAGTACCATAGTACTAAAGGGTTCCCTTCGTGGGCCCCCTGCCTATTCAATGGGTAATGCCCTTTACAGGTCTTTTCAGGTGCTACTCAAGTGGGCCACGGGAAAGAGAGTAAGGAATTATCCAAACCGTTTAGGGTTTTTCTCCTTCTCTTTTAAATTCTTGGTTTCAATGTTAATGTTGTTAATATACCCACCACTAGAGGATTCTATTCTTGTAAATGATTTGATACGCTACTCCGATTTAAAAATGGATTGTAAATTGTGCTTTACACTTTTAGCCTTAACACTTAGTACTAGAACGGTAGGAGTGAACCGGTCTGGTACTAAGTGTGGCGGTAATATCCCCAAGATTTACGATTTTATAATTTGTTTCCGCTAACTCTTTCCAATAAAACGAAATTTTTCAGTAATGAATTTTGAGGGTGTTACAGCTACCATCCTCATGAACTCAAAACCCTTTTGTCTGGCCTTCATGCATCTTCCACTAGATCCTCTCGAGCTTGACATCTTTGATCTAGTTGTCTCAGATCTCTTCAAATATTGTGGGAGTTATTGTTAAGGCGCTCATGCGAGCCTCGAGGTCACCTTGCTGAATAAGTTCCATCTCCAACCCCGAAAACTCCTCTATCATCCGGTCAATAACCACACAACAATGCGTAGAATAGGAGGTCTTCCTACTTAAGGCATCTGCAACTATGTTGGCCTTACCCTTGTGGTAGGTCAACTCAATGTCGTAACCCTTGACTAGCTCCAACCACCTCATTTGCCTCATGTTAAGCTCCTTTTGGGTGAAGATATACTTGAGGCCCTTATGATGCATTATCATATGCACAACAAATTTCATAAATAAATCCTAATTCCAAATACGCAGTAGATGGCAATAAGGAGTTGAACTGACAAGGAATGGTTTATAATCAAGAATTCTATAATCAATGTTAAAACCCTAGTTATTCAATAACATTAATTTCTATTACTCAGTTCTATACTATGGATAAATAATAAATCATTTTACTCAATAATTAACGAATAAAGACAGGAAGATATTGATTATGGAACTAGGATATCAAATAATCATGTAGAAAAGAATAATTCTAAATGCCCTAATGTTGACCTATAAAAACTCTTGATAATTCATCTCTTTGCTTTCTCATAATTCAAATAAATTGAATAAGCTCTCAATTTGTTAACTAGCCAATTAATAACATAGGTTAAGAATGCTAGATTCAATTAATAGCAACATTACGAATGAAAAGCAGTCAACCACGACCATAATTACATAATCTCAGATCATGCAATCGTATGAATTAATAGAAAAGATTAATAATTAACCTTTTTCTAGTTTGGAAACGTTAATAACTAATTACATATTAATTTCATTATCTTAGTTTTGATTAAAATCTAAATTAAATAGGTAATCAATATAATTAGTTTAAACTCTTAATCTCTAATGCGAGATCATTCAATTCTATTCACTAATTCAATTAAACTATATTTAGGATCATAAATTAAAATTATGCTGTTAAATTCGAAACCCTAATTCTGTCATCAAATCCTCCTACCCTATAATATCTACGCTACTATCTTCATAATTTCAATAACAAAATTTAATGCAGCAATTTATAATTAACATCAATGATTAATAATAAATTAACGCTGAAACAATCAAAGTAAGAGAAATAATAATACAACCAAGAGAATTTACTTGCATTAAAACAAAAATCAGAACTTACAATTAAGAGATGAACGGAGAAGAACTTACCGACTTAAATTACAGAGTGTTAATTGTTCAATTGAATATAATGGAGAGAAAGAGAATTGGATTTGTAAAGTGCATGTGTTTTATAAAGAATATAGAGAAAAAGAGAGAGCCTAACTCTCAAATTGAAAAGAACCAAATGTTGAATGTTCATAAATGTTAGAAATATATCAAGGAATAGTCCGTGCGAGCAATTATAGAATTTAAGAAAAACACGATCCATGTTTTAGGAAACACAGGGGTCCTGTGTTTATCCCTGAACCCGCTGCCAATTAGGAAATTCAAAAACTAAGATTTTGAATTCTACTGGAACAACACCGCCTATCGTTAGGAAACACGGAGGTACGATGTTTCTTGTTCCTTCTTTATCTCTTTATGAAATTTCAACACAAGCTTCCCTTTGATGTGTATTCTTCATTTTTGATCTTTTCTTCCATTAATTCCATGTTTCTTGATGTGTTCTTTGCTTAATTTTGCTCTTTCTTTCTACTTCTCCTTTAGATTTCTTCATTTCTATCTTTACCTGCAAAATCTATCCAAAAGAGAAAAACCCGAGAAAAGATTATATCTTATAAAAACAAAGAGGAATAAATGAAAATTTTACATAGGATAATAACATATAAATCCCCTTTATCAAATACCCCTATGCTTAAATTGTTGTTTGTCCTCAAGCAACAAGAACATGTCATGCACAAAAGAAACATCAAAGATTACAAGTGAGACAAGTTCTAAACAACAAGAATTATAAGATTGGATTTAGTTATTCATGGAGATTAACAATGCAGTAAGACTTAAAACATTTATAAATCATAAGATAGAAACTTTGAAAATGTTTGGATCACACATCTAACATACCCACTAAACATTTTTATCAAATGCTCATGTGGTTAGTGAATGATAATTAGTATAGTTGGTATATCACCTTGCAAAGCTAGATTAAGATTACGAAAAGTTAGATTGGCAGATTCTTACTTTTGGTATGTATAAATGTTCACTCTCACGTGTCTTGGGTGAAATGTGTTTACTCTTAAGTTTTCTCCAAATGATTATGATCATCCATATATTCACCATTACTCTCAATTTGCCATCGCTTAAGAGAACTAAAGTATATACGAATCAAAAGGTCTTAAATTTAGTTGTAATGGGGCTAGGGTTGTAAGGTGGGATATAATTTTGGGATTGTAACTAAAATCTACCAACTAGAGATGCAATTTCTTTCTTTCAATTAATTCAAAATTATTCCTCTTCTTCCTTACTTATTTTCCCCATTTTAAAAAACAAAAATCAATTATAATTTCAAACCCTTGCATTCAACCAAATAAAAAACAAAAAACATGAAATTTTATTTTCTTCTTCTCTTTTTTTTTTGAGAATAGAGAGAAAAAGAAATTTAATATATACAAATGAAATCGTGTCTCTCTCATTTTTTAAAATAAAATTAGCTACTTTATTAATTTTTTTTATGATATACAAATCCCCATGCCTAGATTTCACCTTATTAACAAAATAAATGTTCTCCTTCAAAATCTATTGTTCCACTAGCAATACAGTAAGGAAGGAAAATGCATATGGAGATTAGTTGTTAGCAAAGGTTAGATCAATAGAATAAGGATTTAGGCTCAAAGGGTTTATGAAATGGATAACAATTTTCAAGGTAAGCCATTTGGTCTTGTAGCTAACGAAGAAAGCTGAGTGCCTCTATCATTTTCAAATATCCTAAAATTCTATGCAGTCTTCAAGAGAACTTATGGCAAATTCTAGTTTAACATATCATTGGAGAATAGACACAAAATAAAAAAAAATATTTTAGATAAACAATGTATCCATATATTAGGCTCAAGCACTTATAACGTTATGTCTACTAATTTTGAATTTTATTTCACCTCATTCATAATCAATACATAGATTGATTCCTAATCATTCTAGCTCTCTTTCCTTCACTAATATCATAATCTCAATTTCTAAGTTTAAAGTTTGCAACATGATGATCAAATCAGTTATTATAATTTAAAAATAGCCTTTGTTAAAAGATTTAGTCCCATTACTTTGCTTACCCAATTAATAAATAAATCAAATATAACACTTCTTGCTTAGAATTTTTTTTACATAAACTAAAAAAACCAACACAAGATCACATAAATAGAAAACAAGTTGAAAAAACTAAAAATTAATTATAGCAATGCAAACAAATAAATAAATAATAAAAAGGCATGCAAACAACACCACGAAAGACTAACATCAACTATATATACCACCAAAAGTGCATCCCCCCATTTAGCTTGTTCATCGTCCCCAATGAACTAACCCATGAAAAAGAAGAGAGGAATGAGAAAGGATATATGAAGGAGGAGGTGGCAGATCCCTAGTCCCAAGATGAAACATATAAATAGTTTTCATCATCTCGATCATTTAATATTGAGTAGTACGTAAGGAATCCAATTGGGAGAATACTTAAGTATGAAATTGGAGGTGCCAATCAAGGATATAAGAAGAAGAAGATGATGATCTAGCATGCAAATGGGGAGGAGGATGAGGGAGGTAAGGATGCTGAATAGCAAGAGGGGTAAGAGCAACCTTCTCATCTGAGGGTTACCAAGTTCTTTAGTTTAAAAGGTTAGTTCTAGCAGGATTAGGTAAAGGATAATGAGCACATCCTTGATAGTAAATATACCACACATTACCCCTTAGATGAATGAGATGCAATAAATGGCAATGTTTAATGTCGATACGCGTGCTCATGGCTTCAATTGGTATGTTATTTGGAATGATAAGTTCCATACTTATACAAATTTTGGTAATTAAACCACTAATGACAACATCTCCCTACTTAGAGTTACTCACCCTCTTAAATTATTTAGCTAGAAAGTAAGTAGTGTTAATTTAGTCATGATCTAGCATTGAATTAATGAAGAAGAACTCAATAGACCGAAATTCCCCTGTACTATCTCCCCGACCAAAAATAGTGCTAGCTAATAGTCTTTGTAAATAATGGAAAACAAGATTGAAGATTCTTAAAGCTTTGGCTTTTGAAATTCTAAAGGTGTCTGGAGTAGGCATATTAGAAACATCACCAATATTAGTGAAAAAAGTATCCACATTAAACTAAGGGGGTATGACATGATATCCTCCTTGAGGTAACATAAAAATGTGGTCCAATTTATGCAAGGATATTTTTCTATCCACATTAAAGAGGTGAAATCAAATATATCCACATTCTTTTGTAGACGGAATAGTATGCAATTCAAAGGTACTCAGGAATTCTATGGTTAAATGTCTATATGCATGATTAGTATAATAGACAAAAATATGCAATCCAACATTTCTCAACATTTGGGTGACTTGCTCATGGATGCCTAATGTGTTAAAAAAGCCATCATCTTAATAATGTTTTCCAATAATGCACCTATGAGATAAATATTCATACCTTTATTGTTTTTAAGTTGTGGTAAAGATAATACCTAGCTCATTAAGTCTATTCCGTTTTTTTTTGAATTTTGGATTGGTGAAGTCCATTTTCATTAAGATTTTCCCTCAATTCTTTGTTTATTTTTGGGTGCCATCTAAAAGGATAAATAAATACTCTTATCATGTTCATTTTCATAGTACCAATTACAAATGCAATTTCATTAACTAGCAAGCAAAGAATCAAGTTCCATTTTGTATTATACTCCAATCAAAAGAATTATTGTAGTGATAGATTCATTCAAAATAGAAAAGGATTACAAATGTTGTATTTGCTCTTACTCAATCCAAAAATTATTTGTCATATACATTTTTTCGAGTACCACATAGTAAGATGAAATCTTACAATTTCATGTTGCAGCACTCAATCTCAGCAAAATAAACAATTATTTATAATTAAATATTTTCATTTTAGATGAAGCATTTCATATGAAAAACTCAAACTGGTCATATGGTCAAGCAAATAAATATTGAAATTGAACTTACCTTTTCTATGAATTTGGAGTCGTTTTTGTATAATGATGCTTGAATAATGCTTAAAAAGATAAAATAATAAAAATCCCTGAGTTAATTAGGTGAGACTTAGATAGAATTCGAGTAAGATTTGAAGTTAGGGTTTTGATTATTTTTTCATGTAGAGCAACTAATTTGGAGTTGCTTAAACTGAATTATAATGTAGGAACTTGGATGTAGAAGTGATGAGAGATTGTGAATTGAAAATAGGATGAATGTTAATGAAGATTTGATTTAAGATTAAGGGAGATTTTGAAGAGGATGAGGGGTCGAATTTTCTCAGGTTAATAGAGAAGGAGAGAAACTGAATGAAAGAAATGAGGTCCGTGTGCTTTAATTTCAAAAGCACAAGCAGACTGGAGTATTTTTCTAAAAACATGGTCCTTGTTTTAGAAACATGGGACCTCCATTTTAATTTTGAACCATTCTAGAAAGGGGTGAATTATTCCTGATAGAGATACATGGTTTGTGTTAAATAAACATGGGCCACAGTGTTTCCTTGGCCTTTTTTTGTTTTGTGTAGGGAAAATTCTGATCATTAAACATGGTGCATGTTTTTTGAAAATGGAACCCTCGTGTTATTTTATTCTTATTCTGTTTTCCTTTAAAATTTTCAAACAAAAAGAATATGAAGAATCTTCTAAGTATGATAAGGTCATGTTTATTTTCGAAACTTTAGCTTATGCAAATTCTATTTTCTTCTCAAACCTTTCATTATTTATAACAGAAAAAAAGAAAATACACTCAAATCACACAATATAAGTGAAAGTTATGAACACACATAAGATGGCAAATATTTGCAAGCAAAAAACACATGAAATAATGAAAAATCATAAGTATGAGGTAAGAAAAACTTATTCACAACACCTGTGCATTTCCCAAGTAGTAGTGTCCTAATATTTCAGCTTGCATTACTTGGAGTAGTAAGATCTACCACCTCTAAGTTTCTCACCCCGTCCCCCACATAAAAAAGGTTTGAGATGGTGTCCATTCACTTTCCACACTTTTTCTGTCTTTTCACTTTTAATCTCTACTACACCATCAGGAAACACATTAGTCATGATAAATGGCCCAATCCATCTCAACCTTAATTTTCTTAGAAAAATATTTGAACGAGAATGATATAATAAAACTTTTTGATCAATATCAAAATTCTTCCCAAGAATTAATTGATCATGAACTACCTTATTTCAATCTTTATATCTCAATGTAGTTTCAAAAGCATCATTTCTTATTTCCTCAAGTTCTTGTAGATGAAGTTTTCTATGTCTTCCAATTTCATTTGATTCCATGTTACATTTCTTCACAACCCAAAAAACTCCATGTTCTAATTCAACCGGATGGTGATAAGGCTTATCGTAGACTAAACGATATGGTGACATACCAATTAGAGTTTTGAATGCTTTATGATATGCCCAAAGATCATCATTGAGGTGTAAGCTCCAACCTTCCTTGTCAGTTTCACCATCTTTTCCAAAATTGATTTGATTTCTCAATTTAATATTTTAGCTTGACCGTTTATTTATGGATGATATAATGTGGAGATTTGACGTGTCACATGATATTTCCTTAACAATGCTTCTACCGTTCTATTGCACACGTGTGAAACTTTATTATTAATTATAGCTTTTGGTAACTTAAACCTTACAATAATGTTATTTCAAAGAAAGTTTGCAACAACTTTAGCATCATCAGTATGGGTGGCCTTTGCCTCCACCCATTATGACACATAATCTATAGCAACAAGAATATATTTGAAACCAAAAGATGATAGAAAAAGAATCCATGAAATCCATACCCCAAACATAAAAAATTACACATGCAATAATAGGGTTTTGTGGTATTTCATTTCTAGGACCTAACACTCTAGTCTTTTGACAATTTTCATATGTTTTCCAAAACTCATAAGAATCTTTAAATAAGGTAGGCCAGTGAAATCTACTTTCTAGAATTTTATGAGCTATTCTTTTACGACCAAAATGACGCCCATAAGTATAGCTACGACAAAATGTTAAGATAGAAATAATTTTACTATCAGGGATACACCTTCTAATGATTTGTTCAGCACATTCTTTCCATAAATATGGGTCATCCCACACATAATACTTTGCTTGACTCTTCATTCTATCCTTTTGTGCTTTAGTAAAATATAAAGGAAATACCCTTGTGACAAAAAAAATACCATGTCAGCATGCCATGGTATTTCATTCCCGACTACATGAATTTGTTCGCTTAGAAATGCTTCATTGATGGGTGCCTCAACTTCAACCTCCTTGATTAATCTACTTAGATGACCGGTTACTCTATTTTCTGTTCCTCTTTTTTTTTTTTTTTTTTTTTTATTATCTTTGATGCATAGATTGAGTTCTTGGAGTAGAAGTATCCATTTAATCAATCTCGGTTTTGTTCCTTCTTTACTAATAGATATTTCAAAGCTGCATGGTCAGATTAAATAATAATATCAATGCCTAAAATATAAGAACGAAATTTATCTACAGTAAAGACAATGGCAATAAGCTCCTTCTTAGTGGTTGTGTAATTAAGTTGGTTTTCATTCAAATTGTGTGAGGCGTAGTATATCATATGTGGGTCTTTCCCAATCCTTTGACCTAAAATTGCACCAACAACATAGTTAGATGCATCACATATTAATTCAAAAGGAAAATTCTAACCGGGTGGTTAAAGTATGGGTGAGTACTAAACTTTTCCTTCAAATGCTCAAATGATTTCTTACATGCATCATCAAAATTGAACTTTGTTTCTTTTTGAAGAAGCTTACACAAAGGTTGAGCTATTTTAGAAAATTATTTAATGATTCGACGATAAAATGTAGCATTGCCTAGGAATGAACACACATCTTTAATGGTTGATGGGTAAGGCAATGAAGCTACAAGAACAATTTTTGCCTTATCTACTTCAATTCCCTTAGAAAAATGGAATTTCCTAAAACTTTCCCTTGTTGAACCATAAAATGGCATTTTTTAGAGTTTAATATAAGATTTGTTTCAAGACACCTTTTCAATATGAGAGTTAAATTATCTAGGCATGGATTAAAAATATTACCATGAATACTAAAATCATCCATGAATACCTCGATAATTTTCTCCAAATATTCAGAAAATATGATTACCATACATCTCTAAAATATGGCAGGGGTGTTGCATAGCCCAAATGGCATGATGATATGCAAACGTACCATAAGGACATGTGAATGAGGTCTTCTCCTAATCTTCTGGAGCTATGGGAACCTACACATATCCATAATATTCATTGAGAAAACAATAATAAGCATAACCCGTTAACCTCTCT
This sequence comes from Tamarix austromongolica, assembly GCA_039764185.1. Lineage (NCBI taxonomy): Eukaryota > Viridiplantae > Streptophyta > Magnoliopsida > Caryophyllales > Tamaricaceae > Tamarix > Tamarix austromongolica. Next base: position 139,434,032 of record CM077809.1, on the reverse strand, counting down.
AACATTTGATCTATAAATGGTAGAGGAAAAGATCATTTTCTAGCCATGGAATTCAACTTCCTATAATCTACACACACCCTCCAATCATTTTGAACTCTAGTAGGAACCATTTCTCCCTTTTCATTTTCTACTACAGTGATTCTTGTTTTCATAGGTACTACTTGGAGAGGACTAAACCAACTACTATAAGAAATTGGATAAATGACTCCCATAGACAACAATTTCAACACCTCTTTCTTTACTACCTTCATTATAATCAGATTTAGCCTACATTGTACTTGTCTACTAGGCTTAACATCATCCTCCATTAAAATCCAATGCATACACACAGAGGACTAATACCCTTAATATTAGCAACCATCCATCCCAAAGCTGATTTATACTTCTTCAAAATATTAACAATTTTTTCTTCTTATTTGGGTGTTATGTCACTAGAGATGATAACATGAAGGGTATCTTTCTCTCCCAAAAATGCATACTTAAGATGGTCAGGTAAAGGTTTCAAATCCACTTCCGGTGCTTGCTCTACAAAAGGTAAAGGTCTATCCAATGTCAATGGTAAATCCATAAAGCTTTTGATTCTACTAGGACATGCTCCTAAAGTAGCCACTATCTCTTTGATTTCCTCATTAACTTTAAAATTCTCAATTAATTCTTACAAAAATTTGGTTTCTATGCATTGAGTTAGGTTACCTCTAAGGGATATTCATGTGATAAATCATAATCCTTTCAATCAAATATTCAATAACATCTATCATACAAACCAATTCACAATTTGCAGGATATCTCATGGAGTCATATATGTTAAACCTAATGATTTCACTATCAAACTCCATAGTTAAAACTCCATCATCTACTTCAATTTTTGTTTTTGAAGCTCTTAGGAATGGTCTTCCTAAAAATATAGGAGAACAGTTAGATGAACCATTATCTTGTATATCTAACACATATAAATTAGCAGGGAATACTAACTTATTCAACTGAACTAAGACATCTTCAATTACTCCTTCAGGATATGTGTTAGATCTATCAGGCAATTGAATAATAAAACAAGTTTCCTTTAAAGGACCTATACTTAGTGCATTAAAGATAGATAAAGGCATCACATTAATTAAAGCACCTAAATCAAGCATATATCTTTCATCCCTCATGTTTCTAATCTTGCAAGGGATAGTAAAAATACTTGGCTCCTTTCACTTTGGTGGAAGTTTCCTTTGCAAAATTGCTGATAAATTCTCTCCCACACTCACTTTTCATCCCCCTTCAATTTCCTTTTGTTAGTACACAAATCTATAAGGAATTTGGCATACCTTGGCACTTATTTAATTATATTAATGAGAGTGATATTGACCTCTACCTTTCTAAATATGTCAAACATCTCCTTATCATAATTCAACTTGTTTCTTGCCAACTTACAAGGAAAAGGAGTAGTAATTTTAATAGGATTAGGATAATCATCTTTAGTTACCTATGGAGAATTTTTAATGTTTTCTCTTTCAACAACTGTCTCACCTTCTTCTTTGCTTATTTCTTCCTCTTCAGTCACTTGCCTTGGACCTGGCAATTGTTTCCCACTCTGAGTTGTGATAGCACTATCATTTTCCTCAAGATTCATTTCTATTTGACTTGGGAATTTTGAAGACCCTTGTGCTTGTAATTTCCCAAGGAAATATGCCAATTGACTCACTTGATTCTCCAAGTTCTTGATACCATTTCTAGTTTCTAGTTTCTTGTTGAAACTCTAATGTGTTGGTAGCCAAAGATTTCCCATATCTTCTAAAGGCAATCCTCCTAATATTTGTTGAACTGGCGCTAGAGGCAATGGTTGAAATGGTGGTCTCTGGGGGTTTGGTGGAACTTGAAATAATTAGGGAGGTGGATTTGATCCTTATTGATTCTGATAAGCTAGTGATCGGAAATATGAATTACCACCTTGTTGATTGTTTCTATACCTTAGGTTAGGATGATCCTTCCATCCTAGATTGTATGGTAGAGCATAAGAATCATTCCTCTTTGGTGTTTTTTGTCCTCTAATAGCATTCACTTATTGTTCTTCCTGCAAAGTAGGACACATATTAGTAGGATGACTAGTAAAAGAACAAATTGCACATACTTTAGAAGAATTTTGTCACCCACAACTTTCTCTACTAGAGATGTCAGATTTGATACTTGTGTTTTCAATTTAGCAATACTAGCCTCTTTCACCTATTGAGATACAAAAGTACTACCGCTACTACAATATTGAGAGTCAGATGCTATATTAGCAATTAATCTTTTAGCGTTAGTGAGGGTTTTATCAACCAATTCACCACCACTAGAAGTATCTATAATGTTTCAATCTATAGGGGATAATCCTTCATAAAAGTATTGTATTAACAATTTCTCACTAATTTGGTGATTGGGGTAACTACCACATTAATTCTTGAAACATTCCCAATATTCATGTAGTGACTCTCCTCTATCTTGTCTAATACCACAAATTTATTTTCTTATGTTAGTTGCTCTAGATGAAGGAAAATATTTTTCAAGGAAAACCTTTTGCATATCAACCCAAGTATCCATAAAGCCCGTTGGTAAGTAATACAACCATTATTTTGTTGCATTAGCCAAAGCAAAAGGGAAATCCTTAAGTTTAATTTATTCTACACTTACTCTAGTTGGTTTCATACCAGAATATGCAATATGGAATTCCTTAAGAAAATTGTGTGGATTAGAGAAACATCCTGAACCAATTGAGTTATTACCCCTGAATCCTGTAAAAATGGGTAAAGAACATATTAAACAAAGTTTTATCTCACAAGTATAATTTTCTGTAGGATAATTAATGCATAAATAGTTAGGGTTGAAAACAGGAGTAGCTAGATCCTTGAGAGTTTGATTTTCCATAAGTGGATCGGTGTGATAAGGTGAAATAAACAAATCCTCTAAGTTATCTTCCTCCAAATTTATAGAATTTCCTTTGGAGGGTAATGGAATATGACTAGCATATTCTAATCTCCTTCTTTTTCGGTTTGCAATAGGAGAAGAAAAATTGGGGTTTATGAGCAGGATGATTTTTCCTTGATGCTCAACCGTAAAGAACCTTAAATGTGAGTGCTTGAGGATTATGCATAATTAAAGAAAAGATAAGTACAATTAGAGAAATTAATAAAATTAAAAATAAGAAAGAACATAAAAAATAGAAATAAAGATTATCATTGCCATTCCCTAGCAATGGAGGAAAAATTTGATGCACTTTCGTCTGCACAACAAATTCAATAAATAAATTCTAATTCCAAATATGTAGTAGGTGACAAGAAGGATTCGAACCCACAAGGAATGGTCTGTAATCAAGAATTTTGAAATCAATATTAAAACCCTGGTTATTCAATAACATTAATTTCTATTACTAAGTTCTATACAATGGATAAATAATAAAATACATTACTCACTAATTAATGAATAAGGATAGGAATATATTGATTATGGAACTAGGATATCAAATAATTATATAGAAAATAATAATTCTAAATGCGCTAACTTTGACCTATAGAAACTCATGATAATTCATCTCTTTGCTTTCTCTTGATTCTAATAAATTAAATAAAATCTCAATTTATCATCTAGCCAATTAATAACCTAGGTTAAGAAAGCTGGATTCAATTATTGGAAGCATTATGAATAGAAAGCAATCAACTATGACCATAATCAAATAAGCTTGAATCATGAAATCATATGAATTAATAGAAAAGATTCATAATTAACCTTTTGCTTCTTTAAAAATGTTAATTAACAATTACGTATTAATTTCGTTACCCTAGCTTTAATTAAAATCTAAAAAAAGTAGGTGATCAATATAATTAGTTTAAATTCTTAACCTATGATGCAAGATCATTCATTTTCGTCCATTAATCCAATTAAACTACATTTCAAATCACAAATTAAAATTATGCTATCAAATCTGAAACCCTAATTTCATCATCAAATCCTCGTACCCTATACTATCTATACTACTATCTTCATAATTATAATAACACACAATTAAATGTAGTAATTTATAATTAACATTGATGATTAATAGTAAATTAACAATGAAACAACAAAAGTAAGAGCAATAATGATACAACAAAGAGAATTTACTTGCATTCAAAAAAAACCAAAACTTACAATTAAGAGATGAGTGGAGAAGAACTTATAGACTTAAATTATAGAGTGTTAATTGTTCAATTGATAAAATGGAGAGAAAGAGAATTGGAATTGTAAAATGCATGTGGTTTATAGAGAATATAGAGAAAAAGATAGAGTTTAACTCTCGAACTATAAAGAACCAACTGTTTAATGTTCAAAAACGTTAGAAATATATCAAGGAGAAGTCTGCATGAGCAGTTATAGAATTTAAGAAAAACACGGGGATACCTTATTTTCCCCTGAACCCGCTGTTGACTGCTAAATTAGAAAACTAAGAATTTATGTTCTAATGGTAAAACATGGTCTGTGATTAGGAAATACGGGGGTACCTTGTTTCTTGTTCCTTCATTCTCTCTTGATGAAATTTCAAAATAAGGTTCCCTTTGATGTATATTCTTTATTTCTAGTACTTTATTCCATTGATTCCATGTCTCTTGATGTGTTCTTTGCTTTAATTTCTCTTTCCTTTGATTTCACCTTTGGATTTCTTCATTTTTATCTTTACCTACAAAATCTATCCAAAAGAGTAAAACTCAAGAAAAGATTAAATGTTATAAAAATAATGAGGAATAGATGATAATTTTACATAGGATAATAACACATAAATCTCATATATCACCTTGTGGTCCATGAAGAACTTACACTTTGCTCCATATAAGTGGTACCTCCAAATCTCATGGCAAAAACAAATGCAGCTAACTTTAGGTTTTGAGTAGGATAGTTCTATTCCTACTGCTTTAACTATTGGGAGGCACAGGCGACCACTCTGCCAATCTGCATTAACACACAACCAACCCCATGCTTGGATGTATCATTGTAAACCTCAAACCCTTATGAATCCTTTGGTAGAGTCAACACAGGTGTCATGATCAAATGCCACTGCAATTATTACAAGGCTCCCTCACAAGTCTCGTCCCACTAGAATTTTGTGGTCATCTTTAAGAGGTGGGTGAACAGATGGGATATCTTAGATAAATTTTAAACCTCTACTATGCTTGCGGGAGGCTTCCACTCTATGATTGCCACAATCTTGGCTAGGTCAACAGCTACTCCCTTGGCTGACATTTTATGCCCAAGGAAGGCTACTTCCTAAACTAAAAATCTTCACTTGGACAAATTTGCATACAAGTGGTGCTCTCTCAACAGACTCAAGATAGTGTAGAGTTTCTACTCATGCTCCCCATTCCTCAGGAGTACACTAAGATGTTATCAATGATCACTGCCATAAACTGGTCAAGTAAAGGCTTGAATATCCTCGTCATCATATCCATGAAGACTGTAAGCTTATTAGTGAGCCCAAATGGTATTACTGTAAACTTGCAGTGTCTATATCGGGTCTAGAAGGAGATCTTCATAATGTCAGCCTCTATGATCCGCAAATAATGATACCCTGAACTTAGGTCAATTTTAGAGAACACTTTGGCACCCTTTAACTGATCAAAGAGATCATCAATCCTTGGTAGTGGGTAGTTATTCTTCACCATCAATTAATTTAGCCCTCGGTAGTCGATGTAGAGACGAAGACTACCATCCATTTTTTTATGAATAAGAACAATGCTCCCTAGGGTAGCACACTCAGTCAAATATACCCATGCTCTAATAGCTCCCCCAGCTAGGCCTTTAACTCTTTCAGCTCAGCTAGCACCATCTGGTAGGGTGCCTTTGTAATAGGCTTAGCTCCTAGAACTATCTCAATTGTGAAGTCAATTTCTTAAACTAGGGGTATGCCTGGTGTTTCATTCGGAAACATATTTGGGAACTCTCTGACTATCGCGATGCTTGAGTGAATTAATTATATTAGAAAGGGCATTTTGGTAAATTAATATAAAAGAAAGGGCATATTGGTAATCTAGTGGAGTAAAGGGATAAATTGATAGTTTAATAAAGGAGAAGGGTGTTTTAGTAAATTCGTATAAAGAAAGGGTATTATCATAATTTTGTAAAGTGAAGGGGGGTAAAATGGTAATTTAATGAAGTAAAAGGGTGAAAGGACAAATTAGTATAAAGGAAGGGTAAAATGGTAATTTAATAAAGCAGAAGGGTGAAATGGTAATTTAATAATGTAGAAGGGTAAAATGGCAATTAATTATAATGGTGAAGGGTAATTTGGTAATTCAACCAATTAAAAGGGAAAAATGGTAAATATAATAATGAAGAGGGGCAAAATGGTGATTATGATAACGGAGAAGGGCAATTTGGTAATCTAACTAACCAAATGAAAAATTTGACAAGTGTAACAAGTATGAAGGTTAACCTGGTAACTTGATAAGCCTAAGGGAAATTTGATAATTTAGATAAGTATAAAGGGTAATACGGTAATTTAATGGACTAGAAGGGTAAATTGGTAACTTAAAAGTATGAGGGGGTAAAGTTGGTAATTTAATAAGTATGGAGGATAATTTGGTAGTTTAGCCAATATAAGCGGTAATCTGGTAATTATGCAAACACGAAGGGTAATATGGTAAATTGATAAATAAAAAGGGACGACTTAGTAATTTTACAAGCAAGAGATATTTCAGTAAATACCTAAGGATGATGGGGTTAAAGTGGCAACATGCAAATAACATGTTGAGGGGCTAAATGAGTCTCCTTGATAAGACATAAGTAATATTGAATAATAAGATAAGAGTAATTAATTAGTCAGTGGGTGTCACAAAAGAGTATCATAAGAACATGTTATAACCTACGATTGGATGGATAACAAAATACGATGATATGGTGTTATGTCATAATTATGTAAGGGGTGCCTGGTAAGTAAGTGTGCATGGAAATACGTGTTAGATATGTTTGAAGTGCATATTAGGGTTTTGTATATGCCGTGATTCTTGTTATGGAATGCTTGATCCTATGGCCAGTATATCTTGTATCTTTAGATTTATAACCTTTTCCTTTCCCTCGAATTGAATAAATGGACCTTCGAATAAGACACGAATAAAGTACTAATTACATAAAGTGAAAGAGTACTGATCCACCTGTAATAATAGTGGCTTGGCATAAGATGTCCTAGAGACCGGGTATAATAGTGGGGTTCTTGCACTCATATGGATATAAATCAAAAGATGATTGTTAAATAATGATTAATTAATGGCTTAAGGCTCAGAAAGTATTGATTCGCTTTATAATCTATTGGCTTTAGTTCTGGTCTCTACTTGGGTACGTGATGGATTTGTAAGTACATAAATTTATTGTTATGCATCTCTCATTGTATATGGTATCGCCTTGCATATTAGTCCATATGTTAACTCCTTATATAGTTTGTATATTATGTGTTGCATGTGGGTGTACCTTTTAGTGTGGTTTAAAGTGTTACTCAGTACCACAGTACTAAAGGGTTCCCTTTGTGTACTCCTACCTATTCAATGAAGAGTGTCCCTTGTAGGTCCATTGCAAATGCTATTCAAGTGGGCAATGGAAAAGAGCATAAGGATTATTCAGAAACTTTTAGGGTTTCACCATTTCGCCTTTTTATTTCTGGTTTAAATGTAATCTGTATTCCTGTAACCACCAATGGTGGATTCTATTCTTGTAACAAAAAATTTTGCACTACTTTGATTTAAATACATTTTGAATTCGAGTAAATTGTATTTTATTGTTTTAGCCTTAGCACTTAGTATTGGAACAGTAGGCGAAAATTTGTCTAGTACTTAGTGTGGCGGTAATATCTCCGAAATTCATTGTTTTTGATTTTTTGCTTATGCTATTTTCCTTAAATAAAATGAAATAAGATTTTTAGTTGTAAATTTTGGGGGTGTTACATGTTAGTATCAAAGCTGGTTTCAACTACTCTTTGAATTTCAAACATATTAAGTTGGTACCACATGTTGGTATCAGGTGTTTTCTAAAACCCTTTTCAGTTTTTAACATTTCAAACCGATACTAGGAGTTAGTATTAGAGTATTTTAGGAAAGCTTTCCAAGTTTTAATTGATTTTAGAAAGGTTTTCCCCTCATATCTCTCTCCTATTTTAAAACCCAAAGTAGTCCTAAGGATTGGATATGGGTTAGTCGAGTGACCTTTGGCTTAGGTCACCTAGCTTGAAAAATAGCACCTTCTTAATTCTATTTTATTTTGAAACTAGCTCAACATGGCCCTAGACGGGTATGTAAAAACCCTAGAAAAAGCATTCAAGGCACTCATGGGGCTAGGTAAATGTTCCCCAATGTCTCATGTTATCAGCCCCCGTGATCCTCGAAAGTTGGATGTTGAATTTCGACAAGACCTTTGAGGCGCTCAACTAACCTAAGGAGTGGAATTTGAGCATCATAGTGTACTTCCTTCTAGGTGTCCAACTACCCTAAGGAGCGAAGATAAGCATTGCGGTGTGTTTTCGTTGAGGACCTGCTAACACTTAGTGGGAAGAATTTTGAGCTCAAGGAGGGCTATCATCAACATGGAAAGACTTCAAGACTGCGATCCGCATGTTTTTCCACACCAAAAGTCTCCAGAGGGCCAAGCTCAAGAAATTCATGGAGCTAACACAAGAAAGATTGTTGGTTTAAGAGGGCTTCTCATGCTTCATAGAGTCACCAAAGTTTAGCCCTACATAGCAGCTAGCAAGGCTTCAGTGGTCATCCAAGTCAAGCAAGGACTTCATCTCGATGCTCAAAGTATGATGGGTGAAGCTAGTTCCCGCGATCCAACTATGCCGTACGACCAAGTGTGTATCGCCAATGCCTTGGTCTAGGAGCGTGCCACCATCCGAGGAAAGAGGAAGAGACAAAAGGTCAAAGTTCAAAGAAAAGAGTTAGCGTACCCTTAGCAAGGTTTTGTGGATCCAACCTCGACCTTAAGCTAGGGTTTGACATAAGAAGAGTCAGAATGCATTTCATGGCAAGGCTAGTAAGAGACCGTTCAACACTAACGTTGCCACCACTACAAAAGAGATCATCCAGGCCAGGATTACATAGGAAAGTTGGTTTAGTGTCACAAATATTGATAACTTAGGCATAGGAGCTTCAAGTTCTATAGCGCACGCCATGAAGAAATTTAGAGATTGCAACAACCATCAGTTTCATAGAATCAGAAACTTGGAGCATCCAATTCAGCCTCTTTAGTTGGAGCAGACAAGCAAGCAATTGATCTCGATGCAACCTCTGTAAGCTTACAGTTGACTCCCTCGTAATTGTTTGTATTATTAAATATGTGTGTAGTTGTTTCCCTCGGTCAAATAGGTTTTTCCTTAAGGGGGCATTTACCCCAAGTACCTTAGGATGAAAATTTGAGGATGAAATTTATCCCTAGTATTAAGGTGTAAACTTCGGGAACGAAATTTTTCTCTAAGGGGATAGTGATGTGATACCCTAAAATTTTTAAAAATAATAATTTAATAAATATCCTTTTATGGGATAAATTAACTTTTAAATTTATTTAAGTTAATTATTTTGTGGATTTTTGGGTATATAAAAATAGATATGAATATTTCATAAATTAAAATAAATATTTTGTTTTTTTATCATACTTATTTTATTTAAATAAATTTTCAAACTAATATTTTACTAAAATTAACCTTTTAAACTAATATATTAAGTTAAATTATTAAATTAATTTATCTATAAAAATATTAAATTCTATTATTCCATAAATTATTTTATCTTATTTCTCCCCATTTTCCTTTTTTATTTTTCCTTTCTCCATTTTCCTTTTTCTCTTTCCCCTTTTTCTCCTTTCTCTTCTTTTCCTTCTTTTTCCATTTCTTTTTTTTCTTCTTCAGGCTGCCTGGCTTGCTTCTTCTTCTTCTTCCCTACGCTACGCTACTACCTAGACCACTTCCCTTCTCCTTCTATTCCGCGCTATCCACCCCAACCCACCTTTCCCATTTTTTTTCTTTTCCTTTCCCCCTGACTTAGCTAGCCCAATTCTCTTTTTCTCTCCCCCTTCTCCTTCGCGTGTGGGCCGACCCTCTTCTCTTCTTTCACCCTTGCCCGACTGGCCTGCTCTCTCTCTCTCTCTCTCTCTCTCTTTCTTCTTCTTCTTCTCTTCTTCAACCTCCAACCATACATGCCCCCTAGCATGCCATGGCTGCCTCCTACAGCTCCTCCCTACCACCTGTGTCCCCCCTACATCTTGCTCACTCTCTACCCTGTCCTTTTTCTTCCCATTTCACACCAAACCAACCCTCACAAACCCTCCCTCCATGCCCTAATTTTCCCTTCCTCTTCTCCTCTTCCTGCCACCCAAACATTGCTTGCCACTTGCAACCTACCCCCGACTGGCTGCACTTACCTCCCCTCTTCTCCCTCTCCTTTTTCTTCTTCCCTCCTACTTCATTCTACCCTATTTGAGCCCCCTTCATTCCCTCTACCAACCCCTTTTTCTCTCTTTCTTCTCCTTTCCTTTCCTTCCCCTGTTTTGCTCTGCCACCCTCGACCACCGCTGCCATCGCCTAACCAACCACCTACTACCACCTTGCACCACCAAGCCACCCCTCTTCCTTTTCTTTTTCTTTCCCTTTCCCAACCTCTTCCTTGTACATCTGCCCTCTGTTATTATTTCACTGTTCCACTACTTCTGCCAACTCCTAAGCCACCAACTTACTCCCTCCAACCTCTCCTACCACCACCTTTTCCTTCTTCTTTTCCTTCTTTCTTCTCCTCCATCCAACCGTTGACCCACTTTTCCCAACCTATAGACACTGCCTCCGCTGCCCTTAGCCATCGATAACCCATCCTCGACCACCATCTACACCCCACTCCACCCCTACGCCTAGCCCTTACCCTAACTCCCCTCCACTTACCCACCTCCTAGCCCCCAAGACCCTAATTGAACCAACCCCCCATTTTCTCTCCACCTCCCTTCCTTCGACCCTTCTTCCCCTTATAACTTGCATGTGGCTCACGATGCATGAGTAGTGTGAGTTCTGTATGGTTTTGGAACTTATTTGATTGAATTGCTGAGGTATATTAGTTAAGTAAAGTATTTCATTAATTATGTTTTTTTATAAAGTTTTATCCTTTTTGGTTTTCCTACTTCTAATATGATAATTATGGGTATTATTTTTAGGTACTGATTTTGCTAATCAAAGGTTGAATCTTTAACCGAGGTACCCGTAAGGTTCAATTTTTGTGGAAAATAAGGTAATAATTAAACCTTACTTAAACATATGGATATACATATGCTAGCACATGAGGATTTTTAATATGTTTATATGCATAGTACGTGTTGTTAAGTATAATGTTTTATTTGCATGTGTTGATTGATAAAAAATGAAAAGTATGTTAATTTATGTGTCATTTGTGGAAATAATGCTTATGGAAGGAGTTTTGTTGTTAAAAATGATGTTAAAAGTATATGTATAGTATGGTCTGTTAATATGGCCATTTGTTACATAAGTTATGTTAATATGAGCCTAGGGGCATTTTGGTAATTTTGCATGTGTAAAAGGTGTGGCCTAAAAATGTGTGTAGTTGGTGCTAATATGTGTTAAAGATAATTAATAATAGTTGGTAGGGTTGGATGATGGGTATGGAGCATTATGTAGTGAGGGTATTTTAGTAAAAGTAGCATAATAAGGGTAAAGTAGTAAATTATAAGAGTAAAGGGGTAAATGATAAACAGACAAGGAAGAAGAAAATTTTAGTAATTTTACATGAAATGGGAATAACTTGGTAATTTTTGGGTGTAAGAAAGTATTTTGGTGAATTAAATATATTGGAAAGGGCATTTTTTTAAATTAACATAAAAGAAAGGGCATGCTGGTCATTCAATGGAGTAGAGGGATAAATTGGTTATTTAATAAAGGAGAAGGGTATTTTAGTAAATTAGTATAAAGAAAGGGTATTATGGTAATTTTGTAAAATGAAGGGGTTAAAATGGTAATTTAATGAAGTAGAAGGGTGAAATGGTAAATTGGTATAAAGGAAAGATAAATGGTAATTTAATAAAGTAGAAGGGTGAAGTCGTAAATTAATAAAGTAGAAGGGTAAATTGGTAAATTGGTACAAAGGAAGGGTAAAATGATAAATTAATAAAGTAGAAGGATAAAATAGTAAATTGATGTAAAGAAAGGATAAAATGATAATTTAATAAAGTAGAAGGGTAAAATGGTAAATTGATATAAAGGAATGGTATTTTGGTGATTTGTAGAAAGAGGGACAAAAGGGTAAATATAATAATGAAGAGGGGTAAAATCATAATTATAATAATGGTGAAGGGTAATTTGGTAATTTAACCAATTAAAAGGGTAACATGGTAGACATAATATTAAAGAGGGGCAAAATGGTGATTATAACATTAAAGAAGGGCAATTTGGTAATTTAACCAATTAAAAGGGTAAACTAGTAATTATAATAATGAAGAAGGGCAATTACCAATAATAATGAAGAAGGGTAATTTGGTAATTTAACTAATGGAAAGGGATAATTTGGTAATTATAATAATGAAGGAGGGTGATTTGGTAATCTAATCAACTAAAAGGGGAAATTTTGTAATCTAACTAACCAAATGAAAAATTTGACAAGTGTAATAAGTATGAAGGGTGACCTAGTAATTTAATAAATCTAAGGGCAACTTGGTAATTTAGATAAAAATAAAGGGTAATATGGTAATTTAACACACGAGAAGGGTAAATTGGTAACTTAACAAATATGAGGGGTAAAGTTGGTAATGTAATAAGTATGGAGGATAATTTAGTAGCTTAACCAATATAATGGGTAATCGAGTAATTATACAAACATGAAGGGTAATATGGTAAATTGGCAAATAAAAAGGGATGACTTAGTAATTTTATAAGGAAGGGGTATTTCAGTAAATGTGTAAGGATGACATGGGTAAAGTAGTAACATACATATAACATGTGGAGGGGTTAAATGAGTCTCCTTGGTAAGACATAAGTAATATTGAATAATAATATAAGAGTAATTCATTAGTCGGTGGGTGTCACAAGAGCGTATTATAAGAACATGGTATAACCTACGATTGCATGGATAACTAAAGAGGGTGATATGGTGTTATGTCATAATTATGTAAGGGGTTCCTGGTAAGTAAGTGTGCATGGAAATATGTGTTAGATATGTTTGAAGTGCATGTTAAGGTTTTGTGTATGCCGTGATTCTTGATATGGAATGCTTGATTCTATGGCCAGTATATCTTATGTCCCTAGATTTGTGACCTTTCCCCTTCCCTCGAATTGATTAAATGGACCTTTGAATAAGACACGAATAAGATACTAATTACGTAAAGCAAAAGAGTATCGAGTCAGGCCCAGACAGATCCATCGGCAATAATAGTGGCCAAGCGTAAGATGTCTTAGAGACCGGTCCACCGGCAAATAATAGTGGTCAGGTGCATTTTTCCCTATATGTTTTTAGTCCACTAGCTATAATAGTGGGGGATCCTGAGCTTAGTAAACCAAATGTTTGATATTATAAAAGTGTGGGAAGACACTAATCACTTATAGTGGGACACCATGTGATTTGGGGTTTGACTGGTCCACCGATGAATAATAGTGGTCAGGTACATTATACCATGTATGCTTCCGATTTACCAGCTATAATAGTAGGGTTCTTGTACTCACATAGATATAAATCAAAAGATAATTGTTGAATAATAATTAATTAATGGCTTAAGGCTGAAAAGTATAAATTTTCTTTATGATCTATTAATATGACCTTATTTGGCTTCAGTGCTGGTCCCTGCCTAGGTATGTGATGGCTTTGTAAGTACATGAATTTTGTGTTATGCATCTCCCATTGTATATGGTATTAGTCCGCATGTTATCATCCTATATAGTTTTTGTATTATGTGTTGCATGCGGGCCTGCCTTTTAGTGTGGTTTAAAGGGTTACTCAGTACCATAGTATTGAAGGATATCTTTCATGGGCCCTGCCTATGCAATACGCAGTGTCCCTTATAGGTCCATTGCAGATGTTATTCAAATGGGAACCGGGAAAGAGCTTAAGGATTATTGAGAGTTTTTTTAAGTTTCACACTTTCGCCTTTTTAATCCTGGTGTAAATATAATCTATATTCTTGTATGCACCAATGGTGGATTCAATTCTTGCAACAAAATTTTTTGTGCTACTCTAATTTAAATAAAGTTTTAATTTGAGTAAATTGTATTTTATTCCTTTAGCCTTAGCACTTACTATTGAAATTATTGGAGAAAACTGGTCTGGTACTAAGTGTGGCGGTAATATATCCAAAATTTATGATTTTTTTATTTTTGCCTCAACTATTTTCTTTAAATAAAATAAATTTGTTTAGTATTGAATTTTGGGTGTGTTACAGGGTGACTCCAGTCACACCTTTTGCACGAGGATACTCTCGGTAGTCCTTGACCTCTACTACAATCCCTTAACGGGTGTCTCATAGGTTCTCTTACCTATGGTTGGTTCCTACTCCTAGAACTCTAGCCCTCGGGTTTCCTCTTCCTAATAATGGTGGACTGCTCCTGGACTAAAGTGGTGGCGATGTAGCCTCACTCGTATAGGGGGCCAGGCCGGTAAAGGACACTACTCCCATCATTCGGCGGATACTGAAGTTCTGCCCCTACCTGAATTGGAACTCCATTGTGGACTCGTTAGTGGCGATCCCTGAGGTGAACCAGAGCAGCTCGGTAAAGCGAGCATGATACTAGTGAATCGTCATGGTGCCCTAGGTGAGCTGCATAAACTCCCAGAGCTTGTCCCTCTTTAGGCTCTTGGGGTAGAATCTGGAGCTTAAGGTGGTCTTGAATGCCTCCCAAGTCACTGGAGGATCATCTCGAGCACGGTACTACACCCACCAAGTGTTTGCTACACCTCTTAGGATGAAAGCTAGGTTGGAGGGCAGTCCATCACCTCGATGGTACAATCCATTTCCCAAATCCACCCATCAAGGACCACTGGGTCCTCCTCTACGGGGTACGTCAGATGATGATGTCCAATGACCCTCTAGAGCTAGTCCTCACCAATGCCCTCGGAGTGGTGGGGGTACCGGGTCAACACCAGAGGCTGGCACTGGACAAACTCCATAAAGGCCTCGAAGGCCTCCTCTAGGTATCTGACTCGACCATTCATCATGAGATGTAGCTATAAGAGAAAAGGAGAGTTAGAAGTGAACCTACTTGTTCTACGCAATTATCACATACTATTTTATTTTTCTGGAAAATCCGTAGTTTACCCTTTCATTCCTCACTGTGGTCTGGACGTAGAATTCTTAAAATGGAAAGACGTTTTAGGTTTTGAAAACACTTCAAATCCCATAAAACTTTATTAATCAAAATGTTCTTAAAAAATAAGGCATGGTTATCAGAACCAACGCTCGAATACCAACTTGTAACACCCCAAAAAATCATAATTGAATTTTTTTTTAATTAAAACAAACACAAGCACGGGAGTGCTACCACCATTATTAGTACAAGCCCGACCCCAAGACATTCTTACACGAACCACAAGGCTAAGGATAATTTCACAAATTATTAAAAACACTTAAGGCAGAGAAACGTAGAAATTTGAAATACTCATAAAGATAAAATCAGAGTGTGTGCTTAGTAACCAATACAACCAAAAAAGGGTTACATAGTTAAAGGCCCCAAGGGGTTAAAATAATGCAATGCATTAAACCAATAGAAAAATTTGGAAGAGTCTAGACTGCAACACTCTTGGGCCCTATGCTAAGTCCCAAAATATCAATACTTATCCCTGCCTGACGCCTCAAATGTATCATAAGCATCGAAAACAGCGTCACCTACCTACATAAACTCAGAAGGGACCTCTGCTCTTAGGAGTGAGTAGCACCCATGAAACAGGTGACCATTGCGCTATATATTGAGTAATGTAACCATGCAGCTAAGGCTATGCACATAATACATATAACACAAGTAGGTAACTATACACATAAACCATACATGAAATACATATAGTATAAGCCATGTTACAATCTGATTAAACTTAATCATTAGATATCTAGTCAATGTACCCATTTCACACGATGCTCTTTATAAGTCCATGCGAGTATGGAAACCCCGCTATTATAGCCAGTAGATCGGAAACATACAAGGTAGAACACTCTTGACCACTATTATAGCTGGAGGATCAGAAACAAACAGGGTAAAACACTCTTGGCCACTATTATTCGCCAGTGAATAGATCTCCAAGGCACCTTGTACCTGGCCACTATTATGTTGGTGGATTGGTCTCACCCTAACTCAATGATCTTCCACTTTAAATAATTAGTATCTTATTTATTTCTTATTCAATAGATGGTGGACTACCTGCTCACACAATCCATCTACTCCTATCCTCCTAAATGGGTCCATCCCATATCTTGGGACCTCTATGCCTCCTAATACATCTAGATATCCTTTTCCCCTTCTCCTCACTTACCATGAATACCCAACTTCTAACTACATGGGTCGAGGTCTACCTTCCCATATCTTTGAGACAACTCACTACTGCCCTCTAGGATTTTCCCTAAATAACACTAATTTATCCTATATAGCCCAACCGTCCTCTCTCACACAACCCATGTTTTCTTCATTCCCAACTCATCACCTTACTCGATCTGTCCCTAACCATCTCACTTTACTTCCCATTTTGCACACGGGGCCATGAAACCCTAGTTGGCCACCTCTCTCTTCTCAGGTGATGTCCCACCGTCACTCTCACTTACCACTCCCCCTTCTACATGACACACATTCAATATCCATATGACAGTCTTCCACTCTCATCCCACACTCTCATCCTCTCCATTATTTCTCCCTTCTACAGTCTCCTCTACTTCAGATTTTTCTCCCATACCCTAGCTGTAATCCCCCAAAAATTTCGAAAACCTATATTTTAATAAATCACTTTATTTGAAATAAAATTAGCTTGTAAAATTATTATTTTAATTATTTTATGGATTTTAGAGTATGTAAATTTGGATAAGAGTATTTAATAAATTAAAAATAAATATTTTGCTATTTATCATATTGTTTTATTTAAATAATTTTCCAAACTAATATTTTACCAACTTTATCCTTTTTAAACTAAAATATTAGGTTATAATAAATTAAATTGTTAAATTAAATAATTTACCAGGAATATTATATTTTATGATTCTATAAATTGAATTAAACTACTTTTCCTATTTTTTTTTTCCATTCCCCTTTTTCTTTTTCCCCCTTTCTTCCTTTCCTTTTTCTTTTTCTTCTTCCTTTTCCCTCGGGCTGCCTCGCCAGGCCAGCCTTCCCCGTGCGTTGGGCCTCAGCCCACCTTTCCCTCTCCCCCCTCAGCCCTCTCTCCCGCGTGCCTAACCCGGCCGGCTCCCCTTTCTTTTTTCTTTTCCCCCTGGACCAGCCAGCCTTTTCTTTCCCTTTCCCCGACCGGCCAGCCTTTCTCCCTCCTTTCCCCGACCGGCCGCCCGCAGCTCCTTTCTTTCTTCTTCTTCTCAGGCGACAACAGCCCGACCCTCTGCAGCTGCCACCCGACCACCTACGACTGCCTGCAGCCGCCGCCCTGCCACCCTGCCTCTCCCTCTCTCTTCTCCCTCTTCTTTTCCTTCACCTTTCCCTACCCCATTATTTCGAAATCCTTCTTCCCCGACCCTCTCCCCTCCATTTTCTCCCCTCCACCTTCTCCCCTTGATTTCGTGTGCCGCCGCCCTCCGCCGCTCCAACCGCTGCACTCATCCCCTAAACCACCTCCTACACCCTTCGACTACCACCTTGCACCACCTCAATACCCATCCCGCAACCCTCTTTCTCCCTTCTTCTATTTTTCTCCCTATTTTCACCCTTCTCGACAGCCACCTGTAACGCCACCGTTCTCCGTCGTCCGGCCGTCTCTACCGCCGCCTAGACCACCAATCTCCTCTCTGCAACCTCCTCTACCACCCCCATACCTTACTTTCCCGAAAGCAGCCCCTTCACCCCTTCGTTTTTCCCCTTTCTTTTCCTTCCTCGCCAACCTACACCCCACACCCCCACTTCGACCGCCACCTTCGCAACCTTGCTGCCGCCACCTCCACCACCATTAGCCACCATCAACACGTCCTCGACCACCTCCAACACCCCCTCTTCACTTCTGCACCATCCACTTGCCTTAGAACCTCCCTTAACTACCTCATTTTCTAGCCTAAAGTCCCTAAACCGAGCCACCCTTCCTCTCTTCCATCTCACCCCTCTTCGAGCCCTTCCCCCTCTCTTCTCTGGATGACACTCACGCTGCTCATGCAGCGTGAGCTTCCCCTTGTTTTGGGTTGAATTTGGAAATTTTTTGAGGTATATTAATAATTAACTAAAGTGTTTTATTGTTAAATAAATTTTTATAAAGTCTTATCCTTTTTAATTTCTTATTTCTAACATAATAATGATGGATGTTATTTTTAGGTGTTGAGTTACTAATTATGCTTGGTAAGATTTGATATTTTGCGGGATCGAGGTAATCGTTAAACCTCCCTTAAATGCATGGAAACGTATGCTAGCATATTAAGAATTTGATTATGATTTTATGTATGTTTTGTGAGCCAAGCATGATATATAAATGGTTGTTTATAGTTATTGAAAGAAAAAGAGAAATGCATGATAGCTTTGTGCCATGTGTAGGTATGATAATTAAGGAAAAGGTCGATTATTGATGGAAATGATAAATGCTTGTTTATGATGTATTATGTTGCTAAGGCTTGAATGATATTATTGTCTAAGGGTATTCTAGTAATTATGGTTATGAAGTATGTGATCTAATGTATGTAGTTGCTAATGGGTATTATGTTGATTAATAACAAGTTGGTGGACTTAGATGATAAGAATAATATCATTATTTTATGTAGTGGTGGTAAATTCGTAAAAATGGTGCAACAAAGGGTTAAATGGAAATTTTATAAGTGAAAGGGGCGTTTTGGAATTTTATAAGTAAAAGGGTAATTTAGTAATTTAAAAAGGAAGGGGTTAAATGATAATTCATAAGTAAAAGGATAAAATTGTAAGTTGCGAGAAAGAAGGGTATTATGGTAATTTCTGGAGAAAAGGGTAAGAATGGTAATATTTCAAGTGAAAGGGCAAATGGTAATTTTGAAAGTAAAGGGGGAAAATAGTAATTTCATAAGTAAGTGGTAATATGGTAAATTTTATAAGTGAATGGCGACACGGTAATTTTGTAAGTGAGGGGTATTATGGTAATTTTGTGAGTAAAAGGTTAATATGGTAAATTTGGAAAGGAAGGGCAAAATGGTAATTTGGTAAAGAAAGATAAAAATGATAATTTTGGATGTAAATGGGTAAGATAGTAATTTGGAAAGAAAAAGGGGTGTTATGGTAATTTTACAAGTAAAAGGGGTATGGTGGTAATTTTCATAAATAAAATGATATTATGGTAATTTGAAAGTAAGGGGTAGAAGGGTAATTTTATAAATAAAAGGATATTATGGTAAACTTGGGAGTAAGGGGGTAACTTGGTAATTATGATAACGACAAAAGATAATTTAGTAATTAAATTATGATTGTAGAAGGGTAATTGGATAAGTATGATGCTAGCGAAGGGTAATTTGGTAAATTAATCAATTAAAGGGTATTATGGTAATTTTAATAAAGGAGAAGGGCAATTCGGTAAATTATCCAACTAAAGGGACAACTTGGTGACTTAGCCAATTAAAGGATAAAGTGATAATTACTTAACCAACTAAAGGGGCAAATTAGTAATCATGATAAGGAAGAGGGGTAAGTGAGTAATTTATCCAACTTAAGGGCAATATAGTAATTATAACAAAGGAGAAGGGCGATTTGGTAATTTAACCAACCAAATGAGAAATATGATAAGTGTAGCAATTATGAGGAATGAATGGTGATCTAAAAAGCGTAGGAGGTAATTTGATAACCTAAACCGGATAAGGGGTAATTCGGGAATTATGTAACCTAAAGGGTAACAGGGTAATTTGTTAATGAGGAATGGATGACTTGGCGATTGCATAAGTAAGGGGGTAAATAAGTGATTTGTGCCTAACTTGTTGTTGTGATTGTGGAACCTGATAATGTGATTTAAATAAGGCTGATTAGCCGAGTAAGAGTACCTGATGATTAGTATGGCCTTGATGGTTTCTCTGTGATAGCTTGGATAACCAACTGAATTAGAAACGACTAATAATATCAGAACGGTTGAGAGTAAATAAATATCTAATTGTCGTGCCTTTGTGATCACCTTTAATTAAGACACTATTACTTAAAGTGAAAGATCTCGAGATCGGGAATGGTGACTCCTTAGGGGTCGCTACCCTAAGGACGTGGTTTAGTCCACGATTATTCTGGTATTGCGGGTGTGCCTTTGTGCCCTATCCAGGCCCTATATCTTACTCTTTCTAGCTCTACGGACCTAGTTAGGGGGTATGCATACTTATGGATTAGGTGTCCTTGTCGGTAGGGTACTGAGTTAGCTTTATGCACCAGTACGACCAGGGTACCTTTGCGTCCTTGGGTTCGTAGTTGAAGGGTACTGTGTCACTGATATGCACCGGTACGACCGGTGTACCTTTGTGTCCCGGGTTATTGATCTCCCGTTCGAGGCAAATAAATATGATTGATGTGATGATTAAAGAAAGGAAAGATACTATATTTGAAAGTGGAATATTAATGAGCCGGGCCCAGTTGATTTATATGATATTGAGTACCGGTCCACCGGTTATAATAGTGGCCAGGAGCGTTGTGCCCTGGATGATGATTCTTTATATATCCCGGTCCACCGGTTATAATAGTGGCCAGGAGCGTTGTGCCCTGAATGATGATTTTATATATATTCCGGTCCATCGGCAATAATAGTGGGGGTCCCGAGCTCAATAAAACCAGTTATGTATGTGAATAAAATTATGGCCAAGTACTAATCACTTATAGTGGAGCAATGGCTTAAGGCCTGATTGTTTGAGTTTGCGTTATGACTTGGCTTAAGACCGTAAGTACGGATTGTTCGTAATGATATATTGATATGCTATGTGAATGTTAATTACGTGAATTTTATTATATATGTGTGTAGCTTGTTTCGTGTGTTGCATTGCGGGCCTGCTTTTAAGTGGGACTTTAAAGGGTTACTCAGTACCGTAGTACTGAAGGGTTCCATTCGTGGGGCCCCTGCCTATTCAATGGGCAGTGTCCCTTGCAGGTCTTTTCAGGTGCTACTCAAGTGGGCAACGGGAAAGAGAGTAAGGTCTCATCTGGAACTACTAGGGTTTTTCTCTCTCTCTTTGAAATCTCTGGTTTTAAATGTATATGCTGATACTGTAACCACCATGGGTGGAGTTCATCCTTGTAACATTTGATACGCTACTCTGATTTAAGTGTGTTGAAATTCTTACAAATTGTATTTCATTTTCCTTTAGCCTTAGCACTTAGTACTGGAACGGTATGAGTGAACCGGTATGGTACTAAGTGTGGCGGTAATACTCCCAAAGTTCACGGTTTATTAAATTGCTTCCGCTAACTTTCTTTTAATTAAACGAAATTTTTCAGTAGTGAATTTTGGGGGTGTTACACTAGCTAAGTTTCGCATACACCCTTATACCAACCTACGTACTATTTTTCACCCATAGACTCTAGTCCCCCCCAAAAACTCTTCCCTTAACTTACTTAACCCTCAAGTTGAATTTTCCAATGTAAGGATCATCCCCATGCAAAGACCGTCCATCCCATGCAAACCCTTTACTTCCCATGCAAGATTCATTTCACTCGCTTATTTTATTCATGCTGTCCTTTTATTTGTCAACCCATATGTCATGGGATATTAGGTCATTATTACTTTCTTCTAGCCAACTCAGTTCCTTTACCCTTTTCATATTTTCATCCCCACACCATATCTTTTAAAACCTCCTAACATTCATGTCCTAAAAAGCCATATCAGATAGGCACCACAAAGCATAAGATACATTATCACTTTACACATACCATAAAGAGAACACATACACTTACCTTAGCTCGGCCCTGTGCTACAAATAAATAGTCACAATCACATAAGGTACACAAACATATCATCACACATAACTTACAAAGAACTTAATATACATATTAGGCACTGACCACATCCTTACCTAAAATAACACCTGGGTTGGAGTACGCTCCTATGCCTCCTTCGGGGTCAGACTTGGTTCACCTATAAGAGGGGAAATAATAAGGTTAAATTCCATCTTATTAATATTTTATTAATTTCTACTCACCTCTATTATAATCTAATATTAAGGATAATAATAAAAATGGCAGCTTTAGTAGTAAAAATAAGGATATCACCCTTAAAATGGTTAATCATGCTATTATTAGCCAAAAAAGGTTTTAGGTTGTTATATTGGTTAATCATATTATTAACAATATTAGAAATAATAAAGATAATAACTTTAATAATAATAATAATAATAATACTAGTAATAATGATAATAATAGCAATGATAATGATGATGATGATGATGATGATGATAATAATAATAATAATAATAATAATAATAGTGATAATAATAATAATAATAATAATAATAATAATAATAATAGGGTTAGAATAATAATTGCACTAAATAAATTATACTGAAGGGCTAAAAACAGAATAGGCCACGACCTAGTGAAGGTGGTGGTGGCGGCGACAGTGATGGCATCTGTGGTGGTGGAAGTGGTGGTTTGGGGAAGGTAGCCTTTTAGGACTAGAAGAGAGTGAGTGAGATGGTGGTTATGGCAGTGGTGGACTCTCTGGGGTGAAAGAGTTGGGGTGGTGGTGGTGGCATAGTAAGGGTGGGGACGTAGGTGGTAGTGGCAGTGGTGGCCGAGGGTGGTGGAGAAGGAGGGAGGATGAAGGAGAGGGGGAAAGGGATAATGGAAGGTAGAGAAAGGTAGAGGAGGCTTCGTTGGGTTTATTAGGTGGTAGGGGGTGGTGATTGTGGCAAAGGAGGCGGTGCACGGTGGTGAGAGGGGATGCAATGGGTGCAAAGGAGCAGGTCAAGCAACCAACATTGCAGGGCTGGGCTGGTTTGCGTAGGGGGAACTAGGGGTGGTTAGTGGCTCAATTTGGTGGAGGGTTTGCGTGATGTTTTAGGTAGTGGTGTTGCATAGAGGCAATTGGGGCGATGTCTAAAGTGGCAGTGGTATAACTATGATAAAATTTTTAGGCAAAGTAATAAGGGAAAAATAGGATTGATATGGGGTATTTATAGACTAATGGAGGGAAGATAAGGAAAAGGGGGAAAGTGAGGCTGAGCTCACCGGTCGGCGATGGTAGGCCGGTATGAGCTTGTAAAATTATAGGGTGTAGTCGGTAGGGGGAAAGAAAGGAAAAGGGAAGAGGCACACGAGGAAGGAGGTACAGGGTAGGTTAAGGTGGGAATGGGAAAGGAAAAAGGATGAGGGAGAGAGAGGAAGGGTATAGGTCGGCAGAATAGGGGCAGAGTGGAGGATGGTGGGAGACTTGCAGGCCCATCTGCAACACGCAGACGAGGAGAAGGGGAGAGGAAGAAGAAAGGCTTAGGCCAGTCCGTATGGGGGAAAAGAAAAGAAAGAAAGAAAAAATTGGGGGAGAACGGGCAAGCGAGGGAGGAGAAGAAAAAAAAAAGAAGGTAGGATAGGCTGCGTGGGGAGAGAAGAGAGGGAGAGGGGAGTTGGGCTAAGTGTGGCCCAATATAGGGAGATAAAGAAAAAGGAGAAAGAAGAACAAGAAGGAAGAAAAAGAAAAAGGGAGGAAAAAGGAAAAGGGAAAAAGGAAAAAGGAAAATAAGCTAGTTAGGGTCTTTAGGATATTTTGGTATTTTTGAATATTTAAAAATAATAAAAATTAGTAAAATATTAATTACATTCCTTTTTATATTAAGTTAAGATATGTTGGGTAATTTTTCCTAAATTCTTTTTTTAACTAGCAAAATACTCTAATCTTCCCCATTTAAATTATTTATTATTTTCTTATTTTTTGTCTTAAATAATCCCCTTATTTTTATAAAATAACATATTTATTTAATTTCCCTAATAAATTTAAATTTTATCATATTTATCTAAATTAGGGTTTTGGGTATTACATCCTCCCCATTAAACAAAAAGGGTTGCAAATGATGGTTAGGAAGTATAAATGTGATATTATAAGTGAATACCCCAAAACCCTAATTTTAAGAATTATAGCTAATTAATAATTTATTGAAAAAATTAATTAAGTAAGTTATTTTATTAGAATAAAAGGGAATAAAATAAGGCAAATCAAGAATAAAATAATTAATATTTTAATTAGAAAAATTTGGGTGTTTTGTTAATTAAAATAAAATTTAGAAAAAATCTTTCAAAAATCTCAAACTAGCCTAAAAAGGAAATTGAATATGATTTTATTAAAATATTACTATTTCTAAATATCCCAAAATACTAAAATATTCTAAATACCCTAACCAACCTATTTTTTCTTTTTCTTTTTCTTTTCTTTCCTTTTTCCTCCATCTTTTCCCTTTTCCTTTATTTCTCTCCTTTCTCCTTTTCTTTTTTTCGTCTTCCTGGTTTGGGCTTGTCTCTCTCACAGCCAAGACCCTTCCTCTCTTTTCTCCTTCTATGTGACCCATGTCTATACGCAGCATTTTCCTTCTTTTTCCCAACCGCCTGGTCTTTCTTTTCTTTTTCTTGGACTACCTGGTCTACTCCCCTCCTTCTTCTTCCTTCTCTATTGCGACCTACAACCTCCCCCTACTTGCGGCTGGATTTTCACCACCGACCACGTCGCTGACCGGCCAACCTTCCCCTCTCTTCCTTGATAACCAGCATGCCGTTTCGACCCAACCAAGTCTTCCCCCTTTTCACGCACCGTCCCTTCTCCCTAGCCAATCATAGCCAGCCATGGTAGCACTGCGTAGGCTTACCATCGCCAGCCGATGTTACCTCACCTTCCTACTCCTATTATCCCATTCTCCTTTAACCTTATCCCCCTCCTTTAGTCTTATAAATACCCCATAACCAACTTCAAACTCAAGCTCTTTCCTATAACCTAGAAAATCACTCCCATGTGCCACTGCCCTATCAGACGCTCTTGTCGTCACTGTCGCCTAGCACCGCTGCTCAAGCTACCCACCGTTCCACTCCCTACATCACCCTTTACCCAACTGTACATCCCTCCTTCCCCAATTTTCCCTACACGAGCCACCCTCGCCATGCAAAGGACCCTTCTCGATCAGCCACTCTTTCACACCAGCCACCCTTCACACCACCGTCCACCACCACTCCTGCCGCAACCACCGCCGTTTACACCTCCCAAAAGCACTTGTAGACCTTCCTTTACCTCCCCTACCCTCCTTTTTCCATTCCTCTCTCTCCTCCTCCCTTCCTCCCTTTCCACCTCTCTCGGCCACCACAACACCGCCGCCTTTGGCCTCATCACCACCCTCATTCCAACCCTCTCAACAAGGGCCCTCAACCACCCCAACTTCCACCCTCATTCCCCCTCTCATATTCCCAACACTCAACTAACCTTCCCCTTTTCCCTCTTTCAACGTCGCCGCTGCTGCCGCTAGTCTCCACTAACCCTAGGTGGTGCCCTAAACCCTCTCAACCCTTAAATCTTAATTATTCAAGCCTTATTCATTTTAATTGTATTATTATTATTATTATTATTATTATTATTATTATTATTATTATTATTATTGTTATTCCTATTAAGGGTTGATACCCTATTTTATCATTAATTCAATTATCATCATCATCATCATCATCATCATCATCATTATTATTATTATTATTATTATTATTATTATTATTATTATTATTATTATTATTATTATTAGTATAATTATTAAAATGAAGGGTCGAAACCCTATTTCAAATTATTTCAATTAATACCATTATTATTATTATTATTATTATTATTATTATTATTATTATTATTATTATCACTATTATTATTATGGTAAAAATATTCAAACCCTTATATTATCATCTTTTCAAATATTACTATTATTACTTTTATCCTTAGCAATATTAGTATTTTGTTTGTGTTACTATTATTATATTATTATTATTTTATCCCTAACTCTATTATTAGTCTTAGCTTTAAAAGTACTAGGGTTTCTATTACTAGGAGAATTAGTATTATTTTTGTTATTAATATCGCTATTTTTGCTATAACTAGTGTCAGTACTATTAGTGGAGGAAATAAAGCTATTAGAATAAATAATATAAATATCGCTATAAATATTATTAAAAACCTTATTTTTACTTATAAAGTTTTCTTTAAAAATCGTAACCCTAATCTTAGAATAAAATAAGAAATAATAGTATTTTTAGTAGGAGGGAAACTAACCCTTAGTTTTTCCCTTATATAGGTGAAACTAGTCAAAATCCTAAGGAGACGTAAGAGCGTGCTTCAAGACTGGAGTCATGTTAGGTATAGGTGTAACTAAGACTTTATGTGTGCTATGTGCCTTATATGCCTTGTATGCCATATATCATGTATTTTATGCTTATCGTTATGACTACTTTATGTATAGCATGGCTTGGAGTTGGGGTATACTCATGTGTTATTTTATCGATATGTAGTTATGTGTTGTGGACCTTTAAGGCATGCATGTTGGGATATGTAATGTGGTGATATAGGGTGAAAGGATGAAAAGGAAAAATGGGGAAGTAAGTTGACTA
Organism: Tamarix austromongolica; assembly: GCA_039764185.1. Taxonomy (NCBI): domain Eukaryota; kingdom Viridiplantae; phylum Streptophyta; class Magnoliopsida; order Caryophyllales; family Tamaricaceae; genus Tamarix; species Tamarix austromongolica. The sequence goes on along the minus strand of CM077809.1, from coordinate 139,407,358 downwards.
GAGGAAAATAAGTTGACCAAGGGATGTGGGATTAACCTAAACATCCCATGATCCATGGGAGAAAGAATAAAATGGAACTTAAAGCAAAATAAAGCGGATGAACTTTGTATGGGAGAATCTAGAGTTTGCATGGGAGTTTTAGGGTTTTGCATGAAAAAAATTTGAGAGTTTGCATAGGATGGATCGAGTCTACATGGGGGTAAATTTTACGTATGGAAAGTTGATTTGGGGTACGAGGAAGGAAATGGAAGAGTTGTTTGGGTAATTGGAGGCTTTGGGTGAAAAATAGTATATGGGATAGTATAAGGGTGCATAGGAGATCAAGCGAGGGTTTAGGAGGAAACCTTAATTTGAGAAGGTGGTAAAAAGGGAAAAAATGAGGGTGAGTGGAGAATGAGATGAGGATGAAAGATTATCTTGTGTGGGACAAGCATGAGCATCATGGAAAAATAAAAGTGGAAGGTGAGAAATGGAGGGGTGACATGTGGAAAGGAGGGAGTTAGTCATGCATGTCTAGGGTAAAATTTTTGTATAAACATGGTAAAAAATTAATATTGTAAAGTGGAAGATCATTGAGCGGGGTCCGGACCAATCTATAGGTATAAAATAGTGGTTAGGTGCATTCTGCCTTATAAGTGACTGCCCCACCGGCTATTATAATGGTTAGGTGCATTCTGCCCTATAAGTGACTGCTCCACCGACTATAATAATGGGGGATCCCAAGCTCAATAAACGACACTCTAAGCCTACTAAGACACATAAAAGATACTAAGTACATATAATGGAACACCATGAGAGTTAGAGCCGGACCTATCCATCGACAAATAAGAGTGGCTACGAGCATCTTATCCTCGAGACCAATATACCGGCATATAATACTGGCCAGGTGCATTTTTCTCTATAAGTGACCGATCCACCGGCTATAATAGTGGGATTCCCAGACTCGCATGGATTGATGAAAAGCATGGTGTGAAATAAGTAACAATCAGAGATTGAATAATTAACTTGTCCAGACTATAGCTTAGCCGTTATTTATCTAAAGTGATTTGATACTTTTGTATTATCATGCTTGGATTATGTGCCTTTGTGTATTGACCTTAGTATACCTTACTCGGTACGTAGTGTACTGACCACCCATTTCATGGGTGTTTCTCATTCCCACGAGAAGAAGGCCTCTTTGACTTTGTGCTGGTTGGTGATACCTTTTTTGATGCCTTCGATGTTCATGAAGCATCAGGCGGGGCTGAGTGTTGAGCATGGGCTTGGCACAGAGATTGTGAGAGTCCTGTCTGGACTTTCTTCTTTATGATTTTCTATTTTATATTAGATTTTCCAGAACTCAAACTTTATTGCTTTGTAGACCTTTTCCCTTTTAAGGAACTTTGACTATGTACTCTAGATTATGACTTTTTTTCATGCACTCTGATTTCTATCTTATAATTGTTTAATGTATATTTGAAATCTTGCTTAGGTTTGATTTATGATGGTTATTAAATTTCCTTTAGCCTTGTGGTTAGTAGGGGAACAACCGTGGGCTGGGCTTGTACTAATTATAGCAATAACATTTCCGAAATTCACAAGTTTTTATTTAATTGCTTCGGTTAAAAATAAATAAATAAATAAATTTCAGTAGTGAATATTGGGGTGTTACAAGTTGGTATAAGAGCATTGGTCGTTGAAACCACACCTATTTTCAAATTAGAATTTGATTTACAAAGTTTTTACCATATTTCAAAGTGTTTTCCCGCCTTAATAACACCCTTCTGTTTTTAAAATTTTAGAGCCCAGAACCAGTGAGGAATGTAAGGGTAGATTAGGGTTTTTCCCAAAAGGAAAAATGTATGATATGATTCTTTCAAACTAGTAGGTTTGCTTCTAAACCTTTTTTTTCTATGTAGCTTTCAATGGCGATGAACGACCGAGTAGGGCGTTTGGAGGAGGCCTTCATGGCTTTTATGGAGTTCGTCCACTACTAGCCCCTAGTGCCTATGCAGCACCCTCACCCTGCTGAGGGTACTGGTGAGCACTAACTCTAGAGGGTCACTGGTCATCACCGTCCAACCTACTCTAGCGAGGAGGACCTAGTAGTCCTCGAGGGGTGGATTCGGGACATAGATCGCACCTTCAAAACAGTGGATTGACCGCCGACCCGACAACCTAGTATCGCTGCTTTCTTCCTCAGAGGCATAATAGATGCCTGGTGGGAGGAGTACCGTGCCCAAGACAGTCCTCCAGCTACGTGAGAGGTGTTTAAGACCGCCCTCCGCTCTAGGTTTTACCCCCAGAGCCTGAAGATTGATAAACTCCAAGAGTTCATGTAGCTCACTCATGGGTCGATGATGGTCCGCTAGTATCATACTCTCTTCATTGAGCTAATCTGATTTACCCCAGGGATTGTCGCCAATGAGTCCACGGTGGTATTCCAGTTAGAGCAGGAGTTGAATTTCAGTATCCATCAGATGATGGGCATAACATCCTTTACGAACCTAGCTTCTTTATATGAGCGTGTCTGCATTGCCGCCACTTTGGTCTAGGAGCAGGCCACCATTATTGGGAAGTGGAAGCTCGAGGGTCAGAGTTTTGGGAGCAGGACCCAGCCCTTGTCAGGAGGATCGAGGAGACCTCCACCGAGAGACCACTATAGAGGCAAAGGACCCTCGAGGGGACCTGCATGCCGACGGTGTGACCGGAACCACCCAGGTAGGAACTTTAGAGGTAGGTTGATAACTTGCCTAAATTGTGGGAGGTTGGGCCACAAAGCGGTGGAGTGTTAGAGTCCACCATGATCTCAATAGAGTCAGACTCGACCGTCTCAGCAAGAGGGAGCCTTGATATCCTAGCAGCAGGTGTATTAGCAACATCTTCAGAATACACCCTAGTAGTACTACCATAACGTACCTACCCCATCCAATGCCCTAGTTTGAGAGGCCAGGGGAAAGCCTCAAGTATACAAAACCTTTCCTTAGAAGGGAGGCTAGCTAGGTGGATGCCTAAACGTGATTAGTCAAGCGGAGGCTGACCATTAGCTCGATGTTGTCATGGGTATATTCACCATCCATTCTCTGCCGGTGTATGTTCTCTTTCATTTAGGTGCTATCCCGTCTTTTGTTTCATCTACTTTTGCTACTACGGCTAGATTGTCACCATTTGCTAGAATAGAATTGTCTGTGTTGCTTCCATCAGGTGATAGGATGGAGTGTAGTTAGACGCTTTCAGATGTGGCCTTAGTCATAGGTGGGGTAAACTTTCTAGTAGACTTAGCCAGGATGGAATTAAAAGACTTTGACGTGATTTTTGGTATGGACATGCTGGGGAGATGTAGGACCGTTATTGACTGCGCTCAAGAGTGTGTGATCTTAAGAGGCCCAAAGGAGGCTAGGGTTGCATAGAGGAAGGCTTAGTCCAAGCCCACCACTAAGGTACTATTGGCAGTTACTCTACATGCTTTGATCTAGAAAGGATACCCCTTATACTTATATAGTGTGTAAGAGCCGAACAAGGATTTGACCACACTAGATAGCACCCCGGTAGTTAGAAAATTTCCAAATGTGTTTCTAGAAGAAATACTAGGTATGCCCCCAGTCCTGGAAATTGATTTTAAAATTGAGCTAGTGCCGAAGGCTGAGCCTGTCACGAAGGCACCCTACCAGATGACACCAATTAAGTTAAAGGAGTTAAAGGCTCATCTAGAAGAGTTGTTGGAGCATGGGTATATTTATCCAAGTGTATCACCATGTGGAGCACCAGTCTTGTTCATGAAAAAGAAGGATGGTATCCTCCATCTCTACATTAACTACCGAGGGTTGAATTAGCTGACAGTGAAGAATCGATACCCACTTCTAAGAATTGATGACCTTTTTGACTAGTCGAAGGGTGACACGGTATTCTCTAAGATCGATCTAAGGTCCAAGTACCACAGGTTGAGGATCGATGATGCTGATATTTTGAAGACTGTCTTTCGGACCCGATATGGACACTACACGTTTACAATGATGCCATTTGGTCTTACAAATGCCCCACAATTTTCATGGACCTCATGATGGGGATATTCAGACCCTTCCTCAATCAATTTGTAGTGGTGTTTATCGATGACATTTTGGTGTACTCTCGAGGGAACAAGGAGCATAAGCAACACCTACGCACTATTTTGAACTTACTAAGAGAGCATTGCTTGTATGTGAAGTTTTCTAAGTGTGGATTTTAGCTCTAGGAAGTGGCTTTTCTTGGTCACATAGTATCATCTGGAGGAGTGGTTGTAGATGTAACACCCCCAAAATTCACTACTAACAAATTTCATTTAATTAAAAAAAATTAGCGGAAGCAAATTAAAAACCGTGAACTTTGGGGGTATTATCGCCACACTTAGTACCAGACCGTTTCACTCCTACCATTCTAGTGCCAAGTGCTAAGGCTCTAAGAGTAAAACACAATTTATGAGAAATTCAAACATATTTAAATCAGAGTAGCACAAGTAAACATTGTATAAGAATATTATTCTCCAAGTGGTGGTTACAAAACAACGAATACATTAAAATTGTAAAATTCAAGGAGATAGAGGAAAATCCTAACAGATCCGGATAGATCCTTATGCTCTTTCCCAATGCCCACTTGAATAACACCGAATACGACCTACAAGGGGTTCTGGCCATTGAATAGGTAGGGGCCCTATGAATGGAACCCTTCAGTACTACAATACTGAGTAACCCTTTAAATACACACTTAAAAATAGGTCCACAATGTAACACATGATACACTACTGAATCCATACATAACAACACATGTAAATATAACATTTAGGTCCATACATTCGCATATTCAACGAGTCAATATGATATCAATGGTGTATACGTAACATTCACTTTTGTCCACTCTCATACTTAACAAGTCAACCAAATAGTAATAGGCCATAATGAATAATCGATACTTTTAGGGCCTTAAGGCCATTAGTCCATCATTAATCAATCATCTCGGATTATAGATGTCCATGTGAGTACGGAAACCCCACTACTATAGCCGATGGAATGGTCGCGAGGGTACATGCCCTGCCACTATTTTATCCGGTGGATTGATCGTGAGGGTAACACACCCTTCCACTATTATTCGCCCATGGACCGGTCTGGCTCCGACTCACAAGGTGTTCCATTGTAAGTAATTAGTATCTTCTCCGTGTCTTATTGTTTTTACGTTTGGTTTGTTGAGCACGGAACCCCCTACTATTATAGCCGGTGGAACAGTCACGAGGGTACATACCCTTCCACTACTTTAGCCGGTGGATCAGTCGCGAGGGTAACATACCATTCTACTATTATTCGCCGGTGGACCGGTCTGGGTCTGGCTCAACACCTTCCACTTTAAGTGATTAGTGTCTTAAACATATCTTATTCGAAAGTATTTCACCCTTAACATGCATGGCTAACTATATCCACACTTGTCCTCCCAAGAGGGCCCTTCCCATATCTTGAGACTTCTACACCTCCTAACTTTGTTTTCTCCAAAAACCCTAACTCGAGCCTATGTGGCACATCCTTCTCTGTCGTACACATCCCAACTATTTCAACACCCTACACGTCATGACCCTTAGATCCAACCCTCACTTTCTGCCCCACTCATTCTCGTTTATTTTGATTATTTTCTTTTTCTTTTCTGCCTTCTCACATTAGGGTTTCCTCCTAAACCCTAGTTCGGTTTCCTACGCACCCTTATACTATCCCACATACTATTTTTCAACCGAAGCCCCCAGACAGCCAAACGACACTTCTATTACCTTCCTCACGTCCCAAGGCAACTTTCCATACGTAAAGTTTGCCCCCATGCGAACTTTAACCGTCTCATGCAAACCCTAGTTCCTCCCATACCTACATTAGCCAACTTTACTTCCCCTTGGTTATCTTTCTCTCCCATTTCTCTTTTTCATGCCTCCATCCCATATTACCACATTAACTATCCTAGCATGCATGTCCTAAAGGGCCACATCACATCACATCATAACTTACAACATATCCATATTATCACATACTAAAAGATGACATATGTACACATCTTGGTTCCAAACCACACCACACATGAAACAGTTAAGATAGTAGTATATAAAACAATACATATAATTTTATAGGACATCCAAGGCATGTAAGACACATAGCACACATTCGACCTTAGCTACATCCTTACTCGGTTTAGGTTACCGAGCTATTTCCCACACTTGTTAGACCACTAATCACCCTTCGTAATCATTACACTTAATATATTTCCCATTTTTTTGGTTAGATTACCAATTTGCCCATTTCCTTTATTATAATTAACAAATTGCCCTTTAGTTGGTCAAATTACCAAATTACCCCTGTTCATTATCTTAATTACCAAATTACAGCTTTAGTTGGTTAAATTACCAAATCGCCCATCACATTTATCATATTTACCATTTTACCCTTCTTCATTATTAAATTATCATTTTACCCTTCTCTTTTATTAAATTATCGGTTTACCCTTCTCAATTATTAAATTCTTATTTTACCCTTCTCAATTATTATAATTACCAAGTTATACCTTTCCAATTTCCACTTTTATCCCTTTTATTTACAAAATTACCATTTTACCCCTTCACTTTCAAAATTACCATTTTGCCCCTTAACTTCCAAAAATTTCCATAACACCCTTTCACTTATGAAATTACCATTCTGCCCTTTTTATAATAAAACTACCATTTTCCCCCTTTAATTATAAAATTACCATTTTGCTCTTTTATTAAAAAATTACCATTTTTCCCTTTAATTACAAAATTACCATTTTACCCTTTAATCACAAATTACTATTTTACCCTTTAATTACACAATTACCATATTACCCTTTAATCACAAAATTACTACTTCACCCTTTAATTACAAAATTACAATTTTACCTTTAATTATAAAATTACAATTTTACCCTTTAATTACAAATTACCATCTTACCCTTTAATTACAATTTACCATCTTACCCCTTCACTTCCAAAATTACCATATTACCCCTTAATTATAAAATTACCATTTTACCCCCTTACTTCCAAAATTACCAATTTATCCTTCTACTTACAAATTTACGAATTTACCCTTACTTCTAAAATTTACTATTTTATCCATTTATTTCCAAAATTACCCTTTTTCTCTTTAATAACAAAATTACCACTTTGCCCTTATCTTCAAAATTACTATAATACCCTTTTTAAGAAAAAATTACCACTTTGCCCCTTAGTACACCACTTATATTAATTATTATTATTACTACATAAGATATTAATATTCATACCTCATCCACAACTCTTATAATTAATATAATCACTACAAGAAACTGGTGCATTAACGACCAATTTAGCGGCCAAAATTTTTTCTAGTCGCTAATGATATATTATTAACGACCACTATTAAAAGTTGTTGTTATTGGTATATCTATAGCGACTAATGCAATTTTTAGTCGTTAATCATTAAGTTTTTTGGTCGCTAAAGGCGTTTAAGTCTAATATATATTTATATATTTTTTTATAGTAGAAAAAAATTTAATAATTTTTATCTGTAGAAAATATTTACGTTTGTGAATTTATTTATTTTTATGAGATCGATAAGATCTTCGAAAAATTTTATATTTAAAATTTCTGCAACATCTTTATTATTTCTTTTTTATGTTTTTTCCATTTCCATTTACGGATGACATTTTTTTAAATATGTTAAATTATTATTATTCACTTAAATTTGTATAAAAAGAAAATTTATTTCTTGGATCTTTACCTAATGGTTTTTATTAAATAAAATTCAGATAAAAATATTCATTATCATATTTTAGATACTTAAAAAAAAATCAACGACTGGCCCTCGCCCCCTTTTCTTTCCTACTCTCTCTTCCTTTCCCATTGCTTTCTCCTCCATTGAGGCCTGACCCCCTGATTCCCTTCTCTTTTCCCTTTCTTGCCTCTGTGTGCATTCTTTGGCCACTACCTGACCACTGCAACACAACTACTGGACGACGGTAGCATGAGAGCGAGGTAGCAGTAGCTGTGGTCGGACGAGGAGTAGGAGTAAGGAAGCATAATGGGTTGCTCGACCCTACTCCACCGCCATTTCCACAAAACCATCGCGACGCCACCACCGGCCACCTCCAACGACGTCCACCATCGATGGAGGTTCCTCGACCTTTGATGAAGCTCCTGTGCCCTTTATCCGCCCTATTTTGGCTGATATTATTTGGTATAAACTATCCTAAACCCTAACTTTTGTTTTGATTAAATTTCTATGAATTAGCTTTATTTAGGCTAAATTATCTGCTGAATTGAATATGTGTGTGTTGTATGATTGATTTAGATGGGTTAATTGTGTGGTATATGTTTGATTTCTAAAAGTTGGGAATTTTGACCCGATTATGTGAGGATTGTTTGGAATTTGGGAATTTGGATGTGTTAATTATGTGGTAATGGCCTTTCTCAACATATATATATATATAATGGGTATGGAATTTGGAAAAAGGTAGGTATTTATCTTTCATGGTAATGGCCTTTCTCGACATGAGATTTCAAGATTTCGTGGTGATTTGCCAGGGTAGCTAGTCTATAAAGAAGTAATATAATAAGTTTAGAAACATGGCTTATTTTTGCACCTGAGGTGGAGGCAAGTGAAGAGTTGGATATTTATTATTTTTTTAGTTCTTGAGACAAGATTATAAAAACTGATAATGGGAGCCATATTACTTGATCTTATGTCCATGTATAAGAGAGAGCTTGAGGGATCACGTGAGCTTCAGCTTTGAGGCATGGTTGTAGGAAAGAAGCAAGAAGGGGAGGATAGTCTGCATCCCTATGGTATCAAGATGGTTTAAATATATGGCAATAAATAGAGAGGATATGCATTCCAACATTACTTAAACCATCTGTGAAGGCACTTTTTTTGCAAGTCATTCAAGAGGGACCATAGAGGAGAGGATTGTCAAGGCTATCAGGTTTAGTGTTATTATTGTAGTGTATGGGGACACAGATAATTGGAGTGTCGCTGCGCAAATGATAGTGTCCATGAGAACGAGCCTAAGGCATATCTCAGGAACATCGGGCCATTTCACCTTCTCTTTTCACTTTATGTCTTCTTAAACCTTGTTTTTATCTTACTTGGGGTCCTCTTGTGTTTCTACTGACACTATAAAAAATTACTGCATTTTTGGTTGGGAATAGATTTATTTTAAAGGGGTAGTAACCCCCATCCTTTTGGTTACTCTTGATGGTCTCTCCTTCATTAGTATGTATTCTCAGTTGAACATCCCTTAATTTTTGTATATGTGGAGCATCCTTGATGGATTACCCTTGTTATCAGCCCTAAGCATATTATAAGCCCTAAGCATATAACAATAATACTATTGTATAATATAATCCTAAGGATCACATAAGCAAAATTAACCAACATCTACGATGCAATATATATATACTGAAAAATTAATTACAACTAAAAAGATAACTAATTAAAAGAAATTAAACTACAATAACAATTTTAATGACTACAAAGTAGTGATAAAAATAACATAGTGATAATTTCTTCTCTCGAAAAAATGTAATCAAAGCATATTTTTTTCACCAGAGGTAAAACACGTTAAAACTATCACTATATAGCACAAAGTCAGCTAATTAAAGATATCAAATATAAAAATAACTTAACTAATCATCATATACCAAAAAACATGAACTAATGAAATTGAAAAAACTACTATAATAAGAACCTTGATAGTACATTACCTTAGTTGCCACTTTGTATATCAGGATCACAACTTTATAACCCATAAAAAAAACTACTATAATAAAATACTAAACCAAAAATAATGACAAAGATGAACCATCATCACAAAGATTCTACCAAATATTAAGATAAACCATATTATTTGGCAAGATGCCAGATTAGACGAATAAAACACCCACAAATCTAAATAATTGTTCACATTCACACCAAACCTGGAATATAAGACCGAGATAAACTAAATAAAAAAGATGATACTAATCATTCTTAACTCAAATACCCTTATTGAACATCCACCATATTTCCCAAACAATGGCTTCTATTTCATTGATGACCCAATTACTGAAAAATTGTCCATCAATGTCATTTTGGCCTTCTAATCCTTTGACTTCTGAAATCAGTTTCATAATATGATAGTAGCTGACTGGTCTAATGGGTTGAATTTAAAAATTAAACGTATATAAAAACTCTACTTACTGTTGGAAGAAATCAATAAAAAAATATAATTAATATCAAAAGAAAGCATTAGCTTTATACTATCTAGTTTGATCTTATTGACCTTAGATAGAAGAACCCATATTCTAGTATGTGTAATAGGAAAAAATAATTTTGTGAATGTATGATATCAATCTAAACCTTTTAATCAATTGGACAAAATAAAATTAAATAATCAATTCATTAATATACCTGTGCATGTATTACTTCTTGCAATGTAAGATTGATTAACTTTGTTAACAAATAACTCATTTCTTTGCTTTGAAGAGTTTCATAGCCACATGTTTTCCTATAACACTTGCAACCATGAAGATATATAAACACATCTTCATATCAACACTATATAAAATGATAGATGACAATTTTACCAATGAAAAATGAAAGCAAAAGGGCTCACCTTTATTATTTGGTGTGATATTTTTTTTTCTTTTAATATGATATGTCATTGTTTATTTGATAGTTATATTAATTATTATTTTTATATTTCTATTGTTGCAGATCCAACTCATTTTGACAAGCTGACTAAGTTTATTAGGTTCAGTGAATAGAATGATTATTTTTTAGGTAGCTTTTTATCATGATATTTGTGTAATACAATGATATCCTGTAGTTCTTTTATAATATATTTAAATTTGATCAAATATTTTGTTGTACCAGACATTTAATACAAACTATTGGTATGAATATTTAGTTGAATGTTTATAGGTAGGTATTTAGAAAATTATATCCATGTGTTAGAAGGGATATATATGGACATAAGTACAGGATTTGAGAAGATTTTAATGGAGATATATATATATACAGGTGTAGGGTTTGAGAAAAATAATGAAATGAAAATTATATTCTTTAATATATAATTATGGCATTTGCGACTAATAAATTATGTCTCTAATAATAAATGGATTTTAATAGAGAAGGAAAAATTAGTCGGTATTGGTGTGATGATTTTTTATTAATTTAATTACAAAAAAATAGTTGATCGCGAATATTATTTACGATGATATATTTTTTTCGTCGCTATTGTTTATAACGACCAACATTATACATTGTCGCTGTTGCTTATAGCGACCAACATTATAAGCCGTCGTTATTGCTTCTAATGACCAACATTATAAGCCGTCGCTATTACTTTAGCGACCAACATTATATGTCGTCGTTATTGCTTTAACGACCAAAAAATTTCGGTTGGTCATTAAAGCCTTTAGCAAGGGAGCAATAATGACCAACAATTTATATGGTCGTTATTGACATTAGCAACCAAATTTTAGCCATTAACGACGAAATTAGTTGGTTTTTAAAATCTTAGTTTTCTATAGTGAATATTATTAGCACCCATATATATATATTAGGCCATTTTCTTGTACAAGATAAATTACTATAATACCCCTAAAGCTCACAAAATATTAACCATGCATGAAAGATCACAATAGCATAACATAATATGGATAATACTTAAAATTTTTATTAACAACCAAACTCTTACCTTAAATAATATTTCCATACATAATATATAGCCTAACATGCTTCTTTTCATCCAACATCACAACAAACTACATACATGCTGTTAAACAACAAATATTAAACATAATAACATGTTAAAAATCCTAATGTGCTAACATACGTTAATCCATGCATTTAAGTGGGATTTAACGGTTACCTCGATTTCCGGAAAAACAAACCTTACCGGTACTCCGGTTAAAGGTTCAAGCTTTGATTATCAAAACCAATACCTAAAAATAATATCAAGACTTATTACATTAGAAATAATAAAAATCAATGTATAAGGCTTTATAACACTTAATTAATAAAATAATTAACTTAAAATATTATTATACCTTAAAATTTTTACCCAAATAAATCAAGAAGGGTAGTAGCTCATCCTGCTCATGCAGCATGAGCTGCATGCAAAGAAAGGAAAAGGAGGGAGCTCGAAGGTGGTGAAAATAGGGAAAAATGGGTATTTTCACGTTTGTGGTTTGGGGCTAGGAAAGGAGGTGGTTGGGGGAGGATTTAGGGCAAGGTAATGGTGTAGAAGTGGAGAGGGGATGTAGGTGGTGGTTTAGGATGGGTTGAAGGCAGATAAGGGTAGCGGAGGCGGCAGAAGCGAGGCTACAAAGGTGGAAACCGGGGAGGGAGGTTGAGATGGGGCTGGTGAGGAAGGAAAGGGAGGAGGGAAAATGGAGGCCTTTGGATGGTGGTTTCTGCCAAATGAGGGTCGGGGTGGTAGAGGGGGTTGCAAAGATTAATGTGGTGGCTCAGGCGGCAGATCGAGGCGGCACAGGGTGGTTGCCGAGAAGGAATGGAAATAAGAGAAAGAGAAGAGAGGAGGAAGAAGAAGGCTGCGAGGTGGCTCGAGGGGTGCTGTGATAGATCGAGGGTAAGGTAGAGGGTGGCAGGAGGTGGTGTAGGTGGCTGTTGATGTGGTGGAAGCGGAGGAGATGGGCGGTGAAACAAAAATAGGGGAGAGAAGGGAGGAGAAGAAAGGAAAGAAAAGAGAGGGTTGGGAAGCATGGGGAGTTCGGGAAAAAAATGGAGAACGGGCAAGGAAGGAGGAAGAAATAGAAGAGGAAGAGAAGGGAGGGGATAGGGAGCTCGAGGGGTGGAGGTAGGTCGTAGAGGAATTGCGGTTGCAGGGAGAGGGAGAAGGAAGGCATGGCAGGGCATGGGGAAAAGGAGAAATGCTGGGGCCGGGATGGGGTAGAGAAATGGCGGGAGAGAGAGAGGGAGAGTTAGGGAGGTCAGCGGGGGAGAGGGAGTTGCAGGTGGAGTGGCGAAAATGGTGGAGGATGGCCGGGATTCTCGCCGGGGAAAGAGGAAGAAGAAGAAGGGAAGAAGAAAGAAGGAGAATCGGAGAGAGGGTTGGTGTGCGACGGGTGGTCGAAGAAAAGAAACGAGCCGGCCCAGTTGGTAGAGAAAGAAAAGAAAAGAGAGGGGGCAGGCCGACTCGCATGGGAGAAGAAAGAAAGGAGCCGAGTCGGGGAAATGAAAAAAGGAAAGGAGGGAGGAGGGGGAGAGACAGGCCGGCGACCCACGAGCAGGAGAAGGGCAGGCCAGCCAGTCGGCAACCCAAGGAAGAAGAAAAGGAGAAAGAAGGAAAAGAGAAAAAGGAGAAAGAAAAAGGGAAAAAGGAAAAGAAAAGGGGAAATGGAATAAAATAATTTAATTGATAAAATAATAAAATAGAATAATTTTGGGTAATAAATTTATTTAATAATTCAATTAAAATATAAGGGTTTAAAAGGATAATTTTAGTAAAATAATGATTTGGAAAATTATTTAAATAGTAAGATTATGATAAAATAACAAAATATTTATTTTAATTTATTAAATATTTATACCCAATTTTATTTACTCAAAAACCCATAAAATAATTAAAATAAATAGATTTGAAGGCTAATTTATCCCAAATAAAATTTATTTATTAAAATATAGGTTTTTTAAAATTCAGGGGATTACAGTAGACCCAACCAAGATCATGGCCATCACATAGTGGAAGCCCCCTACGGGTGTAATAGAGGTTCGGAAATTTTTGGGTTTGGTCGGGTATTATGGAAGATTTGTGCAAAACTTCTCTATGATTGCCTGACCACTGACCAATCTCCTGAAGAAGTGCATGAAGGTCCAGTGCGATGAGACTTATGAAGAAGCATTCCAAGAGCTAAAGAGAAGGTTAACTACCGCACCTGTGTTGATCCTACTAGAGAGTACAGAAGGGTTTGAGGTTTATAGTGATGCATCCAAGCATGACCCGGGATGTGTGTTAATGTAGAAGGGCAGAGTAGTCGTATATACCTCCCGACAGTTGAAGCAGCATGAACATAATTATCCCACTCATGAGCTGGAGTTAGCTACTATGGTTTTTACTCTGAAGATTTTGTGGCACCATTTGTTTGGGACAAAATGCAGATTCTTTACGGACCACAAGAGCCTCAAGTACATTTTCACTTAGAAGGAACTCAAATTGTGGTAGAGGAGGTGGTTAGAGCTTGTTAGGGACTATGACATCGAGTTGACCTACTATGAGGGTAAGGCCAACGTAGTTGCAGATGCCCTGAGTAGGAAGACCTTGCATTCTGCACTATGTTTTGTGCTCGCTGACCTAATGATAAGGGAGTTATCGGGCCTGGAGATTGAAATGATTCAGCAAGGAGACCTTGAGGCCCGCATGAGCGCCCTGACACTCACTCCCACTATATTTGAGGAGATTTAAGCCTGCTAGATTGGAGATTTCAAGCTGGAAAGGATCCGATGGAAGTTGCATGAAGGCCAAGTAGAAGGGTTTAAAATTCACGAGGATGGTAGCCTTCGGTTCAAGGGTTGCTAGTGTGTACCACAAAGTTGTCTAGAATTGAAGCATTGCATTATGAAGAAAGGACATCAGACTTCTTACTCATTCCACGTAGGAGGATCCAAACTATATAAAGACCTCAGAAAGATGTATTGGTAGCCCCACATAAAATAGGAAGTAGCAAAATTTGTATCCTAATGTTTGGTGTGCCAAAAAGTCAAGATTGAGCATCGGAGACAAGCAGGGCTACTTTAGCCCTTGGAAGTGTCAAAGTGGAAATGGGACTCTATCTCTATAGATTTTGTCAATGGTTTACCAAGGACTCAGAGCGGCTGTGACACTATTTGGGTGGTTGTAGACATATTAAATAAGTCAGCCATATTTATTCCTATGAAGTCCACGTGGAGTATAGATCAGTTAGCAAATGCCTACATGAAGTTTGTGGTCATTCTTCATGGGGTTCCAGAGGATATCATTTCAGATAGGGATTCAAGGTTTCTCTCTCATTTTTGGGGAAGGTTGTAGGAAGTCTTAGGGACCAAGTTGAAGATGTGCACAGCTTTCCACCCTGCCATAGATGGGCAGACAGACCATATAGACTCTAAAGGACTTGTTGAGAGCTTGTGTGCTGGATTTCTAGGGTTCTTCTGAGGAGCGGCTGCATTTGACAGAGTTTTCATGCAACAACAACTACCATGCTAGCATAGGGATGGCTCCCTTTGAGGCTTTGTATCGGCAGAAGTGCAAGACTCCCTTGTACTAGAGTGACATCAGTGAGATAGTAGTATTGGGTCCTAAGATGATTGAAGAGATAGTAAGGCAAGTCCGCCGAATCCAGGACTCAATGAGAGTAGGCTAGGGTAGACAGAAGAGTTATGCTGATCAAAGATGATAGGATAGTATTTTTAGCCGAGGGATAAAATATTGTTGAGGGTTTCGCCCACAAAGGGTGTGAAAAGGTTTGGTAGAAAGGGCAAGCTAAGCTCAAGGTATATTGACCCCTAGGAGGTCCTATAGTGTGTGAGGTTACTTACCGGTTGGATCTTCCTCTAGAGTTGGCATGAGTCCACAATGTTTACCACATCTCTCGGTTACAAAAGTACGTCACCGACTATCTTATGTGATCCAACCAGACGAAGTAGAGCTAGAGGATTCTTTGACCTACAAAGAGAGACTTGTGAAAATCCACAACACCAAGCTACAGAAGACCCGCATGAGTGTAGTTCCTCTTGTTAAGATTCTATGGAGTTGGCATGGGACCGAAGAGGCTACCCGGGAAGCTGAGAAGGACATGCGCGAAGCGTATCTTAAACTCTCTACTGCAGGTTCGACCATCCTTACTAAGTTTCTCTTTAAGGCAGTAGTTGATATAATTATTGGTATTAGTGTGGTGTCCCAACCCACTTTGGACGTTTTAGCCTTAACCCTAGGAAGCTCCAGCTAACTTAAAGGACGAAGTCTGTCTTTCAAGGGGTAGTGATGAAATATCACAAAACCCTAATTTTAAGAATTATAGCTAATTAATAATTTTTTTACAAAAATTAAAGAAGTAAATTATTTTATTAAAATAAAAGGGAATTAATTAAGGCAAATCAAGAAGAAAATAATAAATATTTTAATTAGTAAAAATTTGGGTGTCTTGCTAATTAAAGTGGAATTTAGGAAAAACTTTCAAAAATCTCAAACTAGCCTAAAAAGGGAATTAATTATGATTTTATTAAAATATTATTATTTTTAAATACCCTAACCAACCTATTTTTTCTTTTCCATTTTCTTTTCTTTCCATTTTCTCCTTCTTTTAGCTTTTTCTTTCTTTCTCTCCTTTCTTCTTTTCTTTTTTTCTTCTTCTTGGTTTGGGCTTGTCTCTCCCGCAGCCCAAGACCCCCTCTCCCTTTTCTCCTTCGGCGCGGCCTAGGTCTATACGCCACATTTTCCTTCTTTTTCTCAAACGCCTGGCCAATTCCCTCCTTCTTTTCTTTCTTTTCTCTTTCCTGAACCGCTTGGTCCACTCCCCTCCTTCTTCTTTCCTCCCTGTCACGACCTATAACTTCCCCTACTTGCGCCTGGATTTTTGCCACTGACCATGCCGCTCACCGGCCAACCTTCCTCTCTCTTCCTTGATGATCAACGTACCGTTTTGACCCAAACAACTCTTCCCCTTTTCACTCACCGTCCCTTCTCCCTGGCCAATCACAGCCAGCCACGGTAGACCTACGTAGGCCTACCCTCGCCGGCCGATGTGCCCTCACCTACCAGCTCATATTCTCCCATTCTCCTTTGACCTTATCCCCCTCCTTTAGTCTTATAAATACCCCATAACCAACCCCGAACTCAAGCTCTTTCCTGCAGCCCAAAATATCACTCCGATGCGCCACTACCCTATCAAACTTCATTTTCGTCGCTGTCACCTAGCACCGCCGCTTAAGCCACCCACAGTACCACTCCCTACATCACCCTCTACCCAACTGTACATCCTTCCTTCCTCAATTTTCCCTACATGTGCCACCCTCTCCATGCAAAGGACCCTTCTCAATCAACCACTCCTTTACCCCTGCCACCCTTCACACCACCGTCCACCACCACTCCCGATGCATCCACCACCATTTACACCTCCCAAAAGGAGCTATAGATCTTCCTCTACCTCCCCTACCCTTCTTTTTCTCTTCCTCCCTCTCCTCCTCCCTTCCTCCCTTTCCACCACTCTTGACCACCACAACACTGCCGCTTTTGGCCTCACCACCACCCTTATTCCAACCTTCTCAACATGGGCAACCTCAACCGCCCCAACTTCCACCCTCATTCCCCCTCTTTTATTCCCAACACTCAACTAACCTTCTCTTTTCCCTCTTTCTCTACCGCCGGTGCCGTTAGTCACCGCCAACTCTAGGTGGTACTCTAAACCCACTCCACCCTTAAATCCTAATTATTCAAGCCTTATTCATTTGAATTGTATTATATTATTATTATTATTATTATTATCACTATTATTATTATGGTAAAAATATTCAAACCCTTATATTATCATCATTTCCAATATTACTATTATTACTATTTTCCTTAGCAATATTATTATTTTGTAAGAGTTACTATTATTATATTATTATTTTATCCCTAACCCATTATTAGTCTTAGCCTTTAAAGTACTAGGGTTTATTATTAATATTGCTATTTTTGCTATAACTAGTGTCAGTACTATTATTAGAGGAAATAAAGCTATTAGATTTAATAATATAAATATGGGTATAAATATTATTGAAAACCCTACTTTCACTTATAAAGTTTCCTTTAATAATAGTAACCCTAATCTTAGAATAAAATAGGAAATAATAGTATTTTTTGTAGGAAAAAAACTAATAATTAGTTTTTTCCTCTTATAGGTGAAACCAATCAAAACCCTAAGGAGGCATAGGAACGTGCTTCAAGACTGATGTCATATTAGGTAAAGTTGCAACTAAGGCCTTATGTGTACTATGTGCCTTTTATGCCTTGTATGCCATATATCATGATATGTTATGTATTTTATACTTATCATTATAACTATTTTATGTGTAGCATAGGTTGGAGATGAGGTATGCTCATGTGTTATCTTATGGATATGCTGTAATTATGATGTGATGTGTTATGACCCTTTAAGACATGCATGCTAGGATATGTAATGTGGTGATATAGGGTGAAAGGATGAAGTGGGAAAATGGGGAAATAAGTTGACCAAAGGGAAATAAGTTGACCAAAGGATGTGGGATTGACCTAAACACCCTATGATCCATGGGAGGAAGAATAAAAGGGGACTTAAAGCAAAATAAAGTGGATGAACTTTGTATAGGAGAATTTAGGGTTTTGCATGGGAGAATCTAGGGTTTTTCTTGGTAGTTTTAGGGTTTTGCATGAAAAAACTTTGAGAGTTTACATGGGATGGACAGAGTCTACATAGGGGTAAATTTTACGTATGAAAAGGTTATTTGGGGTGTGAGGAAGGAAATGGAAGAGTTGTTTGGGTGACTGGATTCTTTGGGTGAAAAATAATACGTGGGATTGTATAAGGGTTTATAGGAGATCAAGCTAGGGTTTGGGACAAAACCCTAATCTGAGAAGGTGGTAAAAAGGGAAAGTAAAGGAGGGTGAGTGGAGTATAAAATGAGGATGGAAGATTATCACATGAGAGACGAGCATGAACATCATGGAGAAATAAAAGTAGAAGGTAAGAAATGGAGGGGTGACATGCGGAAAGGAGGATGTTAGGGTTTGGGATAGCCGGCTAGGGTTGGTGTGTCCACCCAAAGTTTCGTGGTCATAGGTATACTTGGGGAGTAAGTGAGATGACGGGGTTTGAATCCAAGGGTTGTGATGTGTGGGGTGCTATAACAATTTGGGTTGTATGTGATGGGGAAGGATAAGCCACATAGGTCCAAATTAGGGTTTTTGGAGAAAACCCTAAGGTGAGATAGTGAGTGGACTTGGAGTTGTAAGGTAGTGGGCCTTGACCCATACACTTAGGAGTTGGGCCTCTAGTGTGAGTAAGGGTAAGGAGGAAATGATGTTGGGGCAAGTCAGGAGGTACAGGAGTCTCAAGATATGGGATGGGCCCTCTTCGAGGATAAGCATAGAAGGAGTTAGTCATGCATGCCTAGGGTGAAAATTTTGAATAAAACATGGTAAAAATTTAATCATGTAAAGTCGAAGATTATTTAGCCGAGACCAGACCAATTCACTAGCATATAATAGTGGTTAGGTGTGTTATGCCCTATAAGCGACTGCTCCACCGGCTATAATAGTGGTTAGGTGCATTTTGCCCAATAAGTGACTGCTCCACTAGCTCTAATAATGGGGGATCCCAAGCTCAATAAAGCAAACCCTAAGTTTTCTAAGACACATAAAAAATACTATGTACTTATAGTGGAACATCATAAGAGTTGGGGCCAGACCGGTCCACCAGCGATTAATAGTGGCCAAGAGCATCTTGCCTTGGAGACCGATCCACCAACATATAATAGTGGCTAGGTGCATTTTGCCATGAAAGTGACCGATCCATTGGCTAAAATAGTGGGGTTCCCGTACTCGCCTGAATTGATGAAAGGCATGGTGTGAAATAAGTACCGATATGAGATTAAATAATTAATTTATTTGGACTATAGCTCGATCTTTATTTATCCCAAGTGATTGTATGTTGTTTTATTATTATGCTTGGATTACGTGCTTTTATGTATTGACCTTAGTGCATGATTATCTTAATCAATACGTAGCATATTGATCACCCATTTTATGGGTGCTGCTCATTTCCATGAGCAGAAGGCCCCTCTGATTTTGTGCAGGTCGGTGATACCTTTTTCGATGCCTTTGACATTCACGAAGCATCGGGTAGGGCTGAGTATTGAGCATGAGCTTGGCATGGAGGTCGAGAGAGGCATGCCCAGACTTTCTTCTTTATGATTTTCTATTTTGTATTAGATTTTCCAGAACTAAACCTTTATCGCTTTGTAGACCTTTTCCTTTTTAAGGAACTTTGACTATGTACTCTTGATTATGACTCTTTTTCACGCACTCTAATTTCTATAATATAATCGTTTAATGATTATTTGAAAATTTTCTTGGGTTTGATTTATGATGATTATTAAATTTCTTTTAGTCTTATGGTTAGTATGGGAACGGCCGTGGGCCGGGCTTGTGCTAATCACGGCGCTAACATTCCCCAAATTCACAAGTTTTAATTTAATTGCTTCCACTAAAAATAAATAAATAAATAAATTTCAGTAGTGAATTTTGGGGTGTTATAGTAAGTTTGTTAGAGACTATGATGGATGATGGAAAACATAGTAATATGTTACGTACATATTTTAAAGGATGGAAAGCATTAAACAACTATGTGAATTGCCCTAATGGAGGGATAGTTGTTATGTAGAATGAGCAAAGGGTACATGTACAACCCCTTGAAATTTTTCAACAAGTCATTAATGTTAGGGTCAAACCTAAAACTAATTGTGACCAATTAATGTTCAGTGTATGCTATGGGTTCTATATTGTTACTAACAAGAGAGATTTATCTGCCAATTTGAATGAGTTTGCTAGATTATATTTAATGCTATAGATTGTGGTAGTAGACTTCAATTGTGTTTTGAATAAAGAGGATGAATAGGGTGCTAAGGAAGTGATAGAGTATGAAATAGCTGATTTTTGGAATTGTATCTTAGCTACTAGACTTATTGATGTGCCCTCAATTAAATGCTTCTATACCTTTGCACATGCTAAGATGAAGAGAAATATTGATAGAGTAATGATAAACTCAACAATAGGTGACCTTCATGCCAACATCCTATCCACCTTCCTTACCTTAGGACATCACTCTAACTATTCTCCAGCTCTCATCCAACTAAAAAAGGAGTCCCACAAAAACCAACCTTTCATGTTCTTTAATATGTGGCTGGATCACCTTGAGTCTGCTGCTATTGTTGCTGAAACATGGTAGTTGATAGGTTTGGGTAAAACTCACTATAAATTGTGAAAAATGTTAACTAGCATGAAAAAATCTCTAAAATTATTGAATCAACTCCACTTTTCTCATATCATTACAAGGGCAGGGGAGGTAGATCTAAAACTACAAAAGGCCCAAGAAGTAACATTGTAGAAGGGGCGATTAGATAACGCTTAAATTAGGGAGTTAAGGAATAAATCCATACACATCAACAAAGGAGCTATGAATTTCTTGTCTTAAAAATCCAAGAGTCGGTTTCTTTCCAAAGCTAAAAAGGGTACTAAGTTCTTCCTCACACTAGTGAAGTCCAATCAAAAGAAGAACTTCATTGCCTAGGTTGAGAAGTGGGATGGCTCATTAACTTAGAATGAAATACAGTTAGAAGATGCATTCATAGCCAACTATAATAGTCTTTTAGGGACAACTAGATAACATCAGGAGGTGGATTATACCATTTTTGGGTAGGGAAGGAGGGCGAACCAATCTCATTATGCGAAACTGACTGAACCAGTCACCCCTAGAGAGGTGAATGAAGCATTATGGTCTATAGGGGAGGAAAAACCTCCAGGTATAGATGGATTCTCCTCTAAATTCTTCAAAGCATCATGGGATATAATCAAGACTGATGTGATGGCAGTAGTGAAAGAATTCTTCACTAATGGAAGAGTGTTGTAGAAACTTAACCACACCCTCTTATCATTGATACCAAAGAAGGCACATGCTACAGAGGTCACTGACTCTAGGCCTATTTCTTCCTATATTGTAGTGTTTAAAATCATCACGAAGATCCTTGCCAATAGACTTAGTGGATGTTTGACCACTATCATTAGCAACAACTAGTGAACATTTGTTTAGGAAAGGGTAATGGCTGAGAATATACTTCTAACCATGGAGCTCATGAAAGGACATAATTGGAAGAGAACCTCCCCGAAATGCATGATGATGATTGATTTCACGAAAGCTTGCATCACTATAAATGGAAGTTCATCAAGGCTATTATACTGGGTGTGGATTTTCCTCTAAAATTCATTCTGTGGACAATGGCTTGTGTCACTACCATGTCGTTCTCCTTTTTCATAAATGGTATTTCAAACATACTGGGGCACCAAGGCAACACAATATTCTACCGACTATCAATCCACGAGCACTAAGGTATCCTAGTTATATTGGCACGCGAAGTTAGCACAATACCCTGTCTACAAGGACATCTAATCTATAAATATGCATACTCTCTATAAGTCCGCAAAAAGAAATAGAGTAAGATATGGGGCTTGGCAAAAGCACTAAGGTAAACCAGCAATAATCCATAATTAATAGTAGACTAAACCACATCTTTAGGATAGCTACACCTAAAGAGCCACAATTCCCAATATTGAGGTATTTTACTTTAAACATTAGTATTTTAATTGAGGCAATGATCAAACCACACAATAATCACATTGATCTAATTTTCATGCATAACAATGTTTATTCATTTCCAATTACACAAGATGATCATAATCAAAGAAAAATAGTAAGGTCAATGTTAGAAATCCACTATGTCCATTTGAGGCTCAATAATTCACAATTAGTCACTTTAGGTTAAAAAAATATGCCCCTATGGCCAAAATATGCACTTTGTCATATATTTTAAATCTTAATTCTATTTTATTTATTAACATGTCATGAAAATACAAAAACATAATAATTAATTTATATAACATGAAAATAAATTATCCTATATGTCAAATGACCATTCTATCCGTTTTCTTGATTTTGCATGTAAAACGCTAACATGCGTTTCTAGAGTATCGAACCACATTTTCTAATGCTCAATAATAAACAATATATATTAGGCATACTTATAATAATAATAATCATGATACACTTAAAATGACAAAAATATCCTTAGGGCATATAAAAATAAAAATAAAAATGCCAAAACATCTATTTCTAAAACTTTAAATTATAATATTCTTAAATGATCAAATTGTCCCTATGGCACATGGTAATAATATTTACACCATTTTAACACTCATTTCGTACACATAACAACTTTCATAAATTAGCATGCTTTATTTTACCAAATTTCGTACTAGCAGCATCAGGTAAATAATGTTTAGCATTAGAACATGCTTAAGAAAATTATATATCAATATCCTCATGTGCTACCATATGACATCAAAATATTTTAGTAGAGTATAAGAATTATAATATAACAAATATTTTTATCACATTTTTCTCTTCTAACCCCTAATTTGTTATTACGCAATATCGGAAAATTTTAGTAAAGTACAGTGCTTACCTGATTTCTAACAAAAATAAAAATCTATTAGTAACCCACAAAAATTTGTATGCTACGTTAATCAAATTTTTATAGCTATAAATAAAACCACTTTAACCAAATTAATATTTAATGAATAGAATAATAATTTTTATTAAAATTTTTATGAAAGTAAAAAAATACCAAAATACCCATAAAGTGAAACATAGTTAAAAATTGAAAGGAAATCTCATGTTGCTACAGTGCGAGTTTGGACAAAGGTAGAAGGTTCAAGGGTAAAGCTTGGAGAAGGGTTGGGTGGAGGTGATAGCCAATGATTAGTGTAACACTTACCTTTTTTGCCACTAAATTTTTTTTTAAATCTTATAGAAGTAGGAAGCTAAAAAAAAACTTACGAAAAGTGAGGTGCTACTACTGTACCTAAGATAGGATAATTACCAATCACCTATCACATACTAGACACAAGGCTAAGAAACTAAAACCTAAGGAGCCCATAGTAGAGTGTGCTAACACTAGTTATTTGATATCAATAGGAAAGCTTCCAAGCGCAAGTCCTCAGTAGTCTATAATATTCAAGTACGCAAGAAGAGAAAATTAAACTATAATACAGGGTTGAAATTAAAGAAAACTAAAATATAGTGAACTCTAAACTCTTTTCCATCAAGGACCTCTCAAATTTTTTGGATGTCCACATTCTCAGAACCTATTCCCCACAAAAGATTGGACAACTATAGACCCTCCTCGAAAACCTGCACATAGCCCTCTATAAGTGGTAAAGAGATCATTAGTATGCCTTATACTGAGTACGCTATCTCCTTAGTAGAGCGACCAATACACAAGATTCTAATACATATAATTCATGGTAACAGTTTCATGCATACTTTACACAAATAAGATACATGCTCTATCATAATCACATCAGCCATAGAAGGTTCATACCATATATGACTAATTATGTCTGTCATCATAATACTACATCATGGATACCAATATGCATGTTGTACATTGAAAGATTAAGTTAATAGAAAGGTTACACTCATCTAGGTATGAAAATTCTTCTATAGGCCATCCTATATGTTACCGTTTCTTTTCTTTTACTCTATTTTCCTATTTAACCACATTCTTATTCGAAATACTTATTCTAATTATTAACAAAGTACTCATTCCAATTATTATCATTATCATCAAGCGATGGATTGTGCACCACCTCATGGTCTCACATACCATAGAAGTATTTCCAAAAAAAGGGATATAAAGTCCATACCAAAGCTAATTAACCGCCAATGGACATAAGTCCAGGTTGAAGCCAAACAACCACCGATGGACATAAGTCTAGGCCGAATGAAAAAAACCACCTAGTTAACCAAGCCCTTTAGTATCAATACCCCCTGATGCATTCTCGTGAATACAACAAATTTAAATAAATCCTAAATACCAAATACGTAGTATATGGCAAGAAGGAGTCGAACCCACAAGGAATGACGTTTTAATCACTAATTTTGTTATTGATGTTATAACCCCATTTATAAAATTTCATTGATTCTAATACTAAATCTAATTGTACTAAATCTTAATCACTAGTTGACATATAGGGGAGGAATGAATTGATGATGGAATTAAAATACCAAACATTCAAATAAGACGAATGATTCTAAACAATTTAATGTTGACTTAGGAAATTCATAATAACAAATTCCTTTATTTCCTCTCAACCTTAATAAATTGAATATGCTCTCTATTTATTTTCCACTCCTTTAATAACCTAGGTTACAAACACTAGATTCAATTAATGGCAGCATTATGAACGGAAAGCAGCCAACTACAATCATAATCACATAAGCTCGGATTATGCAATTGCACAAATTAATAGATAACATTAATAATTAATCTTCTTGCTAATTTAGACAAATTAATTAACAAATACGGGTTAATTTCATTGCCTTAGCAAATATCAAGTTCCAAACTAAATAGGTGATCAATCTAATTAGTTCAAAAATCTTAATCTATGATACAGAATCATTTAATTCGATCCATTAATTCAATTAAACTTCATCTAGAATCAAACATTTAAAATATGAAATGGTAGTTAGGATATAATTCCATCCTCAAATCATCCTACCCTGTTCAAATTACTCAAATATCTACATATTCACAATTCACACAATTACATACAAACCTTGAAAATTAATAACAACAACACATTCACGAAATATACTATTGATACAATTAGATGATAATATAGTGAACACAAGTAAAATTACAGATAATCTACTTTGATTTAACAAAAATGAAGATACCGAAATTCATAAAGGAATAGAGAAGACTTATCAATTGAAGTGCAGATTGTCAAATCATCACTAGAATTCAAGAAGATAAAAATGTTGGAATTGTGCATTACATGTATATTCTAGAGGAATAAAGGAAGAAAAATACATTCCAATTGTTTTCGATCTCTTTCCTCTATCCCGAACCCTGTTCTTAGATAGAAATATATCAAAAACAGGTCACGCGGACAGTTACATATTTTTAAATGGAAACACGGGACCCCCATGTTTTCTTCCAACTGTTCTGCTGACAAGGATTTAAAGATCGATGCTTGAGATAATTAACACGGCCTGTGTTTATGAAACACGGGGGTGCCGTGTTTTTTATCCTTCCACTCAATTCCTTTGAAAGTTTCAGCCTAGCTTCTCTTGATGTATTTGTTCCCTTTCCAACTTCGCTCTCCTTGATTCAACATTTCTTTATATGTTCTTTAATTTATTTCTTCTTTTCATTAACTTCTCCTCAAATTTCTTCTATTTTTTTCTTTCCTGTAAAATATATTCAAAGGAGGAAAACTCGACGAAAAGATTAAATCTAATAGAATTAATGAGAGATAAATGATATTTTTAAGCATGAAAATAATTTATAAATCTCATCTATCAAATACCCCTATTCTTGAATTATTTCTTGTCCTCGAGCAATATCATAACATGCACATGAATACATCAAGAAACGCAATAGAAGTAGGTTACGGATCACAAGAATTATTAGACTAGAAATATTCATGTACGAAGCTCAACCTGTAATTGGACTTAAAATACTAGTAAATCATGAAATCTCAATGATAAAAATATTTTTGGATCACACCCAAAATAACCTTAAAAATAGTCTTATCAAATGCTCAAATGGTTAAGGAATGAAAATTATAATAGTTAGTATCTCATCATGCAAATTAGATTAAGACTAATGAAATTCAAATAGGTAGATTCTTGCTTTTGGGATGTGGAAACGCTCACTCTTATGTGTATAGGGTATGATGTGTTTACTCTCAAATTTTCTCTAAATGATAATGATTGCCCATATGTTTGCCATTATTCTCAATTCGCCACAGCTAAAAAGAATTAAAGTTAATCAGAATCAAAAGGTCTTGAAATTTGGTTGTAATGGGGCTAAGGGTTTAAGGTGAGATATAATTTTGGGATTGTGGCTAGACTCTACCAACTAGAGAAGCGATTTCTTTATTTCAATTAAATAAAAATTCCTCATCTTTTCCTTTACTTCACCTCCCCTCTTTTATTTAACTTTTTTTTTATATCTTCACACCCTTCCCTTCGACCAAATAGCATCAAAAGACATGAAATTTTATTGTCTTCTTCTTCTTCTTCTTATTATTATTCTTTTTTCTTCTTCTTTTCTTTCTTTTCTTTTATTTTTTTAGAAGAAAAACTCTTAGCCACTTCCTCCATTTTTTTTATGATATCCACTCCCCCATACTTAGATTTCACCTTATTAACAAAACAGAAGTGCTCCTTGAAAATATATTGCTCCACTAGTCGTACAGTAAGGAGGAAAAATGCATATGGAGATTAGTTGTTAAGAAAGGTTATATCAGTAGAATAGGTCTTTAGGCTCAAAGGGGTTGTACAATGGATAACAATTTTCAAGGTTAGATATTTGGCCTTGTAGCTAAAAAAGAAAGAAGAGTGCCTTTATCATTTTCAAATATCCTAAAGTTCTATGCAGTCTTGAAGAGAACTAATGGCAAATTCTAGTTTCACAAATCATTGGAGAGTACACACACAAGTAAAATACATTCTGGATAAACAATATATCCAATTACTAGGTCCAAGCGCTCACCTAGGTGTATCTACCAATTTTTCAATTTCATTTCATCCCATTCCTAGTTAGTGCATGATTTGATTTCTAATCATTCTAACTTTCTTTCCTTCACTGTTATCGCATTCTCAATTTCTATTTTTAAGGTTTCAAAAGATGTTGATCAACACATACTATAAGTATAAAATTATCCTTTTAAAAAATAATTTAGTCCCATACTTTATTTTACTTCGTACATGGATTACTCAAATCTAATACTTCTTGTTTTTTTTTAAAAAAACAAAATGAACAACTAGCACATAAAGTAGATAGGAATAAATTAACTAACTACCACTTAGCATAAATATATAACATCTACAAACTATTTCTACTTAACAATAATCACAAACCTACAAGTGCTAGTGCACCCCCTACTTATTGTGTTCATTGTCCCTAATGAAAAAATGCAAGAGAAAGATGAAGAAGAGGTTTCAAGAGGGAGGTGGAGGTGGGTCTCAGCTCCCGAGATGAAAATCATAAAGATTTTTCATCATCTCCATCATTTGATTTTGGTTATGGAGAATGGAATCCAATTGGGAATATACTTGATTTTGGAATTGGAGATGTTATTCTGGAACAAAAGTTGAGGATAAAGAAGAGCTAGCTTAGGATCGGGGTCGTGGTGGTGGTGGTGCATGGTCACCACGAGGTGGAATAGGATGCTCGATGGCTAACAAGGAAGGGGTATCATCATCCTCAATAGGCTGCCAATTCAGTGGGTTTAAAGGGTCGGTTTTGGCAGGGTTAGGTAGAGGGAAGAAAGCACGTCCCTGGTAGGAAAGGTACCACACATTACCTCTACGCTCAATAAGATGCGTAAGATGGCAATGTTCGATATCAATGCGTGTGCTCATGTCCTCGATGGGCATATCCTCGTGGAGAGGTATGTCCAAACTTACACAGATGGTGGTAATTAAACCACCGATGACAATGTCGCCCTATTTTGAATTACCTAACCTTTGAAATTGTTTCGCTATAAAATAGGCGGTATCAACAGAGTAGTGTTCCAGCATAGAATAGAGAAAGAAGAGTTCAATTGAATGAACCACCCCGGTACTATCTCCCCTCCCAAAGATGGTTGTAGCTAAAAGCCTTTGTATGTATTGGAAGACTAGGTTAAAAATCGTAGAGTATTTTGCTTCAAAAATGCGGAAGGTATTGGGGGTAGGCATATTTGCTATATCACCTATTTTGGCGAAAACATTGTTGGCATGAAACCAGGGAAAAATGAATCGGTACCCCTGTGGAGGTAACATAAAGATGTGGACAAGTTCATGCATGGCTAATTGCCTATCCTCATTAAAGAGGCGAAAAGAAACATACCCTTGATTATTTTTAGTGTCACCGATGTCACCAACTTTAGCAAATAGTTCAAAAGTACTCAAAAATTCTAAAGTCAAAAGCCTATAGGTATGATTTGTACAATAGACAAAGTTATGCAATCCTATAGTTCTAAGCATGTGCATGACTTGATCATGAATACCTAATGTATGTAGACACCCATCATCTAGATATCTAGTGCCAGTGATACGCCTTTGAGACAAGCAATCATACCTTTGTTGTTGTTCGGGTGTAGTAAAAAGTATACCTAAATCGTTGGGCCGGTTACGTCGGTGTCTCAATTGAGTGGGTGATGATCGAGGCCTTGAGGATTCGCCTTCGGATCGCTGCTTGTTTTTCGGTGCCATCTACACAATTTGTCAATATTAGAAAAGTGAGACCTTGATTCTTAGTTGATTTGTGTAATGTAGTATATAGAGACATAAATATTACAAATTGGATGCTAAGAAACAGTGTCATAAACTGAAATTGCAGCAAACATAATGTTGCTTTTTCAAGAATATGGTTGGCCTGCAATTATAACCACACAACAATATTCAATTAATGCATACATATGCCCTACTCATGTCATTCATCCAGTTTTATAATTGTGCAAGTTATGCAACAAAATCACCCAATTTCCAAGCCTATTGTGTCAGAACATGAAAGCACAATTAAGGAATACGAATTTCAATACTGCAGCATGATGGGGAATAACCACTTACCTTGATTTTGCGAAAATAGGTTTAGAAAATAACAAAAATCAAAGAAATGATGTTGGAATGTCGATTTCCACGAAAAACCCTAAAGTAATGTGCAAAAAATGGAAGGGTTAATGCTCGAATCAGAATTAGGGTTTGAGGAGAGGGTGTCGCCTGTTTTCTGTAATGGAATGACAGAAAAGTTTGTAGGGAAAAGAAAATTAAGGGTGGAGAAAGAAAATGGAAGCTTAATGTGGGTAAAATCGTTAGGATTTGAAGGATTTAGTGAGAAAATGAAGGTTTTCGAAGGGGTAAACAGACAGAGGGGCACAGCGAAGAGATGGAGTCGAAGAGAGAGAAGGCCATATTTTTTCTGATCTATAAACACGGGGGAGAAAAAAGGATTATGTGGAAAACACGGACAGTATTTCATAAATAAGGTACCCCCGTGTTAATTTTTGAACATTCTATTTCAGAGAAAAAAAATGACAGAGAAGGAAGCACGGTCCGTGTTTAAAAATACGGGACCCCCTTGTTAATTTTGGAGCTCCCTGGAATTCTGAAATTTTTCTGCAGAGAGGGAAACACGGGCCGTGTTTAGAACTACGGACCCCTCGTGTTATTTTTGGAGCTCTCTGGAATTCTAAAATTTTTCTGCAGAGAGGGAAACACAGGCCATGTTTAGAAATACAGACCCCCCATGGTATTTTTGGAGCTCTCTGGAATTCTGAAAACTTTCCTGCAAAATAAACACGGGCCGCGTTTTGTGAATACGACCCCCCGTGTTTTTTTAAAATAGTAAAAATGAAAATAAACTTCAAATGTATTTCCACACATATACACATTATAAACATACAAATTTATACCAACTGTGTAAAAAGAAAAGTACGAGATATGGAAAACTTATGTACAACACTTGGGTGTTTCCCAAGTGACAAAATGCGATTCATTCAGCCCTCATAATTGGGAGTGGTAAGATCTACCACTTCCAAAATGTGCAATTGGTGTCCTTCATAATAAGGTTTGAGGCGGTGTCCATTGACTTTCCACATCTTCCCTGTTTTCTCACTCTTAATATCTACTGCACCATGAGAAAACACATTAATCACAACAAATGGGTCGATCCATCTCGACCTCAATTTCCCTGGAAACAACTTCAATCGAGAATGATATAATAAAACTTTTTGACCGATTTCAAAACTCTTTCTAAGAATGAACTTATCATGAACTGCCTTAGTTCTATCTTTATATCTCAATGCAGTTTCAAAAGCATCATTTATTATTTCTTTCAATTCTTGTAGTTGGAGTCTCCTATGTCTTCCAATTTCAGTTGATTCCATGTTACATTTCTTTACGGCCAAAAAAGCTTTATGTTCTAACTCAACCGATAGATGACAAGGCTTACCGTAAACCAGACGATATGGAGACATACCAATTGGAGTCTTGAAAGCTGTACGATAAGCCCATAGAGCATCATTAAGATGTAAGCTCCAATCCTTTCTTGTTGGTTTCACCATTTTTTGCAAGATTGATTTGATTTCCCGGTTGGATACCTCTGCTTGACCATTGGTTTGTGGATGATATGCTGTAGATATTCGATGTGTCACATGATATTTATTTAATAGGGCTTCTACGGTTCTGTTGCAGAAGTGTGAACCTTTGTCATTAATGATGGCTTTTGGCAAGCCAAACCTTACAAAAATGTTAGTTCGAAGAAATTCTGCAACAACCTTAGCATCATCAGTACGGGTGGGCTTAGCTTCCACCCATTTTGACACATAATCAACAGAAACAAGAATGTAGTTGGCTTGAAGACACTAATAACTTCTTAAGGCAGACTAACCCCTTTAGCTATCTAGGATCAGCTAACCCAAACCCATACATAGCTTGATTGTCTTTTACTTCATGTGATTAATGCATTATTATCGAGGATACGTGATCACACAAGGCCAACACAATATACATCGTTTCATATTAACCCTTACCATCCCTAACTATATGTGGCATCTGCATTAATACTTATTCAATAATAATTGAATTCATGAGATGAATCCATCCAAGATAATTTTTTGGATTTTATTTCTCTTATTAAGCCATCATATACTTGCTCATGTTTACCCATCAAGGTATTTAGAAATACCATTAAGCGTATCATGAGTCATGATTCATTTGATCCATCCATTAGGTTCTTAATCCACATTCAAAGATGTATTTTATTTGTTAACAATCATATAACAGTGTTATGCATAGTCTCAAAGCATATCCAAGCCAAGAAATCAAAATCACACAATCCAGCTGAACCGGCCAATTAGTTTGAACTAACCAATTGATCGGTTGTATCTACTAGTCAATCGATGGGGTGAACTAGTTGAGCTGTTTAGGCCGGTTAGTCGATTATTTTGGCTTAGTTAAACCTAGTGTTCCTTCAAATTGGTCGATCATTCTACTGAATTAGTTGACCATGTAACACCTTAATTTTTCCTTACGAAAAATTTTCATTAAAATAAGTTGTGGAAGTAAGAAACATTGAGGGAAAATGGGGTGATGCCGCCATACCTGACATAGGATAGACATTCGCCGCCAACCCTATGTACGATATGAGGCTAACCATTCAAACACTTAAAACGATAGAGTGCACAAATAATAATTTAATTAAGCAACCCTAAAAGTGTTTAGATTAGAGAACCCTAATGGGTTTCGAGCAAATGACTACAAAACACAAGCAAAATTGGTACAGGGTTATAAAACATGATTCAAGGCTTGATACCTAAATCAAAACCATAGTCCACGAGAGACCCCATCAAATCCTTCCTGATGTACTTGCTTATAAGCCATAACACGACTGAGGTAGGCCCTTTACTAGCCATCCTCTAAAGATCGTTACATGGTTCTTTGCTCGTGGGAATGAGCAGCTGACTGAATAGACGATCACATTAGTATGGTACGTATTGAGTAAGCTAAATTGCTCCCTTAATGTACATTGATATGCCAACTTATCATATATGAGTATAAATTACAACATGCATAATGATAAGAGTAATTATAATGCTAACAATGCAATAACAAGCTATCAAATACAATTTCAACAAAGTAGAATACATCATGCTTAGATTCACCATATATTCATATAAATACTTATATAAGTAATAGCCGAGAGTAATCAAGCAACCACTAGGGTTATTTTCAATTATCCAATTGATTAGGAAATTCCATTCATTTATCCATATAAGAGATATGCCAATCACTCAATCAATGTTCCATTCCATAACCAATTAGTCAAGTGCATAAACCAGCTTTATTTATTATGGTTAATCATACCATTACTTCCATTTCCTAATCTATCATCAACCACTCATTTGGTTACCATTCATAGTTATCAACTAGTATTTACCATTCATATTTTAACATCATCAAGCAATAGGTTGTGTACTATCCCATGCAAGCCTATCCAATAAGGGACATAATGTTTAGGTTGAAGCCAATCACCAAGTGGACATAAGTTTGGGTAGAGGTCGATCACCAAAATAGACATAAGTATAAGCCCAGGCTAATCGATATGGACATATGTATAGGCTAAAGCCAAACACCTAGATAACTATAACCTTTAGTATTAATTCTCCCTAATACATCATTAGTGTCTAGAGTAGGTAAGGGACCAGGATCTCTTAGGATCTTTCCATAATGCAACAAAAACTCCCAAAGGTAGAAAAACCCCTGGTAGCTAATCGAGGATCAAATAACCCAAACCCATGTTTAGCTCAACTTTCTTTTGCTTCACATGATTAGTGTTTTATTCATAAAGATGGGTGATCATACAAGACTCATACAAAGCAAGTAAGTTACCTTTCATGCACATCCATATGAATCCTTCTATTTCTATTTTCCCCACCATATGGGTTTTCAATTTATCTTTAGCCAACGTCATTTATATCCACCATTATATTTAATTGTGGCCCAAGCTAAGTTTCACTAATATTTTTTTAATAGTCTCACTTATCATAAGTGAAATTCCCATTTAGTCCTTTTCAATACTCTTAGGGTATACCATAATTCATGATCCATTTGATCTCTTAATTAAGCCAATAGTTGATGATAAAATATGTATTTTATCCCATTAATAACCATGATATAGTACCAATCATAATCTCAAAGCATAATGGAACAAGAAATAAGCATAATCAAATTAATCAATCGGTCAAACCCAACAAGTCAATCATTCTAGGTCAACTAGTCGATCAGTTACGGTCAACCAGTCAATCTATTTGACTTAACCAAACCTTGCCTTTCTTAAATCGGTCCATTAGTTTAGGCAAACTAGTTGACTGTTCATAGACTAGTTGACTAGTTTTGCCAAATTGGTCGATGGGTTTAAGTAGAGAGCAAGACTGAGGTCTCTACAAGCATACTAATCGGTGGGTTAAGTTAACTAATCAACTGTTCTAGGAACCACTTAGTCAGTTTATCATAATACAGCACCAAATCACAAATTTCACTTAGATTATTTCATATAAATCTCCTTTAGTCATAATAAATCCTATATCAACATCAACTAACATACTTCTAACAAAATTAGCATGCATTTCTTGACATGAGATCATCATAGCCTACTTTCAACCATTTTCTCGCTTTTTACTCAAATCATGTCATTTAAGTACCAAATCATACTTACAACTACATTTCTCATGCCAACATGTAGAAATAAATTAAAGATAACCACTAACATGCAGGAACACATGAAAAATATTTTAGAAGCAAGAATCACTTACTTTATGCAGGTATAATCCCCATAAAACAATAATTCTAGCTATGAAATTTCTTAGCTTTGAAAACCTTAAAAATAAGAGTCTTAAACTCTGAAATTATACTAAAATCTTATAAAAAGTTATCTTAAAAATAGAAGAGAATAAAACATACAAACTTGAGGCCAAAAGAAGAGAAAGAGTTAAATTAGGCCACTCAACCTTTTCCTAGAATCTAACGCTACCCTACTTCAGAATCAAAATAAGGAAGAACCACAAACAAGATTAGAACAGTGTGTGAAAATAGGTTGACAAGGCTTAAAATGTAGAAGGAATAGAGGGAAAACAAGACTTAGGAAAATTTAGTGGCTTACAGAAAGGTGAAATGTACAGATGATTGGGGCTATTTATATCCCACCAATCGAAGGGAATTTCTGAAGGTTGGTAGATTTACTCAAAACCCTACCATTGACCATTTGAGTTAGATCAAAACAAATGGATTTTGTCTAATGCTTCATAACCTATTTTCTAGAGCTCAAATGGTGTACCTGGAGAATTCAAGTAAATTAGGCCAAAATGTGCATTCACGAATGGAGAAATAGGAAGTTAGCATGGAAGGAATCATCTAATTGCTTAGAAGCATACCCGAGATCAAAGCATTCGATCTTAGAATCATATAGAGGAGAGATGAAGAAGAAGAAGAAGAAGACAATATTGAGGTCATCTCTCCTTGATTAATTGTCCTAATCAACCATTAGATCAAATATAGGTAATATTTCAGGTTAAACGTATCATAAAAATTATTACAAATCTCTTAGGGATAATCGCATATGGGTTGGTATGGTTCCAATTTAGTGTAAGGAATTTTCTAAAAAAATAAATCTTGAAAATGTAACCAGCTTGACAAACTAGTTAATAGATTTAGGTCTATCAGTCGACTGTTCAACCACCAGTCGATTCATTTCCCATAGCAGTTGATCAGTTTAGTAATGTAACTTAAAGTACCTAAAACAACAAACCTGTTGATCTATTCATGGAACCAGTTGATGGGTTTGTCAGTGAAACTCACTAAACTTCACTTTTCAACATGATTTTAAATCAAATTTTATCCAAAACCAAATCATAACATTAACTCAAAATCAAAGGCCCAAATTTTGGTAAATTTCTCATTCATCGATCATATAAAAAATTTAAGGTATTACAAACTATTTAGAGACCAATCAGTAGAATCTACCAAACTGGTTGATGGATTTAAGAAAAGAGCAAGACTAAGGTCACCACATACCTACTAGTTGATGGGTTTGGTCGACCAGTCAACAGTCTAAGGACCATCTAATTGGTTTTGCCTAACCAATCAATTAGTTTGCCCTTAATCAGCAAAAAATAATCATTTTTCATGCAAATCATTCTCAATATTCCTACCATACAAAATTAAAAGGACTAACATCACATTAACACTTTTCACCTTACAATAGATGATCATTTCACAATTAATCAAACCAACCTTGCTTTCCCTAAAATAATACATTCATCTCAAAATTAATAACTTAATTAACAAACACCAAATCTAAAATAAAATTATCATACCAATTTATAAAATTAAAACTTTAAATATTTCATCATACACATGCTTAACCAAATCACATTTTAGAAGTATGAATGACTTAGTTAGTGCGAGAAAAATTTCCCTCAACTAAGAAAACTCAACCTATAAAAATCCTCAACTTTTAAAGCCTTCAAAATAAAGTTAAAGCTTTAGACTTCCTTAAGTCATAGTTTAAATTAAGAGATGGAAATAACTTACCAAGCTAAGAAAAAATTGAGAGAATTTCTTATAAAAAGAATGAATTATCTTCCACCTTAATCTAACCCTCCCTTGCTTAAAGATAAACAAGAAGGAGTTGGAGAAAGGATTCAAAGAGTGGAAGAGAAGCAAACTAAGTCTTGAATTTAAGGTAAAGGTCACATGGTCAGAGGGGTTTGGACTATTTTGGTGGTAGAAAGAAAGGTGAATCGAAGAGGTGATTAGGGCTATTTATAGCTAACAAATCAATATAATCACGAGTGTAGTTAGTTACAGATCGAAAACCTTAATTCCAACTATTTGAATTTGAGTTAAATAGGTAGATTTCATCTAAGATAGGCTGACCTCCTTCAGGAGCTGAAGTGCTAATTTCTAAAGAGATGCATGTCCATTTAGTCCTAAAATGTCAAACATAAGATGGAAAATGAAAAATTAGGGTGGAAGGAATTTTCTAGCTAAGTAGAAGTAAGTATTGAATAGAAGCAATGATTCTAGAAGTATGAAAAATTAGAAGTGAAGTGGTCAACTTCATGGAACCTATGAATCGGCTAGCCTTAAACTCATGATATTTGATTTGCAAAGCTTATTCAAATTTTAATTTTCCCCAAACTTTATTATGGTTCCTAATCAAAATCAAACATTAACAAATTCCATAATTTCTCATTCAAAAAACTTTACAAAAAATATTTGGAATTACAGTTAGCGTGGTTTTGGAGCTACAAGCGACATGGTTAGTGTTTGGGCAGAGCTTTATGTGGTGGTGTCCAGGGTTAGACTTAAGACAAGGGGTACAGAATGTAGGGGAAATGAGGCATGGGCTATGACGTGAGGCTATAGTAAGGAGGGTGAGGGAGAAAGGAGAAGGAAAACATAGAAGGCATGATAGGGAGTAAGGATGGTGTGGTAGTTGTGAAAGGCCAAATAGAGCCAGGGAATTAGAGGAGGGAGAAAGAAGAAGAGAAGAGGTAATCTAAAAGCTCAAAGGAAAATGGTTAGCTACTAGAGAAGCTAGATAGTGGTAGCGATAGTCAATCTCTTGGTGGTTTCACTAGAGGTGGAAAATAGATGGAAAAGTGGAGAGGGATAAGGGGGAAGGAGAAGGAGAAGGAGAAGTCCAGGGTAAATGAAAAGTGGAATAGATGTGTGTATGTAAGTATACATAGGGGTTGGGATGAAAAGTTTTGAAGTAGAGAGGTGGTGAGGGAAGTGGGTTGAGGCGATGCTAGTTAACGATGAGTAGGGGTACAGAGGAGTGGTTAATGGTATGGGAGATGTAGATTAGAGTTTATGGTTGTAGAGAAAATGGATGGTGCCAGTAGAGGAGGTATAGAAGTGGAAAGGAAAGGAATAGTGTGCGAATGGGGAATTTAGGTGAGGTTGGTCTTGCTCAAAGGGGAAAGAAGGGCTAGCATGCCAAGGGGTGGTCCAAGGGCATGTTTGGACATTATAAGGGAAATGAGATGTAAGTGGATGTAGGGGAAAATAGGGGTAAGTGATGTGTAGAAAAGGAAGCTTGGTTGGTATGCACGAGGAAGGTGCATGGAAACAGGGAAGGGAAGGGAAAAGGATAGAATATGAGGGGGGAAATGCAAAGGCTATGTTTAGTTAAGAAAAGGAAAGGGGTGGCTGATGTGATCAGATATAGGAAGGGGTGATGTGGAGGGGTTAGGTTGTGTTTGGGTCTAGTCGTGGAATAGGAGAATGACAGAAAAAAATGATGGGATGGGTTAGGTAGGCCTAGGAGAGAAGAAACAAAGAAACGAAGAAGAAGAAGAAGTGGGTTGAGCTTAAGACATAAGTTTTGAGAGGAAGAGAAAAAGAAGGAAAGTGGGTTCATTAGTAGGAGGAAAAGAGAAGGAGTAGGAAGAAAAAAAGTTGAACAAAAAAGAAAAAATTTAGGGTTAGAATTAGAATTATATTTAGATTTAGGATTAAGAAAAAATTAATTTATTTAGATTTAGAGTATCTGATTCCAAAAATAAAATAGGAAATTCTATTAATTTAGGGCTGATTTATATAAGGAAAAAAAGAAAAAAAAAAGAAAAAATAATTTGAATAATTTATGAAAGAATTTATCTAGGTTTGGGGGGGTTAAGGATTAACCAAAATAATTAATTTAACATTTAACAGTTAGGTTTGTGTGTACAGGGTTAAACATTCAAAATTAATAGTACAAAATTTTTAGTTACCCTAATACATAAGAATCACTCCTTCACAAGTAATGCATCGTAAGCAACAAAATCATCAAAATGGTCCTCTATTTCCTACACAAAATCACTTGGCTCATCTGTTCATAGGAATAGATAATGCGCATACAAATGAGGATCAATATGCTATATATTGAGTAAGGGAACAATATAGTCATAACAAGGCAACATAGTGTCATAAGGTCATACGAAGGAATAAACATGTAGATAGATTTACATAACATAAGGTAATATAAGAATTGATTTCAGAAACCCATTATTTGATATAATCATAATCAATATTCATAGGAACAGATTAAAGCATCTCTAAGGGAAAATGCTTCTGAGCCACTATTATCGTTTGATGGAACAAACATAATAACTACTAAAGCAATATGTTCCTAACCACTATTATTAAATCAATGGAATGGTTTGAAGCACCTATCAAGGGAAAACACTCCTAAGCAACTATTCTCATCTAGTAGAATGGTCACAATACCTTAATCTTGACTCACATAGTTGTTCACATTAAATAATTAGTATCTTATTCATCATTATTTATCTCAAGATCACTTGAAAACACACATAGATATGCAAGGCACATAATCCAACATAACATAATTATTTGAAACATAAGAATACCACATGAATATCGGGACATTCCTTTATGAAAAAGGACCATATTTTCTCTAAAAAGCCCTAATTTCATAACATAAGGATAAATTATACCATAATGATCATTTACTCACATTTATAGCACCCATTCCTAAGACATTATTATTAGCAACATATCTAAAAATTAAAATCTTACTCTAATGTCTTATAAATGTAATAATGGACTGCCTCTAGGGTTATTATTTATAAATCCCTATGAAACCCTAATTTTACATATTAGGCATGACTTTCTCATAAGACTCATATACATAAAAAATTCAGTACACTTTCCTCATATATTGTTATTAACATCATATCTGAGAACATATGTCTAACTCCAACTCAATATACATGTAATTATAACCTACCTTCAAGTGTATTATTCTAAATTTAATCCATTTTCTCAAATTATTGGACTTAGGCCACTTATAATTACTCATTTTACATGAAATACTTAGAATATTTTAAACCATTTAGCACATCAAAATACCAAATGTTCCATATTTAACCCACATATATCTAAATACCCTTAAAATAGCCAATACCCCTATATTCTCACAAAATCCATATGAGTCACATCTTGATTGATTTTCATCCTTCAATACCTATCTTCATAAAATACTTAACCACATATGTGTTTGAATAAAAAATCATATCCCAATTTAGATAATGTTTCATGCCAATTTCCTTATTTATATAACAAGCATAACTAAACGATACCCATAGTCATATAGCTCATATTTCTAGAATAAAACACAACATATCATAAAATGACATTATCATCATCCCATAATCCATATAATGATATTGAATAGGATATTACATAGAAAACTACACATTACATGTAAAACCCTAGTCATGACATGTATGTTTACTAAAATTGTCTTTGATTTCTAAGAAAAAATAATCCTAACACTAATCATGCAAGAATAATAGAAAATTATCTAATAATCAAGGAAGATACATCGTTAGAAATTAAAAAAATAACCAAGGAAAATATAAGGTAACAGAGGTTGGGAAATGGATCAAAATAAAAGAAAACAAAATAATTGGAAAAATGTGGCAAAACATAAACTATGTCATAATGTGGTACAATAAGGTGGGGTGCAGTATGAAAGACTCATGTAGCTAGGGGTGCTATGTGAGGTCCTAACATTGGTGGTTGGGGTGGTATGAAGAGGGGACGTTGCTTGGGGAGATATGACATGGGCAATTAGTGTAACTACGGTAGGTTGGGTGAGGTGAGGGTTGTTATTTGTGTAACACCCCCCCCCATTTTTTACTGCTAAAACTTTTCAATTTGAAAACCATATGAAAGAGGAAAACTAGAAAAAACTTAGGAAAAATAGGGTGTTATAGCCACACCTAATATATGATAGATGTCAATATCTCATCCCATGTTAGATACAAGGTTGAGAACCAAACCAACCAAAACCAAAGTAGAGTGCGGCAAAACATATTATATAAATACCAAAAGAAATACCTTCAAGTATAAAACTTTGATAGTCTAAAATATTCAAACACACGAGAAAAATTAAGCTAAAGTACATGATCTCAAATTACTGAAATAAAAGTAGGGTGTAACCCTAAATTTTGGCCCATCAAGGACCACTCAAAAGTCTTTGGATGTCCACTATTTCAGAACCCATGCCCAACACAAGATTGGCTAGCTATTGACCATCCTCAAAGGCTTACACATGGCTTTCTATCATGGGAATGGGCAGGTGACTAAGCAAACATGCACATCCGGGTGCTTTGTACTAAGTAAGTCAAGTTAACTCGCCAATGGATTCACCAACACACAAGATTCTAGCATA